>JAWZSL010000033.1:132500-732500 GCA_034769285.1 Lutjanus argentimaculatus | reverse complement strand
TCATCGTTAACGAAAACAACACTGTGACAGCCCTAATAAAAAGATATCAGGGATCAATGTAGTCTCAAAAAGCCTGAGGTCTCTCCACAGCTTTCTTCACTGGAGAAGGGTCTGGCATAAATATTCTTCTATAGGTGAAAAAATGCCCTGCCTTGTTTGCATTTCTTTAAACCAATCACAATCGGAGCTAAGCCCAGGATGCAGTGATGGTGCTGCTGCAAAATAGTGTCAAGGGGGAACTTGTTTTGGTTCAACATAAATGTTTTTGTCTTTTTTTTTTTTCAATTGTCCAGTTGGTCAAAATGACAAAGACTAAAGTTTATTGTCATGTTTAATCAGCTGCAATGTCTATAAAATAGAAAAAAAAAAGTCTATCCAAGGTTTTCCACTCAAAGATTTAAATGTCTTGTTGTATCAGTCTAAAACTTAAAGATATTCACTTTAATTCAATAAACAGAGAAAAGCAGGGAATCTTCATATTTGAGAGGCTGAAAACGAGATTTTCCTGTATAAAAATAAAAAAATGTTCACCATCACTTTGGTAATGCTTTTGAAAAATGTATAATTTAGACAGATAGTACAAAGTGCAGACCTGCATTGCAGGCATAATGAATCAAATGCTTATTATTTGGACCTTCAATACCTGTTAACATGACACTGGATATAAGAATCCGATTGGTTGGAAGAAAACCAATACAAAATATGAGTTAATTACCAATACATTACAACATGTGAAGATTTGAAAAAATGCAGACATACCTGACTCCTGTAGATATCTGTAGACCAGGAAGTTGACCTCATCACTGCTAATGCTCATCTTTACTCCTGTTACACCATGAGGTCAGCACGCACACTCCTAGCCTGGAAAACAGAGAATCACCAGCGAAGAGAAACAGTCAACATGACCACTCAATACAGGAGACTTCAGTATAGTTCAGTGTTTAGCCAGCCTAAACTAAAGACTTGAACCCTTTATTTTTATTTCAATCAAAAGACAAGGTCATTTCTCAACTCAATTATTGTGAAAACTGTTGACCTACATGCCAAAGTCTAGTTCATGTTAAGGTTTAGGATACTGCGTACTGTGTATAAGCTGGATAGACTGCCCTGCTTAAATATGTATTTGTATTCTTGTATACAATTTAAAAATGATTCCATACAGTATTTCAGACAAGTTACTATGTTTTAGAGGGCATATTTAAGGCAGCTTGCGGCAGTCAAAGAGACCAGTTAGTCAAATAAATAGTTGGGTCGTAGTTGACTAACCCAGAGATCTCTAACAAAACATTTGAACCTATTCAACTTTTGCTGGAATGTCACCTGGTAGGAGCTGTTAGCTAATCAAATACAAACAAGATACACATTCCTGGTAGATTACTTTGTGATGTGAACGCTTCATTTCTACTGTTGCCTCACAATCGTCACAAAAAAAAAAAAAAAAAAAAAAAAGATAAGTACTGCCTTGACAACTTTCCGGAGCAGCAAACTCCTCTCTCACTATGCAGCATTTTGGTGTACAGTTGTGCTCATAAGTTTACATACCCTGGCAGAATTTGTGATTTTTTGGCCATCTTTCAGAGGATATGAATGATAAGAGAAAAACTTTTTTTTCACTCATGGTTAGTGGTTGGGTGAAGCCATTTATTATCAAACAACTGTGTTTACTCTTTTTAAATCATAATGACAACAGAAACTACCCAAATGACCCTGATCAAAAGTTTACATACCCTGGAGATTTTGGCCTGATAACATGCACACAAGTTGACACAAATGGGTTTGAATGGCTACTACAGGTAACCATCCTCACCTGTGATCTGTTTGCTTGTAATCAGTGTGTGTGTATAAAAGGTCAGTGAGTTTCTGAACTCCTGACAGACCCTTGCATCTTTCATCCAGTGCTGCACTGACGTTTCTGGATTCTGAGTCATGGGGAAAGCAAAAGAATTGTCAACGGATCTGTGGGAAAAGGTAACTGAACTGATATAAAACAGGAAAGGGATATAAAAAGATATCCAAGGAATTGAGAATGCCAATCAGCAGTGTTCAAACTCTAATTAAGAAGTGGAAAATGAGGGATTCTGTTGAAACCAAACCACGGTCAGGTAGACCAACAAAACTTTCAGCCACAACTGCCGGGAAAATTGTTCGGGATGCAAAGAAAAACCCACAAATAACTTCAGCTGAAATACAGGACTCTGAAAAAAGTGGTGTGACTGTTTCAAGATGCACAATAAGGAGGCACTTGAAGAAAAATGGGCTGCATGGTCGAGGCACCAGAAGAAAGCCATTACTACGCAAATGCCACAAAGCATCCCGCTTACAATATGCCAAACAGCACAGAGACAAGCCTCAAAACTTCTGGAACAAAGTCATTTGGAGTGATGAGACCAAAATTGAACTTTTTGGCCACAACCATAAACGTTACATTTGGAGAGGAGTCAACAAGGCCTATGATGAAAGGTACACCATTCCTACAGTGAAACACGGAGGTGGATCGCTGATGTTTTGGGGATGTGTGAGCTACAAAGGCACAGGAAACTTGGTCAAAATTGATGGCAAGATGAATGCAGCATGTTATCAGAAAATACTGGAGGAAAATTTGCACTCATCAGCCCAGAAGCTGCGCATGGGACGTACTTGGACGTTCCAACATGACAACGATCCAAAACACAAGGCCGAGTCGACCTGTCATTGGCTACAGCAGAATAAAGTGAAGGTTCTGGAGTGGCCATCTCAGTCTCCTGACCTCAATATCATTGAGCCACTCTGGGGAGATCTCAAACATGCAGTTCATGCAAGACAGCCCAAGAATTTACAGGAACTGGAGGCTTTTTGCTAAGAAGAATGGGCCACTTTACCATCTGAGAAAATAAAGACCCTCATCCACAACTACCACAAAAGACTTCAAGCTGTCATTGATGTTTAAGGGGGCAATACACGGTATTAAGAACTGGGGTATGTAAACTTTTGATCAGGGTCATTTGGGTAGTTTCTCTTGTCATTATGATTTAAAAAGAGTAAACACAGTTGTCTGATAATAAATGGCTTCACCCAACCACTAACCATGAGTGAAAGAAAGGTTTTTGTGTTATCATTCATATTCTCTGAAAAATGGCCAAAAAATCACAAATTCTGCCAGGGTATGTAAACTTATGAGCACAACTGTATGTCACATCAAAGTTGTGGCTTTATCACTCAAACTGAACTTTTTCAGTTCTGATCAGATTTCTCTATCGATACCTTTGCAGAGGCCCAATTACTGGTAGTATTGTACAATACAGCACAAATTCCAGACACACATTACAAGTTTCTGTTTCCTGTGTTTTAAGACTATAAAATCTCCAAACTATGGCCATGCTGAGTTAGCTCACTTAGTTGCCCACTGCCTATCTGGGAGATAATGAATGCGGGTACTACTGGATTACTTTGTATAACTGTTTCATTATCAATTAGTGTAATGAATTATTTTGTGCTACAACATTTTGGCTGTACGTTTAAAATGGCATCAAATATGAAAACATCAAACTATTGAATCTGGACAACATGGCCCAACCAGCCAAACCCCTTCTCTTGTTTTTTGGAAGTATAACTGTTTTTTGTCTTTACAGTTGCAAGTAACTAACGACAACGTAAATCAAAATTACACAAACTTATTTTGATTCCATGTGTAAATGCATAGGTGCTGTGATCAGATGCTAAAAATAGGGTGGAAATGGGATCCTGGTTGAGTATTTTAGACTTAACAGCTTAAAGGGACATTGTGTAACATTTTCTGTTGTTTACTGGCCAAAATCGATATCTGCATTTATATGTGTTATCATTGGTGTATTATGACCTCCACTAATAATCTGACACATTCTTGTAAGTGAAGAATTTTAGATTTGTTTATATATACTACGGGTAAGCCGGTAGGGAAGCGCCATGACGGTCTGCCATCTTGAAACTACAGCCGCTGGCAAGGGACAAATAGCACCAATGCGGAATAACTACACATTTTCCCTGCGAGCCAGCGCAGAGTGATTGACACGCCAGAGAAGAAGATCAGCGAGAGAGGCTTATTACCCCGGCAAGTTTGAATATCTGCACTACTGCAGCATAATGCAGGACCATACATATGCAGCAGCAGCACAGGAGACGGTTTCACCATTGCCAAGAAAGCGAAAAAGGGAACTTAGAAGGCAGCGTGACCGGAGCATTAAAAAAAAGAGGATTAACATCGGGCTAGCCTTCCCCAGGTGGAAGGAGCTCATGAAGGAGAAAGATTTTAAAAGGGATGCTGAAGTTGCCAGCTTTCTCCTTGACAAGTAAGTCAACTGTACTGCCTAAATTAGCCTAAAGCTAACTTTTTTCATTCGGTTTTGTTAGACAGTGTTGCTCGTTACCACAGGCAGCATAACAGTAGATCCTGCTAAAATACACCAGCCTCAATGGTACAGAAGTGTATGTTTATGTGGTTTCAGTAGCTTCCAAAGTCGCGGTAAACGCCGGCTTTTTGTCACAGTAAATGCCAGCTTATAAAGCCTTCCCACTGGCTTTTAGTCTGGCTTTACTGCGACTGAAAGCCGGCGTTTACCGCGACTATGAAAGCGATGTAAACATACAGTTCCACCGAGGAGTAAAACCGGATCCTCTCCCTCTCAATACCGCTGCAGGCGTTGAATCACCCGACAATGATCTCTGATAATGTACGCACATCAAAATGTAAATGGATAATATAACCCGACTAATTAGTACATAGTTCCAAAGATCATAGCGTGTTGTAGAGCAATATTAGCACTTTGGTAACATTCGTTTGTGTTGGTTATCAAATCGTAGCTACATTCTAACTTAGCTGCTACAGGGTAACAACATTTTTTTTTTTTTTTTGGCCTACACATGCTCAAGATTCAAGATTCAAGATTCAATAATTTATTACCATCTCAATAAAACTGATTGGGATTTGTCTCAGACAACCATACAAAGACATAACAAAAATGAAACAAATACATATACACATGGAAATATTCAAAAAAGTTAATCATCAATATAGATGAATATGTAGCCTAAAATACTTTATCAGAGTAAATAAAAACTATCAAATGTACTCACAATAATGATGATAATAATAATGATGCAATGCAGTTTGCAATATTTATGAAATCACGAACCTCTTCATGTGTGAACACTCCATGCAGTATCGGATGACATGGTTTCATCAGTGTTGTCGAGGCTTTTTGATACACGGCGGCTACCGTTGTTGCAATATGTGTTTGAAAAAGTGAGGCGCTAGAGTGCAATATTCGTTTGAATACGAAACACGATTTCAACATTAGATTGGAGTAATTCCTACACAATGTCCCTTTAAAGCGATATTCCATTCTTAGATAATCATCCACTCAGTATGTACTCCCCCCATGCCGATGTGAGGATGGGTGAAGATCTTCAGTTCACTAAACAATCCTGGAGTTTCAGCAGAAAACAGGGTTGCAGTCAAATCCAGTACAACTGCAGTGAATGGTGACCCAGTTTAAAACGTTAAAAAAAGAACACAAAACAAACACAAAATGTCTCCATCCTGCTTGTGTGGTGTAATCCAAGTGTCCGCAAGCCGCGACAGTACATACTGAGCGGATGATTATCTAAGAGTGGAATATCGCTTTAAGAGTCAATCTGAAGACCAGTCCTGCTAACTATTTCTATAAATCATAATGATCTTGTCTTTTCAAACACATAATACGCAATTTTATTCTGATGACATTATTTTATACTGTTGGGCTGACTATATAAAATCGGAAACGTATGCTGGTATGCATGCATGCAGCAACTCAGGAAATGTACGAAATAAACAATTTCTTCGGCCATTCTTTTCCTGTGCTTCTTTAGTGTTAACAAATTGTGTTTCTCTCTCTTAAAGTGTGCCTTCTCAACTGAATTACTCAATCAAAAAAAATACAAGATGTGAAGAACTCAGCAGGACTGTAACACCTCCTGGGGCATGATGTCTTCAGTTTTTTGTATCCAAGCACAAGTCAGGGGACTGTGATCCCATCACTGCTTTGTCTGTGGTTTCATGAACTGAGAAGGTCGGGAACCACAACTTTAAAAGCTCACCGAGAGCTAGGGCTGAACGATTTCTCGTTTTCTGATTGAAACTGCGATTTCAGACAACGCAATCATGTGATCGCCAAAGCTGCGGTTTTTTGCAGCGCTCCTGACTGACCCAGGATTTGTTGTGTCAACTATTTTACACATACATGCCGTCTCCCTACCATCCTGCCAAGCTCACCAATCAGAAGCGGCACACTACTTGTGGACAGGTCACGCTAACCAATCAGTATTAACCTGCTCCTCATGCTTTGTAACGTTAACGTGTTTTGAAATGGCTTCAGCTGAACCAGAAGCAGAGTTAGGGGATTTAATCCCCAAGAAAAACAGCACGTCGGTCATTTGGGAGCATTTCGGGTTTGAGGCTGCAGACGTGCACCAGAAACAGGTACTGTGCAAAACCTGTCGCGCTAAAGTTGCAACATCCAGCAGGAACACAACCAACTTATACTGGCACTTGAAAAATCACCACAGGCATTTGCATGAGGAGTGCATGACGAAAAAGTCCGGTGAAAAGTCTAGCGAAAATTATGCTCAGGCCCATTGTAGCAAACAGACTACAATAACAGTATCTTTTGCCAGTGTAACTCCATATGACAAAAGCAGCCGAAGACACCGGGAGATAACGACTGCCATAACACACTACATTGCCAAGGACATGATGCCTGTTAACATGGTCACCAAAGACGGATTTAAAAACCTCCTCCACACGCTGGACAGAAGATATGTGATTCCCTCCCGCACTTACTTCAACCAGGTTGCCATCCCACAACTGTACGTGGAGTGTAAAGAAAAAGTGGTAACAGAGCTGAAAAATGTGGAGTATTACGCCACAACTACTGATATGTGGTCAAGCAGAACAACCGAACCGTATCTTAGTTTGACTGTGCATTTCATAAATGACAACTTCGAGTTGAAAAGTTGCTGCCTGCAGACAGCATACTTTCTCACTGACCACACCGGAGGGAATATTGCCCTAGGATTAAGAGAGTCTGTCAAGCTGGGGTCTGAAAGAAGAAGACCAGACGTGCATCACAACCGACAATGCAGCAAACGTCATCAAAGCTATGGAACTTAATGAATGGACCAGACTTCCATGTTTCGGACACAGGCTGCATCTTGCAATTGCTAAGTGTGTGTGTGTGTGTGTGTGTGTGTTTATTAATTTATTTATTTATACAGATTTAATGTGATGATGTGTGCGTATTGTCTTCAGTATAGTCAGTAGTTTTTCTCTTAATTTTGTTTTTCTTTGAAGCCCTTACAAATACCTAGTTTAAGATAAGATAAGATAAGATAAATCTTTATTGTCTCCCTTGGGAGAAATTCATCCTGGACAGACAAGAGACCCAAGGCGCCGCATCCACACAGCCATCCCAGATCCACGCCCCACATACTCAATCAAACCACAACTGACCTACAACACATGATCCGCACATTTCCCCCCAGTCCATACCACACATATATACAAAAGTCTCTCGCGTCCGTGTCGCAGCAGCGCCGCGCCACCGTAAGTGAATAATTAATAATGATAACAGATTATTTATCATCAATATTAGCTGATGAATAATGTGTTATGTGCTTTTGATCATTGATTTCCCTACTGTTGTCTATAATATGGTTTTCTTGGATTTACTTTGTTCTCTTGCTAGAAAATCTGCCTTGCAAAGTTTACCATTATTATCATTACATTTTCAGTCTGTAATGCTCATTTAATGTTTATGTTCTTGTTCTTTTCTTTGTCCAGAAAATGCTGTTAAAGATGATGCAAGAGTTAAACGGGCAACAGGACTTTGCAAACAGGTGGTTGGTGTCTTCTCTCATAGCTGGAAAATGAAGACAGCACTGAAAAAGGCACAGCAAGAATTAAATTTACCCGAGCACTCACTGATTACAGAGTGTCCGATAAGATGGGGCTCAAGGCAAAAAATGATTGGGAGGGTGTTGGAGCAGAGCAAGGCGTTGTCTCAGGTTCTGTCTGAAGACAAGAAGACACGTCACCTGGTCCCCACTTGGCAGGACAAAAATTTCCTTGAATCAATAAACAATGCCCTTGGTCCTCTTCAGGAGTTTACAGATGCCCTGTCCGGTGAAGCCTACGTAAGAGTGTCGTACCTGAGGCCAGTTCTCCATCTCCTGAGAACATCAACCCTGACTGAAAGTGATGAGGACACAGATCTTACCAAGGAAATAAAGTCAAGAGCTCTTGGCTACATTGAAGATAAATACAGCGACCCAGCCACACAGGAGCTACTGGACATTACTTCGTTCCTTGATTCTAGATTCAAGACTGACTACATAAGTGCAGAGAGTGTCCCAGACAAAGAAAGAGTTAAAATTGAAATGGAACAGGCAGCACGAGAGGTAACTTGTCCTGTTTCTTTGTGTAGTTTAGTAATACAAAATGCCTCATCAATACAAGTGATATTTTTATTACACTGATTGGCATTTTTTGTTTACATAGAATGCCCAATTGCTCAAAATCACATCAGACTGCAAAATTTTGACAGCTCTTATCTCTGTGTTTTGCAGGAAAAGAGGGCTCATGTCAGCACCACAGATGCCACGTCCCAGGGTGCAGCAGAGGCAGAGCCATCCACCACAGGGAAGGGAAAGCGGTCATTGGGCAGCTTCTTCAAGAGCAAGGCTGTCCCTCCTCCTTCCTTCACTATGCAGTTGGAGGATGCCATTAAAGCTGAACTGGACAACTACCTGATGACTCCTACTATCGATGGAGAGGAAGATCCACTGGCCTGGTGGAAAGTGCACAATGTTAACTTTCCATGGCTGAGCAAACTGGCTCGTAAATTCCTGTGCATACCAGCCACCAGTTCGCCATCAGAGAGATTGTTTAGTGCTAGTGGCAATGTTGTCACATGTCAGCGCTCATGTCTAAAACCATCAAAGGTTGACATGCTGGTTTTCTTGACAAAAAATCTGTAAAGAGTGATATAGAGATGTCAGGGAAGCAAGTATTATTGTTGATAAAGTACTTTTGAGATTTTATTTATTCTGCACTTCACCCTGACTTGTAGTGTCAGCCTTTGTTTAAAAAAAGATATTTGCTATTTTTCAGGAAAAATGCTCTATTGTTTACAGAATAGATGTGTAATATTTGGGTGCTGCTGAGCCATAAATGAATGACCCACCTATTTTAATGTCTGACATATTTTTTTCAGAAGGGCAGAGGTAGGGTCATTTTATTTTAGTAAGAGTTTTATTTTATTACCATTACTTTTCAGTTTCACTTAAAAGATAGTCCAGGTTTCTTAATCTAGGCTTGAATAAAGTACTTTTAACTGCTGCTATAGATGTTGATAAGCTAGCTCTCTTGAGCCATAAAAGACTGACCTTGACCTACCTACTTGAGTGTAAGACTGCTGGGCAAGATCCTTTTTTCCTTTATTGGAATTGTTGAATTTTGTTTTTCTTATTATTACTTATTTACATGTAAGTAAATAAATACATGCATGTTTCTTGTTAATAAATACATTTGGAAGCAATTCTTACCTTTAGTTTTCATCCATGCATTAGAGTAATAGCTTTTAATGTTTTGATGGTATGATTTAATTTTCTTTCATGTTTGTAAATGTTACTGTACATTGTGAATATTGCACTGAAGCTTGATTTGAAGAAAATCGTGAATCGAACTGAAATCGCAATATCTGCCAGAAAAATCGCAATTAGATCTTTTCCTAAAATCGTTCAGCCCTACCGAGAGCCCAAGAGCTGATTCCAAATAAGGACCAGCTCAAAACCCATTTTCCCTGAGAATAATCGGCCATGTAATGCCTGGAGCTCAGTGTCTGCAGCCCCCTCTCCCAGGAGAAGGAGGCTTTCTGTGCATTTAATGGCATTTAAGTGGATGAAACACTCTCCTGGGTATTGTGAGCACTGGGTTACATTTCTTTTCCCAGGATGTTAGATTTTTGTCGTCTGGCATAGCAAAACATTTAGCATGACTTGTGGCCTCAATGTTGCAGAATGTTTGGAACTTCAGAAGTAGTCAGGATCAGACTGTGCTAGGGGTGGGCAAGCAGCTAAAATCTTTTAATCTCCCAAGACACATATACTGGGTAATTGCAACTCTGTCCTCTTCTTCTTATGCTTTTCTTTATATTTGGGACATCAGATGCTTCACAGCAGGCAGAACAACTCTGTTTCATTATTTTCTGATCAAATGCTTTTGGGCATGAAAAACGCATCTACAAGGATCACTTCATTTGGCATCTATGTAAAAAGTTAAGTTGGAATCTCTAATCAGAATGATTTCAATCAGGTTGAAGAAATACTGTCCACGTAACTGCAGCTACTGCCAGGTGGACACAATTCTACCTGTCATGTCTCCAAAATCTAGCCTTTGCTAACATTAACAAACATTTCTTGCTTTCACAACCAATTACCATGGTTAATAAATTGTAGATTTCACACAGTTTGAGAATAAATTATATACTTCTTTAATGATATCCTGAGGAGAAACTGGTCACAGAGAGGCCCATTGTCTCTACTCCTGTGACCACTTTAACTAAGCCAGTGTAGTGGAGCCACAACAACAACAAGAGCAGCAGCGGTAGCGGTAGCAACAGACTCCACACCAGAGATGGGAGGAAGCAGACTCAGAGCCAGTTGCATCACCTCCACAAGAGAATAAGGCTGCCATGGCTGAGCTGTTTGGGGATCTGTTTGGGGACCCCGGAGACGGGCAACGACTCAGTGGCCAGGACAGCACAAGAGGAAGTGATGTTGTTCACTGGCATGTTGGCTCAGCAACACTTATATGCGCCTGGACCCTCTGTCTCTTGTGAGAGACAGCTATGTTTTCCATAGAGACGGCTGTCAGCAGGCTGGCTGTTGTTAGAGTCAGATACACAGCAAGTACACAGAATAACACAAACCACCTTCAATGAGAATTTCAGTTCAGCTCTGAATTAGGTCTATTATTAAATCATAAGCAACTGTTGGGCTGCTCTCACTTCCAGTTTGTATCAGTTTCACACTGCAAACATTTCAGCTGCCTACTAACTTTAAAACAAGCCACACCCCTGCACTTTGTGGTTAGTGTGTGTCTATGACAGAAATGTATGGCAGCCATTATTGAAAAGACCACAGCAGGGCCAAAATACATATTAATTTTTATTTTTTGACCAGTGCCAATTAATTAAGACCTCACTGGTTCTGATATGGAGTAGTAGTAGTTACACTACTGAAGAAATAAATACACTCAATGACCAGAAACATAAACACAGACAAACTGATATGCAATACTGTGAAACTTCATTGTTTAAATTGAGGGGATTGTTCATTTAGCTCCGGTCATTTTTAAAGCTGCAGTTTGTGGTGTTGTATGAGACAGCACTATTGTGGGAAAGATGGGCAAACCATTAGTAAGGACTGATCCAATTCTGATACCAGCATCTGAAATGCATTCGATACAGCCGAAAATACTGGACAGGACATCTGCAAGAAGGCAAGTCTATGCACAGATGCAATATCACACAATTTATTAGCCCCGAAAACAGGGTTTTTACTTTGCCATACAACAATGATAGCAATCACATCACATTCACACAGGGGTAGTAGCATACACCCATTAATAAATAATTGGATCAGTGTCTGGTAAAGTTCAGGTATCAGAATTTGCATTGGAAAGGACAAAGCTGCATCAAAACATCTTAAATAATCAATTCAATACAATGCTGTCAAATACAAAATCACAACAAACTACAGCCTTAACCTTTAACCTTTAGTTCAATCAGCACAGAAAACAAACACTGCCTTAATACCACAACTGGATACAAGGGCTGTGTTCAACATCCACATATTTGACATGGCAAGTAAGTCCAAGAATACAATGTTTCCTGGAGACTTGTGTTTTCACAAGAGCATAAAAAAGCGCTGAGACAACATTAAACCAAAAGACAGAAACTCTCTACTGAACTGATATGAATAACATTATTACAACTGAGTGGGCAACTGTTCAAGGCAGAATTCACTGCATCACCACTGGAACTGGATCTAAACTCGTTAGGCTACCTCTTACCAGCACTGAGTGTGTGAAAAAAAAACCAAGAGGAAGATGGTCGCGGACTGTGAAAAACCAAATGGCAATAAAAATTTAGGAGTTTAAGCAGCTAGAATATGACACATCTAAGGACGTGATGTATTGCAGCGTGTGCTGCCACTTTCCTCAACTAGTCTAGCTCATTCTTCATCGGGAACAAAGCCTTCAGGAAACACCACATCACAATTCATGGGAAAAGTGGACAACACAAGTGTTGCAGTATGGGATGTGTATTGGCAAGAATCAGGCAATACAATACATACCATATACAGGGATTACAATTCAATTGCAAAACTCTAAGCAAGGTGATATATTGCTATTTTTAATCAAATTTTAGGAAAACTGTCACAGTATAAAGAACACACCACCATCTGCATAAAATGTAAGTTAAAAAAAACATTCAAACAGTGAAGATGGATGACAACACTGCGATCAAGCAGTGAGGGGTTTACACAACACAAAATGAAAATGAACCACTGCCACTAGGGCTGCAACGATCAAAAAAGTTGCAGGTCCTCATCTGGGTGGAGCTGAAATGGCATCAAGTAACTGGGAACACCTGGCCAGTGTTTCCAGGCTACTTAACCCTGCCTGCTGTTGGCAATCGCAGTAGCAGTTGTTGCGGACGTGGTTGCTGCCGCGCTCCTGTCGGCCCCCCTCCTCTTCCTCCTCTTCCTCCTTTTTGCGTTTCTGTCTTTTGTTTTGCACTGACAACATGCACCTCCTCTTATTCAACATATCCATGCACCCTCACACACCACTGATACCGACTTCCAACGCTACAGAAGATGCACAAGTAGTCCAACTCCTCCAGGATGGCACATCAATACGTGCCGTTGCAAGAAGGTTTGCTGTGTCTCCCAGCACAGTCTCAGGAGCATGGAGGAGATTCCAGGAGACAGGTAGTTACTCCAGGAGAGCTGGACAGGGCCGTAGAAGGTCCTTAAACCCTCAGCAGGATCGGTATCTGCTCCTTTGTGCAAGGAGGAACAGGATGAGCACTGCCAGAGCCCTACAAAATGACTTCCAGCAGGCCACTGGTGTGAATGTTTCTGACCAAACAATCAGAAACAGACTCCACGAGGGTGGCCTGAGGGCCCGACGTCCTGTAGTGGGCCCTGTGCTCACTGCCCAGCACCGTAGAGCTCGATTGGCATTTGCCATAGACCACCAGAATTGGCAAGTGCGCCACTGGCGCCCTGTGCTCTTCACCGATGAGAGCAGGTTCAATCTGAGCACATGCGACAGACGTGAAAGGGTCTGGAGATGCCGAGGAGAACGTTATGCTGCCTGCAACATCATTCAGCATGACCGGTTTGGTGGTGGGTCAGTGATGGTCTGGGGAGGCATATCCCTGGAAGGACGCACAGACCTCTACAGGTTAGATAATGGCACCCTGACTGCTATTAAGTATCGGGATGAAATCCTTGGACCCACTGTTAGAACTCGACCTCATATGTCTAGAGGATGCAGGCAGTCCCTGGAGGATGAAGGAATTGATACCATTGACTGGCCCCCACGTTCACCTGACCTAAACCCAATAGAACACCTCTGGGACATTATGTTTCGGTCCCTCCGGTGCCGCCAAGTTGCTTCTCAGACTGTCCAGGAGCTCAGTGATGCCCTGGTCCAGATCTGGGAGGAGATCCCCCAGGACACCATCCGTCGTCTCATTAGGAGCATGCCTGACAACGTCGGGGCATGCTCCAACGTTGTAGTTGTAGTTTGTGTGGGAGCCACACAAACTACTGAGTATCATTTTGAGTTGCTACAATGACATTTTGGCAAAATGGAGCAGTCTGCTGCATCATTTTTTCACTTTCATTTTTGGGGTGTCTTTGATTTCACCCCTCTATAGGGTGATCATTTTCATTTCCATCAAATTATGTGGCATCCTTTTGTTGCTAATACCTTACCTACTCATTATCAGGAAAGACATGCAAGATTATTTTTCCCCCATTTAGATCTGATGTGTTTTTCGAAGTGTTCCTCTAATTTTTTTGAGCAGTGTATATGATTAAAAATTACACTATAGTAATAATAACACTATGCAGTAATAGTATACAGTGTGGTTTGAATACTATGCAGTACTATGTACTCTGCATACACTATGCAGTATTACTACGTTCTGTTGTCTGTCTGTGATAGCCAATCAACACAGACACACTGTCACATACAGGCAGACAGAGCTGCACCACTGAGCAGAGAGAAGCTGTGTAGAAGCTAAGACAGCAGATATCACTAATGTTTCAATAAATATCACCATCTTATGATCTGTTTCTATGACGACAGCATAGTTACACCAATAAAAATGCACAAAATCATGGTTGGGATTTCACTTGAGGCAATGTAACGGTTTCAGTCTTTCTTCACAGACATGAGAAAACACAGCAGCATCAGTCCTGCCTTTCACTGCAACTCTGCACTGACATTTTGGGTGTTATTACTTATATAAAGTAACAACGACCGTTAAACTGTGTATCACACCATGATGGTTACATGTAGTCCCCAGATCACGTGTGCTGAACTGTGTAGGGCGATCCGTAGGGGAAAAGGGACAAATGCGATCCATTGCACTCCTAACTGCCACAGATCTTTATATGTATCACAATATCACAGCACAGTGTTTTTGACACCCCTTGTCACAGTTAAGGAAAGCGGTGTTAAGTTGCCTTTTCTGATTGTTTTAACATAAGTCTATATTCAGGCACGTGGAGCCAGTGCTTAAAGATCCCTATTCTTAAAACAAGCAAACAGTCACATGGAGTGAGACTATTTCAACCTGTTTCCATTGTACTGACCACTGCCCGGGAGGGGTGCAACGGATAAAAAAACCTCACAGTTCGGATCGTATCACGGTTTTGAGTCACGGATCGGATCATTTTTCAGATCAGCAAAAAAGAAAAAAGTGGTGGGATTAGGTTAAATTATTTTAAAAATGCACTTGGCTTTGATCTCTGTCTGTCTGTAATTATCACCATAGTTATGTAATGTAATAATAATAATAGTAATGATAATGGTAATAATATTAAAATCTTCAAACTTATACAGTACTGTAATATGTATATACTAGGGATGTTCCTGGCGACTAGCGTTAATTTCCCTGTCGATTAAACGCAAAATTTAATTTAGACTAGTCGACTAGTCTAACACTAAGAAAACAGTCAGAAAGCAGTTAAAATTGAGTAGAATTTTTAAATTTATAATGTTAAACACTGTTTTTAATTTATAATGTTAAATACTGTGTGTATTAAGAGCCATTTGAAGCCGTTAATCACAGTCAACAATTGCCAAATCATACTTTAAATGCCGCTGCAATGTGCGGTATGTGCACTAAATGTGTAATACAAACCATACACATTAACTTACAAAACATTACAACAACTCACTAAATGCTTCAACTTTTCAGATCGAAGAGGATCACAGAGTCTGCAGGTAAACGACCCAGAGCTGACGTTAGCTGCCAGTCTGCTACACAGTGTGGCTAAAGTTAGCAGTGCTAGCAGCAGCAGCTCCACTTGTAGGTTTATGTTCATGTCTGTGCTTAATGTGGTCACATGTTGCTCCAGTCGAGTGATTATATATCAGCTTATTATGTTACAGTCTACATTCAACATTATTTCCATTGTCTAGACTAAAACACTGCCAAAAAAACCACGCTGGTTTTACTAGCTGTCATCTGTACAACTTTGTTGATATAATATCCGGGGTTGCTTCGGCGATCAGGGCGTACACGCAGGGCGAGAGGGCTGCCGTCAGTGCTGCAGTGACAGTGCCGCAGCTCCGACTAGTGACGGCTTTTAAATCAGTCGCTCTTTGCAGAGATGCACTGCACACAGCAGCATCTGTCCTGTCTTTTCACTGCAACTCTGCTTATACAAGAGTAACGGTGACAGTAAAACTATGATGCTCACATGTAGTCCATGGATCACATGCGTGCCGAACCATGGAGGGTAGGGGTCTAACGATTCGTTTTAACAACGATTCGATTCGTATCATGATTCGTGGGTGCCGATACGATTCAAGGACGATATTGGTTCATTTAGAACGATACGATCCGAAACGATTCAGTGACTTGACATCGATTCAGTAACTTTTTAGCCAAAAATTCAACCAGTGTGACTGTGAAATAAATACCTAGAAACTGGACAGTGCAGGTGAAGTTTCTGAGATTCCTGTTGTTTCTTGTAAGGGAATCAGGTATAAATTAATTATGGATATAAACAATGCATTCACATTTTATTTAAATAAAGTGCAACCTTTGTGCTGATTAGCGATCCGATCATATATTGGCGATTGAAGGGATGAACAACGATCGTTTTTCTCCCTTGGTGATACTACCAGAGGTTGTGGCGAATGCGCAGTTAAGAGAGAGAGGGAGAGACAGACAGGCAGAGAGACAGAGAAAGAGAGACAGACAGATAGGCAGAGAGACAGAGAGAGACAGACAGAGGGAGAGAGTGTGTGTGTGCATATAACGGTGGAGCTTACTGCGGCTATAATTAATTAATTAACAAGAACAAAGCATCATGAATTCAAACACTTCTGACCCTTAGTGCAGTTAGGAGAGTAACTTGTGGCTCTACCATCTAAGACACACAACACGATGTCTACCACCAGTTAGTTCAGAATATTAAATGATGAGTATGCAAAGTGTGTGCTGCACTGTCTAAAGGAGGGATCAAACGCACCCAACTGAGGTTCAAGGAGAACTTTGGTGCCACATTTAAATCTCAGACAAAACTCCAAGTGAAAGCCCAAATCTTCAAGAACACTGGATTCATACTTTTACAAATGACTTCTGGGTTAAATACTGTCAGAGATGCAGCATACGGACGGATTTACCTCCAACAGTTGGCAGTAGTGAAATGCGTCTGTCACAGAAGAAAGACGCCAAAATCTCCCGAAGAATCCAATCCAAACCTCGGTGAATAAAAGGTTGATTTTTTAAAATAAATACATAATTCTAACTTGTGATCACTGACTTTATTAAGCCGACTGTATCTAACAGCGCGGCATGCACCGTTCCAGCCTTGTGCTGGAGACGCAGCACCAGCATCTGAACGCAAACAAAATAAGGGATCCGTGTCAGCTTAATTAAAAAGCACCAATTACTTGCCTTAACAAATTTTCATTAGAATAAAATATGAAGAATTGTAAAATATCATTTCTATGAGGCTGTTCAGTCAGACAGCGACAGATCACAAGTAATTAACTTATATCATCCTGACAGTCTAGTGAAGATCAAGCTACATGCGGCTTGTTCAGTCAATATTGTGTTCATTATAATGTTGATAGTGCTGAAATGACATTTTCTGCCTAAATAATTAATACCTTGATAATACACTACTCTGAGCCTTAAGGTGGAGCAGCCATTCAGTACATGATGTTACTGTGTGACAAAATCTGATGTGTTGTGTGAAATGCATCAGTACCATTAATGTGGTGGCTGCGGAGTCGTCGTCCTGCTGGCGCGTGGCGATAACGTCACAGACAGGCAGACTGAATAGAGTAACGTTTAACGTCTTTATCATTAAAAGTGCAAGAAAAAACACATTCATATAAAGTCTGCTGTGCTTAAATCCAATTTCCTCGTATCAATACAATCGATGCACATCAATGTGCACTGTCCCATTGAAATAAACAAATTACCTTTTAAAACAATGTTAGATCGATACATGACGTCTGGAAGGCCAACTTGCCAAGCACAGATCGATGTAGTTGGATCATAGGAATATAAATCGATACATCGATGTAGTAGATGAATCGTTACACCCCTAGTGGAGGGCGATCCGTACGGGACACAGGTCAAACGTGATTCGTTGCACCCCTACTGCCCGGCCCAGTCACAGGAAACCACGCACAGTTACTATCTCACAACACAATTTGTTCTTGTTTTAAGAAAAACAAATCTTGAAATGCTGAATCTAAGACATGTTATAACATTACTCTAGATATTAATCATAGTCATGACAAATTTCTCCAACAATGGTCTATGGTAGTACTGGGTGCAGAATATATTTAGGCAGTAGAGCATGCAGAAATTTATTTGAGCCAAACACAACAGCATCCATTTGATCAATACACTTAAAACAAGAGAACAGGCAGAGTAAAGAGCAAAGTAAAAATCACCTGCTGTTGTGTTTGGTTGAAATGAAAACCTGCAGACTGTTGAGTCACAGATCACCAAGACCCTCTGCTCAAATCCCATCTGACAGCAGCAGTGCCCGGGGAGGAGGACCAAAGGTTTGTAAACAGAAAGCTGGAGTTCCCTCCACCACCATCCCTCTGCAGTGGCGCTGTGGAGCCGCCAGCTGCAGCCAGGATCATCTGTGTTGACAGTGTGGGAGAACAGAAGGGGGATGGGAGAGGAGAAGGGAATCTCTGTCTCTGCATATCTGCCTTTCCCTCCTCTCTCCCTCTCCCCTTGTGGCTGCTGCCAGTGGCAAACTGGCCTGTACAGTAAATCTTAAATCAAGTCACAGCTCAACGAGAGAGGAAGGCAGGGAGAAAATCAGGACATGACGAATAAATACATGCAGCATGTAACCTGTTCTATAAGCCTGGCGTGATACTGACAAAGCAAGACTGATACATATTGACGAGAGCCAGGGAGGTTCTGTCTTTCACAATATGAAATCAATATCAAGTAAAGTAAATCATATCTGCCTTGGGTTATCAGCTAGCATATATTATTCATTAAGTCAAACTCAAGCTAATGAAACATCCAATCAAAGGCTTTGGCTCACTCAAACACGTGATAGAAATATATCAACACCTTATGAAGTATGCAATGATGCACTACTTACTGTCACAACACACCAGCTGTGTATCAGTAATATATTCCTTTCGCAGTTTTCTCGTGTTTTCTCAAGAAAACAAATGATAACATGATGTATTGGCAAGATATATATCATGATACAGGGGTTCCAATTCAATATACTGCAATATATTGCAATTAGGGGTGTAACGATTCACTCGAAATCCAATGCATCGGACCTTAATGTGTTAGATATGAGTGTATTGGTTCGGACGGCCTGTATCAGTAAAAAGCTGAACATGAATCAGACAAAAATCGATTCAGCTCTAGCGTATCGATACATCTCATAAGGACGCGCATATGTTTAATTTTTGGCATCAGTGAAGTGCCGTTTTAACTTTCCTCCGTTTTCTCTCTCCTCCTGTCTCTGCCTGCACCGCTCTCGCTGAATGCCTGCTGCTGCGCTCACACAAAACAAGCGCTCCCTCCTCCCTCTCCTGTGTCTCCTCTTCATCTGCTCAAAACAGACCGCGCTGAAAACAGCAACAGAAACATTGTACCGCGTCGCACCACCAAACTTTCAGAACACGCAGGTGTAGAATAAGTTTGTGTTTTATAAGAAAGATGAGAGACACTGCAGATCATTTATGCAAAACGTGTCTGACAGCAGAGAACAGAGAGACAGAGAGAACAGAGAGACGTCATGTGACTGAGAGAGCAGGTAACACAGAGCATCACTGTTCAAACACACTGATCAGAACCACAGAACTCTTTATATGAAACTGAGCTGCACATCATCTTACTGCAAAAATACTAATATTTTAAACAGTTTCAAGTTTGTTCAGATTCTCATTTAGGCTACAGTATCTCATTTACACATGAGATTCATAAGATGTTAACACCACTGTAATGTCTCCTCTGTCTCTACTGTTACTATATTTAGTAAAAATATCTGGATGTCTTTTTCAACTAATAGCACTTACAAATGTAGCATTAATAGAATCAAAATGTAAAGATTCACACATTGCATTTTCTTGTATTGCATCATATCGAATCGTATCCTGACAGAGCTGAATCATATCGAACCGAATCATTGGTCATTTAAAAATTTTTAGTTATATCGTATCGTTGAACATGTATCGAGATACGTATCGAATCAGTCTCAGTCAGTGAGATACACACCCCTAATTGCAATACTATGAGCAAAGGTGATATATTACTTTGATATATGTCATAGTATGAAGAACATACCACCATATCCATAAAATCTGAGTTGATTAAGTTTTTTTTTATGCAATCAGAGCAGTGACGATAGTAGCAACATTGCCGTCTAGCAGTTTGGGATTTAAACACAACACAAAATGAACTACTACCATGAATCTCTGCATGTATCACAATATCACGATACAGTGTTTTGAGAATCGATACAGTGATACACGATCAATATTTTCTTACACCCCTAGTGTACAGACAATAAAGAAAAAATCTAATATATTTAGTGTAATAAATAATAAAATTACCACAATGTGTCAGCAGAGACCAAGCAAACATGCTAAACTTTTGAATGCACATGTCCAACTGTTCAATGTTTCAGTACCTATCGCATAACATGTTGTTCTCTAACAAGGTGATTAACGGCAAAAATCACAACAAGTGTCTGATCCATGAATCGACCACTAAATATTCTGGTTCCATGACAATTTGTATTTAAACAGTCCTCTTCATCAGGCTGTTCACATTTTGACATCATGATACCAAGACGACACCTAACAATCAATCAACAGTACCTGGCCATTGCGAGGCTTCAAATGGGATGTTCTCAGAGGGAAGTTGCCACTGAGCTTAGAGTGTCACAGAGTGTCATCAGCAGGTTGCAACAGAGACACAGAGAGACTGGAAGAGTCACAGAAAGGCATAGAAGTGGATATCCTTTGGCCACATCCCATGCTGATGACCGCTTCATTGTGAACAGTGCCTTGCGGAACCGGATGATGAATGCCACTCAACTCCAGGCACGTTTAAGGGAGGTGAGAGGCACCCGAGTGTCACGTCAGACTATTTGAAACCGCTTACATCAGCATGGTCTGCGTGCTAGACGACCTGCAAGGGTACCTGAACCCCACCACCAGGCACGGGCATCATCGTCTTGCATGGGCCAGGGAGCATTTGCGCTGGACGAGGAACCAGTGGGCCTCAGTGCCACTGTTGTCACCAGACGAGCCTTTGGAGGTGGTAGTGTTACAGTCTGGGCAGGTGTGTCTAGTCAATACAGAACTGCCCTACACCTTGTGAATGGTACTGTGACACACCGATACTACCTGAATAACATCATTAATCCAGTCATTGTGCTTCTGCATGAGCAACACAGGCCTGATTTCATCATCCTCATCGAGGTCGCATCATCAGGGAACGGCTGCTGGAGGCTGGGGTACCTCAAATGGAGTGGCCTGCACTTTCTCCAGACCTGAATCCCATAGAAAACCTATGGGATCAGCTGAGTCGTCGTGTAGAGGGTCGTAACCCTGCACCCCAGAACCTCAATGACCTGAGGGCAGTCCTTCAAGAAGAATGGAATGCCATGCCACAGCAGACAATAAGTCGACTTGTGAACAGCATGAGACGTCGTTGTCAAGCTGTAATTGATGCTCAAGGACACATGACAAGTTACTGAGACATTGACATTTTTTATTGTGGTATACCCACCACTGTTGTAAGCTGTTGTTTCAATAAATTGTCTGAGATGAAGAAATCACCACTGCATGCTTCTACTTAAATGCCCTACTTTCATGATATCATATCAATGTAGTATGAACTTTTTTTTCCATAACTTTCACCTGAAAGTTGAATATCCCTAACTTTTTGTGAGTAGTGTATTTAGTCTATGGGTCCAACTTATTATTACAATGCTCCACTGCTCCTTTAAAGCCCAGCTGGAAGCCACATTTTTATTGTAGGTAGTAGTGGATAAGGGGTTTTTCATACCTGTGCATGCATACAACTATAGGACTAAATTAAACTGTGTACATAAGCAATGAGACAAATAATATATCTGGATGAAGTCATGTATAATGTGTAATGTAATGTGTGTGCTTATAGCTTGGGCTGGGTGATATGGACAAAAAATCATATCTCTGTATTTTCAGGCTAAATGGTGATACACAGTATATCCCAGTATTTTCCGGTACAAAATGTTCAGTTGTAATTCAATACCACAAGTGAGATGTTACAAGAACTTTTATCAAAACAAACTTTGATAACCTGAACCACGGATCCATGAGCAAGGCCATGTCCATCAGGTCACAAGTGGTTGGTGAGGTAATCCACAATGCAGGTCTTGATCACTTTGTACAGCTCGGTGTCGCCCTCTTCATTCATTAATATAATCAGTGGTGGGGGGGGGGGGTATTCAGATCACGTACTGCAGTAAAAGTACCACACTACCACACCATAAAGATAAAATACCACACCATAGTAAAAAAAAGTCCTGTACTTGAAAAATTAAAAGAAGTCAAGCTCCACTGCTCCACCGCTTTGACAACTCTCCTATTGTCAGTTGTTATAGCAACTAGTCCTTAAACATTGAGCTTCCAGCTTGAGAGGGCATCCTGCAGGGCTTCGGCTATATGCTCTCCAGTGTGATCTTGGGGAAAATAGCTGGTGTGGAGAAATGCAGTTTTCATCTTCCAGTCTTCAATGAAATGTACCATCAACTCATATATGTCAAAATGACATGTATGGCTTGACCACATCTGTGGTCAGCATGAAATGAGTCACTTTGGTGAGCCAGTCAGTAAGTTTCTATCTGACCATGGTGTAAATTACTGGCAATGCTGCTCTTGCAAAGAAGTTGTGATGGGCACCTGGTATCTGGGATCAATGGTTTTATCAGCTTTTTAAAGCCTTCTTGCAACACAGTTGCAACAGGGACCACATCAGTTAAATCGCGCCACTTGGCCCTTTTCTTTTCATAGGGCACAATGTGGGTACATGATGTTGCAACGTGCTTTGGTTTGAAGCAGAAGGCTGCAAGGGCTTCAAGGCAGATGGCTGAGAAGGCTTGGAGGACAGGGTTGCAGCAGCAACAGCACAAAGTCTGACAAACTCCTCATACTGTGTCGCTGTTGCAAGTGGTGGAAGAGATTCTAAGTGCTTCCACTTTTGGCTGCAACTTGTCTGTGGCATTGTCTACAAATGACATCAGTCTGCTGCTCATCATTATTCTGTAATGATAATTTTTGCATTACAATTTAGATTTTTACTGAAAAAAAAAAAAAGATTAACATTGTGCTTATGTGATATTTGTTGGGGTCTGTACCAAACAAACATGTTTCCTTTCATCTGAAGAACAAGACTTTTAGGCCAAGGCATCTCTGCAGCACTATAGCACTTCATTATAATGCTGTTTTCTCACACATTTTCCTTTTTCAAAAAAATGTGATTTGGTTTTAATTATGCGATTTGGATATTTCACTTGGCCATTCTAGGAATGGACATTTCAAGCCAAAATGCTATTCGATATTCACTGGGTACTATTCGACAATTATTCGATCGGAGACACCCACATGTACAACCAGAGAGACCCACTTATGCACAGCAGCAGCAACACACATACACACACACATTATGTACACACTGGAGCCAAGGGCCACATAAACAAAGCTAAACAGCTCACACTGCAGTATAAACTTCCAAAAAGAGCAAAACCAAAAAAACAGTTACAGCATCTGATCACCTACTCTCATTATATAGTTGCTTCAAACAAGGCTTAACGTTTACACAGTGTCTCATAACTGTCGCCCAGTATTCCACAATTTAATCCAACAGCAACCAAACCTCTGCGAATAGCTACATTAGCAACATAGTAGTGCCAAATTCAACAGGATAAGCTATGGAGTAAAAACTAAAACAACACAAAACACAAAAAAACTTACAGCTTTCCAGTTTGAATTTGGGTCACAACAGCTGGTATTTAACCATGATTGAGCTTGAACCAATACCAGCAGGCACTCATTAAGAAAGCAGTCAAGTGGAGTAAAGGCCACACACATGTTGCCATCAAAATAAACTTTTTGTTCATTCAACTCTTCTGTCCTCTGATGCTGGGAGCGGATGTAACAATTTAAGGTGCTTCTCTGACATGGTGTCAGTTAGTTTGGAGCCAGTAAATGTTCAGTAAACAGCCTGTCACTCTGAAATAAAATACATCATGGTCTACAGATGTCCCACAACGATTCTACCTCAACCCGTAATAACGTGAGATCTGGTAGAATCGTGTTACTACCAGGCACCTGTAAAATAAGGGAAACATACAAGAGAAAATAGATTTTAAAAGACAAAACAATAGTCACATGAACTATTTGATTTTTTATAATTTAATGACTATTTGAATATTAAAATCATGTCCCATCCCTAAGCTATACTGCGATTTCGATAATATTGCGATTATTTGTGCAGCCCTCATGTATGTGAATTCAGCTGGTACAAAATTGGATATGTGACGCTGACCGGTCAGGGCCAATCATGCTCACCAGCCAGTCGAATCGGTGCATCCCTACACCCCAGACTTCTTGAAACATAGATTACAGCCTGGCCTTTACAAACACTATTGCTAATCAGTCTACTTATCAAAACTGCATTTAACATTGGTCATCAAGGAAGTTAGGAGCTGTGACTCTGTTACAGCACCTGAAAGAGTCTGTAGCTTAAATTAACAGAATGTAAATGTACAGCATTTTGACATTTGACTGCACAATTCTTTACTTTACTCAGTGAACTATTTCTCTGTATTCATGATAGTATGTGAATGGCATTTCTTATGTAAACAGCTGAAGCTGTTGCCTTTATTGGAAGAGTCTGAACACCATATTATGTTAATGGTACATGCTGCTTGTGTGAAAGGGCCTCTTTAAAAGGCAGGTGCATGTCCTGAAACTGTAGCTGAGAAAACTCACAAACTGCCACTCCACACAGCTGTGTCTCAATGGATCATGTACATTCTTTTGTCCCTCCCAATCTGTGATAATAATATCCAACATGTAGGTTTCATGTTCTTTGAACACTTTACTGCATCAATAGGTAAAGGAGACCCAAGCTGTGCACTAAGCCTGCTCTGCAGGTGGAAATGGGGCTCATTCCTATTTAAAGGCTCCGTCTGAGACCTGAGGGTTTGGCTCTATTTTCAGAAAGTAGCAGAGAGAAATTCAGGCTGCGGGGGATGGGAAGATTTAGAGCTGATATTCTCTCACTCTAGAACAGGGTTGGGTATCAGTTGGATTTTAACGATTTCGATTCAGATTCTGGTGCTCTTATCGATTCCATTTCTTAGCCATTCTTAAATCCAATTCTTTCTTTCTTCTCTTTCAAAACAGGTCACATGCTTATTTTACTTTTATTGTAAACTATTTTGACAATCGTCATTTTTCATGCAAAAATATTTGATGGTTCCAGCTACACAAATGTGAAGATTTTAGGCTTTTCCTTTTAATTACTTAAACAATTTTAATTTATATCTGAATTTGGATATGCCTTTGCCAATACTATTGCTTTAGTTTAGTTCAACTGTGCAAATCTGATAAATGTCCTCAGCATCAGCTGGAGCTGAAGACTACAAGTCCAAAAAAAAAAGAAAAATTCTGTGGGTGTTAAGTTAGAGAGAAGAGAGCTGAAGAGACCTCTGTATTTCACTCCTCATCTTTGCTTGAGGGTGGCGGTTCCAGGCTACATTGGCCGCTACCAGCATGACACACCCAAATCTTCTACTGAACTTTTAACAGTCGGGTTTCAAGTGGGTGCAAGTTTTCCATGAACTAGTCAACTAGTCGACTATCAAAACCACTCGTCTATCCATCCATTCATCTTCAATCTTCAATCCAAAGTTGGGTTGCGGAGGCAGCAGCTCCAGCAGAGGACCCCAGACCTCCCATTCCCTGGCCACATTAACCAGCTCTGACTGGGGGATCCCGACGCGTTCCCAAGACAGGGTGGAGATATAATCCCTCCACCTAGTCTTCCATCTGCCTCTCTTTAGTTTTAGCAATAAGAGAGTTCCAACAGATATGCAGCTGGGGGTGCTGTGAGTAGTTGCTGTTGACAAGTCATAGTTGTTGTGCTTGGCTTTAACACAGCGCATTGCAGTGCACTACAAGCAGAAGACAGGCAGCAAAGAGCAAAAGAGAAAGAAACATGGTGACTGAAAGTGGACTTAACTTTGGTTGCTGTTCCATAAGGTTGAGAATTTTGTGCATTTTCCTTAATGTTAACAATCAATAATAAAATAATCATTAATAATTAACAAGATACAAAAACACATCTTTTTTTCTCAGTTTAAGTTTCTTTTTAACAATTCTAGTGGCACAATGGTTACGTGAAACATTAATTTATGAAGCAGAAACAATTTAATGGCTCAAAATAACATCAAATGAGGCAGATTACTGCCAAGTCTACACTAACAAGGCAGACCAAACCAAACCATGAGAAAATGTGTGGGCTCTGGAGAAATGGTAGACAATACATATCCTGTCTATTCACAGTTTTAATCAGTTAAATTCAGCCATTAGACATTAACATAGTTATTGTTGAACATAGATTTGTTTGAACAATCTTTTTCTATGCTATTTTATGTTAAACAGAACTGAAGATATTTAGAGAAGGAAAGACTTGCTATCCCCGCAAGGAGCAGTCATGTTATTACAGCAGTCAAACAGGCTTCTGCTCAGGCTTGCTGGGGGTTATATCCAATCAGATCGTGGCTTATTGGGTGAAAAATATCTCCTGCAACAAGTCAACTACTTTTTGGGGACAGTCGATTACTAAAATGCAGTAGTTATGAATGCCCTTATAGACATAAGGTTTTGATAAGGAGAGAGAGCACATGGAGATGAAATGTCTAGTTCTACTGCATTGATGTTGATCCTATATTTAGGAGTGCAATGTTAAATCAGTTCATCAGGAATAGTCCACCTAGGTGACTAACAACAATGCCAACATTAGCATCCACTTCAAAAGAATATCAATATAGCTTTATTTAGCAGTTCTGAAAATGAAAATAAAACGTAGTGAAAACCCTAGTTATGACTTTTTCAGTTCCACAGTGCAGCTGTGTAATGCGTAGTGACAACAGAAATGAACTCCAATATGCATGTGGCTCTCCCCTCCCCTCTCCAGGGTTACAGGTCTCTTGGAGTGACAGATTGCATTGGCAAGCCTAGCTCTGCCTCACATGGCCTATGTGAGGTCAGCGAGGCTAGCTGTCTGTCAGTGACAGATGGTAGCATGTAGGCCTTGCCAGCTAACCTCACTTGATGGACAGTTAAACCTGCTCTCGGCAGCCTGTGTCCATCTGAATGCAGCAGGTCAGTAAGGGCCACTGAATCAGTGGTGGTTATTGCACTGCAAGTTGCCGTGCTGACTTGGATCAGAAGACCTTGCCTAATCAGAATCCCAATCACTTCAAGAATCTCTGTAGAAGGTCAGATGTGTTGCACATATTAGGAATAAGTCATGGTTGCTACTTGCTTTGCAAATCTCACAGATATCTGGATATCACACTGAGTGACAGAGTCAAATCATTATTGTACAGTATGTTCCTGTGTGTTTCTGCAGTCAAACACTGAGATCACTGAGATCTAAAAAGGCCCAAAAGAACTACTAAAGTACAGTTAGAAACTACTGAACAAGAGCCTACAGCTAGGTTTAAATCCATGATGTCCTCATCGGCTCTCAACGGCAGCCTGATACAAGTCATATCATGCTGTAAATCATGACATGTTATTTCAATGTGGGGCTGCAACTAATGATTATTTTCCTAGTCGATTCATCTGTCAATTATTTTTTCGATTAGTTTAGTTATTTGGTCAATAAAATGTCAGAAAATTACATCCTGGATCGAAGTCTTGTTTTCAGTTATTTCGAGTGCTTTTGTCTGTAGTAAGCTGTTAATCCACATACCCTTACCTAAGACCCACACTAGCATCTATTTCCAGTAACAGACCAAGGAAGAGGAGGTAGTGCAGCAGACAAACAGGATGAGCCAATTTATTGACAGCTGGGGGTATTACACGACCATGGGTAGGTGTGAGTGAGGCTGGAGTCTTAGACCAGAATAAATGCGGTGAACTCCATTACCTGTGCAAGTGCACCACCCAATTCATTTACAAAACAAGTGTAGATGTTGGGCTAGAGATCAGCACAAACAGAGCGATTGAAGCCTCAGTGCCTTTATAAACTCCGCCTGATTAAGAATCATTTTGCTGTTTTCAACTTGGGCCATATTTTACAAATATAAATTTCAGATAACTTGCATACATATAACTGGCTTGGAACAACTTAACCATGCGATCTTTAGAAGATACTGTACTTCCTTTGACAGGAAAATCTGAACCATAATCAAAGAAAACTAGAATGGCACTCAGAGAGCTCAAACCCCTGCCAAGGCCAAATGCTCTTCCTCACAATGTTGCCAAAAGTGGGGAAAAAACAAACAAACAAACAAAAAAAAAAACAACAACAAACAAACAAAAAAAACTGTATCCATCCCATGATTCAGAGCCACTCCAAAATTTAATGCTTTCCTCCTTCCCCTAAGCTTACACCATTCCACCAAGGTTGATGAAAATCAGGCCAGAAGTCCTTCCTGTATTTCTGCTGACAAACAAATTGAACTGAAAACACAGAGGTACAGAGGTAATAAAAACAAAAGGGCAACTATATAAGGAATTCATAATTATTTAATAATAATTAAATAATTTAATAATAATTAATTAGTTATGCTCTATGTGTGATAGGCTATATTTCATGGACTAGCATGAAACAGAGATAGACTAATAATACTGGTTTAAGGGCCCAGTCACACCAGAAAGCTGCACTGTGAAATCTATCTGCACATCTTCATGAAATATGGGCTGCTAGAAGGTGTAGCAAGTAGGGATGGGAATTGATAAGACTTTACTGATACCAATGCCATTATTGATTCTGCTTATTGATCTGATTCTTTATTGATTCCTGTGGATTTTCTGTGTGGAAAAAAGTAGGCCTATTATTATTATTATTATCATCATCATCATCATCATCATCATCATTATTATTATTATTATTATGTATAAGGTTACATGAGGCTGAAACTGAACTTTAGTGGTGAAAAGTTCTGTGTCTCTGTTGATGGACTGTGTTTGGGGGTTTTCACCATCTAGGAGGCTTATTAAATGTCCATGGCTTCCTTCAATCATTGTGGGGTGCTGCAGGATTCAGACTTGTGAGGTTCACATGTGCTGCAGATACAATGCTGAAATACAGCCCTCATTTGCATAGGCCCACGATGCAATGCTTTGAGTTTAAGTTCACTATTTTATGTTCCAATATACAAATATTACATTTTGTTGGTGTTTTTAATGTACAGTTTTCACTTTCTGTTAGTATTTGTGACATGTTTGTTCAGAATATGGTGGTTTACGTTGGGAATTGTCATTTTTGTGATGGTTTAGAGATGTTTTATTTGACAACGTGAGTGAGGGGCTTTGTACATTTCACCACTCCAGCTGGAGATTTCAAAAAAGAGGTGGGGTTTGTTCTTCCCAGTGCATAGTAATGCCGCAAGAAGTAAAGATAATGTTTCATTTTGTGTTAAAGGTCGTAGATAAGGGCAACATAGCCATATGTGCAGACCAAATTTACACACACATATGTGCAGGTTTAATTAGCACAAGACTCTAAAAATAGAATTTCTAATGTCGTCAATGTATGTATCATTTTGGAACCAGTTCTAAAGTAGAACCCGGTCTTGATTAGGGGTGGGAATCGAAAACCGGGTCCGACTTAGAACCGGTTCCAATTGATCAATTCCATCGGAATTGTACACCTTCAATGTTACTGATTCTTCTTAACTATTCTCTCATTTCCCAGCATAACATTTTCCAGTTTTCCCTATGTCGTGTCGCATCGCGTTGTGACCCAGTACATTACGTAATTTACTCTCTGCGATGCTGACCTCCTTCAACCATGAGGAATCGTGGAGAGGAAGAAGCGATCCAAAGCTTGGCTCCATTTCACCAGAAGAGACAATGATGCCATGTGTAATCAGTGCAATGCTGTAATTTCATCTAAGGGTGCAAATACCAGCAACAACCTCAAGCATTTGTCGACTCAGCATGGAATTAAATCCCAGGAATGTCATGTGTTCGACCGCCTACGTACGAGTGCTAACACTGCTGGTCAAACAAGCTCCACTGTGACCTCCGTTGACGACGGTAACCTTCACGTTAAATATTATCCTGCATTTGGCACACTGTCACCTTGCAACCTCAAGCAGCATGCACAGTTTTTGATTAATAAAGCTGAGCTACGTACAAATATCCTTCCGTTTCATGCATTTTAGATGATGATGACAGGCACAGGCAGGCTGATAATGACAGATAGCTCTCAGGCAGCAGGCCCCTCGAATTTGGCTCCAAGTCAAGTTACCCCTTTCACGCTTGCTGCTCACGGAGCTTGGTGGAATGAGGAGAGGATGCAAGAATGTCACTGGGCAGTGACCAAGTTCGTGGTGAAAGGGTTACGTCCTTTTCCTACTGTAGAGCAACCCGATTTTCGGTAGGTGGTAAAGACATTTATATAAGTCAGTCTATGAAGGCTACAGCTCAAAGCAGATGTACATCAGACTAGTATGTACAATGTTATAGGTTGTTTATTACAGCCCATTTTAGCCCATATGGCATATCTACAGAGAGCTTTTAAAAGTAACGTCACAGCATGTGTTTTTCTGGTGGTTAACACTGTTACATGTTAAGTTGCATGTTATTAATTCTGCCCTAACCACTGTAGTGTTTCATTTGCAAATATGATTTTTAGGGAGATGACAAGGGTATTAATTCCCCGATATAAACCCCAATCAAGGGAGGCTCTTACAAACCACCTGATCCCTGCCTGGTACCAGGTGGAAAGAGAAAACTTGCTCTCCGAACTCAGGGATGTGAAAAAGGCAGCCATCACCACAGCTGGATGGACAAGCCTTGCCCAAGACCATTATATAACAGTCACAGTGCACTAGGGCTGTCCCGATTATTCGACGTCGTCGATGACGTAAATATGTCGGCACGCACAACATACTGTCGAGTGTTGATGATGTAAATACGTCGACACGTGGATACCGATCAGTTGTAAACAAGCGCGCACAGCAGAAAAGAAAGGAGAACAGCAGAAATGGCGGAGGCTCCGGATCCCAGCGTTCCGGGCAGGGAAGAGGAGAGCGGCACCACGAAGCAGCTAAAAAAGCGGACAAGAAAGTCCAAAGTATGGACATATTTCAAAGAAAAGTCAAACGAGTTGGTCGTCTGTAGCCTTTGTAAAGCCGAGTTGGCGTACCACAGCAGCACATCAGCGATGAACGAACACCTGAAGCGACGTCACCCAGGTGTACTGCTGGAAGACGACAGAAAGCAAAAAGCTGGAGGATCGTAAGTCCATCTAACTTACTAACTAATATGACCCGTGTGCGACGTATTAACGTGCATCGTTAAGTTTCATTTCTCGAAGCAGCGGGTTGCAGTCAAAGTTACACAGTGTTGTGTTTCAGCTTTGTGCATTATGTAGCTAACGTTAGCGGAGCTATTTCACTCCAGTCAAATTGTGTTGATGCTTGTAGGTAACGTTACTGGTTCCGCTGCTTTATGTACCCATAAACAGTAACACGTGACATCTATTTATATATCTACTCTGCTGCTGCTCCGGAAAGCTCTCGGTCTCACCGTCTCTGTGCAGACCCCGGGCGCAGCACAGCATGCAGATCATATTTAGGATGATGTCCTGCTCCCGCTGCTTAAAAGAAAAAACCTAGAGGAAACACTGGCCTGCTTACCATAGTCCGTGACTGCACTAATATATAATGTGTGCCTTTTCAAAATCATTGTGGTAATATTTCAGTATGCACTCTGCTTTATCTGTCTATTTTTCAGGTTAAAGCAAACTGATGTTGCACAGTTTTTCCCCTCCAAAAAAAAAGAGGAATGCACACCAGAAAGAGCATCTGAACTCACACAAAGTATCCTTAACATGATTGTCCAGGACATGAGGCCCATTGCAATTGTGGAGGGTGCTGGATTCAGAGAAATGATTAAAACCTTTCACCCAGGGTACCTGTTGCCTTCCAGACACCACTTCACCGATTTGATGGAAGACAAGTATAAGGCTACTCTTGAAAAAGTAAGAGCTGAAATAAAAAATGCAAACTCAAAAATCACACTCACCACTGACTGCTGGACAAGTGTCGCCACAGAGGCGTACTTGGGCGTAACTTGCCATTTTCTTAATGAGAAATGGATGTTTACTTCATACATCCTTACCACCATGCCACAGGAGGACGCGCCATGTGCTTGGTTAGAAAAGGTAGTGGAAAAGATGGGCATCTCCTTCAGTAGGGACATCCTGGCTGTTGTTCATGACAATGCTGCCAATATTGTGGCAGTTCTGAGGATCCTCAATGAGAGGCATGGAGTTGCCTCACACAGGTGCGCTGGCCACACACTTCAGTTGGTGATAGGACATGCCCTAAAGAAAGATCCCCAAATAAACAAGACAATTGGGGCTGCAAGGTCACTTTTAGAGCACTTCAAGAAGAGTGAGCTGGCCAGCAGCAAACTAAAGAGCAAACAAAAGTCCATGGGTGTTGATGAGAACAAACTAATTCAGGATGTATCCACCCGCTTGGAACAGTACATACTACATAATGAGTCGCCTTCTGGAGCAGCGGTGGCCAGTGACTGCAGTCCTGTCAGACCCAGACATCACAAAAAGGGGAAAGCACTACCTGGATTTGAAGACTGGCCAGTGGGCCCTACTAGAGGAACTTGAGGTAGCTCTCAAACCTTTTGAAGAAGCCACAACCTTCCTAAGTGCAGAGAGCTATGTGACAGTGTCCACACTACCTCGCCTGGTAAAGGGTCTACAGAAATCAACGCAGAATAGATCCTTTGAGTGTGCTCCTATCAACTCATTTCAGGCAGCCGCAGAAGAGCAGATAGCTTCAAGGTGGACCAGAGAGACCACATTCACTGAGGAGGATGGTCCAAATGTGTGTGTCCTTGCTACTGCCCTTGACCCCAGGTTTGTGTATTTTGGTGTTATTGTGTTATTGCCTTGCATGTGTATAACCCTGTTTACTTGTTGTTATTACTACCTGCTGCTTGTTTTCCTGTCTCCTTTTTTACTTTTAGTGTTTTGTCTCTATGTTTATGGAAACTGGAAAGTGTTTTAACATATTTACTAATGTTGTGTTTTTTATTTGTTTTTATTAAAGGTACTGCAAGCTTAGCTTCCTGTCACCCAGTGAGATCCAAAAAGTGCAAGCTGAGCTTCTGGTTCTTGCACGTGAAGCAAGAAGAAGGAAGAAGGAACGGCTTCAGGCAGGTATGGAGCAGGGTGCCTCAGGCTCAGCCAGTGACCAACCAGGAGGAAAGGTGCCAATCAAGGGTAAGAAGTCTCTGTTGGACACACTAATGGACTCTGACTCAGATGACAGCAGCAATGACAATGAAGATGGCCAAGAACATGAGGGTGAAATGTTGAGGAAGGAGGTACAAATGTACTTTGAGCAACAGTCACTTAAAAAGAATAAGAGCCTCAGCCCACTGCAGTGGTGGAAGGACAATGAAGAAAAGTTCCCCAACCTGGCTCTGCTGGCCAGATCAGACCTGGTTGTCCCCGCAACTTCAACACCATCTGAGCGTCTCTTCTCAGCTGCTGGGAACATTGTTACAAAAAAAAGAGCAAGCCTGACACCTGACCATGTAGACATGCTCACATTCCTTCACTTCAATTCCTAGAGAGAACAATATAGAGATACTTGAGATGAGAGAAGTGAAACTGTGTTAAATCCTGTTGGAAAAAAGTTCTGTTTGTATTCACTTGCACTGGTGTTAGTTAATGTCTTCAGTATTTGACCTCATTGGACTTTGTGTTTATTTAAGAGTTATTTATTCTTGTTAATTCTTTTACTTGGGCTGCTGAACATGCGCTCACACATTGTTTCACTGTAATGCATAGACAGAGAAATACCTCATTCATGTTCACATGTCATGATGCTTGCCTAAAAGAGATGTGACTGTTCATTCAATTTCAAAAGGTTTTTTTACTTTAATAAACAAAGAATTTAAATAAGTGTTCAGAAGTGTTTTTGTGAATTAATAATCGTCAACCAAAAAATAATCGCTAGATTAGTCGAAAAATTAATCGTTAGACTAATCGACTAATCGTAAAGATAGTCGATAGATTAATCGGGAGAAAAATAATCGTTTGGGACAGCCCTACAGTGCACTACACAAAGCAGGGCAAGATCTTAGGGAAAGTCCTAAGAACCAAGGCAGTGTATGAAGCCCAGACAGGTACAGTCATGGCTGAGGAGGTTGAAGAAGTACTAAAGGAATTCGGCATTAGTGAGAAGGTTGTGGCAGCGACAGTGGACAATGCAGGAAATATGAATGTGGCAATGAAGAAGCTGCAGTTTGTCAAGATCAGCTGCTTCGCACACACTTTAAACCTTGCAGCCCAGAAGATTCACCAATGCAGCGCTGTTAGCAACTGGCCAGCAAGGGCACGTGCTGTGGTGAAGTAGATGAGGAAATCTCACATGGCCAAAACCATCCTCAGAGAAGCAGCAACTCCTGAGTAAGTATCCATGCATTACTGTTTTCACTAGATTCTAATAAGCAGTTAACATACAGTGATATAAAATAAATCAAATAATGATGATTTATGGTTATATGATATTCATTGTTATGTGTGATGTGCTTATGCTGATGTGCATCTGATTTTGTTTTTCAGACCTGCCCCAGCACTCACTGATTATTGAAGTAAAAACACGGTGGATTTCTCTCTATCTGATGACAGAGAGATTTTCTGAGCAGTTCCCTGCCATTCAGGCTGCAGTGATGAAAAAGCAGACTGAGAAGGAAAAGTATGGAATAGATTTTGCAACTATTAAAATATGGCTTATTTTAAAACTGTGGACTATAAGACTGCAAGAGGACTTGTGTGTTAATTACTAATCATTTGCTATTTTAGACTGATGGAGAAATTGCAGTCTGACGACTTCATAAAGGCAGAGGAGTTTTTCGAGCTGATGCGGGTGCTTTACACATTAATTCTCTGTGTCTCAAGTGAAAGAAGTCCAACCAGTGGTCAAATTCTACCCATCTTAAAGAAGTTGAAGTGCCACTATTCCATCAAGCCAGGGGACTCTGCATTCACTAGAAATATAAAGGAGAAGATCTGGACTGATCTCTCAGCTCGTTACCAGGTACCATAACTGATATTAATTCATACTCCATGAAAGGCAGATTTCAGACACTGCCAGGTTTTTTAACATGAATGTTTCTTCTTTTCTAAAATTAAGGATGAAGAGATCCAGAACTTCCTGGAGGAGGCGACAGTGATGGACCCAAGGTTCAAGCTGAAGATGGACAACAATGATGCCATCTGGGACAGGCTGAGGAGCGCAGCAGTAGCAGTGACACTCACAGGAGCAGAAGAGCATCTGGATCACAGTCTGAGGCACATTTACATTGTGATGCCTATATACTCTGGTTCCATGCATGTGACTCACACAATATGTTTCTACTCAAGCTACCAATGCCAGAAGACACGCAGAGCCAGAGAGTATGAGGACGTGGAGGAAGAGGAAGGCGAGGAGGAAGGCTATGTAAGCACAGTTCATTATAATGACCATATGGTATATATTAATAAGCTTCAATCAATTCAAACCACATACCTAAAACTTACGTTTATGGTCCTTTCAATTTCAGACTGTACTTGTAAAGCACCCTAAGATGGCCTTAGGAAAGCTGTTTGCAGAGGAGGAGCAAGACATGCAGCAGGTAGCTCCCCAAGAGACCCAGAACATTAGTGAGCTTCTAGACTTAGAAATACGAATGTACAGAGGCCTGCCTGCCATTCTCAATCTCATCTGACCCTGTTCTGTGGTGGTGGCAGAAGAGGGACACTTTGCCACTTCCGTAGGATGTTGCACAAACATATTTGTGCGCTCAGGCATCCTCCACTCCCTCAGAGAGGGTATTCTCCACAGCAGGAGATACTATTAGTGTGGAGCACTCAAGAATCCTCCCTGAAAAAGCAGATATGCTCATATTCTTGCACAAGAATTGATGTTCATTCTGCACACAAGCTCACAAGTTTACAGTAACAGTTACAGTATTTTCATTTAAAAAAATCTAGGCATACATGCCTATTTTTCTTAAGAGAGGAATTGTGTATTATCACTGTTAATTCATTTACATTTTATATCCTTTCTAAGAAATGGAGTGTTTAGCTATTTACTGACATTTGGCTTAAGCTTACAGTAAGTTAAAGCGACAATATTTGCGTTTTTAAAATGTTACTAGACACGTGCCTATTTTTCTTAAGAGGACATGTATTTTCACTTACATTTTATATTAGGGCTGTCAAAGTTAACGTGTTAATGCATGAGATTAATCTGAAAACAATAACGTATTAAAAAAAATTAACACACAATTAATCACGTCACGTGACTTCAGTAGAGTCTGTCTGTGTATACAGTCTGTGGTCTGTGTCGCCACTGGAGTTGTCACCCGTCTGCTGAAATACGAAATCGTCCCGTATTTGAGGATTAAATAGCGCGTCCTGTTTTGAATCAGTGTGGGACAGGGTTTGTCTCATATTTCCGTCTTGAATGCAGCTTCATCCCACCCGCTGCCCGGTGAAGAGCCGTCCGACTCTGCCCGTGATCGGGTAAAACTCGCTGCAATCGGTGGTTTGATCACACCAAGAGTGTAAAACACTGTTAAACTCTTGGTTTGACAATGTCAGTGACAGTGACAATCAGACTAGTTGTAACTCCGCGAGTGTTTCCTATGACAGACGGTGGCCTGTCAGATGTACGGCAGCTTCAGGGGGACAATATTCTCCATTCACAACCAAGTGACCATAGACTGTATGGATGTGACTTGTTTATGAAAGTTGAGGTGTGCAGACGGATACATAGACATTTATTTAATACACTAATCAAAATGTAGTGCTGATGTGAAAAAATAAACAACTATGATATGTTATTATTTTTCACCAATCTGTAAAATTGCATCCTTAAATTGTAATGGATTAACTGTACTGCATCCTTCAATACTATATAAGAAAGAATAGAAGAAAATACAAGTAATATTAGTATATATAATATGTAGTATTTTAACTGTAATTAATCGTGATTAATCACCAAGTATTGTTGTGATTAATCGAGTTAATTTTATTTAGGCTATATTTTGTTTCTACCTATTTTTCAGTATATTCGAGTTGAATATGTTCATGTTCACAGTCTTGTGCAGACATCATTTTGGAAAGAATAAAATGGTTACTTTTGGTGCAGAAGACTGTGTCAAACTACTTTGTTTCCACTCAAAAAACTACTCAGGAATTGATAGGAGAATTGATAAGGAATTGGATTGATAAGCAGAATCGACAATGGCATTGATATTGAAAAAATCTTAGAAATTCCCACCCCTAGTCTTGATGCCCATCCCTAGCAGTGAGCAGGGTAAACGCTCCTATTAAGCCACATACCATAGAAGCCCACTTACAGCTTCGGAGTCTTCTTTTTTTAAAAACTACATCAGTATATTTTGCTGTGCGATGTTTCAGATCAGATTTATAGATACTGAGTTATTGAAGCAAGCATGTGACCTGTTGCAAAAACACTGGTGAGAAGAAGCCACTGAATGGGCTTGACTCTGGTATGATGTAAGAGCACAACGGCTGCCATGTTTTGTTTTTTTTATAAAGAAGATTTCTTTGTTTTCCGGACACAAAAGGGAGAATAAATAACAACAATAGCAAAATAAAGGACCACAAAAAATATCTGTAATAGCATCCACTATTGGCTAATTAGACTAATTAAACACCGATTTCAGCCCAGAAATCACAGTGGGTGCATTCCTACAAGAAACGCATAGAGATGTGAACAAATGAAAATAGAGAAGTGGCAAGCCTCATGCTCATTCTGCCTTATCTGTATTTAACTCACTCACTTTCTGTGTCTTCATACCTCTCTAATTCTTCTGCTCTCTCTGACGAAAAGCTTTTGAGCATCAGGGTTAACGAGGGACAAGCCCTCTGTGAGAGGTGTGGATTTTTTGGTTTCCTGTTGGACACACTAGAGGAGAGAAGTGTCTGAAATACTTGTGGTGTATTTTGAGAATGGGGGCACACTCTGAGGAGGCGTAGCACACAAGCTAATTTCTAGGCAAACTGCAGCACTGAATCAATACTGTGTGCTGACTCATTTTAAAACAAAGGCCTCTTTCTTCTCCTCTCAGCCTTGTGGGAGCAACATGGCTTTACACACAACAGCATCAATAAAAAAAATACAAAACACATCCGAAAATCAGAAGCTATGTTTTCTAAAGACTTTTGGCTATTCAGCAGAGATCTGACACTCTGCCAGCTTTCTCCTGTAACCAGTAGCAGGAAAGTGTGTGAAACAATACTTGGAGTCAGCGTGAAATTAAAAACAAAAATGGTGGTGAAAGGTTTCTGCAGGGCACAAACAAATTGGGTGTGTTGTTTGTCTTTAACTTCTGTCCTAAATAACTCTGATTCTAAGTCAATAATTGCTCAATATAGAGCTACTCAAACACCAGAGCACACTGAGCTACGCACAGTAACAACACACAATGATGAAAATCACACAACACAGAAACCAATATGATTCTTTGATATCACTTATATATTTCACAGCTAGGGGTGATAAGTAGGGGTGCAACAGATCAAAAAACTCACGGTTCGGATTATATCACGGTTTTGAGTCACGGATCGGATCATTTTTCGGATCAGCAAAAAAGAAAAAAATGGTGGGATTAGGGTTAAATTATTTTAAAAATGCACTTGGCTTTGATCTCTGTCTGTAATTATCACCATAGTTATGTAATGTAATAATGATAATAGTAATGATAATGGTAATAATATTAAAATCTTCAAACTTATACAGTACTGTTCTATGCACATACTAGGTCATTATACACTGTACAGTATAATACACAACTACACTCTGTAGTCTGGCTACAGCACATCTGATTGGTCAGAAGTTACAGGTAATCAATCAGCACAGACACACTGTGTCACAGACAGGGTGAGACAGAGCTGCAGCGGTGAGCAGAGAGGAGCTGTGTAGAAGTTAACACTAGAAAGGCAGAATTTTGACCTCTAGGATCCAAACTTAATAATCTCTTATGATAAATACCCAGTCAAGAGATGAATGCATTTATTGTCTTAGGATGTCTTTTAAAAAATAAAAAAAAAACACCTAAAGTGTCAGGTCTCTCCTCGGTCTTTCAGACATTTTCTTTATTTCTATCTCTCTATCTCCCTATCTATCGATCTCTCCATCTCTATCCAATAATAACGTGACTGTGGGAAAGGCTAAAAATAGATCAACCACAGAAAAAATAAACAATAGAACAGTGCGAAATTCCGTATGGTCAATATGACCGCTCACAGTCGAAATAGGTAAAAATGATGATATTTTTGTTCTCATTTATGTAATTTATGTAAAAACAACTTTAAATAAAAATACGTACACTTTTGTGAAAAGTCAAGAACCAGCAGGATGTTATTTTTTTATTCAACAAAGTTATTGCACATGTAAACTTCAAAACGGTCAAAATGACCGTCGTGGTCGTTCTAGTGTTAAGACAGCTGATATCGCCAAAGTTTCAATAATAACAGTCTTATGATCTGTTTCTTTGACGACAGCACAGTTACATCAGTGAAAAAAGTCATGGTCTGGATTTCACTCCAGATGATGTGACGGCTTTTAAATCAGTCTCTCTTCACAGAGATGCGCTGCACACAGCAGCATCTGTCCTGTCTTTTCACTGCAACTCTGCATGGAGATTTCGGGTATTATAACTTATACAAAAGTAACAGTGACAGTAAAACTATGATGCTCACAGTAGTCCGCGGATCACATGCGTGCCGAACCGTGGAGGGCGATCCGTACGCACACGGTTCAACTGCAATCCGTTGCACCACTAGTGATAAGAATTGATCAGTAATCAGTTAATCGGTCATTAAGATTGATCATGTAAAATGTAATCAATCTACTAACAAATAAAGATCCGGAACATGTAGCCCTTTACACATTTCACAGGATACACTCTTAGAAATTTTGTTTATTTTGTTTGTTGGTTTCTGTAGCACTTTGAGATTATTTATGAAAAGTGCTTTACAAATAAAATGTATTATTATTATAAATTTATTAAATAAGGATTCCAAAAGGGTTCTTCCTGAAGGGCTGTGATTCTATCTATGACCATTAGCTTCTGAAGAACCCTTTTTAGAAGAAAGGGTTTGTCAAGGGTTCTTTGTTAGATTAAGGTTTTCATTAGGAACCCTATTCGTGCAAAGAACCTTTTTTTTATTGTTGCAATCCTTTAGGATCTCTTTCATCAAGGGTTTGTCAAGGGGTCTTTCAACCCCCTGGGTTGATTCTAGATAAAACCCTTGGAATATAAAAAGGTTTTCAATGGTTGAATTCTGGTTAGCACCCTTAGAAACAGAGAGGTTCTGGATACAACCTCCAGAGAGGGTTCCAGGTGGAACCATTGCACCACAAAAGGGTTCTCTGTAGACCCTCTCATAGGAGGTTCTGAGTGAAACCTTTCACAGATTGTTCTGGATATAAGCCTTTATGTTGGGTTCTCGGTAGAACTCTTTGGAAGGGTGCCAAGTGCACTCTTATTAAAAAGTTCTAACCTGAACCAAGAGTGAGTGTGAGTGTGTTTTAGATAAGATCCACGGCACATAAAGACGTTCTTGGTAGAACCCTGAGTTTGGTTCTAAATAAAACCCTTTGAATATAAAAAGGTTTTCAGTGGAACCCCAGTTTGGTTCTAGATAAAAACTCTTGGAATAGAACATGGTTCTTGGTAGAATCCCCTGGGTGTGTTCTGGACAAAACCCACTGCATATAAAAAGGCTCTCTGTGGAACCCCTAGTTTGGTTCTAGACAAAACCATTGGAAGCCTGATCACAATAGAAAATCATTTTCTGTGCACAAACTAGAAAATTCTAATGTGTGTGAGAGGCAAGCACTTGTGCTTACGAAATACATTGCTGAGTTTTGGCATCATGAATGAAACAAACAAGCTTGAGCTGAGGGCTCTACAGTGACGGAAGCAAAGCATTCCAAGGCTGACCTGACATTAACACAGCTAGTTGCCAGAATGGGCAGCAGTAGTAGCATAGCTGTCACAGCAAGGCATCTTGGTTCAACCAGAGAACCCAATGAACAATGTCACCAAGTCAGGCATACTGTCCTTCGGTCTGAATGTCAAAAAGATGACCATCACAATGATGGCTTCTATGGGTCCTGTCCTGCATTGCATTGTGCACTGCTGCGTAGAGTTCACAGGAAATCTGCTGGATTCTATAACGGTTGGGACACAGGAAGAGTGTGCTGTTCTTCCACTGGATATCGAAGTGAAGCTTTCAAACTTTCTGGGAATCACAGATGATTACAAGAACAAAGTCCCTTCCAACATGTATGCTCTTCTCAACAAAAAAACACTGGGGAGGGGAAGGACTACAGGAAGCAACAGCCTTTCTGGGAAATGTGGTCCATATGTGGGGGAGCAAAGGCCCGAACAAACAAGTTTCCACCACAGGAAATAGGACAAGGAACCTTTGGAGGAACTCAGTCCAATTCCACCATAGCGACAAGGGTCTAAATTAAGGACCGGAAACATTATTTTACTGCCAAAGAAGTCCCTGCAGCGTGCAGTAGTTATTTCCAAAAGTACTAGTGTTGTCACAATACTGGAGTTTCAAATACCTTGAAATACTGTTTGGGAAAAATTGTCTCAACACTGAGGGTGTAACGATAAGATAAACGTAGCAAGGCTTTAAAATGGCAAAGGATATTCAACAGGAGCAAATGAGATGTGTGACGAGAAGAAGAAAGCACTGTAAGCAAGTGAGAGGAGGCAGAATCATGTGACACAGTGGTGTGTGTCAACTCGTTGTCAGACAGAAGAGAAAACAAGAAAGTATTGATAATGCACAAAATGAGTATTAAAAGCATGCCATATATTCAGTATTGATATACTGATATTTCTGAACACCAAAATGTACAGGAATTTGGGGGTGGGTCCTGCAGCACTGAACATTTCTGATTGGTCAAGAACTATTATTTCAGCTGTGATTTTTTTTAAAACCTGCAGGCGCTGAGCAGTTTTTTGGTCCATTGTACTTGGACACATCAACATGGAGATACAGAGGAAAGTATGAGAGACGGAATGACAACATAAGTTGTTCTGTAGTCACGCGTAAAAATTCGGTATACATGTAAAAACAGGCGTCACTTCTTGTACATGACTATTGTTCTATTTTTTGGTGTGAAAAGAAACCAAACTGGGGTGCCCCAATGGCTGAAAGGTGATTGCCACCTAACTGCGACCTCCTGTGTTCAGGCATGTTATACTCCCTCCCTTGTTTCCTGTTGGTGCCTATCCAATAGAGACAAAAATGCCCAAAAAAAAACATCTTCAAGGAAAAAAATAAATAAAAGAAATCAAACCAACGGAAAAACAAGTTTACTAACCCAGCCATTAATTTGGACCAAAGCAAACAAAATACATGTTTGAAAATGCCCTTAATCAGTGTGTTCCTTTTCTAACTTAATCTTGGAAAAACATGAGTTCTGAACTGCATGAGACTATAAAGAATATGACTCACCACTCTGCATTCTATTTGAATCCTGATTATGATAATAAATGTAGCAGGACACCACATTATACAACATGATACTACTGGCCTATGAGATATAGGCCTACAGAAAACCTAGACTTTGTCTGCCAAGACAGTGACTCAGACAAAGAAGCCACTCACAAATACACAAAATACACGCAACTGAAAATGCAAATGTCTCTAACAGAGACATTTAATGGGAACATAAACAATAAAGTTTTGTAAAAGGAAGATGTTAATTTTTCCTGAGAATTCACCACAAACATTAGGGACAGACATCAAGCAACAAGAACCTTTATCATTAAGAACTAATGGCAGGTTATTCAAAAGCCATTATTGTAGACTGAAAAAATGAAATTGCCTTGTCTTTTGAGCATTATGGACATTTCACATTTTCATGTTAATAAAACTCCGCAGGGTCTATGATATAAACAGGCAGCCAGAAACATGTTACAGCCCAACATGGCTGTAGACACTCACCACAGTTGTAAGTCTGTATGCACCAGCAGTATGTTCAGTCAGGGCCTTGTATCATGGGCTCAGAACCTGTAACAACAACAGGCAGGAGACTCAGTCAGAGGCTTTTGAGCTGTACGTGAGAGAAAAAGTATTTAAGTAAATGTTTTAGAAATCTGCTGTACTGTTGCACCCAAAGTCAAAAGGTCACATCATGTAATTAAAAAATGCAAAATAAACCATTTCTCACAGAACCTCAATAGGAACTGGAAGGTTTATTTAGAGTATTAAACACACCTTTATGCAAACTGCATGTCTATACCATAGACTGTATATAGAAGTGGACGGAGCTTCCGGCTCTGAAAAATGAAGCCAATGCGGAAGTGCACTAACGCTGTATTCTCACCGAAATCCAGCAGGGGGCGCGCAAGCTGGTTGCAAAAAGAAGCCCGGTTCCATTGACACCCGTTCTAAAATGCCGAACTTTACAGCTGAAATAAACATATTTATAGCCCGTGTCAAAAAACGATTTTGGTCTCTATCGCTAATATCCCCCACCATGTTCACTGAACCAGACTTGAATTTTCATATAAGTCATTCGTTGATTTTATATTAAGGCTTAAAGTTCTGTATAATTAGGGGCGTGGTTTCGTGATTGACAGTCGTAGTGCCCTATGGTAGTGCCACTCACTCGCTCCCATAGACTATACCGTCTATGCTCGCCCCCCACCACCCCACCCCGCTCCCCCGCTTGTTAATTTTGGATCTCAGTTGTCATGACAGTGTGATTTTTAAATGATAATAATAAAAAAAAAAATCTTTTAAATAGCCGTGAAGTTCGCGGGGATTTTTGAGGGGGTGTTTTTGTCCGCGTTCTAGAAACTGAGCTTACAACTTTGAACCTCTGACAGTCCTATTTTGTTTGCTTGCTTGGTTTAGCTTTATTCTAATTTTCATAAATTAATTTCATAAGTTAATTTAACAAAACGTGAAGCTTAACTGAGGCAGCAGTTCAACCTTTTGTGGTTAAAAATGTCTTGTGCAGCGTTTGGATGTACTAACAGATTTTCCAAGGAGTCGGCCCTTCAGTTTTTCCGGTAAGTGAATTTAATTTTGTTTCAACCAAGGATGATTTGAACTCTGCTTTACGTTAGGCAAAATAGCTAATACCCCAATTAATAATAGTTCCGTTAACGTGAATTAGGGATGTACTTTGCTGGCGCTAGTCAAGCCTTACCTGCTTGTCACAGCTGGGACAAGCAGTAATGATGTCTCAGCGACCTAAATTAGGGACAAGAGTAATGTTAAATTATGCAAATACGAATAGCCTCTCTACAAATGACCGCATTTTGCCCAGTTCAGCAGCACAGGCATGGCAGCACATAGCCAGGATGTGTCCCTCTTAATTGACACAATCCCAAAATCCACAGTCCCGCCCTGCTCCACCGTCTCAACCAATCATATTCACATCCAGTTTCAAAACTGTCAAAATGGCGCTGGCCAAATCTGAAACTCGAGGCTTCAAAACGGGTGTTAAGAAACCAAAGGGTGACATCGCGAAGGCTCCGTCCACTTCTATATACAGTCTATGGTCTATACTTGGAATGAGCTCTGCCTATTTTTTTGAACATGAAAAAAGAATTTTATAGACTTAAAGATTTAGTCAAAAATTGTCTACAAAATGCAGCCTTAATGTGCATATGGATATAGCACAGGACAAATTGCTGCTGATGTTCTCATACTGTTCCATTTATTGTCCTGTCAATTAACAATATTCCAGCAAAAGGCAGGGAAGAAGAAAAATGCTATCTAGAAAACAGATTTAAATGAGCAATATGTTGCAACTGTGCATTAGGCAAAAAAATTTATCCCAATAATTTATGGCATTTAGCCGATAACGATAAATATGACGATAAAATACAGCAGAAATAATGTCTAGAAGGTAACTCTTGATTTGCAAAACTCTCGCGGGATTTGTGTCCGTTGTTTCTACTAAAATATCAAACTTGCGCGATCTTTCGCGGGTCTAGGGTTCCCTTCTAGACACAACCCTCTCTGTGTCTCTGTCAAACTAATGACAGCAAAATGTCTGTGAAGGTTCTCAGTCATCCAGGTCATGGTATTCATAGCAAAGTTTGTCGTAGGCAACTGGACTTGATAGAGTTCTTGAAGACGTTTCGCCTCTCATCCAAGAGGCTTCTTCAGTTCTAACTGACTGGTTTGGGAGTTCAGGTATTAAACCTCTGTGTGGTCGTTAACACCTAGAGGGGGCATGTGTCTCAAGTGCCCACCCTTCCATTGTGTGGACCTTGGGTTTCACCTGGGGGGGAGGTGTGAATGAGAGTCGTTAAGAACCCTGCCACCATGTGCCTTGTTGGAGTCACATGATTTCAGGTGGGTATCAAACTGTCTGGGGAGAGATCTTAAAACTGCATTGTATGTAGCAGATAAATTATGTCTTAGACCACCTCCTCTGTTGAGAGATGGCCTTTCCAGGTTAACAAAGATGGCTTCTTTTACTCCTCTCTCAAACCATCTGTCTTCCCTGGCCAGAATATGGACATTGTTGTCTTCAAAGGAGTGTCCTTTCTCCTTCAAGTGTAGATGGACTGCTGAGTCCTGACCTGAGGAGGTGGCTCTCCTGTGTTGAGCCATGCGCTTGTGCAGCGTTGTTTTGTCTCCCCAGTGTACAGGTCTGTGCACTCCTCACTACACTGAACAGCATACACTACATTTTCCTGCTTGTGTCTGGGTGTTCTGTCCTTGGGGTGGACAAGCTTTTGTCTCAGGGTGTTGCTTGGCTTGAAATGCACAGGGATGTGATGTTTGTTAAAAATCCTCCTGAGGTCCCGTATTCCGTTGTTGAAAACCCGGGCTTCAGGCGGCTCATCAAGGTATGTGAACCGCACTACGTTGTGGTGACACGCAAACGCATGGCTGAACAAGTTATCCCAAACATGTACGACGTAGTAAAAGAAGGAGTGAAAAGCAAGCTGCAGTCAGCTGAGAGATTGGGCATCACTAGTGACACGTGGACGTGGACAAAATGGCCAAATTAAAGGTACATTTGTATTTAACAGCAACAGCTTTTGGGTGAATTCTGAATGTCATATTTTTAATAATGCACCAGTAATTCTGCCCTACATCATGTTTGTAAAATACTCGTCTATCAACATTCTGGGAGGGGGATTGGTCCTTGCCATTTTTACCAGTCTTATTGCCATCATTAACTACCAATACTTCATTAATTTGCTGCCAAATGTCAATATAAAACTATTATTAATATGTTGCACAACTAGACAATCAGGTAACAGCTCAAAAAACGGTTTTAATAACACTAACCCGAATCGAGATGGGATCGGATCGAATAGAATCGAAATAATCGATTCTGAATCTCAAGAATCGGAATCGAATCGATTCTTGAAATTTGAATCGATACCCAGCCCTAGACCACACAGTGGTTTAAATACCTGAACTCCCAAACCAGTCAGTCAGAACTGAAGAAGCCTCTTGGATGAGAGGCAAAACGTCTTCAAGAACTCTATCAAGTCCAGTTGCCTACGACAAACTTTGCTACGAGTAATGACAGCAAACTGTGAACAGCATGATGTGACACTCTGCAGTGTTTCACACACAGAGACTTTATTTGTGCGGACCCCAGGTACAGTTTTTGACCAATTTTGGCATTTTTATTTTTTTAATCACTCCGAGAGGACGACGGCATCCGCAACTGATTAACGATCAATCTGCCCTCCTCCTCCTCCCTCACCTGTTCGCTCTGCTCTGAGTAGGTCTGACAGTCTCTGACAGAGAAACAGACTCTGCTGTTTAATGTAAAGGCCTCCTTATACAGTTGTTTAATCTTATAAGTGCACCTGGTTGGTGTCATTCAGCATCACGTTAGTTTCAACTGTTTTAATAAACTCCGTCATTAACAACAAGTCTCCTCCACATGCAGCTTCTCTGCTGCTGTGAAAAATTGCTGCTGCTGTAAATTCGCGGGTGAATTTATATGTGGAAAAAAACAAAAAAGGGAGCTGGGGTTTAGCTCTTTGGCTTTATAAAACATCCTGCTGATGAAGAAAATCAACAGATCAGACAGACAGGGTGAGAGAAATACACTGACCTCCTCTGTGTGTGCGTACTGTACGTGTGTGTATGGAGGAGCTGCACTGATGCAGAGAGGAGAAACGCTGCAGCTGTGTGATAATAAATTACATCAAAATTTAAACGTCGGCGCTTACCAATACTCTGGTCTTTAATAATTCTGCCGTTTAATACAGAATTTCAGTACCCACCCCTATGTGCGAAACACAGTGCGCTGTACAGTTGTTCGGATTTAAACTGATTTTTTTTGGCGAGGGCGTCGCACACAAAAATGCATCATCAAGTGGCATTTATCACCGTTATCGCAAAGTGGCAAATTTTCATCGGTAACAGTTTTTTTGACGATAAATCGCACGCGATACGATTTTGCCCAAGCCTACTGTGCATGCAAAACTGAGTACAGCAAATAGAAAGCTGGAGCCATAAACTGTACTATATTAGGTTGGAGTTCTATTTAATATATGATACATGGCTGAAGCTCTGCAGGAGCGCAGGACGCAACATCATAAACTGATGATAACAAGTGACAATGAGTCCTCCACGGTAACTGTTTATGACTGTCAATTGTCTGACAGTGTAGAGTTAAACCCTGAAAACAAAAGCTGCTGCTCTGCCACTGCTCTGAAAATACAAGCTCTAGAATTAGAGTTAAGTTGCTGCCTGTCTCACTGCCTGCCAGACTCCACTAACATAATGCTCAATTTAACCATAATAAATATCTACAGCTAATACAAGCTTATTATTGATTTCTTACAACTCATAAACAGACACTTAGTCATTAGGTGAACATTCGGCATTAATTTGTACTCTAATTAGCATAAAAGGGGGGAAAAAAAAAACAAAGTTATTCCAGCCATGAATGGAAATTTCAAAGGAGGACACTGCAGCACTGATGTCAGAGAAGTGAGAATTACAACTTAACATGTTTCCTTGATCTCTGATGACATATCATGCTCCTTTTATAACTGCTTTCTGGAAATATATGACAGATTTCTCCTTTAAACAATGCTAATTATAAACCAGGTGTGTACAAAATTTTTTCAAATGTTTTCTGAGGATGCAAATGCATATTCGTTAGGCCTACAGGATACACACAGTGTTTTGTGGTGAGACACACTAATTGTTAACATGACTAACCCTAACTCCACTGAGAACCTTTAAAGCTGATTTCATGTCACTTACTAAGGACAGACAGCACCAATTTGCCAGCACAACAAGCGACATTTTCACCGCCAGTGCCTACATCGGTAAACATTAACAAAATGTGAAATAATCCCTGCCTAAAAGTAAAAAGGCTCAAAGTGTCAGCCACCACTCCATGGGGACTGAATGGTCTAACCATGTGACTGACACTCATTCAGGAGTCTAAACAATGCTTCACCTCTTCAGTCCGAGGACAGAGGGAGACAACAACATACCATTACAGCATGTTCACTGCCAACATACACACACCTGTGTAATGTAAAGCAATGAATTGCAAAAAGCATGCAATCAGCACTACCTTTGTGAGGCCTATAATGTTGAATTTTTGTGATACCGAGATTCAGTTTGGTAATTATTAAAGCTGCAGACTGAGGTGGCTTTAGAGTGTTGCTGGATTGCATAATACTGTGAAGCACACTGGAAATCACCGAACATTTAGATTTTTCTCCAGGCTCCTGGCTTTCTCCCCTGTTTTCTCTGACCTTGATTCCTTCTGGGTCTCTGTCCTTCCAGACACCCTTTCCCTCGACTCCTCTGTCACCCTTCCTCCCGTCTCTCTACAGTGATGGTGAGGCTGTGGCAGAGGCTGCAGAGCAAAGGGAGAGATAATGTTACCACGAAGAAAGCAGGAGTAGTTGGGTGTGGCCAGAGAAACACCAAAGTGTTGAAGGTTGCAGATGGCATGGCAGGAATGAGGTTTGTAAGCAGCACAAGGCTATCAAGATAGTTATTTCTGACTGAACATGAAATATGAAAAACCTGTGTTTTTATCTCTGCCTTCATCAGTAACCCTTTTAACAGGGACGAAGAAGAAGATCAACACTAATACACTCTTATGTACAGCAGCACCCAGGGGGAGAAGCTAAGGGTGGGTTTGCCACGCAAACATTTATCAATTTCCACAAATAAACCACTCATTCATGGGAATTTGGACAAAACTATATTATAAGGGGGTTTTGATTTTTACTCTTCAATTATGCTGTAAAATATAATTTAAAGGACCAAACTCTTCGCTATAAAACGTTGTAACAGGCCAGACTTCTCATGATTAAATTTTTTATTGAATGGAAAAGCTGATAGAGTTGACGTCTAATCTTTGCAATTTGATGTCATGCAGACAAAAGTGACGAAATGTTACTTTTTTCATTTCACAGCATAGTCAAGCAGCCATTTTATTATTTTTAAGTTGCATAATTCTCTTAATGCTGATAAAAATACACATTTAAAATCATAATTCTTATTTAGCTTTGATTTACAAGGGCTACAGAGTTGACATGTTATGATTGAGACAAATCTGATAGCAATATTAAATTCATGAATTTGTCAAAAAATAGTTTGTTAAAATTTGCCAGTGCTTTTGAGCAGTATTCCCACCTTTTTTAAACCCCGAAGTGAGATTTGGCGACCCAAATAAAAGCTCCTGTGACCCACTGTTTGGGAATGACTGTACTAAAGTAATAACTGTGAATATAACATTCTATCGCCTAACCTTAGTGCCACTGCTGCTGCTAAATAAGCGTTCAAACAGAAACGCTGATGCACTGCACTTTTTTAAGAATGCCCAGTAGCTGGTTAGATGTAAGGACAATTCAGAAGGAAACAAAATAACATTTTCTGTTTGAGAAAAAAAAGCACCAACTCAACAAAGTGAACAGTCAAGACACCTTAGGCACAATTGGCATTTTGACTTATTGAGATTAGAGAAGTGGAACAGCAGCCAGATTTATTTCTACTCAGCACAGCTCATTTCAGTATTGACACTAGAACAGTTTCAACGAGTACAAGTCAGTTTTTTTGGCTAGTTTGTTAGGTAGTCAAGAATGTGTAAAACAGCAAGCTAACCTTAAGCACAAGCCCTGTATCAGCCAGGCTCTGATTCTCAAAATAACCAGAGTTTTATGGTTGACAACACAGAAAGGATCAGAAATGGCTTGAGCTTTATACTTTATAACCTCAGTCTAAGCCAAAAGCAATCAATTGAAAAATGTCTTGATAATCATAGATACTGTCCCGAGAACAGCCTGACTCCATCTATATACTGTGAAACATTTCCAAAACATGTCACTATTCCTTGCTGTAAGTGTGAGCATTCACAGGCATAAATTTTGAGTGATACCTGATGTCTGATTGTTAAGCATGCAGCTTCAACAGGTATGATGGTTGTGCAACAAAATACACCATGAACAGTATCAAGCTTAGGGGTGGGCAGTATAAACGGTATAACGGTAGAAACAATATGAATTTGGCCAACGGTAGAGATTTTGACTATACCGGCCTACCGCGATATAAATGAGTAATCAGGTTAGCAGGAAGTAATTGTAATGTTTGTTTTTTACTAGGGCTGTCAAAGTTAACGCGTTAATAACGCATTAACACAAATTACTTTTAACGCCACAAATTTTTTTTAACGTGCGTTAAGGCACATTCTGTTATATTGACCTGATCAATAGTTTGAATCAGCAGCTGGAAATGAATCAGCTCACAGTTGGAAAGACGTGAGCTTCTGTCACCGACAGTGTAAACAGGCTTGTCGTTTAAGCGACTGGCTCAGTGCAAAGAAACTGAAGTATAAGAGGAGGGAGACGAGCGAGCACTGATCGAGCTGCAGCTCCACCTGAAACCAGGTAAAAGTTAAAATAAGTCTGACCCACAGCAGAGAGAGAGAGAGAGAGTGAGAATATAGACAGATGTGTCGACTTGATATAAAAAACTTTTTATGATCATGAATCATGTGAGGTGGATTGAGGATTTTTCTCCTTAGAGGACAATATTTTATTAAAGAAATAAACTATTATTAACAATAATAATACTAAATGAATAAATAAATGCATATAAATAGTAGGGGTGCAACGGATCGCAGTTGATCCGTGTCCCGTACAGATCGCCCTCCACGGTTCGGCATGCATGTGATCCACAGACTACGTGTGAGCATCATAGTTTTACTGTCACTGTTACTTTTGTATAAGTTATAATACCCGAAATCTCAATCCAGAGTTGCAGTGAAAAGACAGGACAGATGCTGCTGTGTGCAGCGCATCTCTGCGAACAGCAACTGATTTAAAAGCCGTCACATCCCATGAATGAAATCCAGACCATGACTTTTTTCACTGATGTGACTATGCTGTCGTCAAAGAAACAGATCATAACACTGTGATAATTATTGAACTTTGGCATATCAGCTGTCTTAACTTCTACACAGCTCCTCTCTGCTCACCGGTGCAGCTCTGTCTCACCCTGTCTGTGACACAGTGTGTCTGTGCTGATTGATTACCCGTAACTTCTAACCAATCAGATAGTGCTGTAGGCGGGACATTGAGCCAGACTACAGAGCGTAGTTGTGTATTATACTGTGCAGTGTATAATGATCTAGTATATACATAGAACAGTACTGTATAAGTTTGAAGATTTTAATATTATTACATTATCATTACTACTTATCATTATTATTACATTACATAACTATGGTGATAATTACAGACAGACAGAGATCAAAGCCAAGTGCATTTTTAAAAATAATTTAACCCTAATCCCACCACTTTTTTCTTTTTTGCTGATCCGAAAAATGATCCGATCCGTGACTCAAAACCGTGATACGATCTAAACTAGGGGTGTGCCATCTTAGGCACCTCACGATTCAATTCGATTACGATTCAGGGTGCTGCGATTCGATTATTAAACGATTATAACGATTATTATGATTATCACGATTATCACAATTATCGATGCAACTTTTTCCCCATACAGGATTTCTTTTAAACAAGGTATATTTGTCAGCATCCATTAAATAAAGTGAACAAACAAATTTACCTCCATTATCTTTTATTTATATCAGATCAACCGATCCAACACATTTCCCACAACAAAAAACTGCTCTTATTACATAAAGTGTAATACATAAAGTACCTTTAGAAATAAGACTTCTTTTAAAAACTTCAAATTTATACAGTACTGTTCTATATACATACATTAGATCATTATACACTGCACAGTATAATACACAACTACGCTCTGTAGTCTGGCTCGATGTCCCGCCTACAGCACTATCTGATTGGTTAGAAGTTACGGGTAATCAATCAGCACAGACACACTGTGTCACAGACAGGGTGAGACAGAGCTGCACCGGTGAGCAGAGAGGAGCTGTGTAGAAGTTAAGACAGCTGATATCACCAAAGTTTCAATAATTATCACAGTCTTATGATCTGTTTCTTTGACGACAGCATAGTCACATCAGTGAAAAAAGTCATGGTCTGGATTTCACCCATGGCGATGTGACGGCTTTTAAATCAGTCTCTCTTCACAGAGATGCGCTGCACACAGCAGCATCTGTCCTGTCTTTTCGCTGCAACTCTGCACTGAGATTTCTGGTATTATAACTTATACAAAAGTAACAGTGACAATAAAACTATTGTTCACACGTAGTCCTCGGATCACATGCGTGCCGAACCGTGTAAGGCGATCCATACGGAATACGGATCAAATGCGATCCGTTGCGCCCCTAATTTCAACCCTGAAGAGTGGATCGCACGCTCAGTGACAGTAGCCAGCGAGTTAGCTGCCGCCGTGTTGGCTAACAGTCTGTTATGAGTCCGTCCCTTAAAACTGTCCGGGCGGCTTTTTTCGTTCCGGCCAACTTCCAGGTGCTGCGGTTGTGTTTCTGTGATTTCGCTATCATGGAAAATAATCGATTTTTGAACATTTGTTAATCATAATCGATCGTCACGTGTCGCATCGCGATGCATCTAAGAATTGATGTATTGGCACACCCCTAATCTGAACCGTGAGTTTTTTGATCCTTTGCACCCCTAATAAATAGTAACCTTTTCCTAGAATACTGCTGGTTCTGTGGTGTTGAAATTTTAAATCTGAAGCCTGCAATTCCATAGAAACTTCAACTGACTTTTCTGTTTAAATTTTTAGTGCGTTATTACATTGAGCAGGTCAATATGGGTTTCTGGACCATATTTGTCATTGTTTTTGGTTAATATCCCTTTGAGGTACATTTTGAACAAAGAAAAAATGTGTGATTAATTTGCGATTAATTGCACTTAACTACAGACACTCATTCGATTAATCATAATTAAATATTTTAATCGATTGACAGCACTATTTTTTACATTTTGCACTTTATTTTAAACAATTTTGAATTTTGTGCTTTACTAACATTTTACTTGTGTTTTTTTTATTTAAAATATCTGCATCTTTATGTTATTTGAGAATTTTGTGTACATTGTTTGGAGAAAGATCTGTTACACAGCTTCAAAATTACTTGAAAGGTTTTGTATTTTTTTACGAGAAGTAAAAATAAGTTTTGCACATTAAATGATCTTAAAATGACATTCTATACTATTTTGAAGTGTGTTTATTCTTTTGCAATGTATCTGCTATACAGAAGAAAAGAATAAATTGCAATATATATCCAATATATATGCAATATATATTACGGCACATGCTTCAAATTAAATTGCAATATAAATTTTAGGCCATATCGCCCAGCCCTAATCAAGCTGTGCTGCTGTGTCCTTCCTGTTGCCAGCAGCTGTTGTTGGTTGTTGTCAAGAATGCTGGCATACCAAATTGCAAGGCCAACAGGAAGTTAGTTGACTTGCTAGAGGAAGTCTCAAAGGCGCATGCTCTCAGTATCAACCTTTTTCCTTGACTAACAAAAACGAAACTTGCTGCCCCAAGACAGCACAGCTCTTATTACATGTCAGTGTCAGCTCTAACCATGGTCTAAAAAAATGGTCTAAAATCTAAAATTAAGTAATCCAAAGTGAACTGTCCTAAACTTACACAACCCACCTGCTTGTATTTATGGTGTCTTTAAGTGTGTCACATTATTTATTCGATTTGTAGTAGGGTTCACATCCTTATGAAGCCCACCAAATCTGTTTTTCAGTAGAGATGCACCAGTTGTAATGTTCTTGCCCAATGCCAATTTTTTGTGGGTCTAACCTGCTAATTTATGATTTTCAGTCAAAGAACTAATAAAACTGACAAAATGCATTAATATGTAAAATTAAAAAAATGCTCCAGTTTACAGCCCTGCCTTATTATATTAAGATTATGTACAGTGGGACAGGAAACGTGATTTTGCGTGATGTCATGGAAGCAGATGTAAACAAACCGGAGACTGATGCAGTCCAACAGTTTGCTGTGGTAAAACTTTCCAGTGAGAAAAACAGAAGAAGTTAAACAAGTCTAAGTGAGGAGGAGAAGGAGGAGAGGCATCAACACAAGTTTTTCTTCTTCAGCCAGAACAGGAGGTGAGATTTTAACTAATTTACACCAATTTCTAATGTTCTAAAATTTCCAATTTTTTTATTGTTTAATTTGTCAAAATATGTCAAAGGTCTGGCATGAGCTTGATGAGTACCTAACATACCCTTCAGGCCCAAGGGTGGTCTATCATTGATCATTGATAAATAAATATATATTCTTAAATATCTTAAGAATACAAACTTGTTCTGTTCATTCTCTTTGCTCTCAATGTTGTTTTTTTTTCATTTGGTCTCCACTCCTCTCCTGAGGGCTGTAAAAGACCTGAAATAGGTGTGACCAACCTGTTGCTCTGTAGCCAATGTAGAAAAAACAAAACATACAACATCTTTGGAAAGTAGCCAAAAACAATTCATGAACAAAATAAAAACTTCAGCAAAAATTACTCTTCAATACTTCAGCTCCAAATGTGTTGCCATTGTCTGCATCTATCCAATGGTGAGCTGTTGGCATTTCAATTCGGCCAAATTTCTGGTCCGGCCAGACAACTGACAGAAAGAAAAACAGTTGCAGGTTCAATTCAGAAGTTCTGAGGACAGTAAACAAGACAATTTCCTGATTACACAAATGCTGTGACATCTGTTGGTGTCTGTACCAAACAAATGAAATTTGGAGCCCCAGATTTCTCTGCAGTGGTATCTATTTATTTTTTCATACCTTTATGCCTCCCTGACATTTTACCAGGGTATATGGTATCATGACAATTTACACATGTATATGTGTTAAATGGCTCAATTCAACTCTGCTCTACTACAGAGAGTACTCTGTCAATGTAGGTGAAGCTGACCATCACAGCAATGCTGTTTCTGCAATTAGGAAACAACAAGCAGTTGGAGCCTTTATTCACTGACATACTCAAACCTAAACTGTACATTTACTGCCAGGCTGACAACTTCACTGGTCACCTTTTCCTCTGCTCAGCTTGTGTTCACCGTCTCTCTCTGTGACTAACTATCTGACCAATCAGTGGTCTGCTGTGATTCTTGGCTCATGTTTATAATCAGGACTAAACCCAAAACACTCACACATTTTTCTTTTTCACTAGTTAATTCTGTATCTTCATCCCCCAGGTGCCATGTTTCTTGGATCAGCTGCGCTGCCTTGTCATCCAGTAGAGAGACTGACCTCTGGTGACTGATGCTGCGCACTCCAATACATAATCTCAATACAGCATCTCCGTATCAGTTTAATAGCAATTTATCAACTGCAGCTTCTGCAATTTGGACATTGCCCTGCCCATACTTTGATTTCAATAATATTTAGATTAATTGTGCAGCCCTAATACAGACACATGCTGGTTCTCAACTTTGTAAAAGTTGTCTGTCCTTGTAATGTGGAGCTTTACACAATACAGTTAACAGTAATTCCATTCATAACACATCATATTAACTCTTCTCTAGCAATTACTAATTGAACAATGTGAGTAACTGGGAGGTAACCCAACAAAAATAAACCACAACAGCAAAATACAGCATCACTCCACAGAGAGTTTAAAAATATTTTATAAATTCACATTCTTTGATACCTTTGTACTCTGTCATTTGCACTCAAGACAAGGTATTAGACTACCCCTTAAAAATCTCTCCTTTCTCCTATAACAGACACATGTAATGTAATCCATGTCGGAAATAACAGCCACAACCAGAAACAAGCCACTACAGTGACATCACACCTTCCTAAGGGATAAAATCACTGCTGCCTTGTATACATGGGGAGCTTACAGCCTACAGACCATTCATTCAACAACAACGCCACACCATAAACATGGGTCACATCACTAAGTACATGTTAACATAATAAATCCATGATGAGATCAGTTCTCTTCTAATACTGGCCAATCCAAAACCATATGAGATGTGCTCAACCAAAGCATGGAACCTTCAGATCTAACCCTGCATTACAGTCAAATACATTAACTTCTGAAGCTGCGCTGAGCCCAGCTATCCTTGATAATAACGCAATACATCAGAGAGCTACAGGGATCCTGTGACATTTAGCTGGAGTTAAACACAACTCAACTTTCTTTCTCATCAAGTACATGAGCATGCCTCAACAGAGGGGAGAAAGTGCAAGTGCAACACTAACTCAGAGTCACAGAGCTTGTTAGAAGGTGGATGGGGTGTGGAACAGTTTTGGGCTTCAGCTCTTAGCCATGTTTTATTCTGGAAAATCATGATTGCATTAAGCTGAACTATGTAAGATGGCATGCTCATGATCTGGTACTCATAATTAGATTATTAGCTGATTGACATCAGCTGTCCAAGTTTCACATTGTCTGCCTCATCAGTTTTACAGAAAATGTGCCACTGCTGCTCTCAACAGAAATGTAGTTATTTGTTCTTTACAATAAGTATCAATAAGTAAGACAATATGAAAGAAAGACAAAAGCTATAATTTTATGGTATGGTTTAAATTGCCTTTCCAAAACCAAAAACATATGACCAAAAGTGTAATGGATTAAACAGTGGGTTTATCTGCTCTAATGTAACATGAGCCTGCCTGTAACATGCCTGACCTAACGGTGAGCTTGAGTTCCTTAGACTCCATTAGCTGTGTTAACTACATTATTTTGGGGGCATGTACACTGTAGGGACACTGGTTTTCAATGATACTCTATTAGAGCTAAGGCTAACGTTAGCTGCCCTGCTCTTGATTGTTTTCACATGAGGTACAATTGCTTCATACCATGCCTGAGTGCAATTGCCCCCATCTCCACTCCGCCACCAGTCAGCTTTCAAATTAATTATGTTGTTCTGTGCCCAAGTACATGTGCATCATCACCTGCCTTCCCTCACCACCTCACTGTTTATGTTGTTGCTATTGTTAGCCACCGCCAACAGGGGATACTTGGATGTGTGTCGTGCAGGAGGAAGGATCACTCAAGGAAGGAATACACAAGGAATATCAAGTTTATCTTCTTTTACTGTTTGAGCTTTGCAGAAGTTGTATAGCCTGAGGAATGCTCTAACTCTAGTGCAGACAAACTTTTAAAGTCCACACCAGAGCCAGCGAGCAATTACAACATGTACAAAGTGAAAGTGAAACTTTATGTAGTTCCCATAGGGAGGTAACATTTCCATAACAGATACTGTTATTATCTATTGCACCAAATATTGATTTGATTTAGATTTTTCCTCTGTTTGCTCACTTTGCATTTTGTAAACTGATAAAAATAAACAATTACATTTTATATATATATTTTTAAAATGTTTTTTGGGCTTTTTGCCTTTATTGGACAGAACAGCTGAAGAGGACTAGCAGCCTGGGTGTACGCTCTACCAACTGAGCTACAGGGCCACCCCAAATTTTATATTTTTGAAAGCATTCTTACTTTACACTTAGCACTCTTAATTTACTGGTCTGCACGGGTGACAGCCGCTGCTCTGCAACTGACTCTCATTCAGTGGCAGAGTACACGCCCACTGGGCCGGAGGAGTGCACTAAGCTGGAAAACACCAGCCTGTAGAGCCAGACTATTTTCACATCTAACTCAGATTTACAGATTTACTTCAACCAAACCAGAGTTGGTGATTATTAAAACCAGTTGCCAATGGCAGCCAGTTACTCTTCTATACTTCCATTGGTTAAGACCAGTATGACTCTCAGATTTCAGTAACACCACACATCCACAATAACAGAAACTCTCCTGACAAAATCAAACATGTTAGACAAAACAACATTGACATGGGCCACAAAGCCAGAGTCAGCAGTTCACACTCCAGGATTAAATCTGGACCCACAGTGCAGCTGCAGTTTGGCGTGGTGTTCCTGCGTTGGCGGGTCAACCCTGTTCTGGAAGCTATGGCGTGCTCACTGTCCCTGTCTTTCCTTTCTAGCAACACAGGGACACCAGCTGGATTGGATAGTTCCCATCAGCCCATAAGCAAAGAGAGCATTCCTAACACAGTTTAGTATCACATGTAATATTTCTGCTTCAGTCAACAACACTTGCATCAAAGAGCTGACCAATTATAGCAAATGATTATACGTATAGATTTGGCAAAAAAGGCTCTACTCTGAGGGAAAGCTCAAACAATCAGTGACAAGGATTGTGTTAGGAGCAGGGATGCAATGATTATAGATTTTGATTGTACTATTATAGTCTGAGAAATAATCACGGTTTCACGATTAACACGATTATTATGCATTAATTAATTTCACAACACTATCTGAAATGGCATCACATCTTTGGAGATGAAATAGGCCACGGCTTTATTCAAATCCTGAGCTTGTTTTGAAGAGGGAGCATAGGTCACACACTTTGAAAAGGATTCTGCAACAGTAGGTTGTTGAACTGCAGCAGTACCAGAGGTAGTCTTAGGCTAAAAGTGAATAACAAAAATGAAAATAATCCATGCCAAGATGAACTTTGATTGGATTTGCAGTAATGACTTAAGGTTTTTTTTTTTCAATATTTGAAATAAAGTATTGTAAGTATTATTATTAATATAAGACTAAGATTAACTTTATTGATCCCCCAGGGGAAAATGTTACTCATGTGGGTAATAAACTTAAGTGTTATTGTCATCAACTGTCATTCATGCCTATTTTTTAATTCATTTTTAATAATCTATTTTCAATAATTAATCTAACTTTACATGTGGCCTGATTAAATCCTGTCTAATATTGTTTTTGTTTGTTTGTTTGTTTGAAGATTTATAACAATAATAATAATAATAATAATAATAATAAATGGATTACAATTAATAGCGCTTTATCATAGACACTCAAAGCGCTTCACAAATTTTAGTAAAAATAATAGAAATAAATTGAAAACATCTTATGCTGTGTTAATAATAACTAAAATGCAAATAATTAGATCCCATGGTATAGTGCTGGAAGTCTGCTCCTGATGTTATGTTAGTGTTTTACACCTGGTATATTAACCGACAATGCCTAGATTTTACTCAACACAGACAGGAAGAAGCAACCTGTAACGTTATATGGTCACTGACTGAAGCCCTTGAGAGGAGCACTTTTGTCTTCCATAGACAAACATGCCACTTTGCTGCTTGTTTACATTGAACTGAAAGCTCAACTCTCACCGCTCCGCCACTGATTGTATGTGACAGGTTTATATTTAACTCCCTACCAACTCAATGTTTCATGAAGTAACTTGCCACTAACATGATTTAACTCAGTTATTATGTGTTACCTTTACTTTAGCGTGTAAAGCTGGGTGGTGATCCCGCAAATGCTGCATCAAGTTAGATGTGTTTGACCCTTTAGCCGCAACTTTTTTTTCGGCAGGTTTGGGTGATCGTCGTCTTGAGTGACTCCCTGGTCATTCTTGGTGTATCTAAAATGCTCCCACACTGCCGACTTCACTCTTTTCTTCGGTGGAAACAAAGCGTCGCTGCTTGGTCTTTCTGCCATTGCTAAGCTAATGTAGCATAGCCTCCATGTCTCTTGATAAGCACTGCACTTTAAGCAGGTGCACCACTGGTGTAACTTTGTTTTCGTGCCGTGCAGTGTACGCCGAAAACAATGTACCAGCATAATGTCCATTTTTTGCAAGTGAGAACAAACACTCGGTGTAGCGGAGCCTTTGGGATTAAATAACCGTGACTTTTTAAAGCGGGTTAATAGTAAAACCAGTTAATCGCTGCATCCCTAGTTAGGACTTATTTTATCCTATATTATTAAACACATCTGCATGTTGAATAGGACTGCGCATCTTCACTGGTCTCACGATTCGATTCGATTACGATTATCGATTATCCAGTCAGTGCATCAAGATGCATTGCATCCTCAATTTTTTATATTTCTGCATATGTCTACTTTTTCTATCAGTGAATACAAACAGTCAGATAAATATGAACTCCCTTTTTATTGTTCCTAAAGTGCTTTAGAACATGACATAAAAGTCTTCAATGCCAAAACGCACTGCAGGCTTCATTTGACTCGCGTCAAATGAAGCTTCTATAGCGCACTGCAGGCTTCAGATTTAACATTCCATCACCACAAAACCAGCAGTATATAGGAAAAGGTCGCTATTTATATGCATCTATTTATTTATTTAGTATTACTATTAATTATAGGCTAGTTTATTTCTTTAATAAAAATATTGTTGTCTGAAAGAAAAAAAAAATCCTCAACCTTTTTTCACTAAACGGACTAAACTGTGCGCGATATTCATGTTTTTGTATTAAGAAAGCAGGATAATTTACATCGGTGTCATCTAGTTAACATCAGTGAGGATGTTTTAGACCACAGCAGACAGCAAACTGCACACGGACACACACCGAGGAGATGAAGAGGGAGAGACAGTGTCTGGACAGTTCAATGATTTATAATAATGCAGCGAAGTGACAAACGTTTCATGGAGGAGACAAGCATCTGTCTGTCTGTCTGAGACAGATATTTTAGTTGGGGAACTGTTCAGTAACATCAGGATTTATAATCAAAAAAGTTTTATATCAGTCAGCACTTCACATTCGCTCCCCCTCCCTCCTCTCTGCTCTCTCTCTCCTCCTTCGTAGTTATGAATAATCAGGTGGGAAGTAATTAAGTAATTAAGTAAAAACAAATCGGACTTGGAGCAAAAAAAAAAAAAAAACTCCACAGAAGTGTTCAGTAATATTATGTTTCATGATCATAAAAAGTTTTTATATCAAGTCGGCGCATCTGTCCGTATTCACACGCTCTCTCTCTCCCTCCCTCTGCTGCGGGTCATTTTTTAAAAAAATTTTTTTTTATTTAATGTGGTTTCAGGTGGAGCTTCAGCTCCATCAGCAGTCCTCCTCTCGTCTATGCCTTTTTTTATTCCATTTAACTTAACTCAACTTAAGGCAGAGCACCTCCTGACAGTGCTCAAAAAAAAACAAACACTTCTGCAGTCTAGCAGTCTAACGTTGCTACGACGCTGGTTGCTACGGCGCTCGTTGCTACGGCGCTCGTTGCGAGCAGGAAGTTATTTTGAATTTTAGAACTTTATTGTCCAGCCGCTGCCGGAAAATTAAGAAGGAACGTCTCTCTGCTATAATCGATTATGTCCTGTCACTGCATCGAAGCAGAATCGTCCACGTCCGAATCGCGATGCATCTTAAAAACGATTAATTTTGACACCCCTAACGTTGAATATCAGTTAAATGAACAATAAAAGAAAATATAGGAGGTTGGGGTGGTGGTGGAAGCTGCAGCACCAAACAGCAATTTAATGAGTCTATCAGCTGAGGTAAGTCCCGGTCAGTTATATGTGAATGGAGAGAAGTGGCCATCACCTGACACACACACATTTTTGCTATTGGCTGAGGCTGTGATTCTGCCATTTCAAAGTTCACAAAATTTAAACTCAATGTGAAAGAAGAACACAAATTTGTGGTCATGTCTCTTTATTTAAGCATGTGTGACCAGGCCCCAACAGTGAGAAGTGTCAAGTTATGCTGGCTAAGCTGTGTACCTGCATGAATTTGATAGGACATTAGCAGATAGCCACACAGCTGTGAATGAGCCAGTGTTTGTGTAGTATGAATAAAAAGGAACAATTTCAGTGTTCTGCCTGAACCAACACTTACATTAAGAAATGTGATTGCTTACAAAACAATTAATAACATATAAAAGAAAATGCAGGGTTGTTGCGATACCAGTATTGGCAAACTCCTCCAATACGGTCTGTAAATACGGTTCCAGGGTACAGCAAGTCAACAAGTCTTTGCTCCAATCCGATACCACAAAATTTATGAAACCCAAAACAGCAGTGCACTGCTGCTGAAATTGGACCACCACTGCTGAAACAAGATGAGGGAGGAGAGGAGAGGGCTGAGTCTCATTTCTATAGAAACTAGCGTTATTTTATGTTACAAATGCTTCCTATCCAGGTCAATTAATACACTTGTGAGTAAAGCATACGGGAGAGGACAGTCTCATCTCTTCAGAAACTGTTCGATTATTTTGCACTACAGAGGCTTCATACACAGGTCAATTCACACAACTGTGAGCAGACTTTATACAGTATTTTACTGACATCAATATTCATTATCGCTAAGTGAAACAAAAGGGAGACAGTATGTTCAATTTACCAAACATTTGTGGAACAAGCAGAACACAAACTCACAGTAACTTGCTGCCCCCTCTTAATCCACATCCAGTCTGTTTTACACATACAGAGCTCATTATGATAAAGCGAGGCCTGGACGCAGCCTGATTATGAGTGAGAGCTGTCAGTCAAAGACAAATGACAGACTCCCTCACAGAGACATTAACCTTACATATTATTTGGACAGGATTCCCTTAAAGAAGCGTCATAAACACAAGTAGTTTTATCGTTGAAAAGGTCGTTATATTTAAGTCACACTAATAGTACTACAGTGTGGTGATGCAAGTTGATAAGGCAAGTTGATTTATTTCTTTATTCAACAAATGTCAATAATTGTTTTAAAGATTATGCATTTATTGTGTTCAATATAATAATTATAAGTGTATTTTCCTAAATCTTGAGACACATGTACACGAGACACACAATTCCCTTGATCATTACTGTAGGTGTGGTTTTAAGTGGGGGAAACAGGAGCCAGTACCCACATGTCGCCCCCCCTCTAAGAGTCTTCAATGATAGTAAAATTATCACTTTCTAGTGATGATCTGATACTGACACCATGTTACTGAAACAAACACAAATTATGGTATTTCATGTTGATTTTTGTGTGCTATTACTTTGTGTACCATTACTACCTGGGTGGAATGTGCCCCTCTATCAAAACAACTGGCTCCAGCCTGCATCCCCTGTAAATCTGATCCAGAACCGCTGCCACGTTGCTGCGCACAAATATGGGCCTACTGGTGTCAGCAGACACATAGAAATCTGCACGAATTTTTTTTTGCAGGCTTAAAAAGGTGCACTTTTGGGGGGGGGGGGGGGTTCAGATTGATCACTAATCAATCACGGATGCCGTCGTCCTCTTGGACTGATTAAAAAAATAAAAATGTCACATCATGCTGTTCACAGACAGTCTGCTGTCATTAGTTTGACAGAGACACAGAGAGGGTTGACTCTAGAAGGGAACCCTAGACCCGCAAAAGATCGCGCGAGTTTGATTATTTTATCAGAAACAACGGACACAAGTCGTGAGAGTTTTGCAAATCAAGAGTTCCCTTCTAGACATGACAGAGAAAGGTGTGCAGCTCCAAAAATAGAAAATCCTGTTGTGGTGCCGATGTTTTTAAAGTGGCGGACGCCATAAATTACAAGTCAAAAATCTTGCATGTAATTGTTTCCCTTTCTTGAAAAATCTAAATTTTTATTGCTTTTGTTGTACTTTAATGGATCTCTTATTGGTATTTTTTGATGACTAAATACAGACCTGCAAACTCATAAGAGGAGAAAAAGGTGACATGTTGGTAAACCCATCACCTGTAGGGGGTCTGGGAGCATCCTGCTCCAGAATTTTTTTTTTTTTTTAACATGTTAACAAAGCATTCTGGTGACTTTCGGTTAAAAGAGTGACCTGCATCTTCTGTTCATGGTTTCTGCAGACATTAATACCTTTACTTTTACTTTTGTGCTTCAGTAAAAACTACTAAACAGGGACTACAGTAAAAATAAAGTTACTTTACTTAGTACTTTTACTTTAGCAATTTATAGTTGTTCATTTAAGAGACCTGTCTTATTTTCTCTTTTGTATATTACCATTGCTCTTAAATAAAGATAAAATTAATGTAACAGAAAAAATTGCAGAAAGCGCAATATTTCTTATCGGGTACTCGATTAATCGCCAGAATAATCGATAGATTACTCGATTACTAAAAGAATCGATAGCTGCAGCCCTAAAAATAATCTTACAAAAAGAGGAATATTAAGCTAATATAGGGCTGGTTGTTCAATGTTCATGTTTTGTTTTTTTTTTCCTTTTTTTTCATGATTGAAGTGTATGTTAAATGAATTAGTCAATGCTTCAAAAAATTTCAACAAGCCATACAAGGCCAGTAGCAGTTCAAGCTCAGTACTGGTTGTCTGTGACCTAACTTCAAATTTGAAAACTTAAAGTTTTGCCATGTTTTATGCTTTATGAAGGCAGTGTTAGCATGCTGCACAGCTAATGGAGCTACTCCCACTGGCTAGAGTGATGCTGGACTAATGCTGTAATATTGAGGGACAGTCAAGAGAAACTGTGTAAACTTTAAGCCTCATCTGAGGTCAACTAAACAATGAGAGTAAAAGATTATATGCCAGTAACTGTTTTTTCATGTTTTTCAAGTTGTACTGTAATGCAAGCCGTGTTAGCTTGTGTTGTTACATGGAAGCCATCCGGGTCTGCTGTGTGATCCGCATCTCCAGTGTGTGTGTGTTTGTGTTGCTGCTGTACGTAAACTGACTTTATAGACATGCCCTGGGGTTTATATAGCTACATGTGAAAAAGAAGTAGTCCAACTGCAGGAATTCATTTGCAATGTTTTCTAACTATGGCTTTACACAAGCAGCTAGCTTGCTCAGACTATGAAGACAGATCCACATTAACATTACACATTATTTATTGGTCCCACATTACTTCATTTATCATAAAAGTAGCAATATGAAAAAGACAAACAAAAGAATGGCACTAATACAGCTTTGAGATGACCTAAATAAACAAAGATCACTGCAACAGCACCGTCATAACATTGTTACTTGCTTAAAATTATTGGTAGATACATCGATACTGACAAAACCAGAAACAAAAATTCAAACAACTGATTAAACACAAAGTGAAACTGCCCCAGTCTAAACTCTGTAATATACTTTTGGTAGTAGTTAAACAGCAGGCCATTTGTTGTTTGATAAAAAGCCTTAATAAAGACAACAACACATATGTGCTTCATTAGTACCTGTGTTAATTGTGAGATATATCACCCACTCTTGAGAATTAGGGGTGCAACGGATCAAAAAACTGATGGTTTGCATTGTATCACGGTTTTGAGTCACGGATCCGATTATTTTTCGGATCAGCAAAAAATAAAAAAGTGGTGGGATTAGGGTTATATTTTAAAAATGCTCTTGGCTTTGATCTCTGTCTGTAATTATCACCATAGTTATTAATGTAATAATAATAATAATAGTAATGCTAATGGTTAATAATGTTAAAATCTTCAAACTTATACAGTACTGTACTATGTATATACTAGGGATGTTCCTGGCAACTAATTTCCCTGTTGATTAAATGCAAAATTTAATTTAGACTAGTCGACTAGTCTAACACTAAGAAAACAGAAAGCAGTTAAAATTGAGCAGATTTTTTAAAATTTAAAACGTTAAACTGTCAGAAAAAAAATACTGTGTGTATTAAGAGCCATCTGAAGCCATTAATCACAGTCAACAATCGCCAAATCGTACTTTAAATGTTGCTCAAATGTGCACTATGTGCGCTAAATGTGTAATACAAACCATACACATTAACTTACAAAACATTACAACAACTCACTAAATGCTTCAACTTTTCAGATCGAAGAGGATCACAGAGTCTGCAGGTAAACGACCCAGAGCTGAGGTTAGCTGCCAGTCTGCTACACAGGTGGTTAAAGTTAGCAGTGCTAGAAGCAGCAGCAGCAGCTCCACTTGTAGGTTTATGTTCATGTCTGTGCTTAATGTGGTCACATGTTGCTCCAGTCGAGTGATTATTATCAGCTTATTATGTTACAGTCTACATTCAACATATTTACATTGTCTAGATTAAAACACTGCCAAACCGCGATGGTTTTGCGAGCTGTCATCTGTCCGACTTTGCTGATATAAACATCCAGGGTTACCTAGGCGATTGGGGCTCTGCATTGAGATTTCGGGTATTATAACTTACAAATGTAACAGTGACAGTAAAACTATGATGCTCACACAGTCCGCTGATCACATGCGTGCCGAACCGTGGAGGGCGATCCGTACGGGACACGGGTCAACTGCGATCCACTGCACCCCTATTGAGAATGATGACATCCTACCAAAAAAGCTAAGACATATTCATACTAACACTGTAATACACAAACACACACACGTATAATTTATTGAATATTTTGTTTTGCTTTATTTTCTAAACTTGCTGAAAATGTTGGCCCTTGAAAGTTGTGTGTAGATTTACATAAACTCCATGGTTTAATTAGGCAGAAAAAGGAAAAAGGGTTAGCTATACCGTAAGCTCCTCAGGCACTTCCTGGTTTAAAAAAGGTGGGAATCAGGGCTGGGCAATATGGCAAAAAATATTATCACGATAATTTTCCCCGTATTGATCGATATCGATATTTATCACGATATATAATTTGATCATGCTGTGAGTGTGAAAAGTATCCTGGTAAAGTCTGACACCTGAAGAAACCAAATGATTCATTAGATGAACTTAGAATAAAGTTCATTAACAAAATATTTGGCAAAAATACATTGACAATATTTATTGTCACTTAACATTGATCTGTATCGATATGCATTTAAAAACAATATAGAGAAAATAAATGAAAATAGTTTATGAAAAATTGTGCACCTTAAAATGAAGTGCTTACAACTTGAATTTTCCTTTTTCTTTCTTAACTGTATCACATCTTGACTTAACAGTCTCAACTAGGGCTGCAGCTATCGATTCTTTTAGTAATCGAGTAATCTATCGATTATTCTGGTGATTAATCGAGTAATCGGATAAGAAATATTGCGCGTTCTGCAATTGCTTTGTTCAAGAGCAATGGTAATATACAAAAAGGAAAATAAGACAGGTCTGTTACATGAACAACTATTAATTGCGAAGGTAAAATTACAAAGTAAAGTAACTTTACTTTTACTGTAGTACCTTGCTTAGTACTTTTTACTGAAGTGCAAAAGTAAAAGTAAAGGTATTCATGTCTGCAGAAACCATGAATGAATGTTGGTCACTCTTTTAACCGAAACAGTCACCAGAATTCTTCATTAACATGTTAAAATTATGACATGTTTCTTCTGGAGCAGGACGCTCCCAGACCCCCTACAAGGGACTGTTTTACTAACATGTCACCTTTTTCTTCTCTTATGAGTTTGCTGGTCTGTATTTAGTAATCAAAAATACCAAAAAGAGAACCATTAAAGTACAACAAAAGCAATAAAAATGTTGATTTTTCAAAAAAAAGGAAACAATTACATGCAAGATTTTTACTTGTAATTAAGTAGTTTTACATTGTGGTATTCAGGCTTTTACTGAAGTAAAAGATCTGAGTACTTTTTCCATCACAACAGGTCAGTGATCAGTGTTTCAGTGACTCTCTGTGGCTCAGTGAATACAGAGTTTTATTTATAGCGGCCTGCCACATTAAAACATCTGTACCACGACATGATTGTATATTCTTGAAGCAGCGCACCGCTCTCGATCGTGTCTAGAAGGGAACCCTTTATTTGCAAAACTCTCATGAGATTTCTGTCCGTTGTTTCTGATAAAATAATCAGTGTTTCCCCTATAGTTTATTTGGGAGGGCGCCCCGCCCCCCCAACAGACACCCCCGCCCTGCCAACAGGATCCCCACCTAGAAATTCAAGTCATAGATAAAAAAAAAAAATTCCATCATTTAATTTTTATTTTAATCAAAAGGGCCTATAACAGGCGTTCTTTTTATCAAATAAAAAAAGCTAACTCTAACTTGCGCAATTTCAGAGTCTAATGCGTCGCTATCGTTTCATTACATTCATTAAAATGCATTTCTTCTCTTCTCCCCCCTCGCTCCTCTCTCACAACATACACACGTGCACTCACACCGGTACAGACACACCCACCTACACTCAGAGAGCGGAGGAGAGAGAGTTGCCGACATTACCTACGGTAAAAAAAAAAAAAAAAAAAAAAAATCAACAACAAACAAACAAATTATTAATGGACGACTGGAGGTTCCCCAAATGTTCGCCCCCCAGGCAAAAATCTCTGCATTTTTTAAACGAACCGTACATGGCGAGGCGGGGAGCACAGCTAACTCTACGTTGGGTGCTAGCCTAAATGAGAGCCCCCGGTTAACGTCGCCACAACTAGTACTAAACACACCTGTTCCAGCCCTCCCACCGAGACACGTAGTAAGAAGCTGCAGAAGGGTCACCACCGTCAGTCTGGCTTTGATCCAGCATGGCTGTCAGACTTAAGATACTGCGCATGTCTGTACAAGACTGAACTTGGTGAGTGAATTAATGAGGATGGATGGATGGATGGATGGATGCATAAATAAATAAATTAATGAATAAATGAATTGCTAAAATTAAAAAAAAAAAAAAAAAAAAACTGAACGCAGCCACCCCCCCAAGCAAAAAAGCTAGGGGGAAACAATAATCAAAACTCGCCGATCTTTCTGGGTCTAGGGTTCCCTTCTAGATACGACCCTTCTCTGTGTCTCTGTCAAAACTAATGACAGCAGACTGTCTGTGAACAGCATGATGTGACACTCTGCAGTGTTTCACAAAACACTTGTGCGGACAAGTCCGCGAGGACGAAGGCATCCGCGATTGACTAGTGATCAATCTGCCCCACCCCCATCCACCACCATCTTTGCTCTGCTGTGAGAAGGTCTGACAGTTCTGACAAGAGGAAACACAGACTCTCCAGTTTAACGTAAAGGGCCTCCTTTACAGTTGTCTACTCTTATAAGTACAGCTGGTCGGTGTCATTCAGCATCACATTAATTTCGATTGTTTTAATAAACTCTCCTCCACATGCAGCTTTCTGCTGCTGTAAAAATGAATCGCGGTGAATTGCCTTTATTAGATAGGATAGCTGAAGAGCAAACAGGAAAGGGGGTTGAAGAGAGAGGGGATGACATGCAGCAAAGGCACATTGGTGGTCGAACAAGCAGCGCTGCAGGGCTACAACTAGACTTGCACCGATTACAATTTTGGCCGATACCAATTTCCGATTTGCATGCTTGGACGGCCGATACCGTTTTGGCCGATTCCGATTTCATTTTTCCAAACCACTTACAGCAACAAGATATTGCAAATTTCTCACTTTCCTTATTAGAACATTTTAACCAAGATACAACAGCTTTCAATAATCATGTCTTTGCTAAAACACACTCTACATTAAAAATAATATACAACTTTTTGTCTACATATCATCATCATATCATAGCATGTGCTATATTCTTAAGATTTTATTTTCATTCGGGTAGTGTGTGTTTTCTGGTCCTATTGCTACTGGCTGAGTACACAGGGTGCTTTATTATGGTTAACGATCACAAATCACCATGAATTCAAGCATGTCTGATTATGAATGCACTTCATACAATAACTTTTGACTCTACCATCTTAATGAGACACATAACACGCTGTCTGCTACCAGCTTTGTGTGGAAATACTTCAAAATATTAAACAATGAAGATGCAAACTGTGCTGCGCTGGATGGATAAAATCCGCTGGACTTATGTTTGCTGCAACTTTTAGAATCTCAGATAAAATTCCAGGTGAAGCTCGAAGCTTCAAGATCACTGGATTTATACTTTATCCAAAACATGTCGGGGTGAAATACTGCATGTGATGGATTTACCGTCAGCAGCTGGTTGTGGCAAAAAGCGCCCCTCACTGAAGAAAGACACCAACATCTCCCGGGAATCCATACAAAGCCCTAGACCAAGTGAGTGAGAGCTTTTTTTTTTAGAGTTTTGCTTTTTAACTTTCAGTGATAATTAACTTTATTAAGTCTACGATGTTGAACTCGTAGTGCGCGGGTGCGAGCCGTCTGCTCCGCTCAGCAGCAGCCTGTGAATGCGAATGAAGTCTGGAACCTGTTTCAGCTCAATATGACTTTGAAAACACCAACTGACTTTTTTTAAACAATTTCGTTAGATTAAAATATGTAGAACTGTAAAATATCACTTCCATGAGGTTGTTCAGTCAGACAGTAACAGATCACAGGCTGAACTTGGCATTTCATCCTCCTGTGCAGCCGCAGTGAAGGTCAAGTTGCACGCAGCCTGCACAGTTTATTTAATGTTCATAATAATGTTCATTAATATTGAAATGGCATTCGTCTTCCTCAATAATAATTATTAATACCAGCAGAAAATACACTAAAGTGGTCAGGTTGGGAACCTACATTCATCGGGATAGTGCGCCTCCGTTTCCAGGATAGAAAATGCAATTTTCGGAAAAATATTAATCCCTATGCCCCCAAAAGCTCTGTGCAAAAATAACTACAGAAAATAACAGTAAAACAGTACTGAACAAACAAACAAATGAACAAAGTCGGGATCAGCACCTTGGAAAGTGCCGCGGCATCAGCGCCTTGGAGAGCGCAGCAGTACCAAACACCTGGGGCAAAGCATGTTATAGCTGCTATAAATGTAATCATTAATTGTCACATACTGAGCACTACTGAAAACAACATGCAAATACAGTGTATACTGGTGTCGTACGCAGTAAGCAGTATGTATGTGGTTTCAAATACAGCCACAGTTGGCCCGCGGACACCTCTGGATTAGTCGTACCAAACGTTTTCGGTGTTGCTCCTCCACCCCTATTTTAGCCTCGCAGGTGTTGCATTCTGCAAACTTGTGATCCTCCTCACACACTCTAAAAAATTTCCATATGGCCGACATGGTGTAGGTCACCAAAGCCGTGAGTTGCACATGTGTGTGTTTGTGCGCTGCTGATGTTATTGACCTGGGCAGGCTGACGTATCCCGCGAGGCATTGTGAGGGTTTAAGGACTGCTCACGCTTTGCAACATGTTAGCATATAACCGAAAAGAGGCAATGCCTTTGCTTAGTGTGTTTTCTTTTTTGCTGCTGCAGTGCGGTGGGAATTTGACCGGTGCTTTAGACCGGCAAATTTTAGACTGACCGGCCGGTCGCAGGTCAGGGCCGATCACGTGAAAACCAGCCCGATTCCGAGCATTGCTGATAAATCGGTGCAAGTCTACTAACAACCTCCGTACATGGGGCAGATGCTCTACCAACTGACCTACAGGGCCACCGAGATTTCTATTTTTGACTAATTCATTCAATAATATTGCTATTAGATGTGTCTCAACTAGGGGTGTGTATCTCACTGACTGAGACCGATTCCATACGTAACTCGATACATGTTCAATGATACGATATATCTTAGAAATTTTTAAATGACCGATTCGGTTCGATATGATTCAGCTCTGTCAGGATACGATTCGATATGATGCAATACAAGAAAATGCAATGTGTGAATCTTTACATTTTAATTCTATTAATGCTACATTTGTAAGTGCTATTAGTTGCAAAAAGACATCCAGATATTTTTACTAAATATAGTAACAGTAGAGACAGAGGAGACATCACAGTGGTGTTAACATCTTATGAATCTCGTGTAAATGAGATACTGTAGCCTAAATGAGAATCTGAACAAACTTGAAACTGTTGAAAATATGAGTATTTTAGCAGTAAGATGATGTGCAGCTCAGTTTCATATGAAGAGTTCTGTGGTTTTGATTAGCGTGTTTGAACAGTGATGTTCCGTGTTACCTGCTCTCTCAGTCACATGACGTCTCTGTGGGTCAGACTCGTGTCTCTGTTCTCTGCTGTCAGACACGTTTTGCATAAATGATCTGCAGTGTCTCTCATCTTTCTTATAAAACACAAACTTATTCTACACCTGCGCGTTCTGAAAGTTTGGTGGTGCGACGCGGTACAATGTTTCTGTCATTTTCAGCGCGGTCTGTTTTGAGCAGATGAAGAGGAGACACAGGAGAGGGAGGAGGGAGCACTTGTTTTGTGTGAGCTCGGCAGCAGGCGTTCAGCGAGAGCGGTGCAGGCAGAGACAGGAGGAGAGAGAAAACGGAGGAAAGTTAAAACGGCACTTCATTGATGCCAAAAATTAAACATATGCGCGTCCTTATGAGATGTATCGATACACTAGAGCCCAATCGATTTTCGTCCTTCATGTTCAGCTTTTTACCGATACAGGCCATCCCAAACCGATGCACTCATATCTAACACATTAAGGTCCGATGCATCGGATTTCGATTGAATCATTACACCCCTAGTCTCAACCATAGCATGTCAACTAGTGTCGCCCCATTGAGGGTATTTCACGATTCGATTTCGATTTCGACTTCGATTATAGCGATTATAATGTTTGTCGATTCGATTCCCAGGCAAAAATCTCTGCATTTTTTAAACGAACCGTACGTGGCGAGGCGGGGAGCACAGCTAACTCTACGGTGGGTGCTAGCCTAAATGAGAGCATCTCTCCCAGCCTCGACCACAGCGCTTGCCAATCCCCTGCCCCGGTTAACGTCGCCACAACTAGTACTAAACACACCTGTTCCAGCCCTCCCACCGAGACACATAGTAAGAAGCTGCAGAAGGGTCACCACCGTCAGTCTGGCTTTGATCCAGCAGATACTGCGCATGGCTGTACAAGACTGAACTTGGTGAGTGAATTAATGAGGATGGATGGATAAATGGATAGATGCATAAATCAATAAATGAATGAAAAATGAATTGCTAAAATTAAAAAAAAAAAGTGAACGCAGCAAAGCATCGAAGGTAATTAATCGATGCCAAATCGTCACATGACCCATCGTGATGCATTCCCGGATCGATGAATTGTTAGCAACACTAATGTCAACCCTGTAGCCCTTCTAAATCAAAGCTAAATAAGAATTATGGTTAAAGAATGTGTATTTTGATTTGAGAACTCTGAGCAACTTTAAATAATAAAATGGCTGTGAAATGAAAAATATTCAACATTTTGTCAACTTTTTAAGACATCAGCTCCATCACATTTTCCATCTGACAGAGCTGACATCTACACTGAATAAAAAAAATTATCACTAGAAGGTTGGCCTGTTTCAAGGTTTAATAGCCAAGAGTTTGATCTTTTAAATTATATTTCCCCAACACAACTGAAGAGTAGAAAAAAAAAAAAAAAACTCAAAATACAGCTATGTCCAAATTCTCAAGAAATTACATAATGGAGTATCAGAATGGAGTATCAGATGATCCAGCACCTTCAATGTATATGGCCAACTGAACTGTGATATGGGATTTCCATAGAAGTTGGGACGGAGGCTGCAGGGTACAAATAATCACCCTCAGTCTCTCTGCAGCAGAGGGGAAAGAGGGGCAGCATGCCTGTAGACTTTAAAGCCTTGTGGGTGAAGAGAGGGAGGGCCACTGAGCACAGACACATTCTTTACAATGTTGAACTTGTCCGCTGGGGTCACCACACACACCATGTGTCTCCTGTCAATTGTGTGTGTGCATGTGCATGTATGTTTGTGAGCCTAATATTAGCTACTCCTTTGAACATGTTTGTGCACTTAAATCTTCATCTGCATTTTATTGGAACAAGGACACTGACAATGATTTAAATGTATGGCAATCCTACATGCTTTTTTACACAACAACACATGATTTACAACATACAGCAAATATTTCTGCATTTTTTTATAGCATCATGTCTACCAGCAGCACAGTGACTCAGTGGTTAGAGCTGTCACCTCAAAGCAAGAAGGTCCTGGGGCAGAGCCTTTCTGTGTGGAGTTTGCATGTTCTCCCTGGATCTGCCTGGGTTTCCTCTGGGTGTTCCGGTTTCTCATGTATATGTTGGTCATCCAGACAAACAACCATTCGCACTTAAAGGCAATTAACCCTGCATGCCTTTGGACTGCGGACGCAAGTGGGGGACCTGGAGGAAACCCATAGAGATATGGGTAATAATGTCACGATACTGGAATTTCTGATTGTGATACAATACCTTGAAACTATCAATATTACCATTTCCAATAACAATGGAAAAATAACTCAACATTGAAGGCATAAAATATCAGATTTTTATTAAAAGATAAATACAACAACACTAGAATATGTCAACAAATATTAAACCAGAGCAAATAAGATGAGTGATGAGAAGAAGACAGTACTGTGAGTGAGTGAGAGGATGAGGGTCGGATGTCAGCACTGCAGCTGTGTATGTGTCAATTCACTGTTGGAAAGAAGAGTGAACAAAGTGCAGCTGGTACTGGAGTATTGATACTGAGAAAAATGAGTATTGAAAGTATTTCAAATATTCAGTATCGATGTATCGATATTTTCAACAACACAACATTGGGCAGAGCATAAAAACTCCACACAGAAAGACCCCAGCCAGCCAGTGGATTCAAACCAACAACCCATCTTGCTCTGATTTGTACTTTGAGCATCTGTAGCCACAATGGTCTGTGTGGCATAAAAAACTTAATCTGCATACGTCAGCAAGGGTCTGCACAGCCCAACATATATGACTGTATTTAGAAATGGAACCACATGAGTGTCTACTTGGCACTATATGTGGACACTGAAGTCACACATGTAGTCAAACTTGATATTTAAAGTTGCCATGAAATCAAAATCAAGGTTTAAGTGTTTTTATTAAATATGTATTGATCAATAGCTCACCAAGACACCAGCATCTGGCCCAACAATGACAGAAAAGTCGTTTTGTAGATCCTCAGGATTTTTTAATGATTTCATATTTTGTCTTTTCCTGCCAAACCATTTGAAACAGCTGATGACACATTGTACTCAGAGGCGTTACAAAAGTTTGTCCAATTAAACACTTTCTCGCTTATGAAAGCTGTGGAGCATGGAAGACAAATATATCAGTTCACCAGAATGAGCTGAGTGTTTCTGGGGAACAGGCCTCACTAGCACTTTAATCATGCTTTAAAAATTGAGAACGTTGAGGCCTGATGCTGACAAAATTCTGTCTGAAACCGACCCGCACCTCATTAGTATATTTCAGTCCGAACCCAATTACAATCCCCAAATTTTTCTTAACAAGCTTCCCTCTATGCACCAAACAGTAGGAGTTTTCAGTGACAGGGAGAATACATGCAGGGAACTGGAATTGGCAACGACTAAAGTGGGTAGAAAAATGAAAATGAACAAATTAGTACAGCCCGAACCCGATGTGAGCCCGTGAAATATGTGAAAAATGAAGCCCAAACTGACCATCAGGTCCCATCGGAGCCTGTCAGGTCCGGGCACAGATCTGAAGCTCTACCCTACCTCACTGTACAAAAGCACATCTTTATAACTTTATTAACTGATTTGGGTGAAGTGATGTACTCCAGTTGCTAAAGCTAGCAAAACCATTAGTGGGCAACAGAACCAGGCTGGGCCAAGCAGGAACACCACATTGGTACTATAGCCTATGACCTGTCGTCAAACTGGCATTTGTCTTGTGTGCTGCTCCCAATGTTCACTGAGAGCTTTCATTCCTGGTCCACTCTCTCTCATAGTGTTAGCTCCATGGACCACTTTAGCTGCATGGCAGGTGGGTGTAACACACAGCGCTATTGTCTACTGTAAATGCCAATCACTTGTCATCACAATGTTATATACACTATATGTGACCTATACACCCAACAATGACAAAATGACGTTTTGTAGATATTCTGGGGTATTTAGGTTTTTCCAAAGTCTTGTCCTGGAAAACAATTAAAAACTTTTGATGACACATCCTGCACCCCGGGCATATGCTAAATTTGCATCCAATGAAAGGCTTTCTTGCTTATGATGCAACTGGAGCATGACAGGAAAATACACTCATTCACCAGAGTGGACTGCAGTATTTCTGGGCAACAGGTCTCTCTGTAAAAAGCACAACTTTATAACTTTATTTGCTCATTTGCTGGATCATATTTTATAGAGAAAATATTTTCTGTTTTCCCTCTTATGTGCTCCAGCTGCACAGCTTCAACTCTGTTATTTAATTATATAGTGAATGAACAGATGGCGTAAGCTTACCTGACGCTAAAGTAGCTAACTGTAACTTTTAACTGCCATTGCAGAGAAGTTAATTGTCTGCCTGGTAGTGTACGTACAGCGACAGTGCTGTAAATGTACAGTTTAGGTTTGAGTTTGTCAATGAATAAAAGCTGCTGCTTCTCAAGGCCAAAACAGAGCTCCTGTATATGTGTGTGTGTGTGTGTGTGTGTGTGTGTGTGTGTATGATTTCCCTACAGTAATTACACAAGTTACCCACAAATACAAATACTAGGAATGTGCATGATTAGCAGACAACACAATTAAACGTCACCACCCTCACTAGTTGGCACCAGAATTACTAGTCAGTAGAGTTGGGCGATGTTAAAATTTTCCAAACGATCATCATCAGCCCATCCATCGGCGATTGGCGATGTCAACATCCCCCCTCCCACCTTCTCCTGCCCACTCCAGTGTCAGCTGGGAGATGTGCGCAAGTGGCAAATTCATTATGTTACGCATGCTGCGTATGTTCACTACGTCCAATAGACAAAATAAACTCACAAAGTGTCTAGAAATTACATGTTCTCACACTTATTTTCCATTTTAAATGGAGAAATACAACCATACACCTTCTGAAGTCAAGTTTCTCTCTTTTACTGGACTAAGACGACCTTAATTGGTTTGTTAACCAACACACTAAAAAACACACTAAATTCAAACTCGACAGAAAAACACATAAAACTCATCAAAACCATCTGTATTATTCTGTTCACTTTTCCAACAATCACCAACTCTGGTTTGGTCAAAATAAATCCTTAATTCACTGCATGAAAAGAGTGTAAAGAGTCTGACTCTGCAGGCTGTTTTCCTCTCATTCCTCATCCTGCTTAGCTCACTCATGATCAGCTAAGTGGGTGTGAACTGCGCCGCTGGATGAGAGCGCAGTGCAGAGCAGAGGCTGTCACTCTGCAGACTGTTACATTAGCAAAATAAAATGACAAATATCGCCCTAAAAATCGGCCATAAAAAGGAATCAGCGATGGATTCAACCCATTGTGGACAGACGATATATTCGTCCAATCGCCCAACCCTTAGTCAACTAAACTATTTATCACTATTTTATTCATGTACAATGCCAGTTAACTGTTGCCTCTAAGGTGTTTTGCAACCGCCCACTACTAGTCAGGGCTGCAGCCCCGTCAGACAGCAGACCCTCTCGTCCAGCATGTATGCTCCAATGGCCAACCCAACCCTGAATGTTTTTATCAGCAGAGTCGGACAGATGACAGCTCATAAAACCAACTTGGTTTGGCAGCGTTTTGGTAGAGAAAATGAAAATAAGGTTGAATGTAGGCTGTGACTTAATAAACTTTTATAACCACTCCACTGGAGCCACATGTGACCACATTCAGCACAGACAAGGACATTAACCCGCAAGGAGAGCAGCTGCTGCTGCTGCTGGCACTGCTAACATTAGCCACACTATGTGGCAGCTAACATCAGCTCCAGGTAAACAATGTCATTAATCCCCAGACACTGTGATCCTTTTCGATCTGAAAAGGTGAAGCATTTAGTGAGTTGTCATGTTTTGCAAGTTAATGTGCAATATTCATATTGCACAGTGCAGAGTGCCACACATTTCAGCAGCATTTAAAATATGATTTGGTGATTGTAGACCGATAAATGGCTTCAAATGATCTTAATACGCACAGTATTTTTCGGACAGTGTTCAACATTATCAATTAATAAATTATGCCCAATTTGAACTGCTTTCTAAGTGTATTCTTACTGTTAGACTAGCTGACTAGTCTAAATTAAAATTTGTGTTTAATCGACAGGGAAATTAGTCATCAGGAACATCCCTAAAAAAGTACCACCATATTACTGTATCCCCCAGTAAAATGTCAGGAAGGTATCAAGGTATGGAAAAACAGATATTGCCCAAATCTAGTATAAAGATCGTTCACAGCCGTTTTCCTGGTGGAAAGATATCTTTACTTGTTGCTCAAGTAAGTTTGCTACCCAGTAGCCACCATTAGCTCAGTTAGCCATGAATGAGACTCGGGGTGTTCTGAGCCAAACCCAGCAAGTAAACCACCATGGAACTGTAGCCTATTCCCTGTCGTCAAACTGGTCTCCTCTGATTTGCAAAGGCTGTTTTGATGCCGGACTGGCCATGTTCACTGGCGGTTTTCAGCCAGAGAGAGAATCAGCCAACACAAATAAGATCACTCTCCTTCCTACATCTATGCTGCATGGCAGGGGGGTGTAACGCACAACACAATTGGCTACTGTGAACACCAATCAATGTCTGCAACAAGTCCCTCCCTAGCTGCCTGTTTAACAGGAAAGATGTAAAAAAAAAGCACTCCACTGTCTGTTTCATGGGAACTTTAAGGTAGCTATGCCAACCACTACACCACCATCGCACTAGCTCTTCAAAGTTCATTCTCCTCCTTCTTGTTGTCTTATCACTCTGTTCTTCTGCAGCAGTTGGCAAACCAGCAGAGGTGCATTACTGCCACCGACTGTTGCTCACATGTCACATGAGAACATGGTAAGCAGCCTTTCTGGCCAAATCTCATTAGGCTGCGAGGCAGCTGAATTCATAAGATCATGGAAGAATTACAAGATCACATGATCAAGCAAGAATGCAGCCTGTGGTGGAAACAGTATTGCTAAATCTCTACCTGTAGACTACTGTTGCACAGTATACCTTCAAATCGCCCATCCCTACTTTGTGGTGTTATTGTACTACCATTGCTACACTCCCCTCTCATACATCACCATTACAATACACATCATTGTATTTCTACAAGTATTCAACTTAATTAAGTCAATAATTCAAATTAGCAGCATCACCAAAGTTATGCTATGTACTATTTTATACTGTACATATACTATGTACTCATTTTGGGGGTATGTCTCTATATTATAAATCATAGCAATTTTTTCTTCTCATCTCTACACATGTACAGGATCCAGAGCTGCTCCATATTTGTGTGTCTCTCCGTCTCAAGTCAGGCCTACCTAACTAAGGAAGACATTTTCACTCACTGCACTTCTTTGTCCATTTTGTCTTTCCCTTTTCAATTCACAACACTGACGAGCACTGGTTACATAACTGTACTACTCCACCACTCTCTGTGATTTAATAAGGCCAACTAATCAATGTGTCCTGTGTAGATAACATGACTCAGCTGCCTGCTCTCTAAATAACCATATTCCCGTGTCCTGTGCTCAATGTTTGTTCTGAAAATGCAACATTGAGGACAGATACGCAAATCCAGTATATACCAACAGTGTTCCCATTACAGTCCAGTCAGCCTTCTGGTTGCAGCTTAGCTGCGCTATATAAGATTTAAATGTACACGTCTAGCTCTTTTCTCAGTCTGAATTAGCAAGTGAAACTAGTGAATAATCACACAGACAGACACACCACAGATTTCTCTCACTGCCTCATTTCAAACTGTGGTGTCAAGTACCATAATAGAAACCTTGCTTGCAGTACACAGTTAGGGAAAAGGAGAATGGTCAACAACAATCTTGTTGGTTAAGAAAAGATGGGCACATCCATCAGCTGTCAAATACCAATCTGATTTCAATATAACTTTGCTTCTCCACATTGCTGTCGAGCATCAGCTCAGGAAATTGTGAAATGTACAAGATAATTACAGCCAAAGCTTGTTATACTGTTCATCTTTAAAAGACTTTAAGACACTGCTTAGGAATTGATGTACCAATAAGTGAGGTCAAAATATTATGCACTTCATTAGTTTTAAACTTTGTACAACTTACTGTGTGAATCTTTGGTGCATTCAAATGAGCAACTAACTCACTGTGGCATCAGAAAAGGAAATACAGAAGTAGCTGAAAAATGCATTACCAGTCAATGACACAAGATCATCTGTTGCGTACATAATTCCACTGCTCTAACAGCCCTCTTCACTTATCATTTATTATTGCCACTGTAGCTAACAATATACAACACTGTCCAGTTTCAAGACAAGTAATGTTTTACATTTACAGAAATGTACTGACTGTAAATGCATATTACGTGTGTATGAGGCTGCCATGTCTATGACATCCACACAATACTTGTAAATGCCTAGTACAGTGCAGCAATTATTTTTAAAGGGAGGGCACATGAGAAACTGATCAGGCTGTCAATGATTGACTGTAGCATGTAGCCGGTAGGATGTAAACATGGCGTCGATCTTGCAATATTTTCACATGTCCATTAAGAGATATACGAAGTCTCGCGAGATCAACACCATGTTTACATGCTACCTGCTACAGGCTACAGTTGACATTTCGGCTAAAAACATGGTGTAAATGGTGTCTTTTGTGGTTAAATTTTAATGTCGCAGCTCGCGGACACTTGGATTACACCACACGAGCAGGATGGAGACATTCTGTGTTTGTTTTGTGTTCTTTTTTTTTTTAAATTTTATCCGTGGTCTCCATTCACTGCCATTATACCGGATTTGGCTGCAACCCTGTTTTCAGCTAAAACTTTGTGAACTGAAGATCTTCACCCATCCTCACATCGGCATAGGGGTGAGTACATACTGAGTGAATTATCATGTTGTGGTGGAATATCCTTTTAAACAGCTTCATACTCTATACATCAGTGACCATGAAAAATACTTGTTTCTGTGTGACTGGCCACTGTCCTTGCTTGTCACACTTAGCCAACGTTAATGCACAGCGTAAACAAAGACTGAAGGATGTGTTGCTTCACCTCTTGTGTTGTAAGCTGCACTTAGACACACCACAACGACTGACAGCCAGCTGACTAATGACATGCACATATGTTGTACACCTGCTTATGAGTAAATAGTGTAGTCCATGAGCCTACTCCAAAAAAAAAAGATTAAATAATCTGGTCATATAGTTGGAAAGAAAAGCGTATATGAGATATATTCAACATATATCTTAATCAGCCAAATGTGAGATAACAAGAGCCAAATGATGCCTGATAAACTGCATTAACTACAGGCAACCATTGACCACAGACAGTGAGCTTTATGTTATGTTCTACATTTCTGTTACAAAACACTAATATATTGTTATATGATACAAACACAACATATCAATATTGGTATAAGCAGTATTGTTTGGGCTCGACTAGCAACAACCAATAAAAATTTACATAGCCTTTTTTTCCTCTAGTAAGTGGTTATGGTTTATGTGTAATGATACACTCCAAAGTTCATGAGGTCACCTCCACATACATTATTATTTACATTACCTACTTTCAATATTAGCTGCAATATCTGAAAAAAAAAGTCAAAAAATCATGTGTGAAACACTGTAATAGATTTTTTTTAATAGAAATTAGAGGAAGTTGTGAGTTCAAAAACAAACCATTTGATTTAAATTTCAATTCACACCTAAAAATACCATAACCCAATTAGCCTGTGAATCCTGACTCTGGCTAAACAGAGTCGGAGCTTTTTCCTTATCTGGGACTGGTACATTGTGTCATTGAGTTGAGCTTCACAAGGTTGGCAAGTGGCCCTCCTCTGTGTGTGTGTGTGTTGTGTGTGTGGTGTGTGTGTGTGTGTGTGTGTGTGTGTGTGTGTGTGTGTGTGTGTGTGTGTGTATGTGTGTGTTCACCCCTCCCCCACACTGCCTGTGGCTTTGGAGCAAGCAGCTGTAAAGCACTCTAGAAAGTCTGACACAAAGGTGATAAAATATTATATAATATGGTCTAATAATATACAATGCACTTTGGTGCATTTATGAATCAACTGTTTGTTACAGATAGTTAATGTTAAATGGCAACATTGCTTAAACTATGGTAATAACTTGGGCCTGACCAATATTGGATTTTTTAAGGCTGATGCCAACATTAGGGAGTAAAAAACATTCAGATATCAATACATCTGCCAAGAGTATACAATATATATCCTGCAGTAAGAAACATTTTTGCAATACTTGAGACAACAATATATAATGGAGACAGTTTAACAATAAACTTGTTAAAGTGTCCAAGATGATATCAGGGCACTGAAACAGTAACTTTCACAGGTATTTGTCATAATTACACATAACAATAAAATTAAAATATGTATATGTCTATATTAAACCCAAATTTTTAAAAAAAGGTCAAATATATGCCCATAATGACAAGGCACATATCTCATGACATATTGGCTGATACAGCTGCGATAGTCAATTATCAGGCCAATTATATCTGTTGTAGGGGTGGGCAATTAGCTCTTAACAATACGATATTCTTGACGATATGTCAAAATACTGAAAAATATTTTTGATTTGGAACTCACAACAGCTGTTGAGCTCTCCTCAAACTCAAACAAGTGCTTCTGCTTGAGATGGTAAAATTAGTTTACAGTTTAGTTTTATTAGTTATAGTCTTTTTGAAATTCTTACATATAACCGTGGTCTATTGTACATCTTTTGTAACAAACCACTTTTACATTAAAGTTACTTCCCTTTTTAAAACTAACTCTTCAACTGTTATATTGCCATTATCAAGACATGAATTTATAATTTCGTAAGACTGCCATTATCACAATATGCTAAAAAAAATGATAACGATATATTGTGAACTATACGTATGCAGGGGTCAAAATAACTAATTACAAATACTCAAATTACTGTAATTAAGCAGCTTTTTGGATACTTATGCTTTTATGAGATAGATTTTCAAGTCTGTATTTTTACCCATACTTAATTATGCATTACAAGATGTACTCTACTTAGTTACTTTTAAAATCAAAGTTGAGTACTGATCTGAATTTTAGTAGCCAATAAGGTGATCTTATCACAAACCACTGAGAACCAGAACATACAGCCAGAAAACAAAACAAAACACTGCAGCCAAACATATCTGGAGTAAGGGTGTTAACGATTAATCATTAATTAAAGATGTATTTGTGGATATTTACACCTCATTTAACATTGTTTTGTCTGGCGAAGCTGTTTGCTGAAGAAGAAAACTTAAACTTAAACTTATAATGAGAAAAAAAGACAAAAAAAAGAAAATGAGGAAATAAATGTGTTTTGTATCTTATAAGTCATTAATGATTAATTGATTGTTGCGTTTTCAACTACTGAAAATGCACAAAATTTGCAACCCTAGTTTTGAGAAGTGACTGTGACATCAATGGTTAAAAGTAACTAATACTCTGAGTAGTTTTTGCAAAAAATACTTTGTACTTTTACTTTTGTGTATTTCTAACAGCAGTACTTTTACTTGAAATTGAGTAATATTTTAGCAACGTAATAGAACTTGTACTTGTGTACAGATTTTCAGCACGGCTCTAATAATAATAATAATACAATGCACATTGATACATTTATGAATCTACTGTATGCTGCAGACAATCAAGGTTTAACAGAAACATCATCTTAAACTGTGGTAATAATAAATGGCTGGGCAGAAAACATCTCAAACTCATAAGTAACTATGAAACAAAATGATAACATTGCTCAAACTAGTTTCTGTTTTGATTAACAACGGCAGTCGTTGTGTATTAACAATACTTCAATAGTTTTATCACTTACAGATTTATCAGAAGAAATACAGTGTAATTAAACAAAGTAATTAAAGTTTGTGAGAAATAAAAGCATGGAAGAACTAAAATGAAATAAAATAGTTCAATAAAAAGTTATCTATCTTAAATTATAAAATAAAACTATTTCATTGTTGATTAAGAAACATGACAGATGTTAGAAATGATATACTAATGTCTGAGAAGAGACGTATCAATCAAGTGTAGCCTATTTAATTCAAAGCTAGCACCAGCAGTAGTTACAGGAAGGAAGCGCGCGCTCACAAACACAAACCAGCCACGAGCTCTGCCCTACGAACACATGCACAGTGCGCGCGCATACTCACGCGCTGACGCTGCCCATCCCCCAACCCGACAGAAAATATAAAAATAAACGTTCAAAACAGCGCAATAACCTGGCCAAACCTCGTATGTGCAGTCATATGTGACCAGTCTACACGGGAGTATAATTTATAACGGTTATAATACCGGAAAAAGACGATTAACACTCACCAAAAGCTCCAAATCACACAAGGGGGGGTGCCTTCTCCTCTGTGCTCCTAATATGGAATCTCCTCCTCCTCCACCACCGTTGTTTTCTAGCTCTAATTCAACCTCGAAAAAGCGTTATAACGGCCCTCAGACCTGGCCAACCGGTGCTAGGAATCCCCAATGACCGATGTGTTTTGGATACACAGGCATATATGATGATAAATCCCCTTAGAAATGAGCTGGATGGACAGTTGGGTCTAGATTGTAGGTTTGCTCGCTAGTAGAGAAAAGAGCCAAACGGTTCAGTTGCAGCCAACGGCTTCAGACTGAAACACAGAGCAGCTGACCTGCCAGGCGAAAATGAGGTAGGCCTGAGCTTCTCGCTGCAGGAAGCAGACTCCAGTCACATAAACATCAAAATGGGTGTCGCAGTATGGAAAAGGATGATGTAGTCAGGCTGGGGTTGTCGGTAATTCTTCAAAAACAACTTACAAGTATTAAGTTAAAATCAACAATGTTATTTTTTCAAAGCTCAGTATTATACCATAATGGGTATTTTTGTAGAGTAGCTGTAGGCACGCAAGCTTTGCTGTTACAAGTTAGAAAAGACATTTTTATTCATTTATTTTTAAGTGTTTATGTTTTATATTTGAACTATTTCATTGTGTAAATAAATGGTGATAGCAGTGAACAGAAATACTTTTAAATTGATTCCCAGCAATATTTATCCTACGTTTTTCAGACTCCATCAAACTCCCACACCCTACCGCCAACAAAACCTCAACCATATAGTCCCTCCTAGAACCTTAATCAGGCCTGAAAAGTTGAGCCCGACAAGGCTCAAGCTCAACAAAATTCTGTTTGAACCCAACCCGAACCTGTCCCTCATTAGCATATTTCATCCAGAACTCAATTACAGCCCGGCATTTTTTTAACAAGTTTCCTCCTGTGCACCAAAGAGTAGGAGCTGGCAGTGACAGGGACAATACATGGGGGAATTTGAATTGCCAATGACAAAATTGGGAAGAAAAATTAAAAAAAAAAAAAAGCCCATGAAATATGTGAGAAATAAGGGGCCCGACCCAAACCCGTCGGGTTCGACACAGATCTCAAGCTCTAGTCCCCCCCACCACCACTGTTTTAGAGTACTACTTGGAAAATGCTTAATCAGAAAGACTATATGTCCAACAGTCTGTGTGTTTTTGTACCAGGATGTAGTACCATTCATTCATTCAAGCAACGGCTCTTGCTCATTTTTTCGATTCCTACTCAATAAAAGGACAAGGAGTTGCTGGATAAAACACATGACAAGACAAGATCACTGTACAAGGGACCATGATATTGATGTTGTTGATATATTGTGTCAAAGGTGAGATGCAGTTCACTGAGTGGTTTCACACAACATAAATGGTACTAAAACAAACTTGACAAACTCCAACTTTCTCAACCTGCAAGATTATCTTTTAAATTCATAAACATTGTATGTGTAATTTGTGGCACATTCAAACAGGATTTAAAAAAAGTCATTTGTCTCTCATCACTACCATTCATGCTTTTTCCGAAGTAAGATCCCAGGGGAGGGACTTTGCCTCTCTATAAGGTGGACTGTTGGGTTAGATGGCTGTTAGTTAAAGCGATGTTGCCTGATTTGACTGATTCATAAAAACAAGAAAAATCAATTTTTCTGTCACTAAGATTGATTTAGACTTCTGTGTTAGGGGCAGCTATATGCTGCGTAGCTATGACAGGCAAGCTGACTTGTGCTTCCAAGCAGCAATCTCCAAGGCTGAAAAATGAAGCCAAAGCAGAAGTGCCAAAAACTGCAGGTCCTCATATGACCAGTTGAGGCAAGTCAATCCCTAGACTCACATATTAAAATGCCCAACTCTAAAGAAGAAATATACAATAATATAACATTTTTACAGCCTGATACAAAAAATATTTTATCTCTTTAGCTAATCTCCCTGTTCATGACAACTGTTTACCCACTAAATCAATTATTTGGTGGCAAAATGCAGAATCTTCTGTAAAATGGTAATTGAAACATATTACATTTACATTTGTTTTACAGTTAGTCTGATTTATTCCAATGTATTTTTTATTGCAACATAGTATTCTGGATCTTTTTACAGCTAGGTGACAGTATATTTTGCGGCATATTCTGCAGACAGAAAATAGATGACTACCCATGCGTGTTTGCATCACCAGGAAGCATATGCTCATTAAATGCACACACATACATGCACAGCACAGATAAGGCCCAGCTGAGACAAACACACACAGAAAGCCCTGGGGTGGTGTGTGGTGTGGGCTTTAGTGTGGCTGTAACAGGAGAGTCAAGGATGGATGGGTGATGACTTTTATATAGGGAGGGATGGTGTATTTCCTCAGCCTGTACTTTCACATGCCTGGGGAGGTTTGTAATACAACAGGGCCACAACAATTTTAAGAGTGGCAATCATTTTGCATTGCTCTCATTTGAACACAGTTCAGCCTGTATTTGTTACTTGTTCTGTTTTGGGAGGAGATGCAGCTATCTCAGCAGTGGTAAGTTATTTTGATGTTTTTGTGGCCCATCACTGCTGATCGAATGAAGAGTAAAACAGTGGTGTAGAAACAGCTCCAGTGTAGCAAATTGTGAAGTGATGCACCTCAGGGTGAAGCAGACCACTGTCAGGGTAATGACTTTCTGGGAAACACACCATCTATATAAGCAGCACTCAGCCTCAGTGTTTTCTTCTTCTCTGTTGACTCTGCAGCAAACACTCCACCTCTGCTAGTACTACTAATGAGCTTTTACTTTGATAATGTATTTTATTGAAAAACATGATTTTAATTCTATATCCTAGCACTGGGACATAAACAGGAATGGATTTTTAATCCCAAAACAAGTACTCTTCAACCACAGTAAAAAAAAAAAAGAAAAAAAAAAACTAGGTTAATATTAATAGTCCTGTACTGACAAATCTGGTGACTGCTTTGCGCCATCTTGCAGCACTGTCATTGCTGCGGTGGTACATCATGTCCATCAATCTCGGTGTCTGCTGGTTGGGTCTGTCTGGAGCCCCAAATTTGTGTGACTCTCACAAGGTTTTTCATCATTTCGGTTAAAAATGCTCTCTCCCCAAGATCTTGCAGATCTGAGGTTCCCTTCTAGACACCGTGCCTGCTGACAGTGACAGATGGATAATTGGATTGACGATGTTAAACAGTGGCCCCCAGTAACTGATGAAGCTACCTTTTAGAATGGTGATATTAATGTTCTTCAAATTTTTCATAGTAGTTAGACGTTGGTTGTGACAACAGCCAGAAATAGATAATAGAGAAGAAAAAAATGGACCACCTCGACCACAATGAAGTGATGTGTAATATATATTAAACATTTATTTTCATCAGGTACTCAAGATTTACAGGAACAAAGTTCCTTTCTTTTAATATTTGTGATCCACTCTGACACATGGTGGTCCTCTGTACACTCAGTGAATCTCTGTAGAGTCTCTGCTCTCAGACGTTTTTGTCTAAAGTTGTAGTTTGACTTAACTGTTGGAGCAGTTGAACTGCACAGGTTCTTCCTGATTTCCTAGATATTCTTGTCAAAAGTCATTTTACATAAAATGTAAGCATAAAACTAAAATTTTAACCTTCTTATGACAGCTTGCATTCATTCGCACTCATACTTTAGGGAGATGCCACCACAACAATGGAGGCTTGTTAACTTCAGGTACCCTGCTGGATTTTTCTATAGGGATGTCACAAGAACCAAAGCTTCTGTATCAAGTCGATGCCAAAATTTTGAAAACATGTGTACTCGTTTTTTCACAGTATGAATTAACAGTACTGACATGACAGGGACAGCATCAACACTTACAACTTCACACTATTTGTAATTTTTACAACTTATGAACACTTGACACTTGTGTATAGAGTGTATAGTTGTGTTGTTGGCTACTAGTGCTTCTTATATACATTTATAGGACTATATGCACTTAGTTTTAGGTAAATGTGGCTGTTATGAAAACATACTGATGTATAAACAGATTTTTCTACATTATCATGAGCACTTAGATTTGGAATTACTGCTTGTCACTTTGTCATTTTTGTACACAATTGCACAGGGGTGGATAATTATTTTTCATGGGGGGCCACATGAGAAACTGATTAGGCCGCTGTGGGCCACACACAAATGATATCAGGTCCTAAAAACAGCCTAATCTCTAATAATGGAATGGTCAGAAGTGTTTTAAAGAGGGGCTCTTCTACTGTTGGTCACCCTTTCTTAATTCTCAAGTGATGAATTATGGACTTTTTGGCATTTTCAACTTGATGTTTTACAGTGTACCATACATGCTGCATACAAGTTGCAAAAATAGTAGCAACAAAAGTAGAAGAAGAACATAAACAACATGAATGTACAGCACTGAGTCAATAAAGTTACAGTTTAATATAAAAGATATAGGTCATTATCATTACCTATGACTACAGCACTGACCCCTTTCAAAATAAAGGTCTGATAACAGTTTAATGTTCAGCAAAATGCAAACAATTGTCTTTGCTAGATTTTTGGTATTTCCATGATGGCCTCGCAGGCCACATGAAACCTTTCAGGGGGGCGCATTCAACCCCCAGGCTGCATTTTGCCCAGGTCTGCTATAGCATCACTAAAGCTTGTACTACTGCTGCTGATGAACAAGACAAACAGTAAAAAACATGAAGCTTTTAGCATTTAAAGGGACATTTCAGGATTTGGGGAAATGTGCTTATCTGTCAGCGTGACATACATTTCATCATCAGAGGTGTAGACTCTGTGTGGACATCCACTTAACCCCAGTTTGTTATGACTGTGCAGACTTGTCCACGATCTTGTCCACTACAATGATCCTGTAGACGCTTATCTACTGTGCATGTGTTGATCACATCTTTGGGGCTGTCGCGGTTTCCCCTGCAGTTATATAAGTTGGCTCAATACAGTATTAGCATTAGCATTAAGCAGTAAGTAGTAAGTATAACATTATTTGTGGATCTTGCCTCACTGCTGAACAGGGAACTTTATGATCTCAGCAAGCTAGCTGCTGTATGCTAGAATCAGAATCAGAATCAGAAACGGTTTTATTGCCAAGTTGGTCTTTGCCTACCAGGAATTTGTTGTGGCACATTGGTGCATACAAACATAATACCAACATTAAAGCTGCAAGCAGCATTGGACGGGCCCTCGCACCCCACGCAACTCGGGGCGCCAGCGACTGTGTACCCGTGGCCTGATTCATCCCAGTCAAACCCGTATTCTACGGCTGTTCCGCTGGTATGAGCCGAGGCTGCGGGAGCGAGCTTCCCGTAATAACAAAGCAACACGTAGCAGGCTAGTAAAATCAATGATCAGTCAGAGTTAACGGATCACTTCTTTATTTTTGCTTCAGCATTTGTGCCTTGGTACACACGCATTGTTACAAGGTCAGACTCATGCATGTGCTTTTTACTCAGCGCTGTGTCTGAATTATTTGACCGTGTTGTGTTTTACGGACACACGGCGCACACACACACATATCTGCTACATGTTGTATGACAGTAAAGTGTCAGCCGACGTTTTTCTGAATATACGTAACATGTTCTGTGCTGAAAAAAGATGAATAAAAAGACAGTTTTCCCATTTCTTGTCATTGCATTTCAAATGTGAAATGGTCTTGATTAGATTTCCAGGGAATCCCGTCTCACGGGATTCAATCCTAGTTCTGACATTGTATGAGGAATTAGAGGATCTTTCTGTTTCCATTACATGGTGCTATCACTTTGACTCCTGATTGTCATTTGGATGTGTTCAGGGTGTGACTTTTATCATCCTTGCGAAGTTTGGTGCAGATCAGACCATTTATACCAAAGTTATAGCATTTTCCTGTGTCATGGCGAGAGAGCAAAATTTACCACAAAATTCAAAATGGCTGACTTCCTGTTGGGTTTAGCCTATGGGTCCAAGAGACTTTTTTGTGCGGCTGGGTGTGATACACGTGTGTACTGATTTTCGTGCATATCGGTGAGCTGTCCTATGGCGGCTACCTTTAAGAGAGGGCGTGGCCAAGGTATTTAGCCACGCCCATCGACGAAATTCATATCATATGTTCAAGTTTGGACTGGTAATGAACATGTGAAGTTTCATGCAGATCTGACCAAGTACACAGAAGTTAAGCCCACTTCCTGTGTTTTGGCGAAACGTCAACCTTCGCCGCGCTCTCAGGGCAGCGCCGTTTGACGTGACCTCAAGATCTTCACAACATAGCATGACCAGGGTCTGAAGACTTGTCTGAGTAGATTTGAGTTGGATATGGTCAACACGCTTGAAGCGGCATGTCAAACTCTAAAACATGTCATTTCCTGTCGCCAGCAGGAGGCGCTATGACTATCATGAAATATTGTCATGTGGATGTGTTCAGGGTCAGACTATGATCAAACATGTGAAGTTTGGTGCAGATCATACCTTTAATGCTAAAGTTATAGCAATTGCGTGTTTTAATGGCGAATCATCAAAATGTACCGCCACCTCACGGCCACACCCTTCAACATGGGCAAAATCTTTTGACAACTTTTAATCACAACGCAGTCTAGTTAGCACACAGTGATTTTGAAGACGTTCTGATGAATCCTGTAGGAGGAGTATGTTAAAATATGAAGCGTGCGAAACGTGGCTGACTTCCTGTTGGATTTGGCCTATGGGCCCAAGAGACTTTTTTGTGCGTCTCGGTGTGATACATGTGCGTACTAATTTTCGTGCACCTCGGTGAAACATGGCGCGGGGGCTGCAGTTTAAAGGGTGTGGCCAAACCGGTTAGCCAACCCACTGCCCAAATTCATATCATATGTTCATGACCTGACTGTTAACTATCATGCAAAGTTTCATCCAGATCCGACCAAGTACACTGACCTTAAGGCCACGTCACGTGTTTTGGTGAAGGTCAACTTTCGCCACGCTCTCAGGGCAACGCCCTTTCACGATACATCACAATATTCATAACTTAGCATCACCAAGGTCTAAAGGCCTTTCAGACCAAATTTAAGATGAATATGATCAGCGTGCTCAGAACAGCACCTCAAAATGTAAAAATTTAATTTCCTGTCGGCAGCAGGTGGCGCTATGACTGTGCCAAAAGATTTTTTTAATGTGTCCTGGGCGGGACTATGATCAATCATTCTAAATTTGGTCCAGATTGGATCATCTGGACCAAAGTTATAGCATTTTGATGCATCATGGCGAAACATCAAACTTCGCCGCACTGTCAAGGCGACGCCCTTTGACGAAACCCCACGACCTTCACAATATGGCATTACCAACTTGTTAAGGTCTCCCTGACCAAATTTTATGCGGATATGGCCAACGTGCTCAGAGCGGCATCGCGAAGTCTAAAATATGACATTTTTGGTCGCCAGCAGGTGGCGCTACAGTTACCACAAAATATTATTATGCAGATGTGTTCAGGGCAGGACTACTATCACACACATGAAGTTTTGTCCAGATTGGACCATGTACCCCAAAGTTATAGCAACTTCCTGTTTTATGGCGAATCGCCAAAATTCGCCGCCACGTAATGGCCACACCCTTTGACATGAGCGCAAGCTTTTAACACTTGTAATCACACACAAAGTAGACTAGTTGATACACAGCGATTTTGAAGCCATTCTGATGATTTCTGTAGGAGGAGTACGTTAAAATACGACGCGTGCGAAATGCCAGAAATGACCACAAAATTCAAAATGGCTGACTGTTGGGTTGAACCTATGGCTCCAAGAGACTTTTACGTGCGTCTCACTGTGATACATATGTGTACCGATTTTCGTGCACGTAGGTGAAACATGGCGTTGGGACTCATCTTTAGATGGCGCTATTGAGCCATTTTGCCACACCCACTGTCGACACGAAAATTTTCATGGCGACTGATGCGTCCACCAAATCTGGGGACTTTTTGAATATGTTAAAGCCCCCAAATAAGTGATTTATTGGCATAAATAATAATAATAATAATCGAAGCAAAAACAATAGGGTCCTCACACCGAGATACATTTACATAACAGCAGCAACACTGATACACACACTCCATAGACAAGGATCACAGAGCAGAACTGGCCGGCCTCTGTACAACAACAAAGCTAACGCAGCTCACACTGTAGTATAAACTGTCAAAAAAAGTAACATGAAAGTTACTGACATCTGACCTACTACTCTTGTTATTTATTTGGCTTCCAATAGGGCTTACAACTTTACTTAATAAGGCTTGACTCTAATTTTGTTGTACAACACTGTGTTGTATAATGACAATAGATGTCCTTGAATCCTCAAGGGTCATACAGATTCTGTTGACTGACCCACAGTATGACACTAGTTCAACATTGCTCCAGCCTGTGGGATTAGCCACAATAGCCACTTAAAGCGATATTCCACTCTTAGATAATCATCCACTCAGTATGTACTCCCCCCATGCCTATGTGATGATGGGTGAAGATCTTCAGTTCACTAAACAATCCTGGAGTTTCAGCAGAAAACAGGGTTGCAGCCAAATCCAGTACAATTGCAGTGAATGGTGACCACGGATAAAATGTTAAAAAAAGAACACAAAACAAACACAAAATGTCTCCATCCTGCTCGTGTGGTGTAATCCAAGTGTCCGCGAGCCGTGACATTAAAATTTAACCACAAAAGACACCATTTACGCCATGTTTTTAGCCGAACTTTGTATAACTCTTAATGGATGCACGTGTGAAAATATCGTGAGATCGACGCCACGTTTACATGCTACTGGCTACATGCTACAGTTGACATTTCGGCTAAAAACATGGCATAGATGGCGTCTTTTGTGGTTAAATTTTAATGTTGCGGCTCGCGGACACTTTGATTACACCACACAAGCAGGATGGAGACGTTTTGTTGTTGTTGTTTGTTTTGTGTTCTTTTTTTAACGTTTTAAACTGGGTCACCATTCACTGCAATTGTACTGGATTTGGCTGCAACCCTGTTTTCTGCTGAAACTCCAGGATTGTTTAGTGAACTGAAGATCTTCACCCATCCTCACATCGGCATGGGGGGAGTACATACTGAGTGGATGATTATCTAAGAGTGGAATATCGCTTTAATATGCAAATGTCAAGTTTGAGAGGTCTAACCTACAAAATAATCACTAAAGCGACATAAAACATGGCGAAACTCACAGCTTCTAAGTTTGAAGTTAGGTCACAGAAAAGCGGTGATGATCCATCCTTGAGCTTGAACTGATACTTGCTCTCACATTGCGTGTCAAAGTTTCTGAAGCATTGAGTCACTAATTTAACACACATTGAATTGTAACACAAGAAAAAACATGAATATTGCATTTTTTACAGTTGCTTGCCATCACCTGTGGTTGGCTGTGGTCAGTTATTGTGACAGCCCTAGTGGAAAACAGACAGTGATGTCCAAGTAACCTAGGGAGCGCAATAAGGGTTTTTTTTTTTTTTTGTGAAATGGCATGATAACACCAAAAGAGTGACATAGACAAACAACAAACAAAAGGACATACAATGAATAGACATACAGTCAGCATGAACATGATGTGACGATGATCGGATGGGTTGACTTGGACATCGTGGGTGTGTGTGTGTATGTGTATGTGTGTGTGTGTGTGTGTGCTTAGATGTTTGTTTGAGAGGCAGGGATATTAGTGTTCAAAAAGCATGTGAAGCAGGGAGGAGGAAAATGTCAAGTTACAATGTAACAGTGATTTGTATCATGGAGAAAGAATAATAATAATAATCATAACCATAATAATAATAATTTTAAGAGAAAATGAAATAAATAAATAAATAAATAAATACATTTTTAAAAAGTATATATATATACATATATACATATATATACATATATACACACACCGGTGAGGGTGCTGGGGAGGCGAGCGAGAGGCCCCCCACCCGGGCCCCAGCAGCGCAACCGAGAGCCCCAGCAGAAACCAGGCATGTCAGGTCAGCGAAGCTTCCTCCCTCCCCCCTGATAGTTTGTTTATTATATAATTTTGATTTTTGGGAAGACTTACTCGGAGCCGCACCCAGACCCAGAGGTGGCCGCTGGCCCATTGCAAGTCCAACCCAAGTCTAGTGCCTCTTCCTGGACTATTTTATTTTATTTTATTTTTTATTTTATTTTATTTTATGTATTTTGTTTGTTTGTTTTTGGGTTGTTGTTTCCCCATAAGGGGGAGTGGTGGGCTCTGCTGCCCCTGCCTTCCACCAATCCCGAACTGGAGGCCCCGCCATGCCGCAGGGAGCCAGACACCACCAGCCACCCCAGTGTGTAAGCTTTACAGGAATCTGTGATCAGAATATGGCAGAGATGGGATATAATTGTCATAATATGTTTTCATTATTTTATGATCACCTGAAAACAAGAATTGTGCTTTTGTCACCTTAGAACAAGCCCTTTATAATTATAGAGGGCATGGGTCGTCTTCTGCAGAATCAGCCATGTCACACCACCATGTTTCTGCAGTAGCCCAAAGCAGAGCCTCTAGAAAGGGCCTTATATTCTATATTCTGTTTTTTAGGGGAATTTTGTAACAGCTGTCCAGGGACAACAGATGAAAAATAGCATCTTGGATAAATCTGGGGCATTTACAGTAATGTTTGTGAACAATAAATAATATAATTAAATTTTGAAAGCCATGTTGTTTCACAATTTTGCAGCCTGTAGTTTCAGGATCCTGACATTGTGTGTGCTGGCTCATTTTCTTGTTGAACGGCTTAATCTTGTACCCCTTTAGACCTGTCATGCAAAACAAATTAAGTTAATGTTGGTGTAAATGCACGTAGAGTAGGGTCAAGCAGTCATTGGTAAAGTTAACAGTCAATTAAGCGTTTAATCATACTTACAAAATCTTAAAACATTTGCATGTACCAAACAATACCAAATGTGTATTTTTACCCTCAATCAAAGTTTTATTTCTACATAAACATGTTCCACAAGACAGTGTTACATACACTCTTAGAAATAAAGATGCTCATTATAACCATATAAGGTTCTTCAGCTTGTCCCTGTAGGAGAACCATTTTTGGTTTCTGTTAGAACTTTTTTTTTATAAAAGTTCACTTGGAACCCTTTTAAAGAGTTCTACCAAGAACCCAACATAGAGGGTGGAACCATCTGTGAAAGATTTCACCTTGTTAGAGGTTCTACAGAGAACCCTTTTACAGTGCAATGGTTCTATCCTCTCTGGAGGTTCTATCGAGAACCTTTCTAAGGGTGCTAACAAGAATCCAACCAGGGAGTTGTCCCAAGAACCTTTTTATATTCCAAGGGTTTTATCTAAAACACATTCAGGAGGTTCTCCCGAGAACCTTTTTATACTCCAAGGGTTTTATCTAGAATCAACCAAGGGGGTTCTACCAAGAGCCACTTTATATTATGGTACAAAGAACCCTTGACAAACCCTTGATGAAAGAGTTCTTTGGGATTTCATCAATCCATGAATCCTCTTTCTTCTGAAACAAAAAAAGGTTTCTTTGGATGAAAAGGGTTCTTAATGAAAACCTTAGTCTGACAAAGTACCCTTAACAAACCTAGCTAATGCTAAAGCTTCTGGGTAGAACTACAGCCCTTTGAAAGAACCCTTTTGGAAGCCTTATTTCTAAGAGTGGAGCCTATGAAACTTATAAAGGGCTACATATATTTCAGATGTTTATCTGATAGTAGATTGATTACATTTTACATGATCAATCAAAGTCTTAATGACAGATTCATCAATCATTGGTTAATTGTCATCATCCCTATCTGAGACAGCTGCGTTTGGCAGCTAATTTGCATAGGGAAATCTGATCAGTGTGGGCAGAATCCAATAAAGGTGAATGTGTGTTAGTAGCAGCTGTAAATGCGGAGGCCTGTGGATCACATGTCATTATCCAGATAATGTTGATCCAGTTACACATCACATTTACACCAGGTAGTAATGGGGCCTTGAACAGAAGAATCAAGCCAACATAAATGCTATTAATAACACTAGTAGGGTTATGCTTGAGAGCAGATTTATTAAGAGTACTCAACCTTTGTTTTTGTTTACACATGCACATTCATTTGAGTGTTTTGTAGTAATGAATGAAAGGAATGCAACAGAACTAGTTACAAAAGAAAGACATTTAATCTTTGTGTCATCTCCAACCGACACACGACATGGGACAATGTTGTCTGATTTAGCCAGGAGGTATTAGATGACACCACAGAAATACAACTCCCTGTTTCTTGCAGATGTGTTTACCTGGAGTGGAACAGTAGGAGTTAGAACCTGTGACACTGAAATTCTCCTTTGGAACAAATTTAGGTGGATTTCTCTTCTTCCATGTGAGGCTTTATTTGCATAGCTCATTATGTATGCAAGAGAAAGTAGTGCCATGAAAAACAAGGTAAGCAGGAGAACAGGAACATCTTACTAAAATTGGTCAACTGAATCACAATTTGTGTATGAATGAACAGACAAGAATTAATGCACATTTAATATCCTGCACACCCGAAATGGTCACAAGTAGAACAGTATTTTTCACCACAGCTGCAAAACCACTTTAGGTCATTTACAAAGATGGTAACAGTTACTAAACATTTTTTTAATGTGGAGACATGGATTCCATGTGTGCTTCAGCTGACAGTGTGTACTGTGAGAGACCTCCGTAGTTCTCCTCAACTTTAGTTTCAGAGTGACTCTCAGCTCATTGTTAATGTGTCTGGTCCACATCTTGTTTTGGTTCATTCTCATCACTCTCATAGATATGTTTACGGCAGCAGCTGTTTTCAGAGAAAATCCTATAACACTACCTGCTCAGCACCAGTTAGCACCATGCTGTTGAAGTTGGTTGAGACCAAAAACAGGGCTAAAAGAGAGTGAAAATTCAATCTGGTTACAAGAGACACAGTTCCAAATGAATGACAATGTTGCTCCATACCTGGTGGATATATAAATAGGCAAATATTTGCAAACAAAATCCCCATATCAACTCAGAATGTGATTATATGCCAGTGCTATGTTCACAAATTGTTTCTGCTGCTGCCTGGCAATTAAAGGGTGAATAAATTGGGCTGAACTTCTAAATGCTCCATGATATTCACAAGGTAATTGCTAAGATTGTCTTTTGTTGCACATTCATATCATTTAACACAAGCAAATAGTAATGTTACCTCAAAATTGATTGAATGCTAATGTTAGCTGTTGTTTGTCAGTAGCTATAGGTTATTAAATATGTGTTGTTGTTGTTGTTGTTGCCACCTTGAAATAAGGTCCAGTATTCCTCCAGATCTTCAATATCCATTGAAAATGTCTTTTCAGTTGCTGATCAACAAGGATGTGCTGAGATGGTAACAATTTGTTAGCGTCCTTATGTTTATACGACTTACAACCTGAACACAGCAGCAGTTAGTCCTGCACTGGGTCACGTTAACACAAATTCCTTTTAATGCCAGTATTTTTTTTGATGCACGATTAATGCACGTTCTGTTACATGGCCTGACCCATAGTTTAAATTAGAAGTGAGCTTCCCTGTCACCCGACAGTGTAAACAGGCTTGTCTGTTTAGGCAACTGGCTCAACATAAAGAAACAGAAGTATAGGAGGAGGGAGAGGAGAGAGTGCTGATCGAGCTGCAGCTCCACCTGAAACTGACCCACAGCAGAGAGAGAGAGAGAGAGAGAGAGAGAGAGAGAGAGAGAGAGAGAGAGAGAGAGAGAGAGACAAACAATGGGATGTCACTGTTTGATCTGACAGCAATGAAGGCTGGATGATAGCTAAAACTGATGACATAAAGACAAAAATAGCCGCAGTGAGCTCAAAAACTGTGAGAGTAAAATTGTCAGAGCCTTTGCTGCTTATAAAAAATATCAGTTTAATCATGGTTCAGATCACGGAGCTTTTATGCCCAGGTTGGTGTGGATTTCATTTGCAAAGAATTGTGGGTTGACCAGTTTTGCAAACCTGGGTTTGCAAAACTGGACCGGTGCAGTGGCACCCTGCAAATATGGTAAACAGACATCTTCATGCAGCCCACAAGTTATGTGGACATCTCAGTTAGCTGTGCTCTCATCTCCCATTCCCTAAACTCTCATCCTCCCTTCTCTCTAACTAACTGGATAACCCATACACAGTGGTGGAAAGAGTACTGAAAATCTGTATTCAGGTACAAGTACTGTTACATTGCTAAAATATTACTAAATTACAAGTAAAAGTACTGGCACCAGAAAAAGCTCCAGTAAAAGTACAATGTATTTGTCTCAAAAACCGCTCAGAGTATTAGTTACTTTTTAAGTGTTTATGTTTAATGCATTTTTAAGAGCAGTTTGGAGAATTTGTGTATTTTCCATAACTGATAGCTGTAAACACTAACAATCAATTAATCTTTAATCATTTATGAGATACATTTTTTTTTTTTTTTTTTTTCAAAATTTGGGTTTGTATTTTTTTTTTTTTTTTGTTTGTTTTTTGTTTTCTCATTGTTGTCTCATGTTGTCAAACTTCAAGTTTCCTTATTCAATAAACAGCTCCACCAGACAAAACAATATCAAATGAGGTGGAATTACTGCCATGGCTATTGATTAAATATCAATCAATACATTTTTCATTGGTTAAATTCTTAATGACAATTAATCGATTAATCATTCACATCCTTACTCCAAATGTGTGTTTTTTGTGTGCATCTACTGTTTTTTATTGGTCTGTTTGTGATCAGATCACCTGATTGCCTCCTAAAATGCAGATGAAAGGTTTGGATATTAATTCAATTTGTACTCAGTACTCAATTTTCGATTTTAAAAAATATTAAAGTAGATTTCATAGTGTAGTGCATACTAAAATACAATTCAAAGTATAGACTTGAAAATCTACTCATAAAAGTACAAGTACCCCAAAAACTAATTATAGTAATTTGAGTATTTGTAATTAGTTACTTCCACCCCTGCCCATACATATACAAACAAACACACACACCCTTCTGCTGACCACATTTCAGTCACTGCACATCCAACAGTAACAGCCTCAGCCTTTAAACACCCGTACCATCATTATACTATATCTACTTCAAAGGGCATGCAATACTTTACTCCACCTCTGGCATATTTAGTGCTTTGACAATGACAAGGTCTCAACAAAGCATGGCTCCACGATATGTCTTCATAAGGCCTTACAGTAATGGCTGTTCTCTACCTGCAGAGCAATAATTTATCCTCCACGAGGAGACTGGAATAGCATGGTTGGCTGTTGCTGTTAAATGATTAAATTATTTATCACAGCAGAGACAGAGAAAAACAGCTATTCCATGAATGTGTGTGTGGACTTTTATGTGGGTGTGTGAGGAAACCTAAAGAAATGACTTGCATCTTTTACATAAGTGCTTGTGTGTGTAGAGTGGCATGGTGTGTTCTGCCTCATCAAGCTGATAAGACAAAGAGAGGCTGCTCGGTTTACTATCCCGATCGATCCCAGCTCACCTTGTTACACATTAACATTTACAACTAGGAAATCCAACTCAGACATTTAAAGACTCTCCTGAGGTAAAGGGGAAATGAAAAGACAGAGAAGAGCTCTTAGAGGTAGGAGGAGGAAACACCAATAATAAATCCCAGAGTGTCTTAACAAACCTACGGGAGTCACAGAGTTGAGGACTTGAGACTTGCTTGACTAATGTGTAGGGCTGAGCATCTTCACTGGTCTCACAATTCAATTCGATTATGATTATCCTGTCAACGATTCAGTTTGATTCAATATCACGATTCATCATGATGCACTGCATCCTCAATTTTATTACTGCACATGCCTACTTTTTCCATCAATTAATACAAGCAGTCAGATAAATATGAACTCCCTTTTTATTGTTTAGAAAGTGCTTCAGAAATCAATAATATAACATTACATTGTAAAAGTAAATAAATAAATTGTATAGGTCTAGCCTCCCTGTATTTGTGTGAAATTGTTCCATCCTTAAAAACAAAAAATAATATTTCTGCAGTCTAGCTGCAGCTTCTAGCAACTGTCTTCTGCTCAAGTAACTGCTAATAAAGCTGAAACTATTGATCGATTATTGATCAGTTATTAAAATAATCAACAACTATTTTGAGTATTTTAGTTGTGCTCAATTTCTGTGTGTGTGTTTTTTTTTTGTTTTGTTTTGTTTTGTTTAAGTTATTTTTTGCCTTTATTTGATAGGACAGCCAGAGAGTAGACAGGAAACGGGGCAGAGAGAGAAGGGATGACATGCAGCAAAGGGTTGAAGGCAGGAGTCGAACCAGAGGCCACTGCAGAGGACTAACAGCCTCTACACATGGGTCGGACGCTCTACCAACTGAGCTAAACGTCCACCTATTCTGCTCAATTTTAACTGTTTTCTGAGTGCTGTCTTACTGTCAGACTAGTCCACATACGGTGCCATGTGTTATCTTCTCAGAGTGAAAACAGGTGTGTCTTGTCCAGTTTGTGCTTCCTAGTAAGTTCATAAAATCTGAAATGTACCCAGATGTCTGCTTTCAAAATACTAGGTGCGTTTTTATCACTTGCTCTTGATTGTTACCTCCCTGAGCCATATTGTGCTTGCCCCGTTTCAATACAAAGTTGCTATGGCGCTGGTTGCTACCAGGAAGTTATTTTGAATTTTAGAATTTTAACTTTATTGTCCATCCATGACTGGAAAACCAAAACAGAACGTCACTACGCTATAATCGATTATGCCCTGTCACTGCATCGATGCAGAATAGTCCACGTCAGCATCGCGATGCAGCTTAGAAATGATTAATTTCAACACTCCTAGTAATGTTGGTAAAAATCTCGGCTTGATTTAGACTGGCATTAGACTTGGCATTCATGATTTGAGACTTGACTTGACAGATGACTTGAAAGGACTTTTTTAAAATAAATATTTGCATTTGCAACATAGGTAGAGGGCAAAAAGCTCCAACATGCCAAGTTGCCTTCAAGACTATTTTATCCAGCAATTCCTGGTTCTTTTATCAACTGGTATGACTAGAAAGAATAAGTAAGACCCACTGTTGTCTCACTACACCCTCATACAAAAACACAGGAATTGCAGCTTCAGCAGCTAACGTTAGTGTGACTGTGTGGTATGTAGTCCTTCTAATTCCATATATTCATAGTCTTATACTTCAACAGTTTCTACAACAAACAGCAGTTTGTAAACTTATATTTTAAATTAAACATCACAATTCAATTCATGGCACAATTCAAACACAATCAAAAAAAAAATTTGTCTTTCATCATTGACTACAGTTTTTAAGTAAGGTCCCATGGTGGTCCACTGGAGGGGGAAGAGACTGTAGAAACAGCTTATACTACACTAATAGCAATACTCTTCAGAACTTTTGGACTGACAGTCAAAATGACAGACTGATGACCTCTAATTGTATTGAAGTATCTGTGGGTGAGTTCCTCCTCCAAAAACCTTTGACTCAAGAACTGTTTTCAATACAAAGTCTTTCACTGATTTCCAACTATACTGAATAGTTTACCTGCTATATATTAGATTTTGTCAAATTTTTCACATCCCAAGGGCATTATTTACATAGAGATGACCTGACCTCTTTTTATAAAGGGAATGTCTCAGCTGAAAGTCATAAAAGGTGAAAGGCCCTTAGAATGGGAAGCACACAGAAAGGTTTCTAAGGCAGCAAAGACATGACCAAGAACCTTAGGGTGAATATCAAACAGTGTGTGGGAGCACTTCAAATGTGTGAATCTCAATCCATCTAACTAAAGCCCTTTCATACATGAAATGTGACAGTGCTGGATTCGTCTGTCTGTAAAAGTAATTACTTTTGGGCTTTCAAAGACAGGTCTCTGTTGCATAAATGTTCAGTAATGCTTCTTTTCAACACAACAGGACTGTTATGGAAAGAGCCACAATGCCAACATATTATTTGGAACCCCCAACGTGACAGGAAGCAGTGGATACTAGAAAACATACAAGTGATATTGTCAGTACATTTGCAAAATTAGAGCCTGACACATCACACAAACCCAGTACTCCTGGATGCTGCGTAAGTACTGGCTTAAAAGGATTGTTAACCCAAAAATGAAAATTCAGTCATTATCTACTTACACTCATGCCGATTAAGGGTTGGGTTTATTTTGTTAGTCCGCAAAACACTGCTGGAGTTTCACAGGAAAACAGTGTTGCAGAATCTCCCAACCAACGGCAGTGAATGGTGAGCAGTTTTCAAACATTAAACACAACTAGGGAAAAAAAAACATAGAATGCCTCCATGCTGCTCATCTGGTGTAATCCAAATCTCCTAAAAGTCCCAACATGCCATTTGCACACCATCACAACACACACACCCAGTTCAGACAGTGTGAATGTACATGTGAGTGTGGCCCCAAGCTAAGGATCTGCAGTGAAGATTCAGGCTAAAAACATGGTGTACATAACATTTTTTTGGTCAACTTGGTGTGGCGTGGAGCGGTGGGTTAAAGGTGTTGCGACAACGCCACCCAGGGGAATTTCACCCCCGGGAAGTTATATTTAGTGTTATATAAATTATGTAATTTTATCCAACAATTGTTAAGGCACACAGGTTCGATATCACCAGGGCGAGAGACATATTCCACTCAAACAATAATTTTATTTAATCAAAAAGAGGAAAAACAACAATAACTATTAAAAGGTCAAGGCCACCAGGGTTTAGAGGGCTAAGGCAGGTACTGCTGAACAAAAGATAAGAGGACAGGTTGGCTTACCATGGTGGCAGGGGATAAACAAATAAAAAAAAAGGGGGAAGGGTCCTACACTAATCCAACACCCGTGACACAGCACATCAACCAAAAAGGGACTTGTGAGACACCACCACCAGGGGAGTGGACTGCCGCCGAGGCTCGCCGTACCTGTCCGAAGAAACAGAAAAAAAAACAGTTAGTATCCTGCCGTGAAGGGCTAGCAGTCCCTGGTAACCAGACACTAAAATATGGTCACCCATAAAACTCGTTCACACACACACACACATTCACTCCCAGACCATTCGTTAAAATTAGGAACAAACTATACAACAGAAACTCCCAAATTAACATATAGAATAGATACACTTAACAGTAAATTAACAAAAGTAAATTAACAAAATGTGTGAATTAACACAGGGCAAACAACCAAATATACACATTAAAATGCAGTCACAGGGCAGTAACGGTTGCAGGTTATGGCTTCCACTAATAAAAAGTCTGTGATAATTATGAGTATGGCGGTACTGACAACAATGCTCTCACCACCAGAACCTCAGGAGGGAGGGAACCACCCAATTAAACAGAGCCCAATACAGCCAAAATCAGACAGAACGAAGAACGTGGAGCCTAGAGCAAAAGCGTAGAGCCTAAAGCGAAGAGCTTAGAGCTTAGAGCGCAGGGCGTAGAGCCAAAACAGGTAGAGCCGAAACAGCGGTAGAGCCGAAACAGGTAGAGCCGAAACAGGTAGAGCCGAAACAGCAGTTCATCCAAGGGGAGCGGCGGCCGATGACGGGCCACACACTTAACTGCAGCCTATCAAAGGCAAACAATTAATCAATAATCTTTACCATATGATTATTCTTCACTACACTTAATGTGATAATTACCTTGATATAATGAGCAATACATAACGTTTGGCCGAGGTGCAGCGTGGCAGCAAGCAGGTGGAGGACAGCCACCAAGCACCGCAGCACAATCACACTGCAGCGAACATACAAAACAATCAATCAGAGGCCCAAATGACAAGCAAAACAACAAAGGCGGACAACATCAGCTTACCACGCAGACACAGATGCAACCCCAGCACGCCGAGCGGAGCGACCCGTCTCCCAGCGTCTCAGCAATCAGCTGTGCAACAGAGTGGAGATCGCGGTCACCAAACGCACACTGCGCACACAAACAAGAATCACTGGCAAGGCGCATTACCTGCACAAGTGGATACGCCGTGCATCTCAGCAGTGGCACGCCACGGATCCGCCACGCCAGGCTGCAGCCACCTCCACGAGGGAATCTCAGAGCGGAAGGAAGAGAACGAGGTGAGGCCGCCCACCTGTATATATAGACGCGCCAGGTGCCACCCCGCAGCCCCAGTGCTGCTGAACTTGGCACAGTGCCATGCCGTGGCCAGGAGGGAGAAACCATCCAGCTACATTGGCATGTTGGGGCTTTAGGAGACTTGTGTTACTCCAGACAAGCAGAATGGAGGTGTTTTACCTTTTTATTCTGTTGTTTTCTCATGTTTGTATTGTAGTAGTAGATTAGCAATTTATTTTTCCTACATTTTGATGGCTCACACTGCTTCTCTTAGCAAGAACGGCCCAACTTTGCCTCACATTGGCTTGCCTTCATTGGTTGGGTTGGGTAAGTTTAGGCACGGGGAGTCAAACTGGGTAAGGTTAGGGTAAGAATATTTCCCCCACAATTCTAAGAAGCCATTGGTGTCCACTCATTTTCTTACAATATGAATATCAATAAGCAGACTCTTGAAAGTTGCTTGGGTTGCATAATCAGTCACTGTGGACATCAAGTTTCCATTCATTTTTGACAATATTGCATTATTTTGCAGCAGTTTAGAGATCTGCTGCAACAAATACAGATTATGCAACATAAACCATAAACCTAATCCAAAATGTGATGCATGTCAATAAACCATAAAAATTGAAAAAAGTATTGAAATTATGTCAGAAATTTAAAAAAATACAAAAATCAGACTGTTTTATATCAAAGTTTACTGAATAATACAAAATATATTGATCCAAAAGATTTCTAAACGTAAAAACATTAATAAAACATTTCTTAACACCACATAAATTATTTATACCATGTGCATTTTTTAATTTTTGAGACTGAGAGTGCAAAGACATTTTTATATTTTCATCTGCAACAGAAATATTTCCCCAGTGTCTATGTTGCTATTTTTGCTTACAGTGATGTAATATTCTAGATTATCAAAAAATGCTTCATACCCCTAAACGATGTACAACCTAAACACAAAATTACTGACTCAATCTTCTTTCTCTCATTCTGTCTCTGACATGAAGGTAATGTGCAACATTACAAGCATACTGCCACAAAATGAAGGTTCAAGCTATTATGTTATTTTAATTTTAGGCTGATTTAAACAAGATCATGAAAACAACAGTCTCCCACAGCCATATTGGAGCAATTCTCTGGCAGCGCTGGCTTTTGTCACCACCTTTTGTACCACATGTAATGCAATGCAACGCAGTGCAATGCAATGTGATGTAATTACATCATCAGAAGTAATAGAAACCTTGGCTTTCCAATGAACACTCTAGAATGAATGAATTCCAATGAATGGATGCTCTAGATATTGGGATTTTTATTTTAGATTGATTAAAACAAGATTGTACAACCAACAATCTCCCACAGCCATTTTGGGGCAATCTTTTGTGATGTAACCTAACCTAACATGATGTAACCTAACGTAACATAGCGTAACGTACAGTAACCTGACCTAATCTAGCGTAACCTAACCTAACTTAACCAAATCCTATTTCTAGTAAGGAGTGCCCTATAGTCTTTCTTACTGCTTATTTATAAATAAATAAATAAATAAATATGTATGTATGTATGTATATGTATAGTACCCTTGAAATGTCCAACACACTGTCTAACACACAGTGAACAATGTGTTCTCTCTGGCAAGGTCGTTTTACCAAAAGTTGTATCCAAGCTCACTTTATTACTGTTGGTCCTCTCTGTTTTTCTCCTCTTGTCTCACTGCCCATTATGTCCATCTCTGTGCCTCACTACTCAGATGGAATCATCCATCTCCACACAACAGGAGAGAGAGGGAGAGAGGGGGGGGGGGGGGGGGGGGGGGGGGGGGGGTGGCGGTTGGGGGGTGGGGGGGGGGGTTGGGGGCTTATTGTAAACTGTGAGAGGTGTGCAGCAACTAGGACAGATTATGTCTGCGGAAGCGAGGACTGCAGGATCCCACCCATCCCCCACACACCACACACCCACACACACACACACACACACACACACACACACACACACAGTAGAGCTCATTTGTGCCTGGCTGGTCACCTCACTGCAATAGATAGATTCCACCCCACCCCCTATCCTCTGCTCAGTCATTCAGACCTGGGAGAGTCAATAACAAGCTGACATCATCATTGGTTTTGTAGCATACAGTGCTGCCTTTATTCTTGCAGCCATATGAGAGAGAGAGCAGTAACTTCTGTGCCGCTGATGAGGGCTGAGTGACTAAATGCAGGTCAGAGAGCAGAGGTAGAGAGAGGTGGATACATGCAGAAAGAGAGAGAGATGGCGGGGAGGGGGAGGGGAAAAGCATTGTGGTTGGCCTTTCTAGTCTGGCTGTATCAGTGACACTGACCAAGATGCATATCACACATATATACTATACGTACAGAGGGACACCCTGCGATGCAGATGTACATACACAATCACACAAACCTTCACACACTTGCAGCTATATGCTACCACACACAGACAAAATTTAACTTAAAGCGATATTCCACTTTACATGATAACCCACTCAGTATGTTCTCACCTCTATGCCGATGTGATGATGGGTGAAGATCTTCAGTTCACTAAACAATCCTGGAGTTTCAGCAGAAAACAGGGTTGCAGCCAAATCCAGTATAATTGCAGTGAATGGTGACCCAGTTTAAAACGTTAAAAAAAGAACACAAAACAAACACAAAATGTCTCCATCCTGCTTGTGTGGTGTAATCCAAGTGTCCGCGAGCCGCAACATTAAAATTTAACCACAAAAGATGCCATTTTCGCCATGTTTTTAGCTGAAATGTCAACTGTAGCATGTAGCCGGTAGGATGTAAACATGGCATCGATCTCGCAAGACTTCGTATATCTCTTAATAGACGCACATGTGAAAATATTGTGAAATCGACGCCATGTTTACATCCTACCGGCTACATGCTACAATTGACATTTCGGCTAAAAACATGGTGTAAATGGTGTCTTTTGCGGTTAAATTTTAATGTCACGGCTCGCAGACACTTGGATTACACCACATGAGCAGGATGGAGACATTTTGTGTTTGTTTTGTGTTCTTTTTTTAATGTTTTATCCGTGGTCTCCATTCACTGCCATTGTACTGGATTTAGCTGCAACCCTGTTTTCTACTGAAACTCCAGGATTGTTTAGTGAACTGAAGATCTTCACCCATCCTCACATTGGCATAGGGGTGAGTACATACTGAGCGAGTTATCATGTAAAGTGGAATATCCTTTTAAAGGATAACTTCGGTATTTTTCAACATGGGCCCTATTTCCCCATGTGTATGTGTGTGTATGATTGATAGGCACAACTCGTTTTAAAATTGGTTCAGTATTGAGGGAGGCAGATGCAGCCAGCAGCCGCGAAACAAGTTATAACGGTAGATATGAGGGCAAATACGTCCTGTAAAAGTTTGTGCATTAAAAGTGCTTTTTTTCACCACAGTCCGGATCAGATCACCAGTGTAATCTCTGTCAACAGCATGCAAAGAGTCTCTCTTACCGTTCACTCTGTGACAACATCTCACGGGATCTTTGCTTGTTGAAGAAAGTCTTCGTTGCAGTGAGTGTGACAGCTGTTTTCTTGAGGTGTGTTTGGTGAAGTGTTTTGGGATTGGATGTCTTCTCTTCTTGGGCTGGCAGGAGTCATCTTGGGAAAAGTGTGCACTGCAGACCCGATGGTCTGCAAGGCGCAGTGTCTGGACAGGAGTGTTAGCATCCAATTGTAGCACAATTAGCCACAACTTCAGCATGTTGCTGTCCGACAAAGGCAGCCTATGAAAGCTGTACGGGGTGTTGCGCGACATCCTGTTCTTGCAATTCGGCTAAGCACAAACACGAACCATTGTTTTCAATAGTTGCAGTAAAACTTTCAGCTGAACTCCGGGACAGCTAACTCCACTCTGACCGGCTCTCAGCATGACTCCTCTGTTTTCTTCCGGCAACAAACAAAGATCCCGCGAGATGTCGTCACACACAGCAAGCAGTAAGTGAAGCATGCTGTTGACAGAGATTACTCTGGCGATCTGAGCCGGACTGTGGCGAAAAAAGCACTTTTAATGCACAAACTTTTACGGGACATATTTGCCCTCATATCTACCGCTATAACTCGTTTTGCGGCTGCCAGCTGCATCTGCCTCCCTCAATACTGAACCAATTTTAAAATGAGTTGTAGCTATCAATCATACACACGCATACACATGGGGAAATAGGGCCCATGTTGAAAAATACCAATGTTATTCTTTAATAGATCATTTCCTTTTTAAGGAATGGTCAATCACGTGTCTGTGAGTCTTCAGTTTTTGAAGATTGCTGACAGAAGCAAAATCAAAAATCAGACACTTTGGCCTGTGCATGATAACTCCCATGGAACTGAAATGAGTTGGTGGTGGTAACATGCTAAGAATGTATCATATGCCAACAAAAACATTGCAAGCTAGCATGGATGTAAAAATTTTGTATTTAAAAAAATTGTTAAAAAATGCACTTGCTGAGAGCTTAATGATACCTCACACACACCTGAAAGATATCCAGCAGTAATGCCTGGTCATGTCAGTTATGGGTCGGGGAGCCAGTGAGTGCAGATATGGCCTACGGGAGGAGAGCAGTCAAGAAGGAGAGGCTGAAGAGCACCTGAGCTACAGCCAGAAACACCCAAATATTGGAATAAAAAGAGCAAAAATCATAGTGTTTCTTCAACTAGATGAGCTTTTTCCCTCTACCTCTGGTCTTAATGCAGTAAGCTAGGCTAAAGACCTTTTAACTTAGGCAAACTTGACGTGATAAAGGTACCCTGTGAGTGTTTGACTACTTGTTGCACTGAGGTGCAATGTTTTTATGAATGGGTCCCCAGTTTGTTTGCATCATGCACACATACAAGGACACAAATGCAGGCATACTGTACAAGGATGTGTATGCATGCACACAAGCTATAGACTATAAAACATGGACATAGTCACCGTGATGTCAGCCATAGGTTTCTGAAGAGCCATTGTGAAGCTCTCGCTGTGGTGGCTGTCACCAGTTGCATGTGAAATGGGTAGCTAGCTAGCCACCTGTCACTTGCTACCACATCTCTTCCCATTCAGTCTCTTCAAACATGGCTGAGCTCTCTTTCTCTCAAAGAAAAGAACACAAACCAAAGGAAGCTTCTTGGAATCACCATGCAGCATAAACTGCAGCCAGACCCAGACGTTGAAATTGGGTGGATAAAATAAACCAAGCAAGGGCACAACTGAGAGAGTATCGCTGTTCGATTTATGAACTCTATCCGGATAGCGCCCGAGATATTCCAGGCAGAGTTAGTCCGACTGGCAGTTACAGGTGAAAATAACAGCAGTATACAATAAACAATTTTGCAGATTCTACATATCTCTGCAATTCAAATCAAACTGCCAGTTTTCTACCTCAAAGTAGTAGTAGTAGTAGTGCCAGTACCACTGGCAGTTAACATTTCTGCCGTAAAGCTGTCCATTTTAATATGGTGGTCTAAAGGGACAGACTTACTTTTGGAGCCTCAAGTGGCCATTTGAGGAAATGCAGTTTTTGGCTTTGCTTCATTTTTCCACCTCAGATGTTGCTGCTTATTACGAGCATGCAGGCAGCACAGTGTGATGTGTAAGAAGAGCTGTTTTGGGCTCCTCTGGTTCTGGAAATCAAAGTCTCAATCCCTTTTCCCATAGAAGATGTTGTTTTACTCACTGAGCACTCCCGGATGAACATGCAGCTCCTCCAGTTGAATCATCAGAACCTCTGAGCAACAAGATATCTGTATATCTGTGTCTTCTATAAAAAGCTGAAACCTGTGGACTTAAAAACTGGGAGGAATCCACTACAAGGTGTGTTTAGGCAAGAAACATCCAATCACCGAGCTTCAAATTCTGTCATGTGGACCGCTAATGTTTTGGGTGGAAGCTTAAGATTGTGGCAGTATTATAATTTGCAACATAAATCAATTAATTTTCAGGTTCTGAGTCAATTCTGGATGAATTCATCAACTATGGCGCCACGTTTTATTCTCAGCAGCAGCGATGACATCTTTTCAGTTTGCTACAGATTGGTGTTCCTGACAAGTTTCTCCTACACAGCAATAGAAGAGGTTCAGGCATTCTCAGAAATGAAGATGACAGAATTCGAACTGGTGGTTGTAACTTATAAACTTATGGGATTGCAACATTATCCTGGAAAGTTCCATGTTTATATGTTAAGTAATATTGTGCATATTGTTTAAAAAAATATTTAAAATGGGAATACAGAATTTATAGAACCACTTTGCAGCTCTATATGCATTCCCGCCAGTAGCAGAAGAGGTGTTCACAACCAGCTGATGCATAACAAGGAATGTACAAACTGACTTAAAGGTACCCAATGGAGTTGTTGACTACTAGTGGTGCTACAGAACAATGTTTTGATAAGCATTTTGCTTTTAATATAATGCTCTATTGTTTAGTTTAGTTTAGTTTATTTGATTTATAAAAGGACAGTGTGCTATGACATTGATCATTTGTAAGAAATGACAACATGGCTGCATCAGATTTTGCGAGATGCTTATTTCCATCTGTTATCCTGCACATAACAAGCAGACACAATAAATAAAATTTAAAGTGCAATACAGACTACAGTAAATGCAGGTGCACATGCTTATATAATAAAAAACAGTAAATGCACACTGCACAGTCAAAATACAACATTAAATATGAAATATACAATTACTACATTTTTTAAGTGACCAAGTTACCAATGCCTCTGCCTTACACAATAAAAATGCTAGGTACAGGCTGCATAATAAAAATTAACATAGGAAATACACAATAACTACATTAAGTGGCAAAGTTACCGGGAGATGCATCCACAAGGGTAACATACAATATTTATGTACTCGCTGGGGTAACCTCTAACATCTATCTAAGATCATTGCTGACAAGACTGACTCCTTAAAATCTAGTTTTTAATGTCACAAGAGAAATTGTATTGTGCATGAGGTTACATGTTGTGCTATACATTCCTGCTGATAGTTTTATGCTATGCCACAGATGAACAGTTGTTGGTTAGCCTGGAAACCACACAAATCTGCTGAGCTCATGTTTTAATTTGCTCTGGCAGAGAGCCCCCCTTTCATTTAGACAGAATTCCTTCAGTCTTAAATACAGTCAGGACAATCACAAGCATTTATTTTATATGGGGCGGATTCTGTACTCTGATTTTCAGAGAAGTGCTACCAGTCCAAATTTGAAAAGTCATATGTCACTACGTTTCACTACTCTGATTTTAGGTCTGTCCAACTGTCTTCCAAGACTAAGGTAAAACTGTAAACTAGGCAGTGTTGATGAAATATGAATCAATATTATGTTAATGCACAACCTATTTCTTGCCTAAAATGTTTTCAGAAACATATTTCAGTGTACTGTTTAGCGGTAATACAAGAAAGATTGTAACTAGACAGCCACCATTATGAGCCCTGCATGAAAACAAATCAAGCAAGGCTACATTACACATTGCTCTGATTGCTTGTAGGTCTATGCAATTGCGTTCAGAGGCATTTTACTCTGTGCATGTAGATAACAACCTTTGGAAAACAAAAATGAACCAAGAGCTTCATTTGTGAATTAGTTTAATTAATTGGCAATGCCAGGCTAGTTGGTGGCAGATACATGGTAAGAAATCTATCAGAAGACTGCAAGCTAGCATGGAGGTAAAAAAAATTCTGGTACTGATGGAGACATGATTAGCCTAGCTTAGCATAAAGACTAGAAAGAACTTGTTCTTTCCAAAGTTAAACATACAAGATAAACAGCCTCAGGTGTGTTGGTAGGTGTTTTTTTTTTTTTTTTTTAACTTTTTTAACTTGAATGCAAACTGCTTCAAGTCCTCATGCTAAACTAGCCCAACAACAACTTTACTCAATCTGTAATTAATGCAGACTAGAGCTCAATATCTAGACATCTTCTCATCCCACTCCAATTTGTTGCACACACACACACACACACACACACACACACACACACACACCACAGCACACTCACACACAATAATTAGTGTCTCAGCCAGAACTCCCTTGCTGTTCCCCATTACACAAGAAATGCACAGACAGACACACACACTTGCCTATCTGAACACACAGACACACACAGCCTACACAACATTCCAATCAATTCTCCACACTCAGGCTCAGCATTCCAGCCTAGTGTGTGTGTGTGTGTGTGTGTGTGTGTGTGTGTGTGTGTGTGTGTGTGTGTGTGCGTGCGTGTGTGTGTGTAAAAAGCTTTAGATGTTGCTATAGCAGGGGGCTCCAGTGAGAGGCTTTCTCTGTCAAACCAGCTGCACTGAGTTTAACTGTTAATCCATGACTGCAACACTCTGCTCTCTGCCGTCCCATAACTGGTCTCAAAAAACTGTTTGCTACACCTCAACCAGCAGGGGGCAGTAGCATATCTGGTGACTAGACTGAAAGTGTTGCTATAAATAAAGTTCATTATTTTAAGGTTTTAGTCATTTTCACCAAAACCCCCACACATTTTTTTTTAAATTTTTTTAGAGAAGACACTAACAACACTAGTTTAGAGTAAACAAGGTAATTTTGCAAAGAGCTGCAAACCGCTGTAAAAATGCAAATGAGTGTCAGAACAGGAAATGTAAAACTACTGAATGCTGGAGGACATGCAGGACTAGAGAGAAGTTACCTCCTACACACTGTCAACACTCTTGATACATTTATTTAGAACATAACCCATACCCATAGCAGTGTTGACAGTATGTTGGCGTTTGTGTGTGTTTATGTCCAGCTGCTTATAACAGAAATGCCTCTGTTTTCCTGGCTTCTGGTGTCCCATCAGAAAGACTAATCTATGAGATTTTTAAACCTGTCAAAACTCAAAGCATCTTAAACCTCAGTACTGCATGGCTTTTGAAACACTGGACAAAAAAAAAACCAAAAAACAAAACAAAACACTGACAGCCCCTAACATCTGTCTTCAATTGGAAAGGGTAGAATTAGCATTCTGTCCAGGCTCAAATGACCCTGCAGTAATCACTGGTATATATCAGCTCCAGCTCTGATCGGCATTGTTATAAACATGACAACTGGGTGAACACACTATTTTCACCCCTTTTCAGTGGAGATAATGAAGGCTTGTTGATTCTTTGGTTCTCTTTTCATGTTTGACTTAACTCAGTTTGACTCGGTTCATCAGCACCACAGCAGAGTACCGCCTTGAAAGTGTGTATTTACCTGATGGCTGCTCCTCTTTAGTCGAGCGTCAGAAGAGTGGATAAACATTTAATTTTATATAAATTCTTCAGAATAAAAATAATCATTCATTCATTGTCCGTATCTGCTTATCCTTGAAGGGCTGCGGTGAGGGGGCTGGAACCTATCCCAGCTGGACAAGTCAGCAGTTAATCACAGGGCTGACACACAGAGACAGACAACCATTCATGCTCACATTTACACCCATGGGAGTCACTAATTAACCTGCATGTCTTCGGACTGTGGAAGGAAGCTGGGGTACCCAGAGAAAACCCACGCAGACATGGGGAGAACATGCAAACTCCGCACAGAAAGGCCCTGCCCCTGCCACAAACTCCCCAGCCCCCCAACCAGCTGCTGGATTCAAACTCAGAGACTTCTTGCTGTGAAGCAACAGTGCTAACCATACTGCTCACAATAAAAATAATAATAAAAAAAACTTATATAAAATTAATTATTTTGTTATCTAAAAGTTTTTATTATGAAGCAGCAAACTGAGGAAATGTAGCCATAAAGCAGTTACCTGAAAATACAAACTGCTATGCAGGAGAAAAACTAAACTTCAAACCACCACTTCAGCAAGAGACCACAAAAGTACTCAGAGCTGAACACACAGACACTGTAAAAATGTCTTTCTTTCTGCTTTCCTGCACACACATAAGTTCAGTCTTGACTTTCCTATACACAACAAAAAAAGCAACAGAAAGCTACCAGGTCTGCTCACAACGGGAAAATGGTCTCCTATTTTTAAAAAAATCTGCCTATACACAGTAGTTTTGGTGTAAAAAACAGTAGTAGAGTGCTACAGGAATTAGTTTGTATTTTTGCATTTTTGCTTCCCTCCCCTCAAAGTCAGTGGGGTTTTTGAATGGGTTTTTGACTGGATGCCTGAAACAAGGTCTGTCATTAACACAAGCTCAAATGGATTGTTCATCCAAACATGAAAATTCAGTCATTATCTATACACCTTTATGCAGATTGAAGGTCGGGTTTAGTTTTTTGGTCCACAAAACACTGCTGTAGTTTCACAGAAAAACAGTATTGCAGAATCTCCCAAACAATGGAAGTGAATGGTGACTAGTTTTCAAACGGAAAAAAAACAACAGAAAACAACAGAAAATGCTCTTCTGCTCTCCTGAAGCCCCAACATGCCATTCACTGACGTGTCACACCACACGCACCCAGTTCAGACAGTGTGCACGCACACATGAAAGTGGCTCCAAGCCACAGTGAACATTCTGTTATCTGGTACAAAGGTAAACAGATAACTGTCAAACATCAAACTGCAATTTAAATTTATATTCTTGTTTTTTGTTTCGATTTGCATGCTCATTTGGTCTAAATATGTATCCCAGAGGACCATGATTTTTTTGGCTCAATTGACACTGTCAATTCTGTAGCTTGATTGAATAATGTCTGTGGGGACACACACTAAAAATGGCTGAATAGACTGCTCCAGAGATGAAATATTTTTGTAGGCCAACCCGGAAGTTGTGCTCTGATCCACAAAAAGCTAATGTAAAAATATCCACTGGATTTTGCTTTGGTGTAGAAAATAAGCTCCGTGGCAAACAAAGGTTTATGCTGTTTACACATTTTGTTCAGCAAGATAATTCATTTACAAATGAACACCACTTCTATGATTTCTGAAGGGTAAATGCAATCACCAGTTGCAAAAAGTTATCGCTATAAACGAATGACACCAGTTGCATGACTTCAGCCACTGCTCAAGTCTCATTTATGTTTAACGTTAGATGCAGATGTAGACAGAGCTTTCTGTCCATACTCTGCCTTCATTTTGTCCATATTTGTGCATGTTTTGTGAAAGTTTACAGATAAGGACGAAACAGAAGAAGTACCACGGGTAGTTGCAATGGGCAGTGTAGCCAATGGCTCAAGTGAGACACAACCACAAGAAACAACAAAGAAGTTTTTAAAATCCATAAGTATTGAAAATAATTTTGTTGTCATTTAGTTAATATAATAAACAGATAAATAGATAAAGATCTATCTATCTATACAGTATACATATATATGTACATATATATACAGACACACAGAGTAAATTAATTTAATTGTGTCATTATTTATAATATATCATATATTAATAATGATTACTTTCCCAGTGGATAAGTGTGCTGTGTGTGCTGCTTGCTATTATTGCTATTATGGTCATTGCTATTGTTGTTGCTGTTGTTGTTATTATTACTATTATAATGATGGTGGTATTGATAATGTTATTAGCATAATATTAAAATATTAAAATCATGGATGTTGTTGTGGTGATGGCAATAATACGGTGGCCGACAAGTACAAACGCGCTGCATATACAGACAGGCACTGCAAATACAGAAACGCGCTCCATATAAGAAAACAGATGCAAAAGGAAAACGTTGCAAATACAGAAACCCGCTGCATAAACATAAACGTGCTGCAAATACAGAAACGCGCTGCATATAGGAAAACAGATGCAAAAGGAAAACGCTGCAAATACAGAAACGCGCTGCAAATAAGAAAACAAATGCAAAAAGAAAACGCCGCAAATCCAGTCATACAACGGAAGTGCTCCAGGCCTCTAGGGGCAGTGCTGAGCGTCCACCCGAGAGAAAATTGGAGTCGGGAGAGGCTGTATGAAAAAGTACGTATTCTTTTTTCTTTTCTTTCTTTCTTTTTTCCACGTGCGGCCGTCATCTTTTACTGTATTATGAAAGTGCAGCCGACTCCAATTTTCCTCCCACCATAACTTTCTTCTTCTCATTCACACGTCTGCTCCACACGTTTTTTTTAAACAAACTTTATTATCACATTAGAGACATTATACAAATAAACATGACATTAAACATTATGACATCATACAGACATGAAACAACAGTGGAGTACAGGGAGTGCATAATAGATATCACACAAAAACCAGAGCTTGACAAAAATAAATAAATAAAATAAAATAAAATAAAATTACAATGTATCAGGATGCTAAAAATAAATGTAATCAATAAAGAAACAGAAAATAAATAAATATATATAAAAAATTGAGAGATTTTATCTAGTAATATGAACCATAATATTTTCCATAAGACCGGATGTCTTGAAAGCTTTCTTGTTTTTACATATTTTACAGACAGATTCATAAAAAGATTTAAGTTCCACATAAAACAAAGTTTCATTTGGCATAGCCTGGAGAAATCTAGCTTTATGGATGGACACTTCAGGTCTAAATCTGTTAATGAATTCATTACAGGGATAATCTGCTCTACATGTTGATACCGTTTTATACAGTCTATGGTTGATACGTCCGTTGTTTGTCTCTCGGGTGGACGCTCAGCACTGCCCCTAGAGGCCTGGAGCACTTCCGTTGTATGACTGGATATGCAGCGTTTTCTTTTTGCATTTGATTTCTTATTTGCAGCGCGTTTCTGTATTGGCAGCGTTTTCCTTTTGCATCTGTTTTCCTATATGCAGCGCATTTCTGTATTTGCAGCACGTTTCTGTTTATGCAGCGCGTTTCTGTATTTGCAGCATTTTCCTTCTACATCTGTTTTCTTATATGCAGCGCGTTTCTGTATTTGCAGCGCCTGTCTGTATATGCAGCGCGTTTGTACTTGTCGGCCACCGTACAATAATAATACTAATAATAATACTAATAATAATACTAATAATGATAATAATAATGATAATAATAATAATAATGATAATAATAATAATAATAATAAACTACTACCATTATTATTATTATTATTATCATTGGTGTAATTGGTCTTAATATTGTATATAGTGTGATTATATCACAATATATAATATAATTTAGGAGATGGTTTATAGTATATTATTGTAAATTATAAATAGGCAAATTCAAATACAGATGTGAGATGAAGAAATAAATGATTTTGAAATATGTTTTGAAACATTAAAGGCAATGGCAACTGTAAGGACATTTCCATAAAATTATTGGTACGTGTTGTTATGTGTATGTATGTATTTTATGCACATGTGGCAGACCCCAGTAAGAATAGTGGCAACATTTTCTGCAGCTACTGGGGATCCTAATACTAAACTAAACTAAGTTGTTGATCACATGCAGCCCTTAACAACCAGTTAAGAGGAGTGAGAAGTCAGCTGTTAGTGGTCAAGTAAAACAGAGCAGTCAGTTTTTGAGGGGATTAAATATAGAACTTATCACTATACTGACCTGAAACTTTGAAGGAATCTAATACAAGGTGTTTAATAAAGTGTTTTTTTGGCAACTTACATTTTTGGCAAAATGTAAGTTATCACCATGCATGTATAAGTCCTTTGAGAAGCATGCTGTCTTGACCTAGAAACTATTGTTACATCGGACTGATAGGGAGCTGAACATTTTGATGTTAGTGAAGCTGAACTTTGATCTTTTGGATATAAAGCATGGATATAAAGTGTTCCTCAGGTATCACCTTCACAACAACAGGACAGACATTAAGTCACAGTGACTTTGACCTTTGACCACCAAAATCAGTTTAGCTCATCTTTGAATCCAAGATTGAAAAACCCTCAAGGTGTTCTTGAGATATTGCATTCACAAGGATGGGACAACCTGAAAACTTAATGCCTCAAGCCATGGCTGCCACCAGCGTGGAGCCATAAAAAAAAGTTTTTTCAAAAAATTCTGAATCACAGAGGTCCTTCAGCATACAGTCATGGATATCCACAAAAATTAGGCTGATCGATCCAGTAATATTCGAGATTAGGTCCGAACAAGCTGATCACTCGTGCACACGCTCACTCACTCACATATGGACACACAGGCACACACGCAAGCAACTGCATGATCCCCTGGCAGGGGTAAAGAAAACTGTAATAGAATTTGATTTAGACATATTTCAATCAGTATTGGTAACTGATTTTTCACAGACATGCAGGGCTGATTAATTATGCAACAAACAGACCGTGCAGTCAATCCAGTTGCACAATATTCTGTCATGAGTGGAAGAGACTGACTGGACAGATGGGATCTAATCTTTAAAAAGAGGCCAGTATCAGCCTCTTTATTCAGTTTAACCCCAGTAGAAACACCTTGTGAGAGCACACATTTTTGACTATGATGCTATTCACCTCTTCACCCTATGAAGTCTCACGTTTTACACATGAGACTCACGTTTTTTGAGTCTTTGCTGTTATCTCACTGCTGTGAAATGAAAATCTCTCAGACTGTCATAATATCAAAGAAGATAGAAACCCTTTCTGGCTTCAATAGCACCTTATATGGTGTGTGAGTGTGTGTGTGGTGATCTTGCCTGCCAGCAGTAAATAACGTGGTTAATAAAGTAATTTCCATCATCAACTGTGGTTCAGGAGTGGTACTGCTGGGTTATTTTGTCACACTATGTACATGAAGTCAGAACTGCTAAATAAAACAACCGTAGACTTTCTTAGGTTTTTATCTCTTGTCTGAAATGAACCTGTATTTCACCTTTTAGGCCAGCTGCCACACCATGCCACAGGGAAATCCCTCCGCTGATCAGCAACTGGTCAGAAGACTAGACTATCTCATAAAAAAAAAAAAAAAAAAAAAAAAAAATTAATTAAAAATAAATAAATAAATAATAATAATAAAGACTATATATACATCTAGACATAGGGTAAGGTGTTGTGCCGCATACAGTCCGGGGCACGCGGGAGTGGAGGGGGGAATCCGGGGGTGTTGGGGGCTGCAGGCTGGTCCCGTGCGGGTGGGTAGGGACCTGAGGCATTCCATAAATTTAAAGACCTCCCCTCCTCCTCCACCCTCCCTCCATATTATTATTATTGTTACTCATCATCTTTTATTAATATCGAATTTCATTATTATTGATATTATTCTTACTATTATTATTGCAAATATTATAAGTTTGCATTGTGGTATTTCTGTTTTGTTTTTGTTTTTTGTTTTTTCGCTTCTACTTTCTTTTAATTTTCTTATTTATTTGTTTATTTATTTATCTATTTATGGCTTGTTTCCTTCTGTTATTTCTATTATTATTATCATCCCGTTTGCCTGTCTGACAATTATAATATTTATTATTATTATTATTAATATTATTATATATATTATATATGTATAATACCGTTTTTCTTACTCTCAAATCACACACACACACACACACACACACACACACACACACAAAACCACAAATTGTTGTTGTTGTTGTTGTTGTTTGTTGTCTGTCCTGTATTGTCACTGTAATGTCATATTGCACAATAAAAAAAAAAAATTTAAAAAAAAAAAAAAAAAGCAACTGACATGGTGTACATGGAGCACTAGAGCAATACTCCTTACTGGAGTTACCATCTTGTGGTTGTGTCTAAGTTACTATTTACATCCATGTGTGTCCAGACTCATATAATATATGTGCTGAAGACTAAAGGAATTTCAGAAAACGTATTAAGTGATTTTTTGGCAAAATGGAAAACATTTTTATTCCAGTGAAAGATTTCCAGTGACAAACATGCTACACTTTTTGCAGAACATTAAGATGTCACAGTGAAGTTGACCTTTGACCTTTTGGATATAAAGTGTCATCATTTCATCATCTTATCCTATCGGACATTTGTGTGAAATTTTGCTATAATTAGTGTTAGGGATATGGGTGATTGGTTGACTACAATATTAAACATTGCTACTCTTGCTAGTCAGCTCCAGAAATACTAGTCGGTTAAACTATTTATTAATGCTTTACTCATGTACAATGCCAGTTAACTGTTACCTCTAAGGTATTATGGCCCATCAGATGGCAGCCCCTCTCTCCCAGTGCATATACACTGATACCCCATCTATCCCCAGATGTTTTTATCAGCAAAGTCGGACAGATGACAGCTCAAAAAACCAGTGTGGTTTGGCAGTGTTTTATATAGAAAATGGAAATAAGGTTGAATGTAGACTGTGACAGAATAACTTGGTATATAACCACTCAAATGGAGCAATGAAACTGCAAGCAGAGCAGGCTGCTGCTGCTAGCTCAGCTAACGTTAGCCACACTGTGTGTCAGGCTGGCAGATAAGGTCAGCTCTGGGTAAACAATGTTGTTTGTCCACAGACACTGTGATCCTTTTTGGTTTGAAAAGTTGAAGCGTTTAGTGAGTTGCTGTCATATTTTGTAGGTTAATGTGGAATGTTCGTATTGTACAATGCAAAGTGTCGCACATTTCAGCAGTGTTTAAAATACAATTTGGCTACTGAAGACTTTGATTAACAACTTCAAATGACTCTTAATATGCACAGTATTTTTTTTTTTTTTTTGGACAGTGTTTAATATTATCAAATCATAAATTGTGTTCAATTTTAACTGCTTTCTGAGTGTTTCCTTACTGTTAGATTGGTCAGCTAGTCTAAATTAAAATTTGTTTTTAATCGACAGGGAAATTAGTTGCCAGGAACATCACTAATTAGTTTGTAGCAAAGTTTGTCGTAGGCAACTGGACTTGATATAGTTCTTGAAGACATTTCGCCTCTCATCCAAAAGGCTTCTTCAGTTCTGACTGACTGGTTTGAGAGTTCAGGTATTTAAACCACTGTGTGGTCGTTAACACCTAGAGGGGGCATGTGTCTCAAGTGCCCACCCTTCCATTGTGTGGACCTTGGGTTTCACCTGGGGGGGAGGTGTGAATGAGAGTCTTAAGGTCCCTGCCACCATGTGCCTTGTTGGAGTCACATGATTTCAGGTGGGTATCAAACTGTCTGGGGAGAGATCTTAAAACTGCATTGTATGTAGCAGATAAATTATGTCTTAGACCTCCTCCTCTGTTGAGAGATGGCCTTTCCAGGTTAACAAAGATGGCTTCTTTTACTCCTCTCTCAAACCATCTGTCTTCCCTGGCCAGAATATGGACATTGTTGTCTTCAAAGGAGTGTCCTTTCTCCTTCAAGTGTAGATGGACTGCTGAGTCCTGACCTGAGGAGGTGGCTCTCCTGTGTTGAGCCATGCGCTTGTGCAGCGGTTGTTTTGTCTCCCCAATATACAGGTCTGTGCACTCCTCACTACACTGAACGGCATACACTACATTTTCCTGCTTGTGTCTGGGTGTTCTGTCCTTGGGGTGGACAAGCTTTTGTCTCAGGGTGTTGCTTGGCTTGAAATGCACAGGGATGTGATGTTTGTTAAAAATCCTCCCGAGTTTTTCTGAAATGCCAGCAACGTAAGGAATAACAATGTTTTTCCTTTTGATGTTGTTTTCCTCTCTTTCAGGCCTGTTTTTTTTACTGGTTTTGACAAAGGCCCAATTTGGGTATCCACAAGTTTTGAGGGATGCCCTGATGTGTTTCTGTTCCTTATACTTTCCTTCAGTACTGGTTGGAATGTTCTGTGCTCTGTGATGGAGGGTTCTGATGACCCCTAGTTTGTGTTCTAGTGGGTGGTGTGAGTCAAAGAGGAGATATTGGTCTTTGTGTAGGTTTCCTGTATACGTCGATGTTGAGGCTTCTGTCCTCTTCAATGTGCACTGCACAATCCAAGAAGGCCAGACTGTTGTCTTGGACGTCCTCCCGGGTGAATTTGATGTGTGTGTCCACTGCATTGATGTGGTCCGTGTCTTGGATTGTGCAGTGCACATTGAAGAGGACAGAAGCCTCAACATCGACGTATACAGGAAACCTACACACAGACCAATATCTCCTCTTTGACTCACACCACCCACTGGAACACGAACTAGGGGTCATCAGAACCCTCCATCACAGAGCACAGAACATTCCAACCAGTACTGAAGGAAAGTATAAGGAACAGAAACACATCAGGGCATCCCTCAAAACTTGTGGACACCCAAATTGGGCCTTTGTCAAAACCAGTAAAAAAAAAACAGGCCTGAAAGAGAGGAAAACAACATCAAAAGGAAAAACATTGTTATTCCTTACGTTGCTGGCGTTTCAGAAAAACTCAGGAGGATTTTTAACAAACATCACATCCCTGTGCATTTCAAGCCAAGCAACACCCTGAGACAAAAGCTTGTCCACCCCAAGGACAGAACACCCAGACACAAGCGAGAAAATGTAGTGTATGCCGTTCAGTGTAGTGAGGAGTGCAGAGACCTGTACATTGGGGAGACAAAACAACCGCTGCACAAGCGCATGGCTCAACACAGGAGAGCCACCTCCTCAGGTCAGGACTCAGCAGTCCATCTACACTTGAAGGAGAAAGGACACTCCTTTGAAGACAACAATGTCAATATTCTGGCCAGGGAAGACAGATGGTTTGAGAGAGGAGTAAAAGAAGCCATCTTTGTTAACCTGGAAAGGCCATCTCTCAACAGAGGAGGAGGTCTAAGACATAATTTATCTGCTACATACAATGCAGTCTTAAGATCACTCCCCAGACAGTTTGATACCCACCTGAAATCATGTGACTCCAACAAGTCACATGGTGGCAGGGACCTTAATGACTCTCATTCACACCTCCCCCCAGGTGAAACCCAAGGTCCACACAATGGAAGGGTGGGCACTTGAGACACATGCCCCCTCTAGGTGTTAACGACCACACAGTGGTTTAAATACCTGAACTCCCAAACCAGTCAGTCAGAACTGAAGAAGCGTTTTGGATGAGAGGCGAAATGTCTTCAAGAACTATATCAAGTCCAGTTGCCTACGACAAACTTTGCTACGAATACCATGACCTGGATGACTGAGAAACTTCACAGACATCACTAATTAGTGTATGAACAAAAACATGTTTTGTGAGGTTACAGTGACCTTGACATTTGACCACCAAATTTTCAGTTCACTCTTGAGTCCAAGTGGACCTTTGAGGAAATTCCCTGAAGGTGTTTCTGAGATATCACATTCACAAGAATGGGACAGAGGGATGGATAGATGGACAATCTGAAAAATAATGGTTGACAATGATGTGGAGGCATAAATAGTGTGAGCAATGGATTAAACTGTTTGTCTGCTCCAGCATGAGCTGCCAGCTTTAACATCACTGGCAAACTAGTTACCTACAGTAGCTACAAAAGTAGCTACAACAGTGTCACTTACAAAGCCAAAGAGCATTAGCATTATCATGAGTTTACAGGTCACGTTATAGAAAGCCCTGTGCAGGATCTAAACATTCACAGTGTGGGAGCTACTATATCAGACTTTGAGCTAATGTTAGTGGCTTGGTTTACAAGCCAACAACCCCATCTCAGGTAATTCCTTCTCCTCTGCATACTGAGGACCCTTTTACATGGTGTTCCTTTCATTTACTTCTTGTTTGGAATCCAGCATTATCGTTGTAAGCTGCATTTGTGCGATGCCAGAATGGAAAGCTTGACAGGAGTAGCAAGAGTAACTAAGAGGGGTGAAGCTTGATTGTCAATTGACAGACTTGCCATATGTTCAGAGCGATAAAGGCCCTGTGTTCAAACAATGTAAGGACCTCCACTGGTGGTGTTGCTTCAGCTCCAAGTGAGATGATGGAATAAACAAAGTAAACTACCAGGACTGTGTGCTCGAACATGCTTGTGGCCATTGCGACATGTTTCTGGGTGATGAGCAAGGTTTGATTTTTTTGCAAGACAACCTGCTTTTATTGGAGCCTTCTAAAAATCTAGTGGTGAACTTGCAGATTGCAACCAACTCACCTCATCCTCCTCTTCTAAGCATGTTAAGGAACCTACAGTGGCCACAAAACATGACAGGCTGTATCTAGAGCCAGTGTTTGATTTGTCTGTCCTGGGGAACTGTAGAAACATGACAGTACAACATGGTGAAAGAGGACACACAACCTCTAACGCTTCTTTTTTTCAGGTGATTATACACTAATGAAAACATATTTATGAATTTGCTATTCTACCAATAGATACCCCTAAATCTTGCGCACTGGACCTTTAAGATTCCAATAGCAGGAGACATCGAGACACAACAACATCAACTGATATACTGTCAAAGCTTATAAACATCTTTCAGACACACCCACATACATACACACAGATACACACATATACTATATACAGAGTGCCATGTAACAGATACCTCAGCCAGGGCAGTGATAGCCCAGATGGCCTGCTTACAGCAGTGACCTACATAGACCCAGGAAGACCAACCAAAAGAACAGAGCAATACACACAAGATGTGTGTGTGTGTGTGTGTGTGTATTATTCAGGACAGAGGAAAAAGGGGGTAATTACACAACATTTATGAGTGAATTTGTTTCCGAAATTTCCGAAGCAATTTATTCCCTTGAGACGAGTTTTGTTTCAATGGCCAGTTTAGCATGAATTCATTAACCGTGTTAAAATGTTGAGAATTAGGAAGACACACTGATTGGTACATGGTCACCATATGATCAGTCTACAACTTATTTACCTTGGGGGTAAAGTATTTATGCTACATTATGACACTGATTTTTTAAAAATCTGCTCTGATTGATATTTTACATTAGCACAATTGGCCATGTGACAGACAAACATCAATATGTCCATTTTCCACTACAGATCTGTAAGCTGGCTTGTTGTTACTATTGCCAGGTTTGAGCCCTCTAACTTACCTTGCCAGACTGAACTCTGCCTCAGCACTCATCACTTACCTCTCAACTCCTTGGTTGTCTAATCAGCCCCCACTAAAAAACAGCATAGAGAATCCTGTCCATTTTCAAAATATAAGACTATGTGCAGGCTCACAATCATAAAAACAGACAAAAAAGAAATTAAGTAACTATATAGACTACATCCCCATGGTAGAAGCACAAAAATAAAGGAAAAATGACCATCAACAACTAAATCTGAGCAGGTCAACACAATATGCTGAGTGTAATCAAGGAGTAAGCAATGCAGGGTCAGCAGCAAAATGTGTGTTAGCCATGTAAATCACAGTTATCTGAGCCAAATATCGCTCTCTCCAACAAAAAACAGACTCCATGGGCAAAATTAGTAATTTTACCTTGCAGAACACTGGAGGTGCTGGTCTCTCCCTACCATAATCTGTTAATGACTTTTGTGAATCTTAACTATTCTTTTAAAAACACAAAAGTCACACAATAACACAAACAAACTAATCAATTGAGGCAGTGGGAGACCAGCAACTCCTGTGTTTAGAGAGGTAAAATGACTCTCTAAACGATGATTTTGCCCATGCAGTCTAGTTGACTGGGAGAGAGAGTGACATTTGTCGTATATAACGGTGGTCTGTCTGACAGCAAGGTAAAGTGGTGAAAATATTCTGAATATAGCATACACTTAATCTGATTCTAGGTTTTGGCTTAGGAGCAAATGACACACAGCTAATAAGGGGTTAAAGAAATGACTGGATTTATTACAACACAGAAAAAAGAAGCCCCCCAAAAAATAAATTGTTCTCCACAGCAGATGCTGTTTTCTCAGTCCTTGTTCAGTCAGTTTGTAAGAAAAGTTCAGTCCTTCACAGTTCAAAGTTCAGTTTTCATTCTTCTCAGGTCACAGTTGTTTGAATTTTCTCAGTTCAGGTGTGTGGTGTCAGTGTAAATATTGTCATTGCGGGTAGTGTTAATTTGAGATCTCATATGCTTATCTGTCCAGAAGTACGTGCAATCTGAAGAGGTTTCCCAGCCCCCACACTGTCCCACAGATAAGTACACTGAGTGAACTGTATGGACTATTCAACAACACACTGTCACTGTTGATGTCTGAACAAACTCATAAAAGTGACATTTTACAATTCTTAACATTATAAACTAAAAAATGATTTTGTCTCTTAATTAATGTTAATGTAATTTTAAAATTTAAGTCTCTTAATGAGCAACTTTTTCAAAATGACAAGTAATTATCTTCAGGCACTAAGTTATTTTCATAACATTTCTCATTATTCTGAGGCTCGATATTTTCAGATAGGGGAGACCTGGGCCAATTGTAACAATTTTCGGGTTTCCTTAATAACTAATGTGTTTATAACACAGATGCTGCAGCAGATTAAGGTGGTCATTTTAATAACTTAAATTCTTTTGGGTGGCTTATTGTAACCTATAATAATATAACCTAGCAACAAATTTATATTATTGTACAAAAGTACTTTAACTAATAGACCAAACTAAATCTTTAAAATAAAAGTAGTGCAATAAAAGTGTAATATTCACATCTGAGATAGTGGAGTAGATGAATAATGTAGCATAGAATGGAAATGCTACTAGGTAAAGTACAAGCACCTCTAAATCTTTTAGTTTTGTGTTTCTGTGAGGGAAGCGCCGTCTAATGGTGACACCTTGTAATTGAAGAAATGGGCGTGTTACAGTGGAATCTAGGCACACCCCCAGAAAGGTGGGGGGGAATGGCAGTTGGCTGGAAACTGGAAGGACATTGGCAGGCTTCCGGAAGGCTTTTGAAAGGCGTGGGAAATTTCAAGTGGCTGCATCTGTAAGGTTGTTGTCACTCCAAGCATCGTTGCAGATGAGCTCGGTACTCCCCTGGTGCCCATGGTCAGAATCCTGGCTCACCAAAACTGGATCACTTCCTCTCAGACAATTAGCAGACTCAAAAAACAAAAAAACAACAACCTGCACACAGCAGGAAAAATATCTCTCATTAATGTTGTACAATAATTCTGTTACTATTAGTAACCGTATTTATGTCATTCTTTATCTGCATAAATAACTTAATTCAAAGTAACAAAATAATAATTTGAAACAACTGTGCAAACACAGCAAGGAAAAAAAGTTTCATCATATATGAATTTAAAGTTAACGTGTTAACGCATGAGATTAATCTGGAAACAATAATGCGTTAAAAAAATTAACACACAATTAATTGCATCACGTGACTTAGGTAGAGTCTGTCTGTGTATACAGTCTGTGGTCTGTGTCGCCACTGGAGTTGTCACCCGTCACATCATAAGTTTTGAATATTTACCTGCTGTGAACACAAGCCACATTAAAACCCGTTTCTCATTTAACTGTCAGAAACATATCTTGTCGCTACACAAGAGCAAACTAAATGGAATTTGCAGGCTTACTAGTGAAAAGACTGTTCATGTTTACATCCTCCTTCACAGCAAACAGACAAAAACACAACTCAGAAAACCGTTTCTACGCTCTTACACAATTATCTCCGATTGGTTTATAGTGATTGGTTTATAGTCGTCATAAGCTAAAGAACATAACACAAAATCCTACAACGGTTTAGAAAAACGCAACACAATATTGACGTTCACACTGAGCTAATTGTTAGCTTATCATGCTACTTAATACATTAACTCACCGGAGATTCACAGATTAATCCCAAAAGAAGATGCATCAACATCAAAATAATTCTTTGGTCTCACGGTCAATACTCGGCAAAAAGAAAAAATAAGCTCAGTGTTTCACAATAACTTCTGGTATAGTGCTTATGAAGCCTTGCAGAGTTTTGTCTGCTACCTGTGTAGCACAGCTCTCATTCCATGTTTGGCTTTTTTTTCTCTCTGCAGAACAAGCAGAATCACTAGCACTATATGGTCTCAGAGGCCTCACAGCAAGAAGGTCCTGAGTTCGAATCCCTAAGCTGGCTGGGGCAGGGTCTTTCTGTGCAGAGTTCTTCCCGTGTCTGGGTGGGTTCTCTCCGGGTCCAAAGACATGCAGTGTGATAGGTTAATTGGTAACTCTAAATTGCCCGTAGGTGTGAATGTGAGTGTGAATGGTTGCCTGTCTCTATGTGTCAGCCCTGCGATGAACTGGCGACTTGTACCCCGCCTCTCGCCCAATGTCAGCCGGGATAGGCTCCAGCCCAGGTTTCAGAAAATGAATAAGGACTTATATGCTAAGCTATCAGGTTCTGTTCAGTTTCTGGTTGACCTTCTGATTTCTGGTTCTCCTTCATGTTTAGCAAGGCTCACTTCAGGCATCCTCATCTTATCTGCATCACTCTCTTCTATTCTATCTGTCATTTGTACTGTCTCAGCTTGCATTTGCTCTTCTGTCCTTGTGTCTGTACACTCTTGTGTATGTTCGTGTCAGTGTCAGCAGGCAAGTCTTCCTCATTAACAGGTGGACTTGTTTCATACTCTGAGAAGTCATGTGGTAAGTCTCTTTCATTTACAAGCAAACTGCCGCTTCTTTCACTGAAACTTTGGGGCTCAACACTGCTCTCATCCGATTCCACTGGGGTTGGATGGAACTCCTCAGCAGTGGGGTTCAGGTTCGACCACTCAAGATCCATGTCCAGCTCTGACACTACAGCACTTGCTCTGGGGATTTCATGAACAGTGGTGAAAGTTGGATAGGTAATATCCTCACAATCAGATGGTGAATAGTCATGATTCTCCCCGTCACTTTCAGACTGATCCATTTCTCCATCAACTTCAGATGAGGGACTTTTCTGAGGGATCTTGATTTTGGTTTTGTCATTTTTACAGCTGTCATGACTGATTTCCTCTTGCACAGAAATTGACAGGAATCCACAGGGCAGGAGTAACTCTCGGTGCAGTGTTCTCTCAGGCCCATCTGAGTTGAGTGGAGCAACAACATACACAGGAGAGTCACTGATGTGCCTCACAATTTTGTATACCATCTGGCTGCATCTGTCAGCAATCTTGTGTTTTTTCCCATATTCCCACTTTCTTTATAAGAACATGTTTGACAACGTCCAAGATGGATTCTCTGACCCTCTGATCACATCTCAACTTGTTACGTAGAGCAGTTTTCTCACTGTGCTCCGTGGCCAGTTTATAACTCTCCCGTAGAGAGTGTAGAGTGTAGAGTGTCTCTGAGCTTTTTCACATACTCACTGTGAGTGACTCTGTTTTGTCATTTCACATTTAGTCCAAATGCACATCAATCGGAAGGTTTGGCTGCCTCCCAAACATGAGCTGATAGGGAGAATAACCAGTTGTATCATTTTTCGTGCAATTGAAGGCATGAACTAATGGCTGCACATAATCACACCACTTGGCTTTGTCCTCTTCTTGAAGAGTTCCAAGCATCCCTAACAAAGTGTGGTTAAACTGTTCAACTGGATTACCACACCAGTGGTAGGGGGTCCTTGTTTTCTATATGCCTAACATCTGACACAGATTTTTGATGACTGCTGATTCAAAGTTGCGACCCTGGTCCCTGGTCCACAGGGCCTTGGCTACAGTCTTTTCCTTCTGGTCTGATGTTGGCATGGCCACTGCAAACTTTGTAAAGTGATCTGTTATCACAAGTATGTTCCTTGTTCCTTGCCCGTCAGGTTCTAGTGACAAGTTGTTGATACACAGTAGTTCAAGTGGTTGACTAGTCTTAATGAATCAGAATCAGAATACTTTATTGATCCCCGAGGGGAAATTGCCTTTCAGTTACATCCCATCCAAGAAACATAAAAACAGACAGTGGTACATGACAGGGGGAGGACAGGAGCGGGAGGAACTGTGGGTCAGCCACCGAGCAGCGCCCCGTTTACTTAGAGAAAAATGAGAACAAGAGGGAGGAAGAGGGAAAAAAAAGGAACTCCAAACTAGGCTCCTGTCAGGGGGGCACAGTGTGGGATTAGGAAAAAAACACCTCGGCACATAAGCAACATAATATGACATTACAACAAAACTCGAAGACAAGTGGTGCAGTTGTCTGCACCAGTTGTCTCTGTTCTGGCCTTACGCCGGGCACACCTTTCACATGTCCTGATTTTCCTTTCAACATCTAGACACATTTTAGGCCAATAAAAACGTGCTTGCACAAGATCGATAGTCCTCTCAAATCCCATATGACCGACAGCATCGTGAAGACTTTCAAGGGCTATGTGTCTGTACTTTTCAGGGAGAACTAGTTGAAAGATGATACTTGACCTTGGCTCATGCACTTCCAGTAAATGGACTGTATTTTATATAGTGCTTTTCTAGTCATAGACTACTCAAAGCGCTTTCACAACTACAAGTCACATTCACCCCATTCACACACTAATGACACAGGTGGCTTCTTCTGATCAGAAGTCATTCACACACATTCATACACCGTTGGCGCAGCCATCGGGAGCAATGTGAGGTTCAGTGTCTTGCCCAAGGACACTTCGACATGTAGACCAGAGGAACCAGGAATCGAACCACCAACCTTTCGATTGGGAGACGACCCGCTCTACCACTGAGCCACAGCCGCCACAGTACAAAACACCATCAACTAATGATAGCTGGTCTTGAACTCTGAGCATTAGTTGGACTTCCCTTTCCTCCTTCTGCCTGAGTCGGTAAGAGAGGCATTTTTCTGCACTAACAAGGTCTATGACTCTATTAATGATGCGGTCACCGCTCTCCTCTGCGGCCCAGTCTTCCTGTAACAACCTGGGAAGCGTGCTGGCACCAGGGAGTATGTCAACATGAACAAACTCAACTGGGATTGCACCGGCATCCAGTACCAAACATTCCACAAAGACAGGTAGGTGGATACTTTCGTCATTAGTTTCAGGATGTTTGTGTAGTTGGTGTCATTCACATAGCTTTGAAAACCTGTGTAGGAAATGTTGCACTTTTTTCTTTGTCCATAAACTGCAATAAACTGCTTAACTCTATCATCCTCAGCGGTTGCGCTATCACCAGTTTCTGGGGGAACATGCGGGCGTCTTGATAACCCGTCAGCATCCTGATTCTTTTTTCCAGCCTGTACTGAATGTTGAAACTGGAGTTGAACGGCAAGCCACCAATGTCCAGTGGCATCCAGTTTTGCAGAGGTCAAAACGTAAGTCAACAGATTATTATCTGTCATGACAGTGAAGTCAGCTCCATATAGGTAATCAGCAAACTTATCAGTGACTGCCCACTTCAATGTGAGGAATTCAACTTTGTGAATGGGGTATCTCTGTTCGCAGTTGGACAGCCCTCTGCTGGCAAATGCTATGACCCTCATACGACCATCTTCCTCCTGGTACAAAGCTGCACCTAGCCAATGTGAGCTGGCATCTGTGTGTAAAACATATGGTTTTCTGGGATCAGCAAAGCACTGGTGCAGTTGTTAGTTTCTCTATGAGGGTTTTTGTCTCATAATCCACCTCACCTGGGGGCTTTGGTGTTCTTCCTGAGAATGGGCGTAGCCATTTTAACTGGCTCTGAGAGGTAAAATTGTCATTTCTGATTACATGTTCCACCACAATATGTTGTATTTCAGGTGGGTTGCCCATGTCATTAGTCAACACTGGAGGTTTGCGGGGTTGGGGGGTGGGGGCACATTCCTATTTTCAAGGGGAAGATCTGACTCAATATTAGCCATGGCAGTTTCTGACTCAAACTCAACAATAGCAATTTCCCCACCCTGTGATTCAGTGCTTTGCACTCTCAAAATCCTACTTGCTGTCCCATATTTCACAAAGAAAGCAATAATATCGCCATCAGAATCTGCACTAGTAACCCTAGAAACACGTGTGGACCTTTTAACATCCACCCCATAGTCTTGCACTACATCCATTTTTATTTCCAAAGTAACTATCACAATAAATTCTGCAATTTCCAAACTAAATTACAGTACTCAGCATCAAATAACACGATGAGCATTAACTGTGTCTTAGCCACTCCTGGCTGGCTCGCCACAAAATGGATCTCTGTAACACTGTGTCCTCTACCTATTATGAAAATATAGTGAGCTATGATCTTTTATGATGTTGGGCTTATCTCCTCTAGGTTTTGGCTCAGGAGCAAATGACACACAGCTAATAAGGGGTTAAAGAAATGACTGGGTTTATTACAACACTAAACAATTACAACAATAAACATTTTTACCCCCCCAAAAAATAAATTGTTCTCCACAGCAGATGCTGTTTTCTCAGTCCTTGTTCAGTCGGTTTGTAAGAAAAGTTCAGTCCTTCACAGTTCAAAGTTCAGTTTTCGTTCTTCTCAGGTCACAGTTGTTTGAATTTTCTCAGTTCAGGTGTGTGGTGTCAATGTAAATATTGTCATTGCAGGTAGTGCTAATTTGAGATCTCGTATGCTTATCTGTCCAGAAGTAAGGTTGTTGTCATTCCAGGCATCGTTGCAGATGAGCTCGGTACTCCTCTGGTGCCCATGGTCAGAATCCTGGCTGGCCAAAACTGGATCACTTCCTCTCAAACAATTAGCAGACTCAAAAAAAAAAAAAAACAAAAAACAAAAAAAACAATCTGCACACAGCAGGAAAAATATACATCATTAATATTGTAAAATAATTCTGTTACTATTAGTAACCATATTTTTCTCATTCTTTATTTGCATAAATAACTTAATTCAAAATAACTTGTCATTTGAATCAACTGTGCAAACACAGCAAGGAAAAAAGTTTCATTGTATATGAATTTAAATACATTCACATTGTAAGTTTTGACTATTTACCTTCTGTGAACACAAGCCACAGTAAAACCCATTTCTCATTTAACCATCAGAAATATGTCTCGTCGCTACACAAGAGCAAACTAAATGGAATTTGTGGGCTTACTAGTCAAAAGACTGCTCATGTTTACATACTCCTTCACAGCAAACAGACAAAAACACAACTCAGAAAACCGTTTCTACACTCTTACACAATTATCTTCGATTGGTTTATAGTATTCATAAGCTAAAGAACATAACACAAAATCATACAGCAGTTTAGAAAAAAGCAACACAATATTGACGTTCACACTGAGCTAATTGTTAGCTTATCATACTACTTAATACATTAACTCACCGGAGATTCACAGATTAATCCCAAAAGAAGGTGCATCAACATCAAAAATAATCATCTGGTCCCACAGTCAATACTTGGCAAAAAGAAAAATAAGCTCAGTCTTTAACAATAACTTCAGATATATTACTTATGAAGCCTTGCAGAGTTTTGTCTGCTACCTGCGCAGCACTCGTGTAGCAGCTGTCACTCGGTGGTTGGCTTTTTTTTCCTCTCTGCAGAACAATCAGAATCACTAGCACTATATGGTCTCATAGCGCCCTCTAGTGACCATTTGTGAGATCACCAGAATTACTTCTCCCTGTCAACTAATGTGGGTTACATGATCTTGATTTTTTAGGTGGCTTAGTTTCCGTGCTGGTACTCCTCTCTGCTTCTGCAAACTGGGGTCCACTGTCCACTGTAGGCAATACCTTGGATAAGTACCTATACAACTCCACTAAACTATCCCTTTAAAAGTATCAGGAACAGTTTTTTCTTGCATTAATGACTTCTGTCATGAATTTGAACACTGACTGGATGTCAGCTCCTTTTAAGTGTACAAAGATTGTTTTATTGGAGGCTTCATAATAGGTGTCAGCAGAATAACTATGGGGCGAGAGTCCTGTTTTTATGTTATTGTATTTTCTTATTTCCCCCAACATGGATTCATAAGAGCTTCATGCCCCCAATTTTCACCTCCCTCACTACTGTGGTGAAATTCAATCAATCCAAGATGTCAGATGAAGGAAGCTGTAGCCTAGAATAGATGACTCACTGCTCTCTCATTGGATGAGCATACCACTCTCCTGGAGTTGTACTGGGAATGACTAATTAGGACCTGGTATAAGTTTTATCGGCAGAATATAGCAGAAATTGAATATAATATTAATAAGTATATTTTCAAGTTTCGCAGATGAGTTTTACTGCCACTGTAGGTTCTACTACTTGGAAAGGGAGGATGGCATGAGGTATTTGGAATCTGCAAGCTCAGTGCTAAAACAAATATTGATTTTCTTCATAGCTACATTTTGTTCATCCATGGTGCTCCATTGAAGCTTGAGACTTAAATTTATTTTAGAGAGAAGGTGCTGTAGCTAATAGCTCACCTATGTGTTGAGTTACAGGTTTGTTATGCAATGTCTGCCATACATCAAGTAGTTCCAGAAAGACACCGAAGATGTTTAAAGATATTTTGATTTATAAAGCAAAAGTTAGAAATATGTAGAGACAGAGGTGTCTTTAAATGCCTTATGCAGGCAAGAATGTTTGGTGGAACATGAGCTGCCATGAAAAAAACCCTTTCAAAGAGAAACTCGCTGCTAGTCCAGGCATATTTATGCTCAAGACAGAATCCAGTGGGAATTGTTGTGCTGTTGTGCAAATGATCATACCTGTGTTCCTCTAGTCTCACTGATGTTGTATAGTTGCATAGAAAAACAATTTTCATACATCAGCAGACTAATATGCCTTATTTTTGCAAGTGCAAGCACTGACAACAACAGGCTAAGGGAACGTTTTACCTCCTGGAAAAGTAGTTCAGGGTCTTTGGGTGGAAACATGGCTATAATGGTGAGTTCTTTGCTGGCACACCAGACAAAACATGACATGCCTCTGGGGTGCCCTTGTAATGAACAAAATGTGGTAAAGGGCCCTTTAAAGTGACATTTCAGTGGACAAAATGTGGTAAAGGGCCATCTGGGTTGCCCCTCCAGAAAATGTGATGAACTGGCTGCCCCACATACTAAAAATTATTTGGCCTCAAGAACCTTTAAATAGTTAAATACTGTAGTTCCCTATGTGTTTCTATTACAGAGTTGTAGTAGTTCTTGTACAATAAAACTTTTTTAATCTAAACCAGGAATTTGAACTTTTTCATGATTTTTGCAGAGCTGGTGCCCTTTTTAATTTTTTTGCCCCTGCCCCTCAGACATCCTGAATCCATCACTGGTGGTGGGTAATGTCTCACCTTTGTGTTGATTTACAGGTTTGTTATGTATTGCCTGTCAGACCCGACTAGTTCCAGAAAGATATTGAAGATATTTTGATGAAAAAAGCGAAACCAATGGGAAACACATATAGACAGCAGTGTCTTTAAATGCCTATGGAGTGAAGAAATGCTCTTGCTGGAAATCATGCAGGCAAGAATGTTTGGCAGAACACAAACTGCCATAAAACCCTTTCAAGGAAAGAGGAAAAAAACTCACCCTGTTATCCAAGCCTCACATTCTTCTGTCACAGATGGTTCTGCTTAGCGAGCACCTCGTACTGACTCTGGATTGGATGGAATTTCAAGAGAACCCACGCTTTAAAAAAGAAGTGGCTCATTTGGGGGAAACAAACGTCAGTTGTTTCTTTTCAGGCATCATGATTTGTGGGTTTTGTGGGCTGCTGCACATGGAAATATTTCTTTTCAACCGGCTTGTCTACTTCGGGCAGACAACGTGAGCAGAGCGCTGTTGTTGATTGGTCGAAACTGGGAAGAGTATAGGGGCTAAATTTATGCAGAAACAATTCCAAAACCAAGACCATCATCAGAGTGGAGTTGTTATTTGGGTCCACCTCAACAGGGCTGTGTCTCAGTGCTACACTCTTAGAAATAAAAGTGCTAACTAGAACCATAGAGGGTTTTTCATCTTGTTCCCATAAGAGAACCCTTTTATAAAGGTTCTACTTGGAACCCATTCAGAGAGTTTACCAAGAACCCAAAAATAGAAGGATATACCAAGAACCATCTGTGAAAAGTTTCACCCAGAACCCCGTATGAGAGGTTCTACGGAGAACCTGTCTATTGTGCAATGGTCCATGCAAAACCTTCTCTGGGGGTTCTATCCAGAACTTGGAACAATTCTAAAGGTGCTAAAAAGAACCCACCAAGGGGGTTCTACCACAAACCTTTTAATATTCCAAGGGTTTTATCAAGGAACCCTTTCATGTTCCAAGGGATTTATCTAGAACACACTGAGTGGGTTCTTGGAGAACTTTTTTCACAGCTTTAATCTAGATACCATCCAATGGGTTCTATCAAGAACCCTTTTATATTCATGGGTTTTAACTAGAACACATTCAAGGGGTTTCTGGGAATTTTTTTTTTTTTTTTTTTTGGTTTTATCTAGAACATTCTCAGTGGGTTCTACAGAGTTCTTCAAGGCTTTCAATAATCCTTGAAGAACTCTTTCCTCCAAAAAGGGTTATTTTGATGAAAAAGGTTCTTATTGCAACATTTAGTCTTACAAAGAACCCTTGACAAATCCTTTCTCCAAAAAAGGGTTTGCAAATGGAAGCAAAAAGTTCTGGGTAGAACCTCACCCTTTTCAGAAGAACCCTTTTGCAACCTTTATTTCTAAGAGTATAGCGAACAGGGACAATCTGATGGTACAACAAGCCACACCTTCTGTTTGTTTTCTTTGCTCGGCTGGAAAATTGAATTTATTTTGTTCAACCTCACACTTTCCAATTAGATTCAAACCAAACACCCTTGTAAACAAAAATTACAGGGACTAATAAGTATGGTTTTTATTGGAGAGTGTTTTTTACTGTTATCCTGCCAGGTTGTTTCAGTCAAAACATATCTGACTCCAGTTATTATAAACTGGAATGATGCATACTGTGATTTCCTATCCCTTGTTTTCTTAAGAGGTAAGAAGATACAAAGAAATAGCTGATATATGATTATCATCAGTCCAGACTGTGGTCTGCCCTCAGTTCAGTTTGTTATGCCTGGCTCTTCAAGCATGCCAAACCCCTGACTAGCAAATGTCAACATCTGTCTTCTTATACTCCTAAACCCTTGTATGTTGGTATAATTCCATCCATAGTAATCCTAACACTTTCAACAAACCACACTGCAGTTGTCTTGGAGCTGAACAGAGACATCATTCTCAGTACTTGGTGCCACCCAGGTTCAGCTGGCAGTGTTCCTGCTTGGCCAAGCTCACTAAATATATGAAACACAGTTACCAGAGTTCATATAATGTGCTCCAACATGCATGGTGTGAACACACCCTCAGTGCTGCAGAAGAATGTGAGATTCAGAATGCAAAGGCATGCCTGGAAAAGAGTATGTGTTGAGCCTTTTTTGTTTCACCATGTTAACTGTCTGACTGTTGTCTTTGAAAGTGGGTAAGTAACTTTTTTAAGATTGTTTTTGGGCATTTTTGCCTTTATTTGATCGGGACAGCTGAAGATATGACAGGAAAGGGGGTAGAGAGAGAGGGGCCACAGGTGGGTGTCAAACTGTTGGCCACTACAGAGGACCGACAGCCTCAGCACATTGGGGCCCATGCCCTACCACCAATAACTCTTAAAGGCATAGTTCACCCAAAAATTAAAGTTCAGTCATTATCTACTCACTGCCATGCCCATTAAGGGTTGGGTTTATTTTGTTAGCACTGCTGGAGTTTCACAGGAAAACAGTATTGCTGAATCTCCCAAACAATGAAAGTGAGTGGTGACCAGTTTTCACATGTAAAAAAACAACAGAATAAAAACATAAAATGCCTCCATACTGCTGTGGTGTAATCCAAGTCTCCTAAAGCAACAAGATCCTGCTTCCCTTTGTGCATACATGAATCATGTGAATGATGAGATCAGGATCACACAGCATGGCTCAGAATAGTGCACTATTATCTGAACTCACCCAGATTCATGATATTTATGTAACTTGGTGTCCAAATAATTTCAATATCACATGAAAAATAAAATTTACTGAAACGTTTTGTCACTTGGTATTCTTCGTTAACTGGTGCATTTTATAAGCACAAAGCAAAGCTTGGAGCCCATCCCAATGTCAAGGCATCACTAAACTATGCCCCTGCCCCTGAAAAAAAATACCGAAAACCCTTTTTTGTCAGCTACTTACTATAAACAATGGGCTACTACGTTTGAAATTTTTTTGTCAAACTTAACATAATTATGGTCATTTCTAGGAATGCAGCAACACCACTTTTTACATTTGGCTTACTTGCTAAAACCAAGTATCAATATGAGTACTTAAGAGTCCTTCCAGGAAGTTTCTGCACAACCTTGCAATTTTGTCAAATCACTGCAACTTTTCTGCAAATTTGACCAGTCATTGCAGTGCCCTGGGCAAGTCACAGGTACTGAAAGGAACATAAAGTTTGTCATTGTTACTGACATTTATTAATGCTCTGTGCACTTCTATATTTTATAATTTTATGCTAGATAATTTTATGCTAACCAAGTTTGAGCTCCAAAAAGATGTAGCCTCTTGGTGGAATAATTTTATTTTTTTGTAGTTTTTTATTTGGTTATAGATTACTCAGAGCATAGTGTGTTTAACTCTCCCTGAATCAAGCTGCCTTTTATTTTTACTTAATTGTACAAATTATAAATTTGTATACATTTGTATTCATTTTTTTGCAATTTTCATTCAATTACATTGGAAAAAATGCCTATAAATATCACAACATGCATCACAATTTTTTTTAGAAAAGCCACTGTGAAATCATTTTCATCATTTTTATCTGTTACATGCAATGTTACAATAATTATTTTCTGAAAAGTCCCAGCAAAATTCTGTCCAAACCTGATCTGAACCTATCCCTCATTAGCATATTTCAGCCTGACATTTTTCTTAACAAGCTTCCCTCTATGCACCAAGCAGTAGAATCTGCCAGTGACAGGGACAATACAACGGGGGAATTTGAAAAAAAAACAAACAAACATAAAAAAAAAACCCTAATGATACTACTACTACTACTATACTAATAATAATAATAATGATAATGATGCAGCCTAAACCCAATGAAGCCCATGAAATATGTGCAAAACTGACTTGACACAAACCCGTTGAGTCCCATCAGGTCTGGGCATAGATCTCGAGTTCTACACATTAATTAGCTAATGCATTCAACTAGCTTCCACCCCTAACCTTCTGTCTACAGGTGCATGCTGTGAGTTTGTTTCAGTTTCACATGGATTGTTCAACAATTTAATGGGCCGTTGCCAAAGAGGGACGCAGGAGGAATTATTTTCCCCTGTCAGTTTAATTTGGACATAATTTATAGCATGTTGCTGCAGTCATTAGCAGTGGTCACCAGTAACGAAGTACATTTACTTGAGTACTGTACTTAAGTACATTTTTTGAGTATCTGTACTTTACTTGAGTATTTGTTTTTCTGGACACTTATGATTTTCACTCCACTACATTTCAAAGACAAGTACTGTTCTTTTGACTCCACTACATTTCTAGGAAGGTTGTCATTACTCATTACTTTTAGGTGAAGCAGAGCTTTGAAGTCAGCTGTTGCTGTTTTTTCTTTTCTAAAATGCAATTGGCCACACACTGTGTTCCTCACAGAAGGAAACCAATCACAGTACCCGATCTCAACTGGGATTGATGTAAAAGTGGAAATATGTCATCCAGGTGCGCTCTGTGACAAGTATAAGCAAACTCTCCCTCTTTCATTCAAACAAAACCCAGTAATAGTGATGGCAGGAGAAAGACAAAATTAAATCTCAAGATGTTGTTATAATTAGAAAAAGAGAAATAATTTCAGGCAGGCTTTTAATGTTGGATTGTTTTTATTGGGGTGAAAAATACTGCATAATTAATGTATATATACTGCCCCTGCAGACAGAAGGAAATCAAATTATTTAATAGACTTGGAGAACTCCTTACAGTTGGCTTCAGTATAATTTCATGTGGTGATTTTAATACAGTTATGTCCGAAAATGACAATATCTGTCCTTTTTGTTCTTGTTTGCATTTCTATGCTGAAGTTTTTATAGGTGTTTCTACAGGCTTTGTGTAGCATCGTGGTTCTACAAGCAAGTCAGTGCTTCATTAGGTTGTTTCAGAGAGTTACAAGGTTCTGTAAATGCATCATGAAAACAATACAGCAATGTATTGAGATCAGAAAATGTACTTTGTAATTTGTACTGAATATTCGTAGCAAAGTTTGTCGTAGGCAACTGGACTTGATAGAGTTCTTGAAGACGTTTTTCCTCTCATCCAAGAAGCTTCTTCAGTTGCTCCACCATGACCTGGATGACTGAGAACCTCCACAGACATGTTGCTACACACTTTGGGACGAACACCCTTCGACTGGTGCGGGAGTATGAGAAGACTTCCAGAAAACTTGCGGACCATAGAAGCAGAACTGAAGGAGCTTCTTGGATGAGAGGCGAAACGTCTTCAAGAACTCTATCAAGTCCAGTTGCCTACGACAAACTTTGCCATGAATACCATGACCTGGATGACTGAGAACCTCCACAGATTTGTACTGAATACTTATGTATTTTTAAAAGTGTGTACTTTTGAATACTTAAGTATTTTTAAAAGCTACTAGTACTCTAGTACATTAATTTGAGTGAAATTTTGACTTAGCAACTTTCACTTGTAGTTGAGTAATTATTTGACCAGGAGTATCTATAATTTCACTCAAGTACTGGGGTTGAGTACTTTGTCCACCATTGGTCATTTATGAAGACGTTGAGGACAACAAGTCTTTCACTAATAATGACAACCAAGAAAAACTGTACATATTGTGTATTGTACTGTGAATTTTCATTAATATAATATAATATAATATAATATAATATAATATAATATAATTATTAGACATTTGACAATTTTTCATGTTTTGACACAGTGCAGGAGTTCCCGTTCCGGTTGCCTGCTGGCAGTATGTTTGTCATGCTGCTCTGCTTGTTGCCCTGCTAGCTTTTGAACTTTTAACAAGTATTCTTAAAACTCACAAGTAAAACTCACAAGTTAATTAAGACAGCAGTCAGTATTGTATTGATCCTTATTATCATCTGTATCAGTTCAGTGTAAACATAGCCATAGTACACTCATCTGATTTGCATATGAATGCCATGAATGACTTTATCAGGGACATCCTAGTACCAGCAGCTGTAGCAGTGAATATAGACTAGGTGTAGCTCTGAGTTTCGGGTGAGGTCCACAGACACTCACTTCTCACCAGCTCTGTGGTGTGGGCGACCCTGACCTCTGACCTCCCAGCTGGTACACCATGCAGCAAAAAAGTCCCTCAGTGACCTGCCATACTTCATTTGCCCTCTTAAATTTTAACATCACTTACACTGTCAATATGAATGTCACATTTATTTTAGCAGGACACACCAGTTCTTCTCTCCCCTCCCCCAATCTTTTTGTACTGTATCTGTGTAGCACCACCCCTCTCCTCCTCCCTCTCTCTCTCTCTCTCTCTCTCTCTCTCTCTCTCTCTCTCTCTCCCTCTAGCTCTGAGTAAAGAGGCTGCCATTTTCAGAAGTCTGGCAGAGAAGAGTTAAACTCTTGGGAGCTGTGGAGATCAAAGTATTCACACACACACACACACACACACACACACACACACACACACCACACACACACACACACACAACACACACACACACAACACACACAACACACACACACAGAAATGTTCCTGCTTTTGGTACCCACAAATACATCCAAATATGGCCTCACATACACAAACAGATGGAGAGATGTGACATATCAGCATCAAACTGGAAACAACAAGGTCTTTCCCATGGCGCTTTTTTTTTTTTTGCCTCTTTATGAATACACACATGCATTCATGCACATATGCACATATGCGCACACAGAAAATATTTGAAATCTGTACGGGAAGATTAGGAAAAATCTCTAAGGATGTTTCCGCAACCTCTTCCTTTTGACGAAACAATCCCTTTGTGTATGCACTGCTCTAACAGCTTTTTAGTACCGTGTGTGTGCATGTGTGTCGAAATTGAATGAATGTGACTGACAAAGATGCCCCACATTACTTCTGTGCATAATCTTAGCTTTGAGCAAGTTAACATTTTACTCTGTTCCATCCACCCTTCCCCCTTTTTCCCTTTCTTCTATTTCATTTTTCTCCTTGTCTCTTTCATCATAACCCCCACACCCCTCTGCAGCATCCTAACATTAATACTAGAGGGTGGTGAGATTATCCTGGCATAACTACTGTGGTTTCAACTCAAACCATCACCAGAGATCACCAGAGAGCTCCATATTCTTTTACGTAATGGCTCATCATTTAGGACGGAATTTTAGATGTGACTCTGGAGGCAAATAATAAAGAGAGCCTTGGGTTTTCATTTGGCACTTGAATGGGATTGTCTGTGATGCTTAAAGCCCAGGATGACCAGTTAAAGAGTTCACTGTATCCAAACAAATCTGTTCCTTCTTTGCACTTAATTATGTGTTCACAGGCAGACCACTGTTAGAGCTGTAAAAACTTGGTATGGAAGAACTGTTATATTAAAACTCTACACATCATCATGAGTTCTAGATTTTAATCTGAATACATTTGTTTAAAGTAAGACTGATTCCAGCCACTGTGGCCACAAGTGACAATTACAAGATAATGGTACACTGAATTTCCCTTCATGTCAGTTGCTTTAAAGACATCATCATTAGATGACCTGACTGAGTAAGTGGAATGGGACCATGATATGAATGTATTAAAGTCGAGATGAAATGAAACATACCTTTTTTTTTTTTTTTAACTTTTTGAGATCAAATCCCTGGTCATATTGTGCACATATTTAACAATATTTGTCTTATATCAAATACTGTTCCAGTAAAACAAAAAATATGACATCTGCTCATGTAGCCTTGAACCAACCTATTTCAACAAAGTAATGGTGCGTCATCATGCATTAATGAAGTCAATACAGTGATAATGACACTTTTGGAAAATGTTTATATAGGCTATGACACACAGCCTATATGGTGATATATGCCTACTGTGAACACCAAAGGGTTTAGCTTTACATGCATAATCCCATTGTGAACTATGAGGTAGTTGCTAATGAAAACACAATTTCTGTATGCTGGACATCAATTCATGGAGACTGTATGTGTCATTTGCAATCTACAAGAAGCATCAAACATGAATGCTGAGCTAGCTAGCTAGGTACTTTTTTTGTATGCTAATGTCAAACGGCTAATCAGCATTAGACTTAAAGGGATACTTCACCCAAAAAGTCTATAAATACACAGATTTAAAGGGAGAGTTAAATCTGTGGCCACTAGTGAAATCAATGTCATTATCTACTCACCTTCATGCCGATGGAAGGCTGGGTTTAGTTTTTTAGTCCACAAAACACTGCTGGAGTTTCACAAGAAAACAGAATTACAGAATCTCCCAAATGAAAAATGAAAATTGATTTTGACAAGTTTTCAAATGTAAAAAAAAACAACAGAATAAACACATAAAATGCATCCATGCTGCCTGTCTGGTGTAATCCAAGTCTCCTAAAGCCCTGACATGCTAAGCTGACTCAAAAAACTGTAGATCCTTAGCCTGGAGACACCTCCATGTGTGTCTGAACTCTGTGTGTGTGTGTGTGTGTGTTGTCATGGTGTGCAAATATCAGAACTTTATGAGACTTGGATTACACCAAACAAGCAGTATGGAGGCATTTTATGTTTTTTTCCCCAGTTGTTTTTGACCTTTGAAAACTGGTCACCATTCACTTCCATTGTTTGATAGATTCTGCAGCACTGTTTTCCTGTGAAACGCCAGCAGTATTTTTCAAACAAAATAGGCCCAACATTCAATCGGCATGAAGGTGAGTAGATAATGAATGGTAAGAAAATCATTGTTTTCAAAGTCATGCCCTCAATTGTCTTGTTTTGTCCCCAGCCCAAAGATATTCAGTTTAACTGTCACAGAGGAATAAAGAAACCACAAAATGTCAACATTTGATAGACTGAAATCAGATCATTTTGACTTAATGCATTGTGTGCTACCTTAAGGTCTAACAAAAATGTTAAATGCATTTTTTTACTATTCCTATATTACTATTATTTTACTATTATTATTATTATTATTTTTTAGTATTTTTAAGAATGCATTTTTTTATGTATTGCAGTCTTCTTGCCAACCTTTGCTGGTGTATTGCTGAGTTTCTTGGTACAGCAAATCTGTGAACCAGTGGAATAGTGTGAAACCAATAGCAAGACTGGGTATTACATCACCTACAAGGTGAGCACGGGTACACTACTATTTCAAATCCTGATAGAAATTGCACACTCTGACAGAAAACAGTTCAACAGGCAGAAATAAGGTGAGATAATTGACTGCAGATTATCTAGGTAATAGATTGGGTGGGCAACTCAGCAGAAGAAACAGTGTGATACAGTTTTGCTTTTTCTCTTATGAATTAGTTTGTTCTTAAAGGACCACTGTGTAGAATTTAGTGGCATGTAGCAGCATCTTGTTTCACTCTCCCCATCCAAGTGTGTACAAACTATGGTGGCTGGGAAACCCCTGAAAAATGAAAAAGCCCCCCTTTAGAACCAGTATTTGGTTTGTCCATTGTAGGCTACTGTAGAAACATAGTGGCGCAACACTGCAGCCTCCATGGAAGAGGACTCACACCCTCTGTAGATCTAAAAGGCTCATTTGAAGCTAACGAAACACAACAGTTCTTAGTTTCAGAATATATACACTGATGAAATCATACTTATGAATATTATATTCAATTTTTGCATTTTCTAACAATAGATCCCTGTAAAGCTCACAATCTGGCCCTTTAGAAGGATAAGCTTTCATGTGCCTTTAAACAAAACATTCAAGAGCAAGTGTGTGCCAATAAGAGGAGAATTAAAATCAAACTTCAACAATTGTGTTCTTTCATTAGATCTTTCAATGAGTTGCAATATCTAGAGATGAGCAAACGAGCCCTTGAGCAAAACAATGAATAATCAACTGACAATGAAGTTGTGGCCAACAGAAAAAACAGTTACCCTGATTAGTCCTACAGTATTGGTGTGATATTTTGAACTCTAAATGATTGCCAAACTCTTAGCAGCAGCCAAGGATGAAATTAAGGTTTTAACTGAAAGAAAGTTACAAAGGTCAAAAAGAAAGGTCAAAAAGGTCGACACTGACTTTTTTTTAACTTACTTGTAAATGTTGTAAAAGTTGCATCACAACATGTATGTTACTTTATACACTTTAACTTAATATGTAACTTACATACTTATTTTAACCCAAACTATCTTTTCCTAAACCTAACTAATTAGTTTTTGTGCCTTTAGTTACCTACTCCACCCATTTTTATTATTGTTAACTTGACCATGGAGCCCTTTATGTGCAAAACTGAAACTAGAGGGGTTCCTACAGGGTTTTTGAAACATGGACAAGGACAAGGACACTGACCGAGCCGCCATATTTGATGAGTTGGGAGGGAAAACGAGTTGGATACTTGCTCGTTCTTGAAGTTAGACACAAATTAACAAACATACAGTTTTTCTATGACGCATGATACAGAATCCAAATAGGTTACCTGGTTGAGTTTCACCCAGAAATGCTGCAAGTTGATATCATTCAACTAAACATCTTTGTGGTTGTTGGAAAGCCCACAGGGAGAGCACTCCATTATTGAGTGTGGTCTTGACCTACTCTATATGTAAAGTGTCTTGAGACAACTTTGTTGTGAATTGGCGCTATATAAATAAAATTTGATTGATTGACTGATTGATTGGGCTTTGAAGCCAATTTAACATAGTGGCTAAACATGTAATGAGAATGTCATGTGATGTATGGTGGCACAAAAGACTTTTTCTCATAAACTTACATTGTGAAAGAAGCTGTAAATCAGTTGAGAGATTTTTCTGAGCTTCAAAATTCCCACAGAATGATTCGTGACCATTTGGTCCAATAACATTTGGAAAGCCTAGAAGAGTCATGGAGGGCAAAAGCTGCAGTTTGCTGGCTCAGCCAGCATAAGTCTCCAGTGCACTTGCTCTATGGGCTGCAAGATTTTATACCCTGAAGTCAGCTTCATGTGACACTGAGCAGCCTTTGTAGGAATTCATGGAGGCCTACCTCCAATGCTGTATCTGGTTCTCCTCAATACAACCATGGTTATTGGTGGTGAAGGTGGTCCATGTTGATATTTGTTTCCTGTAGATGCTTTTATATTTGGTGTAGAAATTGCTTTGTGAGTATATTCCACCAGTGATCATTCCAACATCCTAATTTCCTGCATAAAGTGCTACAGGAAACTACTCACTGTTGACTGCCTCACATCACGGATTTGTTCTAATCTAAACTCCTAAACCACTACTGATGTCTATCTAACAACAGGGTACACAATTAATGGCACCCATGCACTTTTATGTAAGCACCACCACAGAACAAGAGTGCTGCTTTATTAACAGCTGGGATCAGCAGGCTCTCCATTTGTCAAAGTGAGGACGAGGACTGATTCACCAAAACAGTTTTCACACTTTGTGCTTGTACTCATGTTGTACAGCCTCTTCTCTCAATTATCTAGGTCCAGATGAAACAGCATGTTGAGACTATCTAGCTTCCTGAGAGTGAGGTATTTCTGAGTGACACGGGACCGAATGCCTTTTGAATGTTGAAAAGTAGGTGTGTCATAATCCAGCTTACTGTTGTTAGCTGGGTAACTTGAATCTTAGCTCTGTGCCGCCAACAGTTGAAGATTGGTTGGTGGGTGGATGTCATGACATTATTGGCCACGATTGTTTAGTTCAAGCTTACATGAGCACACATTTCTTCACAATTTCTGTCTTTGGGATTTTTTGGGTGGACCTGAAATATGGCTTGGTGACACAACAGAGCCGTGGTCCCCTAACGGATGGTTCACGATACACGCTTGTGCAGCACGTGTGCTGGGATTTGGAGGCTTGCCTATTTTTTCCACATGATGCGCGCCGTTCTCGGCTAAATACAAATAAAAAATGATCTGTTGACATCAACATCACAATATTGACATTATATAAACAACAGAACACCTCTCACTATAGTTTTTTTTGTCTACAGTGGGGCAGTCTGTCATAGACCTGACAAAAAAATCTGGTGCAGGGCTGTGTTTTTTTTCTATCTCTTTTCTCTACTCCCTCTCTCCATTCATCCCTCCCTCTCTCTTTAAACAAGAGGAAAATCACTGATTGCGCTCAGAAAACAGCTATTTTCTTCTCTTCAAACTCTTCTGCAAACTCTATGTAGAAAGATAGAACTTTCAGCAGCTGCCTTGTGAGGTGTAGCAGTTCGGCAGTGCTGTTACACACTGCTCCAGTGTGTAGTGTAAACAAGCCGGAACACTATTGGGCCTTTTCCACCGGCGCTTTTGGCCACACTGAGCCAAATTCCAAAGTCCAAGCAGGCCGCAGCCAACCCGTGACGACCCTCCTTTCTCCCCCTCGAACAAGCGTCATCATACTCAGCTTATGTATGAGGAAAGCAGAGAGGAAGACATTTCTTAAAGTCTTTTTATGTTCAGCTCTCAGTACTTTTGTAGCTTCTACAGGATCTTTATGTTTTGAAATGGAGTTTCTCTCCTCTGTCGCTGTTTAAACTTTCAAGTATCTGCATTATTTTACCGTTTCATACTTGCTTTCAGCTGTGTTGGAGTCGTATTAAGTTACTGCTGATGAAACCTTCAAAGGAAAACATTTCCTGTTTGTACTGCTTCGTAATAAAAGCGTTTAAATAACGAAACAACAGGGGACTTTTATTTACAGTGTGTTTATCCCAGAGACGTATTACTGACGGTTTATCCACCACTATGTAGCTGCTCGACTCAAGCCTCCTTGAGCTTGTTTTCAGGTAAAAGATACACCTTCAAGTGGGTAGCCCTGGGCTGATGTGCCATGTCAAACCGAGTTGAGCCAGGCCAGCTCCATCTATGGAAAAGGGACATATATAAGCCTCCTGAACGGACTCACAAACTACCCCCCACCCCCACCCCAAAACAATAAGTATCAAACACACCCTCAGCGACTATCTCAGTCCAAATCAGCCAACAGTTACTTCTCACCTCAGTTCCAAAAACCTAACACTGAAGAAAAATAATTGCATCCAGGAAAGTTGATTCTCCAGTGAGTTGAAAGGTCATTGTCTGACTCTGGTGGCTCAAACATGTCAGTACATGTCCAATAAAGCTGCCAGATAGAGCATCCATTAGATAGTAGTGTTTCTGACACTGTGACAAACACACTCCCATTTCAGAGCAGAGAAAACTGCTCATTTTCTCACGATTTTGACATCTAATTTTACATACTTGGCGATTTTTTTAATTCTTTAAATTTGTCTGTGTGGTTTTTTTAACACGTTTCTGTGGTGTGATAAACTCAAACCATATTTATTACTGCTTTAGACAGACTTTAAGATTTTAGCAGATTCACATTATGTACAGTACATTTATGCATATTAGGCTTTTAACATGACTCACTTCATGCTTCAGTCAAAATATGATGAGATGAATGGTCTATCAACTGTCATTCAGTCACTTCTTTGTTCCTGTGAAACCAGTGTGAATCAGGCAAAAATAAAGTTTTATTCTGAGAGCCAAAATATTATACTTTGATAGCATACGCATCTCTGTTGTATTGCATCTGTACTGTGAATTGAAAATCAAAATACAAGGAGGCGTGTTCATTTTTACTTCGTATTCTGTCAAAAATGTATTGAATATGTGATTCCAGCTGAACAAATTGAATTGACCTGTGAATTTTGTCAATTTACTACACCCCCAGAGCAGTAGGCACAGTGTTATTATGTTTCAGTGCATGTGTATGTGTGTGTGTCTGTGATAATATAGGCTGCCTGGATACAGCTGAGCCAATAACAGACATATCCTGAGTTTCCTTGGCAACAGTATAGCAACCTTTGCTGTGAATGAGGCTGCTATTTCAAGAAGAATCAAAAGGATGAAAAACATGATACAGTATGTACAGTGCAGATTATTTTTCTTTTAACCAAATCCGCTACAGGGTAATTTTAAAAATAGCTGCATGAACAGCACTGACACATAGAGCGTGTTTTATCACCACTAAACCCTTGAAACTAGCTGAAACCATTTTATTTAAAATGTTTGACATTGAAACTGTTGTGCACATAGAATCATCTGAGATAGAGCAAATGCAGAATGACAGTTAGAACCTCCTTTACTGGCCAAGTAAAGCAACATGTACTTACATATCTTTTTCCATGCTTGCCAGCTTTAACCAGCTTAAAAATGCATCTTAAAGGTGCATCAAAGGAAAAATTCAGCATGTGGATGTCCAATCCAATCCAGTACTACTGATGATAAATAAGTCAATTGAAGCAGTACATTTAATCATATATACTGTATATTATATTGAATTAGAAAGCTGAGTTCTCCTGCTACATGATCTGTTGTTCTTCCACCATCCAGTGATGTAACAGTGATGTTGTTGGTGTCAAGGAAGAACTACAGGCTATTTCAGCTTGGATTTTTTGGATTTTCACCGAAAGGCTCACAAATGCTGGACCTTAGATACACATATGGATGCAGACAGCTTTCTGTCAGTACTCTGCATTCATTGTGTCCATATTTTTGCATGTTTTTTGAAAGAAATTGCACATATATTAAACCAGGGCTCTATTTCAGGGACATATTGCACAGGTATAAAATAGAGTCTGTGCATCAGGGACATATCGCACAAGTACAGTATGGTTTGTATTTCACTGACATTATGTATTGGATGTGTTGTTATTGTCAAGGAAGAACTACAGGCTTTATTTATTTTGGATTCTATATTTTTTCTAATTCTACAGCATGTCTTACTTGGTTTCCTTGTGCGCTACTGCTTTTTTGCTCTGCTGTTTAAAATGTAATTTCCCCTACAGGGGATCGACAAAATCATATATAAAGCTTACAGGTAATCAATAGTTCAAGTGAGACATGACCACAGGACATGAAGAAGTAGTTGTCATTGCAATGTAGCCTATTTGATGGGTGCACAGACCATCACTGTCTACAGTGCCACCTGTTTTGCCTCTTTCTCAAGAGGCACATCATTATGACCTCCTCCAGTGTCACTATGTTCGTTGTTGCCAGAAACGTTTGGCTCTTCTTCATATTTGGGGTAACTTGTGACTCTGAGTGGAGCCCTCTGGTGGATGTATTGCTGAACATTCATGCAAATGTAAAGGATGCATGGAAGTATGTGCAGGCAGTGATGGTTACAGTATTTGAAATGGATGTGTCTGTTTTCGTGTGTAAATGGGGCATAACACTGTGCTTGGCCAACAAAGTAATAGCTTAAGGACAGGGTGGTGATACTGTACATGGCAACATGGTTGTGGGTGTCAGAAGTTCACAGTGCATTGTGGTACATGTAGGCAATGCCAGCACAAGTCCACAAGCTGTCATGATCACGTTTTTGGTGTTTGGTTTTGTGTGTGGGGTGTGCTGTGTTTTCTTTTCCCCTCCCCCTTACCTTTTCTCTCCCTGGCAGTGTGTGTGCAGCGGTGGCTGTGACTGACTGGCTCCACGCAATGAGGCACACCTGGTGCTCATCCAGCAATCACTCCTGGTCAAGGCAAGGTCAAGGTCAAAGCCTGGTCAAGACACCACTCCTGTGCCAGATTATCCCGTCTCAGTTGGTAACGTAGCGGCTCAAGGCTTTTTGGTGAACTCTGTGAATGTGGTGTGTTTTCGTCGCTCTTATACACTTCTGTTTTTTGTGCAGTTACTTGTGTGCCTCCCAGCCGTGAGTGCACCTTCCAGTGCTCCAGCATTTCCTCATGCTCAGCTCTATCCTGCTCTGCCAGCCACGCCAGCCAGTCCTCCATCGCCTCCGCTTACTCTTTTTCTGTTCGTTTTGGACTTGTGGTGTTTAAATAAACACTAAAAACTGTTCCTGCTCCTGTCTCTGCATTTGGGGGTCCAAACACAAAACCAAGAACACAACAGTATAATCTGGCCAAAACATGGACCCCGCGGAGATAGACAGACTACGTCAGACTCTGTCAACTCATGGAGCTCATGTTGGCCAAAACGAGCAAGTAATCCATGAAATCATGGACACTCTTCAGAACCTCTCCTTCAGTGTTTCCCAGCTCGGCGGTCGCTTGGATCAAGTCATCACCCAGATTTCCAGTTTGGTGTCACCCATGGATCCACAAGCCTCCTCAGCTCCTGCACCTCCAGTCTCTCCCCCCAGCCTGTCCCGTGAACCCTACATCCCCACTCCAGTCAGGTATTCGGGTGAGCTAGGGACATGTAGCCAGTTTTTGCACCAGTGTTCTCTAGTGTTCGATCACCAGTCCCAAACGTATGCTACTGATAAATCTAAAATAGCCTTTGTAATGAGTTTGTTGACTGATCAAGCTTCCTCTTGGGCATTGGCTGTCTCCTCCAATAATTTCGCTGTTACTCAGTCTTATCCTTCTTTTGTCACTGAGATGCGGAAGGTGTTTGATCACCCGGTTCAGGGTAAAGAAGCCGGTAATCGTGGCTGAGTGGCCGACCCCTTCCACCCGGAAGCAACTCCAGAGGTTTTTGGGCTTTGCTAACTTCTATAGGAGGTTCATTTGCAATTATAGTCAAGTAGCTGTGCCACTTACTCAGTTAACCTCCTCTAAACTCCCCTTCGTGTGGTCGCAGGCAGCTGACGCTGCATTCAGACGGTTAAAGTGTCTATTCACCTCTGCACCTGTGCTTTCCCACCCAGATCCATCCCTACAGTTTGTGGTGGAGGTCGATGCCTCTGACACCGGCGTTGGTGCTGTGCTCTCTCAACGCTCCCCTGAAGATCGAAAGATGCACCCCTGTGCCTTTTTCACGCCGGCAGAGAGAAATTATGACGTTGGCAACAGGGAACTACTGGCTGTGGTCCTAGCACTACAAGAATGGAGACATTGGCTGGAGGGCTCCACACACCCTTTTGTGGTATAGACGGACCACAAGAACCTCTCTTACCTGCAGTCAGCTTGCCGATTGAACTCACGCCAGGCTCGGTGGGCTTTGTTCCTGGGCCGATTCCAGTTCTCCCTCACCTACCGCCCTGGGTCCCGGAATGTTAAGCCCGACGCCTTATCCCGTCAGTTCACTCCTCCTGTGGAAGACTCACCTGTGGAAACCATCCTCCCATCCTCGTGTGTGGTTGGAGCTGCCAGGTGGGAGATCGAGCAAGTGGTCAAGAGGCTCAGCGTGACCAACCAACCCCTGAAAGCTGTTCCCCCAACCGGATGTTCATCCCACTTTCCACCAGGACACCTGTGCTCCAGTGGGGACATGCTTCTAAGGTCGCCTGCCATCCTGGTTTCCGCCAGACTCTCACCCTGCTCCAGCAGCGTTTTTGGTGGCCAACCATCACAGCCGACACCAAGGAGTTTGTCACCGCCTGCTCCATCTGTGCTCATAGTAAAGCCTCTCATCAAACACCTGCTGGCCTCCTACGCCTCCCTTGCCTATTCCTCATCGTCCCTGGTCCCACATTGCCGTGGACTTCGTCACTGGACTCCCGCCTTCCGAGGGTAACTCAGTTATTTTAACCATTGTTGATCATTTTTCCAAGGCTGTGCATTTTGTCCCTCTGTCCAAACTCCCCTCTGCTCTAGAGACTGCCAACCTCGTAATTCTGCACGTGTTTCAACTCCATGGCATCCCTCAAGACACTGTCTCCGACCGGGGTCCCCAGTTCACCTCCCAAGTCTGGAGGGCTTTTTGCCAGGCGTTGGGGGCGTCGGCCAGCCTCTTGTCTGGGTACCATCCACAGACCAACAGCCAGACGGAGCGGGCCAATCAGGACCTCGAGTCAGCTCTACGGTGTGTCACTTCCAGACACCCTGCCTCTTGGTCCACCCATCTACCCTGAGTGGAATACGCCCACAACTCCCTGGTCAGCTCTGCCACAGGTATGTCACCCTTTATGGCTTCCACGGGCTTTCAACCTCCCCTCTTCCCAGTCCAGGAGAACGAAGTGGCAGTTCCCTGGGTCCAGAAACATCTTCGGCATGCTCGCAGGGTCTGGCGTGAGGCTAGGGCAGCCCTCACATGCAAGGCTGCTCGTAGTCAGCGGTTGGCAGACAGACATCGCTTTCCAGCCCCCCACTATCAGCCTGGCCAGAAGGTTTGGCTCTCTTCCTGCAACCTCCCTCTGCAGACTGAGAGTAGGAAACTGGCTCCCACGTACATCGGTCCATATGAGATTGAAAAGGTGATCAACCCCTGTGTAATGAGACTCAAATTGCCTCCAGCATTGAATGTTCACCCTGCCTTTCACGTGTCCTTGCTGAAACCAGTCTTTTCCAGTGCTCTGTGCCCCGCCGGCCGAACCCCCTCCCCTCCCCTCCCTCTGTCATGATCACGTTGTTTTTGGTGTTTGGTTTTGTGTGTGGGGTGTGCTTTGTTTTCTGTTCCCCCTCCCCCTTACCTTTTCTCTCCCTGGCAGTGTGTGTGCAGCGGCGGCTGTGACTGGCTGGCTCCACGCAACGAGGCACACCTGGTGCTCATCCAGCAATCACTCCTGCAATAAAAGCCTGGTCAAGACACCACTCTTGTGCCAGATTATCCCGTCTCAGTCAGTAACATAGCGGCTCAAGGCTTTTTGGTGAACTCTGTGAATGTCGTGTTTTTTCGTCGCTCTTACACACTTCTGTTTTTGTGCAGTTACCTGTGTGCCTCCCAGCTGTGAGTGCACCTTCCAGTGCTCCAGCGTTTCCTCGTGCTCAGCTCTATCCTGCTCCGCCAGCCACGCCAGCCAGTCCTCTGCTGCCTCCACTTGCTCTTTTTTCTGTTCGTTTTGAACTTGTGGTGTTTAAATAAACACTAAAAACTGTTCCTGCTCCTGTCTCTGCATTTGGGGGTCCAAACACAAAACCAAGAACACAACACAAGCAATAGAACTAATCTTTCTTGATGAATACAGCAGCTCAATTGACTATTTACCATCAGCGTTGACTGGTCATCCACATAAAAAGCCCAATAAGTTCCCTCTAAGTGGCAGTTAATATTAGGATGTTTCTGGATTGTTTTTATCTCTAACACCAGTCTGAATATGCAATATCTATATTTAGCACACAGTATTTCACAATTAGCAATTGCCAACCCTTTCCATCATGAGATTGAAGCTTGTTAGCCAGACAGGCTCCTCATCTGCTGAGTCTATGTAGTACAAACTGCGACAAGTGTGAACATGAAGTGTTCACCTATAACTTTGTATATTACAGCAGAGATCCAACCAAAATATCTAATGAACAGCCAGCAGGATAAATCAGCAGGCATTTTAGCAATGCTAGAGGCACGGTTCTAAGTCAGTCCACTTCTGCAGTCCACACTAAATATTCAACAACTAGAAGAGCTTTCCAGTCATACCCTATTTATGCAATACTGTTCAAGGACCGCAGTTTGCAGAAATATTTAGAATAAGGAAAAATAATACATTTACACAGCATGCGAAACTACATGGTTTTTACCCCAAACCACATGCAATTGACCCTTCGCTAAACCCTACCTCCAAACAGCAACTGTCCAATCATAGCTTAGCAACCATAACAAGAGCTGTTAAGCTTTCCATTTCTCTCCATGTTGAAGGTGTGCAGGAGGCTCTGTGAAGAGTAATACTCAGCGTTTCATGAGTCTGGACAATGGCATCTTTTTGTAGTCTCTCAAAAACCTGAAACACAAGCGCACACATGTGGGGACTGGATTAAACCCTGTCTTCATCTGCTCTAACATAAACTGCGAACGTTAGCATGTGTGGCTAATTAACACTTGCTTTCTGGCTGCAGTTACTTTGCCTCCAGCCAAAGTTGCTAGATACCATTGCATCTGCATTTGTTCTATGAGGTTTTGAGCAGGAAGATAATAATAACTTTATTTATACAGCAACTTTAAAAACTGAGTTTACAAAGTGCTTTGACAGACAAATCAGAAGGGCACAATAGCAGGATACCCAGGAGGCAAAATAACAACAGAAGGCCAAACAGTAAGAGATAAAAACAGTAAAACTATAAAAACATGACACCAAGAATAAATTAAAATAGAGAAGGCAGAGATTACAGAAGCATAACATGTTGTTGTCAAGTTAATTTTAAGCCTTGACTTTGGAACAGCTAGAAGGACCCTGCCCGAGGATCTAAGGGTGCGTACTGGCTCATAAGGGGTTAACATTTCAGCTATGTAGCAGACCAGACCCAGTCAGGCTTTAAAAATGATCAGTGAAATCTTAAAATCAATCCTAAAACACACAGGAAGCCAATGGAGTGAAGCCAGGATTGTCGTGATGTGATGTCATCTGTTAAAACTAGTGATGAGTGGATGACTTTTTCCAGGTCAGAGTGTGGGAGCAATGGTTTGATTCTTGAAATGGTACGTACATAGATGGAGGAAACAGGATTGGACAGCTTTTTGATATGTATTCGGAAGGTGAGATCTGAATCAAATATTACTCCTAGATTTCTGGAAGTAGATGTGACATTTGTGGATAGGGGACCAAGGCTATTTTTGATGGGAATGATGAAATTTGGTGGACTGAACAGTATGACTGAACAGCATTTAGCTTCCTCAGAGTGAGGAAGAGCATTTAGCTTGAAACGTCACGCTAATAAAATTGCATATGGGAGCTCGTTTGGTGTGCGGATCGTTTCTTTCCTTTTTCATTTTGATGCTTTGTGATCTAGCACCCAACCCAGTGGGCCTTGGGGATGTGCGTGTCCTATTTTCATCATACTTTTGTATTTCTGTCATCTATCATGTAGATATACCTGCTGTATTTCACCATCTGACCAGTGTTTGCTGAGATGTAAGCTAGCTTTAGCCTCATTTAGCATAAAGTGGGCACGTCTGTAAAGGGGAGACTCTTGGGCACCCATAGAACCCTCATTCAGATACCTTGATGTGAGAGGTTGAGGGACCCCTTTGAAAATGTCCATGCCAGTTTTCCCTGGGCAAAATTTAGCCTTACTTTGTAGCCCCCTTTGCAACAGCCTGGCATGGCAACCAGTTTTGGCACCATTGGCTTCATTAGGTCAGGGGTCTTCAACGTTTTTTAGGCCATGGACCTCATCACTGATAAAGAGACACAGCAGGACTACATATATTGCTTTGAATATTTTGGGGCTTCTCTCATTTGCAGTGATTTAGAAGCATAGTTAGCTTGCTCGATTGCACAAGAATTCATGGCCTTTTACCAGTGTTGTATGAATTAAATGTTTGTTATTGTTGTTTTAATGAATAGGCCAATTTATCTTTGCTAATAATATATTGGATTGTGTATTTTCAGTTGTCAGCCCCCTGACACTAATTCTGAGGATGCCCTAGCAGTTGTAGACCCCCTGTTGAAGACTCAGGTCATCTAGTTTCAAATGAGACCAGTATCTTCACTCTTGCATTAAAACGGAGCCTGCTACAGTCTATGAAAGACAAATAGATGTAACGTTCATACACAACAAAATGGGTGATCCTCTCCAGGACTACTCTGGCGGAGAGATAAAAAATCAGTCCCTCCAGGAAGTTGCAATGTTGCGATCACAACAATTAATGCAAATTCAGTCCAAGCAATTTCGTCCAATCAACGCAACTTTTCCACAAATTTGAACAATCATTGTAGCTTCCTGTGAGTTCCAGCAATCATAGCAGTCCCTCACGCTGAAATCATATATATATATATATATGTCTCAATGAGCCGACTCAATGTTTTATTATTTACTAACAATAAAATATATATATTTTTATTCTTTTTATTTTGTCACAGGTACTGAAGAGGTTTATCATTGTTATTAACATTTATCAATGTTCTGTGCAGTTCTATAAATATTTTTTAATAATTTTGTTATGGTTTTGAGTTCATGCTCCAAAAATATTTTGCTTCTTTGTGAACCCCAACACCAAGTGAACTTCATTTACATTTAAAGTATATTTTGTCAGAATTTTTGTAATTTGAGACCTCAGAACAGAGTGTGGTTTCATTCTCCCTGGAGCAAGTTGCCTTTGATTTTTAATGAATCATACAAAAAAAGAAAAAGATTAAATTAATTAAAAAATCACAACTTTGTTTTTGCATTTTCCATTTGCTCCTGCAATTTCTTTGCAAAAAAAAAAACCAAAAAAAAAAAAAAAAAAAATCTAAAAACATCACAACAAATGAGGCATTTTAGGCTGCAAAATCCTGGAGGGACTGTAAAAATGCTGGACATGATGGCTGAAACACATCACCAAATGTGATGATCCAGTGTGTCAGCAGGTTTTCACACAGAGCCTGGAGGTGGTTGAAACGGGGCTTTGGACTTAATAAGGTGGATCTGTACTGAAGCCAATCCTCTGTAGTCAGGCTTCATAAACACCAGTGCACTCTGGTGTCTTACTGTTAGATACATTCATGCTGTAGGATTTACAAATTAATAATACTGATTAAATCAACCATCTCTATTATTTCTGCTTGCATTGCAACTGGTATTTCTATTAATGCTACTACTTCTACAACTAAAGTGTATTTGTGTGCATGAAGAATTGGGTACTTTAATTAGAAATGTGATCTTTACTTTTATAGTCTTCAATTTGTGCACTGTGCTCTCATTAGTATATTGATAAGATGCCAATTTGCATCACATCACAGAAAGTTCAAGAGTGAGTGAGAGTGATAACAGATATGAGTTGGAAGCTATTACAGGCAGTCACACTATATTCTGAGTTGCTGACAGGAAGCTTTAGCAGGATGAAATAATAGTGTGTGTGTGTGTTTGTGTGAGAGAGTGTGTGTGCATGTGGTGGAGAGAGAGGGAGAGAGAGAGATATGAAGAATGGCTAAATCAGCACGCTGATTTCAGTCCCAGCCAACCCTGAGGCAGCCTAATGAAGACATAGCTAACAATCAGCTCCCGTGCTGGAGGACAAGAGGGAGAAAACATGATATTTATTCCAAATTGCACCATCCTACATGGTTATTATGTACAGGACATGAAACCTGACAAGCTGTGCAGCCACAGGTAACATCTCCCACAATTTACATGGTTGCTTATTTTAACTTTTTGACATGTTCAATGAATATGGCAGACTTGGAGCCATACTGTTTGCAGAAGCTGTGTTTGACAAAACTACCAGTGCTGATCTATTAAAGGTCCAGTGCCTAAGATTTAGGGGGATTTATTTGTAGAATACGGCAGGACTGGAATATAATAAGTATGTTTTCATTAGTGTATTACCACTTGAAAATAAGAATTGTTGTGGTCTGATTATCTTAGAATGAGCTGTTTATATCTACAGAGGGCACGGGTCCTCTGCCATGGAGTCCACCAAGTCGCATTGCCATGTTTCTACAGTAGCCTGGAACAAGACAGCCCTAGGGAGTGAGCCTGTCATGTTTATTGTGAGTTTCATGGCCACTGTAACATAGTCTTTTGACACAGAGAGCATGTTGGGAATTTTTTGCCAACCAACTTTTAATATGTTTTTTGGCCACTTGGTAGCACAACAGATATTATCACCTGGAAGTTTAAATGTGACCCCAAACTGTCACACACACATCCATCAGAGACAGAGTGACATTAGCATTTATTTGTAGACATGAAAAAGTCCAATACTCCAAAGACTCCTTTTAACTCTGCTTTAGTACATTTGGTTCTGGTAAATATACAGTAAAGTTACAGGCCATAAAACTAAAACAAGACATTGAAAAGCTTTGTAATCCCAAGGGGAACTGCAGCATCAGGTGATAATTCTCTGTGCACTTGTCAGAATGAGAGACCCCTCTCAAATTAAACATAGTCAATACACTGTTAAATGAAAATATTGAACAGAGCAGCTTTAAAGTACAAAGATTAAGGGGAGGTGAGTTTGGATGAGGTTCATATCTTCTGCGCTTTTGCCAAGCAGAAGTAGGAGCAATATTTCAGTAATGGATTTCAGAATACCAAACCTCAAACAACAAAACTACACCAGCAAAACTACTTGTACAGCATTCTGAGTGGCCATACTCAAAGGTGGGGTGAAAAGCCTGTTTAGACAGTCTTTGCAAATGCATTGATGGTGTGTTTGACAAATGGACAGTAGATTTGTGAACCTGGCCAGTTGGATTGTCTTTTTCAAAAAGTTACAAAAATTGCTGTACGCAGGCCAAATCAATTGGGTGTTAAAGGGATAGTTCACCCAAAAATGAAAATTCAGTCATTATCCACTCAACACCCCCCCAGGATAATAGATAGTTTGTTTGATTAGTCTGCTAAACACTGTTGGAGTTTCACAGGAAAACAGCATTCCAGAATCTCTCAAACAATGGAAGTGAATGGTGGCCAGTTTTCAAATGTAAAAAAAAACAACAGCAAAAATAAAAACATAAAATAAAACCTATTATACTCATTTTCAGGCCTTTGTATTGAGTCTTGGACTCCTATAGAGCAGCTACACACGATTACCCGCACACAAAGCTTTGTAGATCTTCGGGATGCTGTGCCTCTCGCTGCATCTCCTCCTTGTATTTTGTGCATCCCACGAAAACGGTCTGTGTAATTTACTCCACCCCCCCCCCAGCCCTCCTCCATGTACGCCTCCCGCCGAGCCCACCCTGCTGTGATTGGTCACACTCCCGAGGACTTCCGAAGGGCTGCCGAGGGCTGCCGAGCGTCGCCGAGTCCCACCTCCTCGTTTTGCTGGTGCTGGAGTAAACAGCGAACTTTACTAAGAACTTCTCTTTTGAAAATGACAAGTTTTGAAATACAGCCGTATGTGTTGGATCCCAAATCCGATCCGGAGGTACAGACTAGACAGCCAGAAGTTTCTCCAGAACAGAGGTTACTTCATGACGTCTCTGAATGGTAGGCGTAGCTTGTTATTGTCATTACCTGCTTACCTGTGCGACATAAAGATGGATTTCGTTTTCAGCTAATCCATCTTCGTACTGGCCCATGTTGACAAAACAGTCCCGTGTGAAGTGCCGTAGACTGACAAATGCGGAGGTATTTTTCTTTTGCTGGCCTGGAAAAAAAGCAACTCTATCCACTTCTGTCTGGTGCTTGTCTCTTTAGGAAAGCTAAACAAAGTTAACTTTCCCTCACACCAGAACAAACATTTTCTCGGAGCCACTGCTAAACGTGCTAACACTAAAATCGTACGACTTCTGCAGCAGAGCGGGGGAGAGGGCAGGCCTAGAGCAAATGCCTGGGCCTTGCCATATAAGTAAGTCCGGCACGCATTAACGTCAATGCGACCTCATTGTTTAAAAAAAGACTGTAAAACACAGCATGCAGAGACATCCGAAACAGCGTGCAGGGCTCACTTCCAAATGCACGAACCTCATTATTTGACGCGTTGGCATCATTTAACACGAGTATCCAACATAGTAACAACATTTATAGGTCAGAAAAGAGGAAAAAGCATAATAGTTCCCCTTTAAGTTCAAACTCCTGAGTCAGAATATCTGCAACTCTTACTGAAACAAAACCCACATTCAACTTTTTACAAATGTTTTTTGGCATAACTGAACTTCTATAATTATGACGAAGAGATTACACTTTGAGATGGATCCTTCTGCTCAATTCCAAGGGGGCTTCAAAGGGGAACTTGTTCATTGTGGTGAGTAGGGCTGTCGCAATAAGTACAATTTGGCAAGCAAAAAACGGCTATGTTCATGTTTTTCTCCTTTTTTTCCCTTCTTGTTTTACACTTCATGTTAAATTAATGAATGCTTAAAAATTCAACAAGCAATATGAGGTCCAAGCTTGTACATAAAAACTCTCTGTGACCCAACCTCAAACTCAAAAGCTACAAGTTATGTCATGTTTTATGCTGTTTCAGTATTTATTTTTAAGTTAATCTGTTGACCTCGGCCTTAGCATGTTAGGTGGCTAGTGTGGCTACTACCACAGGCTGGAGCAATGTTGGACTAATGTAATACTGAGGGGGAGTCAAGAGAAACTGTGTGAATGTTAAAGGCAGATGCTGGTAACTTTTTTTTCATGTTGCCTTTTGTGAAAGTTTATACTGCAGCGAGCTGTGTGAGCTTCATTGTTGAACAGTAGCCAAACAGTTCTGCTCTGTGATTGTGTTACCAGTGTGTGCAGGTGTCTTTGTGTTTTTGTGTTGTGTGTAAATTTACTTGACATGCCTTGAAGGTTAAAGTATAGCTACGTGTGAAAGAGAAATGGTCAAACTGCAGAAATTCATTTGCAACATTGTGTATCTATGACCAGCACCCAGCAACTAGCTTGCCACCATAAAGTTGCCCACTAGACAATCAGGTGAGAACAACAGAATAGAACATTGCACCAGGCATGACTGCACCAAATCACCAAATTTATCATAAATGGAAGTAATTTTGTAAAACAAGCAAAACAATAAAACATACCTTGCTGTTGAGCCAACATAAATAACCACGGTGGAAAGTTCGACCATGATGGCCCTACTGTTGAGTTAAAATTGTAAGAGCAGATATTACAGTATAGATATACAAGCAGTGTATTTAACAGACCCTCCAGGAAGTTACAATGTTGTGATCGCAACAGTTTACGCAAATTCAACCAATCCCTGTGAAATCTGCGCAACCTTGCAATTTTGCCCAAATTCCACAACTTTTCTGCAAATTTGACTAATCATCATTGCTTCGATTCCATTCCAGCAATCAGACCACCCCCCTGTGCTAACATCATACATGTACATCTCAATGGACTCAATGTTATGTTTTATTATTCACTATTTTTGCATTTATATATTTTTTAACTTTGTCACAGGTAGTGAAAAGAACAGAAGGTTTGTCATTGTTATTGATATTTATCAATGTTCTGTGCAGTTTTATTTTATAATTTTGAGTTTGAGCTCCAAAGAGATTCTGCCTTTTTGTTAAATATTCCACTGGTTCACTTCTTCATTTACAAAGAAATGTTAGTTAGATAGAACACTCAGAACAGAGTGTGGGTTCATTCTTTTTGGAACAAGTTGCCTTTGATTTTTTAATGAATTACACAAAAAGAGCACAACTTTCTTTTGCAATTTTCACTTGGTCCCGCAATTTTATCAAATAATTTTTATCAAATGCCTAAAAACATTGCAATTTTCTAGAAAAGTGGCTGCGAAATCAGGCATTTTAGGCCACAACAATCCCAAAAGAGGCCCACAAAATCCTGGAGGGACTGATTTAAACTTTTTTTGTAATGATCAAATTCATTAAAATTTTATATATTTTAAAATAGTTCAGTTCCTCTAGAAATCATTATAAATATTGGCTCCATAAATATGTATAATCCTAGATAGCGCATCAGTAACATTGAGTTAAATAATCACAGTTTTCTTATGCAACAGCCAATTCGAGCACACAGCTCTTTGCAGTTCCTCTCTTGTCACTCCTCCTCCTGCAGCATTTCCTCCATCTCTCTCTGCTCCTTTACTTTCTTTTACTGTTCTTGTATCTATTTAAAAAAAGAGGGAGAGCTGAAGGAGGGAGAGGAAGACAAAGGTAAAGGAGAAAAAATAGGAAGATGGAGAATGCAAATGCAGACAGATGGTAAATATTTCCATCCTGTAGGGAGCCATGTTAGACTGCAGAGCACTGCTGCACCCTGTATGACAAGACCAGGCAGGCAGACAGGCGATATGTGTGTGTGTGTGTGTGTGTGTGTGTGTGTGTGTGTGTGTGTGTGTGTGTGTGTGTGTGGGGTGTGTGTGTGTGTGCGTGTAGGTGTGTGTGTGTGTGTGTGTGTGGCCAGGCAAGCTGACTCTCAATGAATGTAGGTGAAAGGGCTTTGCTGTCAGAGCGAGGCATTGCAGAGTCGAGCAGAGCAGGGATAAGCAATAATCTACACTCCCTCGCCATCTTTCCCAAGGGGGCGTGGTAGAGAGGCAGATCAATGTGGGAGGAGGAGGGGAGGGCTGTAGGCGAGAAAGATACTGAAGTAATTTGATTAGGTTTTCGAAGAAAGGCAGCAGTCTCTGTTGTTCTCTCTTGTGGTGTTCTTTTCAGTTTCACAGCATTGAAGGGTGGCTGTAAAAAGAGACCAAAAGCTGCAGTAAAAATGGCTTCTTGTTCTCATGTTCAAACCGGTGCTTGTTAGAGTGTGAAAATAAAAATATTTTGGTGAAAATCTAAATGTTATAAACACTCTATATGGTCCATCCATGTACTCCGTATGTTCCAAACACAACCCTGCATTTCACAGTGCTCCATTATTCATGCACTGGTTTGACAGTTTCAAGGTTCGTGTTTATTACCAAAAATAAAGAGCTTGGGTCGATTATCATTTTAACATGTTATTACCATTCAGCGATGTATACATTTTGTGCAAGTAAATATTATCAAGTGTTGAAGAGGCTATTTATCAGTGATTTGCCTCCACATTGTTGTGTCACACTGTTCTCCCTCCCAACATGTCATATGCAGCAGCTTGATTGGGGTCCCTATATGCTTTTAACTATGTTGCTGCAGGTACCACTTTGGCATTATTTTTGGGGGCACCACTCTAGTGTCATGTTTTGTTGTTCATTGAAGTTAGGTGATAGAGGCTAGTGCCCCATGTGAAACCAGTGGTCAGCGTTGACTTGTTAGGAAGTTAGGTAATCTACGTAAATTGTTACATAACTTAAGTATGTTACATTACATTATGACCTAAACAAGTAGTTTTTGTGCTTTTATTTTGGAATTATACCCTGACGATGCATATTTATTCATGCTAACTAAATGTCGCCACCCTGCATGTGCAAAACAGACACTAAAGAGGTACCTACAGTGTCGTACTTTGTAATGTAGGGCCACTGACCCAGCTGCCATATTTGATGAGTTGAGTAAGAATGTGTTAGTTATTTTTCAATAACTGCATGGGTTTGACAGTACAAGCCAACTGCCACCAAGAAAGAAAGACAGTAAAATAGTCATCTAAAAGTGTTGTTTATGAGGCAGTTTGCTAGGTAAGTTTTATAAAAAATAACTTTTATTGTCCTCCTGACAGTAGTACCATAGAATATTATCAAATTTGGGGTAGCTCTTATTGATCTTTATGTTATTTCCAGTATTTGTACCCAGTCTGACTGTTTATTAAACCTATACGACCAGTACCCTACTGGACACAATTCAGATTATGGCACTTAACACCTGATCTTTCAATTGAAATAGTAGCTGGCAGTAAGTAGACTTCCATTAGCAAGCACCTACCATAAACATGGTTAAAATGCCAAACAAAACAGTCTAATCAGTTGTAAATATGTTAAAGGTCTTGTATTTATTTATATTAACAGTTGATATATATCAATTTCAAGTTCAACTCTGCTTTAGCAATTAAAAAAGCCATCAAGTATTGGTTCAGGCACTGTTCAGGCACCAGTACTGTTTTAAAAGTACCTTTTTAGCAGGAAGATAAACAAATGATACCCAACCTTTTTTTGTTTATTTATTTATTTTTATTTTGTGAAGCAAGGCATGGATAGTACAGACAGGTATTGGGAATAGACAATGACAATGAGAAAGAACAAAGTTTGTATTGGATAAGGGGGAGGGCAGTGTGAATTCTTCTGTGTGTGTGTGTAGATGCGAAGAAGCAACAGGGGAGGAAAATAGATAAGTAAATCAATCAATTCAAAAATTAAAAATTAATAAATTAGTGCTCAATAATGAGCAAAAGAAAGGGAAAAGAAAGGGAGAAGAGGACGCAAAAAATCAGAATCAGAATCACTTTATTTGCCAAATGTACATGGTACAGGAATTTGACTTGGAGATGCAGCAGAGTGGGAGAAGAAGATCATTTTTAAAAGTTTTAAGAGAACAACTTAAATAACAGAATTATGTACAAATAAGATGATATACAAAGAATACTATACAGTTCAAAAATTGCATGTGTGCATGTGTGTCAGAGGGGGGTGGGGGTGGCAGTAAGTGATGGGCAGTTGAGGTTAGGGAGGAGACTAGGATGGATTGTTGAGGAGAGTTAAGGGGGATAATAAATTAATTAAAAAAATCTTGTCAGGGGTGGCTACTTATGCATTCATAAATGTTATCATTTTATTATTACTTTTTTTTTTTCCTTCCTTTTTCCCCCTTTACCCTTTTTTCCTGCCCCATCCAGATACAGGCTCCTTTATTTGTGGACTTGTTTACATGTGCTTGCTTAACTCAGCTGCCTAATAGATGTTGGGTTTTTACACTTGCAGCAGCAGTGTGTATTCACAGTCCAGCAAATGAGAATACACCTTGAACTTCTGGGCTTGTGAAATTATAAATAAACACTGTCAGACCAAAACCACAGCTTCCTCTTAGTGGTTTCATAACTGTCTCGCAAAGAAATCTAAAAGTACAAATAACCAGAACATTAACATTCATGTGTTTCATCTTTGGAGGACATCAGTAATAAGGCTGGAGTTGGACATGGAGCGTAAATGAACTGTTCATACTTTTGTGGCATACTTTTAAGTCCTGTTATATAACACAGAGTAGTTTTGGCTGCAGGAGATGCTTACTGTTCACTGGGGAGAAATCTGCTTTCACTGCCTAACAAGACAGCTATAAAAAGATAAAGATCCAGTGTGTGTGTGTGTGTGTGTGTGTGTGTGTGTGTGTTGGGGAGGGGGGTATGTGAGCTTGCTGCCGGCGCAAACTGGAAAGGACAATCAACAATTACAGGCAGGCAGGCGTGGGGATGAAGGAGGTGGCGGGGGAGGTGAGGTGTGGAGAGAGAAGAAGAAAAATGAATCAGGGCTTGTGTGCTTGGTTAGTTCAGATAATGAATTGCTGAGTGGAGAGGGGGAGGACGAGGAGGAAGGCTGAGGTCACTTTAGGTTAACTTGTCTCACAGGAATAGGCAGACGAGAACTGCACTACTTTCTGTGTTTTGTATGCATGCAGGGGGATGCACATGCACGTGTGTGAGCATGTGGGTGATGCAATAAACATTCCTGCCATGAGTGTCACGCTATTCATTTCCCTGAATGACAATTGGTAGAGGTAATACGCAAAGAAGCATAGCAACAAAGGCAGAGGAAAACTGTAAGATAATAAACATGGATGTAAACAATAGAGGATTTATATAATCTGTGTTTCAAGAAACACAATTCATATGCAGATCTGCAGTCAGTCAATGAGCCACTGATTACCATAGCAACCTAGACACCAGAGTCCTCCAACTGAGCCTCCTGTAATGCCACAAGATTTTCCAAAGATCAGACTGTTATGATTGAAACAGCTTGTTACTGCAGTTATTCAGATAATAAAACCGATTTGATGTCTAAAGCACTGCAGTCAATAACACCCCCAAACGGTATCATAATTTCTATCTGGAAAATACATAGATTTCAACTTTAAAGGGTCTTGAACATAAGAAAAAAAACCACAATCCCTCCTTTACTATCACATCTCACATTAAATGATCAAAGGAGCAACATTAAATTAAATTAAAATGTTAAAAAATTGAAATAACATCATCGACAGAATGTGAAAAAGAGAGGGGATTACATGTAGCAAAGGGCCACAAGTGGGAATCGAACATTTGGCTGTGGAGGACTGATAGTGTCGGTACATGGGGCATATGCTCTTCCAACTGGACAACAGAGGCACCCCTCTTTCGCTCTCTTTAGTCTAAATGAAAAGAAAGGAAATATTATTACCCCTGTTGTCCATAATAAACCATACACCTTCTGAATTCAAGTTTCTCTTTATCTATCTCTTTTCTTTATCTTGTTCATAAAATAAATTTGTCAGAAACAAAACAAAACTCGCCAAAATGTCTCGGTTTGTCTTTCCACTGTTCAACAATCACCAACTCTGGTTTGGTTGAAATAAATCCAGTGTTACATGAGAAACTATTCTGGCTACTAGCTGTCTCTTGGGTGCCTGACCTTCTCCTCGCTTGTCTCCGCTTCACATTTCTTCTGTCCCTGCCTACTGCACCTGTGGTCATCATCGCCATGTGAGCTTCATATATGTTAAATGTGGCAATGATGGTGCACACATGCTGCAACTGTTAGCAAGCTTCAGTACATTTTTGTTTTTTTGGCTTTCTTGGTGAAACTTGTATTACCTATGACAGAAATACACTTACAGGCATTGGAAAAGGATGCGCAGGGTTTGGACTTAAAAGCAGCAGACCTTGAGGCGATCACTTTTGACCACCCAGCTGGACCAAATGCCCCAGGAGGGGAGAGAGAGGAGCAGAGATAAGAGAGAGGCTAGCCCAGCTTGCACTTAAAGCTGCTCCTAGCTAATGTCCACGCTGGCCACGCAACAGGCAAGCAGAGACTGCTGCGCCCACATTTTGCAACATCTTTGCAGCATCTACCCAATACTGTATACAGTGCATGCTGTGATGAGGTCAGTTTAGTGAAATCCCAAAAAAAAAGAAAAGTACACACTGTAATTTTGGATATTTCTCTACCCTAACCATTTTACAGTAGTTCACAGCTGTGCTTTGCCTAAAATTTAAATTCATTCCCCAATCTTTCAATTTATTAATAGATATTTCCTCAAGACGATGAGATCATCAGTACTCAGTACCTGCTAGTACCCACAGTTACAGCTTCAGGTAGTGAGCTATAAATACATACACGGCTGTTCATCCTCACTGGAATTTTACAGTGTTTAACCTCTAAATGGACACTGTGATATGAATCCTTTAAATTATAGACTGCAGACAGAATGCACATCATTCCTGCTGCTGGATTTTGGCTGCAGCTTAGTCAGCTGACAGGGAAGCAAGCAAGGAAGGCTTCATGCATGGCTTGGTAGGGAAAATAGTTGACATTTGGAGCCAATTTAAATACAGTACAGCAGAATGAAAAAGTTAGTGTGTTCTACAGAAACATTATTGTCAGGAGAGAAGCCCTATGGCTGCAAAATATTTGGGAAGAATACTAATTGTGCAGACACAGTCCAGCAAGGATGCATTTTGATGCACTGGACATTGTCCATTTTCAACATAGCAGCCGAGTCACAAAAGTTCTCATATTACAGCTAAACAATGAACTGAAAATATGTTTCTAAAAATATTTGAGGAAAGAAATAGGCATTGTAGTAACAGAATCTTGTTTCGTATTTGAGCAGCACTGCCTAGTTTGACAGTAAGCTTCGTGAACCTGGTCCGTTGCACTGAGGTCAAGTCATAATTATGCAATTTCAAATATGATGATTGACTGTCATATTTCAGTGGATCCAGTCTCTACACCATAAGAGCAAAATCTTCTGTTAATCTTATATTAACTTAAGACAACCAAGTTACAAAAGAGTAATGTAGCTTACATATTATCAACATCTCATAACAACAGGACACTGCTTGCACGTGGGGGTTTAGCCAAACTTTAAAAAGAGTAGGCTGGCCAGCTAAATTGGAAAAGCTCTTCTTTAACTTGGAGTGTGAGGCATGCTATGTAGCCATGTGGTGCTATGCTTCAAACTGATGAAGGTCTGACACCATCTTACATCATTTCACAGCGGCAGAATGCTGTTTATTCCTCGATTCATTCACTGCCGTTCTGCACAGTGATCTGCAGCCCTGAGTGACACAGTAGCTGAGCAGCTAGGGAAAATATACATGCTGTACATAACAGAATAAGAATTTGACCTTTCAGTTTGCAAACAGTATCTGTATCCGATTAAATTCTCCGAATTGGTGGCTGAGACTGTCGCTAGCACTTTAATTGAGCCTAAAAAGTGGTTCTAAAATTCTATCTGAAACTGACCTGAACCCAACCCTCGTTAGCATATTTCAGCCCGAAGCCAATTACAGGCCAACATTTTTCTTACAAGCTTACCTCTATGCACCAAACAGTAGGAGTTTTCAGTGACAGGGACAATACATGGGGGGATTTATAAATAAATAAAATAAATAAATAAATAAATAAATAAATAAATAAATAAATAAAAAGAAAGAAAGAAAGTACAGCCCAAACCCGTGAGCCCATGAAATATGTGAGAAATAAAGCCCAACCCAACCCAAATCAGGTCCCTTTGGGTTCAGGCACACTGTCGTTGCATGATTGTAAGTTGAACTGGAGCTCTGAGTGGCTATAGCGGCTGAGCAGTACTGAATCTACTGAACAGCTGTCAGTATCTGTCCAATTAAATTCTCAGCTCATTGGCTCCTTCACAAACGACTGCTTTCAGTGCCTCGTCAGTGAGCTAAACTGTTTGATGAATAAATCTTTGAATGAACTGATTAACCACCTTAAACACGATGTTCCCAACTACTGTTGTCCTCTAGGAGCATATTCTTTATACTGTGTGTGTGTGATTTGGGTGGGGTGGGTGGTGATTGTAGTGTTCAGGGTGTGTGGGAGGAAGGCATACATGGTCTAAGAAAGTGATTCCCTTAAGTGCATGTCCTCATAAAACAAGGATAGAGAGAGAGAGAGAAGAGGAGAGAGAGAGAGAGAGAGAGAGAGAGAGAGAGGAATGAGACTACTGAATAAATGCAGAGGATAATAAGGTGAGATGGAGCAGTGAGGTGGGGACAGGAAGGAGAAGAGAGGCAAGCAATTCAGAAGCATGATGGAAGGAAGAGAGAGGATGAATAAAGACATGAGGAAAGGGGCAAGAAGAGGAAAAAGAATGGGAGGGGTGGCAGAGAGCAATGGATGGATGGATTGGATTAGACTGAATGAATATTTAATGACAGGGACAGCTGGATAACTGTTATGGTATCTGGAAGCATGGAGAAAGAGGCTACAAACAAAAACGAATGATCATGAGACCATATATTGCAACTGATAATATAAACACTCAGAATTATGATTTGAAATGCTGCTTATGACTAAATAACATTAAAAATCCAACATTTACAGGATGGGAAAAAGCAGCTGCATTCTCTGTAGAACCCACTACAAAAAACCAAAAACAATTAAAGCTGCAAGCCGCATCGAATGGGACCTCGCACCCATCAGGATGTGCGCCTGCTGCGCCCCCATTACCAGACCAGACTGGACAACAAAGCTCTGAATTGTCACGTTTTGGAAACTGCTGGAAGGAGTTTGATGCCACTTCCTGTCTCCAGTAGGTGGAACTACAGCACAGCCACTAATGCAACACTGAAAATTTCATGTAAATCAGATGATGAAACATGTGAAGGGGTGAACTGGATCATTTGTACTCAAATTACAGAAACTTCCTATTTCATGGCAAGATATCAAAACTCGACACCATGCCATGCCCTTCAACAATAGTCAAATCTTTAAAGGGGCTAAATGCGAAATACCAGCCTCATTAGCTGTCAGGAATTTTACTTTTGCTATTTACACAACTAGTGGTGTATTGACCTCTGGAGTAGAGAGTCACGTGACACGCCCTCTGTGTGTGCTGTTCTGGAGCCTCTGTTTTGGTAAGCCGGTCCGGCCGCGCGTGCATGTTAGTGCATGTGAACCCCTCCTCCTCTCCTCCGCCGGAACCATTATGCCACCCCTGCCCACCCCTGTATGCAAAAGCGCCACAGTCACGGAGGTGTGTCTGCTCACTTTGCGACAGCAACACGTCAGCTGTTTCTTCACTGGATCGGAAGTGCTGAAAACACGCAGGTAGAGGGGGTGGAGCAGACGGAGAGCAAGGGGAAGGCGAGTGGAAAGGGGGTGTGTGCCACTGAGCCAGTTTTGTTTTGGTTTGATGCAGACCAGAGCTGCAACGTCTAGTGGTGAAATTGAGATCGCATTTAGCCCCTTTAAATAACTGTTGATCACAAACTAGGCTAGATGGCACACACCAATTTTGAAGTCATTCTGATCAATTCTGTTGCTCTCTTGCTAAAATACAATGTGTGGAAAGGGCTAAAATTGACCACGATATTAAACTTCTCATTGGGTTTAAGCTGTGGCTTCAGGATGCTTTTTGTATGCCTGGACATGTGCCTGCTGATTTTTGTACATGTTTGCCTCATTGAAATATTGTAGGTGCAATGGAACCATTTCACAACACTGACTAAATATTGTCCTGTAGATGTATTTAGGCCGGGTATCTTATCAAACATGTTATATTTGGGGTGGATTCGACCATGAAGTGCAAAGTTACAACAATTTCCTGTTTCATGATGAAACATCAAAACCTGACGCCACACCTCAGTGGCATACTTCATCAATAGTTAAACCTTTAAATACTTTTAACAGAGGAGTACAGTGACTAATAGAGAGCTGAACATTATGATGTCACAGTGAAGTTGACCTTTGACCTTTTGGATAAAGATAAATAGTTAAATAATAGTTCTTCACTCCAGAATCTTTCAGACTTATTTCACAGCAACTGACACAAGTTAGATGCTATTTTTGATGTCAGTGAAACACGCAGTGTTAGAAACACTTATGCAAATAATTTTGATTACAGTTATATCCCAATTGTTATGTGAAGGCTTTATTATTATTTTTTCACTTCCCCTCAATTTCATTTAATTATACAAGACAAGACTAGAAGATTCGAGACTCAGAAGTTAAGTTATAAATTTGAGTTAATTTGCTAAAGATAAATTTAGAATGTTTAGAGTTAACTATGTACAATTTTATGTTCACAGCAGTGTCTTTAAAAAGTCACATTTGCTGAATCTGCCTCACACATTTACCTCAGTCTACCTAAGTTACTACAGTATTCAAAGGAAATCAGTAGAAGTAGAAAGGAGGATGTTTTATCAAGGACGAGGTTTGGTTTCTGGTTTCAACAGGATATTAATGTATAAACCTGGTGATGTCAGTCCAAAACAGTTTCTTGTTTCTAAATAAATCTTTGCTTGTTTCCCATTCAGCACACACTCTGCTACACACATTAAGTAATCAATCTTTATTTGTACAAAGAACCTACATGATACTCTGTATTTGAGATACTATGTATATGTAGATGTATATACACACACACACACACACACATATATACATAAGATATTGCTGTACAACATAAAATTGTACACAGTTAACTCTAAACATTGTAAATTTATCTTTATCTTTAGCACAATTAATTGTGTCACGTGACTTAGGTAGAGTCTGTGTATACAGTCTGTGGTCTGTGTCGCCACTGGAGTTGTCACCCGTCTGCTGAAATACGGAATCATCCCGTATTTGAGGATTAAATAGTGTGTCCTGGTTTGAATCAGGGCGGGACGGGGTTTGTCTTGTATTTCCGTCTTGAATGCAGCTTCATCCCACCTGCTGCCCGGTGAAGAGCTGTCTGACTCTGCCCGTGATCAGGTAAAACTCGCTGCAATCGGTGGTTTGATCACACACGAGAGTGGAAAATACTGTTAAACTCTTGGTTTGACAGAGTCAGTGACAGTGACAATCAGACTAGTTGTAACTCTGCGAGTGTTTCCTATGATGGACGGTGGCCTGTCAGATGTACGACAGCTTCAGGGGGACAATATTCTCCATTCACAACCAAGTGACCATAGACTGTATGGATGTGACTTGTTTATGAAAGTTGAAGTGTGCAGATGGATACATAGGCATTTATTTAATACACTAATCAAAATGTAGTGCTGATGTGAAAAAATAAACAACTATGATGTGTTATTATTTTTCACCAATCTGTAAAATTGAATCCTTAAATTGTAATGGATTAACTGTACTGCATCCTTCAATACTATATAAGAAAGAATAGAAGAAAATACAAGTAATATTAGTATATGTAGTATTTTAACTGCGATTAATCGCGATTACTCACAGAGTAGTATTGTGATTAATTAGTTAGTTAATTTTTTTAATCGTTTAATCGGTTTCTGGGCAATATTTGTCATTGTTTTTGGTTAATGTATTTTATTTAATAAAGTTAAATTTGAATTACATTTTAAACACTTGAAAAATATCCCTTTAAGGTACATTTTGAACAAATAAAAATTGTGCGATTAATCGTGAATAACTACAGATGGCCATGCGATTAAACGTTTTAATCGACTGACAGCACTTTATGCATATATGTGTATACATATATATATATATATATATATACACACACACATATATTCTATACTGTTACATGGTGTGAATTATTATTCATAATGAAGTTAATTATTTAGATCAAATGTTTTAAGACTTACAAAGCATATAATGTGGATGTGTGTTATGTATCAAATATCGATTACATTGATCTGTCTAATTAGACTGCACTTCTTTTCATTCGCCTATAGAGGTCAGTGGTTTTCACCAAAGCTTCAAGTAATGAACCTATTTCGGTTCAGTTGGCTGAAGTGGTTCAAAGCTTTACAAAAGCTTAATTTACCCATCACTAACATTTGGGAAAGTTATCATCCATTTGTCATCTCTAACATTAACACTCATAAACATTTCATACAATTAATTAAATAATTCTTGAATATCCCTGAATCCATAAAAAGTCTCTTTCATGGAGAGAAAGTTGCCAGCTGGTGGCGCTATGACTATCACAGAATATCATGTAGATGTGTTCAGGGCAGGAGTCTTATCAAACAGTCTTATGGTCTGGACTGGATCATTTATACCAAAGCTATAGCAATTTTGTACTTCTGGGCAAGACATCAGAATTCAATGCCATGCCATGGCCACACCCTTCAACAATAGCTAAATCTTTAATAACTTTTGATCACAAACTAGTCTAGATGACACACACACATTTCGAAGTCATTATGATGAATTCTGTGGGAGGAGTTTGTTAAAATGATGGAAAATGCCAAAATTGACTACTAGATTCAAAATGGCTGACTTTTTATTGGTTTTAGGCTGTGGGTCCCAAGAGACCTTTTTGTGTGTCTGGGCATAATACATGTATGTTCTGATTTTTGTGCATGTCAGTGGAACATGCCATGGGGGTTGCTGTTTAGAGGGTGCAGGCCAAGCCATTTGACTACGCCCACTGCCAAAAGCTATATCAGACAAAATTTTTCACCACAACTAACATGTGAGCCAAGTTTCATGTGCCATCTAGTTTGTTTAGCCCCTCAAAAATGTGACTGAAGAGGATGAAAAAAAAAACAACAAAAAGCAACAATCCAAGCAAATCCAATAGGGTCCTCACACCATTCAGTGCTCGGGCCCGAAAAATAACATTTGTGATATGTTCCTATTATGTATTTATGAGATAAATATGGCAGTGTCTTGACTTTCTTCACCATTGGAGATACTGTGATGAATGAATGCATGTTTATGGAATGGATCAAGGATTGAATAGTAGGCCAGGTCGCAGCTTATGCTACTTCAGAATAAACCAGGTCAGAACCTCTAAATCTAAAACTGTATTAGGAATTTCGGCCACATAAGTGCTATATACACAGCACCATTACTATGAGAACTGAGTTGATTCTGCTTGTGTACTACCTTTTCTAACATCAGTGTATATGGTATCATGACTCATATAACACCAATGCAGTCACCATTCAGGGCATGGCTATTTGGATCCCTTGGGTCCTCAGCAATACACCCGCCAAGTGTGATCTCTATGAGATGAACAGCTGTTGAAATATGCGAAGGACAACCGTATATACATACATGCATACATAACAGACAGACGTAGGATATAGGTCAAAACATGCTCGGCTGACTCTGCAGAGCCCCAAAATGTTCGCCTGTTTATTTGATGTTTATTAGTATTAATTATATGATAATAATGTGTCATGTGTCCAAATTGAACCAAATTCGATACATGTTTGTCCATGGGTCCCCAGCCATAAGCAGGTATGGCTGGGGACCCATTATGTATCATACCCACTTATGTATCTGATGAACAGTCCTTGAGATATGCGAGGAACAGGTTCTTCCTTTATTGCTGAACTCATAATTGACAGCAAAAAAAAGATTAAAATCACATTACCCATAGTGCAGTTCCACCACTGACAGTTCAGTCAAGGATTCTGGTGTGCTATGCTTGTGCTGGCTAACATGACCTGGAGCTATTAGCCTCAAGCAGAGACAACATATTTTCACTACCAAATAAAATATAGCTAAATACAACAGCTTGGATGAGGGTGGTATGGCACTCCCAAATTTCAAAGATTACTATAAGCACAACTCATACCAATACCAATAGGTTAGCAACAGGCTTGGGGAGTAACGGATTACATGTAACACCATTACATAATTAGGATACAAAAAAAAGGTAACTGTAATCTGTTACAGTACAGAAAAAAATATGGAATCAGATTACCGGTATGCATTTTAATCAGAAAAGGGGAACAACAACATCACAGTACAGTGCAAGTCATGTCTCCCAGCTGTGAAAATACTGTCATCATCCAGGGACTCGACGTCCAACTTAAAGAAACATCTACAGGTATGAAGACAATAATGTTATGCTAATGTTTGCTGAAATACACAGAAATCCAGTAAGCTAAATTAAGGGTTGTTAGCTTGCTAACCTGTAAACAAATCATGTTTTTAGTGATAATAGCAAGATTTCTGTCAGAAAGGGTTATTGGCACAGCGCCATTAAGGCTAACTGCTTCTGTGTGCAAAGGTAATCAGTTTTGGCAGATGATCATGTTTGGCTTTGGTAATTAAAGTCAGCACGTGTGCATTTCATGCCACAGGCAATGCAGACACCAGGGAAGGGAAATTACATGTAGGTAACTTTGGAGCATGTTAATACCTAACACACCTCTGTCAGGTGGTGATTTTTGTTTTTTTTTACAACTAATAACAATAATAATAATTGTTACTATTATTGTTGATGTTGTGTAGGTTACTTTTAGGTAACTCCAAAGCATGTTAATACCTGACACACATCTTTCAGGTGGTGATTTTTTACATCTAATAATAACTATAACAATAATAATGATTGTTACATTTATTATTATTATTATTATTATTACTATTATTTATCTTATTTATTATCACTACAGTTATTGTTGTTATAACCTGTGATCTAATTCATGAATACAGCTGAATAGTTCATAATTAATAAGTTAACTGATTGTTAATTTTGACACATCTTCTATACTCTCTTGCCTTTATTTGCATGTTTGGTATTGAAGTAATCCAAAAGTAACTAAAAGTAATCAGGTACATTACTTTAATATTGTGATACTAGTAAGTTACTGATTACATTTTTTAACAGGTTGCTTGTAATTGTACTGGATTACATTTTTAAAGTAACTCACCCAACCCTAGTCACAAGCAAGAAGACAATAACAAGAAATTGGTACAAGACAGATCCCCATAAAGCCTAAACCATAAAGCACTAGAAATTATGAGAGAAAGTGATAATATGGAGGAAAAAAAAAGATCTATTTGCTCAGACTGAGAGAAAATGTCTTTGTGTGTGTATATGGAAGAAATGGATGATTTATGACAAAGTGGAAAATGGACTTAAATCTCAAGAAAATGGACTTCAACAACAGATGCTTATAACCATGGCTGTTATGTTTTTGTTGTTGTTGTTGATGTTATTTATTGTGTTTTTGCTTCCTTTAATGTTTTTTTCTTTCTTTGAAAAAGTCAGAAGTTGACATGCCTAATGCCTGGGGCTGAATGTTCAAGCAAAACCCAATACACATCAAAGTTAAAAAAAAGAAAAGAAGACAGCAGCTTGGTCAGCCCTGAATGCTTCACCCTATGACACTCTAGCTGTAGCTTCAGTTATGCATGTGTAGGGCTCTATGGTCAAGTTAGTAATAATAAAAATGTAATGTCTGTGCAAAGGTTCAAAATAAAGGCACAAAACTACTTGGTTTGGTTTAGGGAACAAAACACTTTGTTGGCTTAGCCAACAGAACTACCTGTTCTGGGATGTTTTTTGGCTTATTTTCCAAACCCTAACTGGGTTAAAAAATATCCCAGGGTTAGGGTTAGGGGGTTAGTAATATCACATACAGTATGTTATGTGTATAACGTGTATGTAACACCCCGTCTTGTGGGTGAATGTCCTGTGTTTATATGACCCTTCCATCCACCCCACCTCATCCATAAGTGGACTTTCTCACGTTTGACACTATGATATCGTACTTCAAAGGTATATGAAAATATAATGCCAGAGGGGCACTTCCAGAAATTATACTTCCACATACCTCTACATATACCTCCACACCTCCAGGTTTTCTTCATTTTTCCAGCCTTAACCAGATGTGCAGCTGCCTGCAGAGCCACAAAAGGCTTTAAACTTTTTTTCATATATGCAGTTGTCATGGCGGTTCGTTATTTTTATTACTTGTTTTGTGTGTTTTATTTTAATTATCTGCCGAGAGCTACCAAATGAAATTTTGTTATGTGTAAGCATACGGACAATAAAGACTCTTGAATCAGTAGTACTCCCTAACAGCTTTTACACATTTTGATGTGAAAAAATGGTGGATTGTCCCTTTAAAGTATTGACATCAGCAAGCAAAACATGTATTAAAACTGACTCACACTTCAGGTAGTCTATCATCCAAACTGTAGCAGTGAGTCTCACCACTCTCGACAGGTAGCCAGGAATAGCTGTAGCAGTTCAGTATGTGCAGGAAGTCTCGACGTGAGCCAGTATGTGTGGGTCAGGTTGAGTTGAGCACACAGGCGCAATCTCAGTATTGAGTGCATACATCTACATTCAGTCCTGAGGGGAAATGTGTCACTTACGACCTGCTTAAAGCCAAACGTTGTCTCACAGTCCGGAGTGTCACCATTTCCTAGAAACAGTACATATCAGTGCAGACCAAACACAAAAAAGTATCAGTAATGATTTGTTAGTTCATTTTTCTTACCATCGCTAATGGAAGGATGGATAAATGGATGGGGGGATGGGTGGGTTGAGAAGAGGGATAGAGGGCAGAGTAGACAGCCAGACAGTGAGCGCTGGGTCAGGGTTAATGGATAACATCCCCCCTGGACCATAAACTGCTTCCACCTAGACATGACTGCTCGAGAGTGCACATGTGCACTCAATAATGCAACTGTTACAGCTTTGTGTGGTGAGAAAGAAACCATGAGGAGTCTCTTTTTTACCATCAATACAGAATTAGCACACTGCTTCTGAGATATTAGTACAGTTACTTGAAACAAACTAGATTTTTGCCAAGATCAAGTGACTCAGAGGTTGCAGTTAATGCTAAACACACATAACAGATGTATGAAAATGTAAAAAGAAGTAGTTTGGATTTAAATTAGAAACCAAAAAGGATCTGTCAGTTGTCAGGGGTATTACTGAGGCCACAGACACAGACAACAGTTTCCAAACTGGCACGGCATGAAAAATTTAAAGAAAAGCTTTCTTTCTTTCTTTTTTTTAAAAAGTAAATTGTGTAATATCAATATTTCCTGCGCCATAATGTGAATTCATCTGTTGAGTCTGTTTACTTATTATCTTCCATTTTTTATTTATTAAAGGTTTTTGCTGTTACACTATTCCATTTGCTGCTGTAACAGTGTAAATTTCCCCATCATGAGATTAATAAAGGATTATCTTATCTTTATTTCACTACTAACTATATTATTTTATCTTTGATGATATTAGTGATTGCACCACCATGAGGCTGACATTTGTGTAAAGTGTCTTAACAACAATTGGATGGATCAAATTTGGTATCTTTCAATTTAGTGCATTATCAGGTCAGATTTTTAATTTGCACAATTCTTGACTAAAAACCTGCAAAACTTATAATATTCCCATTAGCCTCGTGGGCACATGTAGTTCAAAGCACCTCTGTGCCAAAGTACAGCCTTACAAAGCTGCTAGCATGGCTTGGGGATTCGTCGAGGATGTGTCCACCAAGATGTTTTTCTTTCCTATTGAAAATAACTGGGCTTTCTGCTGAATTAGCCCAGCTGGGAGCACTTGAGAGCACATTAGAGGCACAGCATTTTTTCAGCTGGGATGCTTCAGTTGCTATCATATGGATGTACACTCACCGACCACTTCATTAGGTGTACCTGTTCATCTGCTTGTTAATGCAAATATCTAATCAATCAATCACATGGCAGCAACTCAGTGCATGAAGACATGGTCAAGACGACCTGCTGAAGTTCAAACCGAGCATCAGAATGGGGAAGAAAGGTGATTTAAGTGACTTTGAACATGGCATGGTTGTTGGTCCCAGACGGGCTGGTCTGAGTATTTCAGAAACTGCTGATCTACTAGGATTTTCACACACAGCCATCTCTAGGATTTACAGAGAATGGTCTGAAAAAGAGAAAATATCCAGTGAGTGGCAGTTCTCTAGGTGAAAATACCTTGTTGATGCCAGAGGTCAGAGGAAAATGGCCAGACTGGTTCGAGATGATAGAAAGGTAACAATAACTCAAATAACCACTCGTTACAACCGAGGTACGCAGAAGACCACCTACATACCTTAGCCTGTCAGCTAAGAACAGGAAGCTGAGGCTACAATTTGCATGGGCTCACCAAATTTGGACAATGGAGGATTGGAAATACGTTGTCTGGGCTGATGAGTTTCGATTTCTGCTGCAACATTCAGATGGTATGGTCAGAATTTGGTGTAAACAACATGAAAGCATGGCTCCATCCTGTCTTGTATCAACAGTTCAGACTGGTGGTGGTGGTATAATGGTGTGGGGGATATTTTCTTGCCACACTTAGGGAAGCATTGTTTAAATGCCACAGCCTACCAGAGTATTGTTGCTGACCATGTCCATCCCTTGATGACCACAGTATGCCCATCTTCAGATGGATACTTCCAGCAGGATAACGCACCAAGTCACAAAGCTCAAATCATCTCAAACTGGTTTCTTGAACATGACAGTGAGTTCACTGTACTCCAGTGGCCACCACAGTCACCAGATCTCAATCCAATAGAGCACCTTTGGGATGTGGTGGAATGGAAAATTCACATCATGGATTTGCAGCTGACAAATGTGCAGCAACTGTGTGATGTGATCATGTCAATATGCACCAAAATCTGTGAGGAATGTTTCCAGCACCTTGTTGAATCTATGCTATAAAGAATTAAGGCAGTTCTGAAGGCAAAAGTGGTCCAACTCGGTACTAGCAAGGTGTACCTAATGAAGTGGCCAGCGAGTGTAATACCTAATTTGCAAGCATGTAAACATGGCGTCGATCTCGCGATATTTTCACACGTGCATCCATTAAGAGATATACAAAGTCTCGCGAGATCAACGCCATGTTTACATGCTACCTGCTACATGCTACAGTTGACATTTCAGCTAAAAACATGGAAGATCTTCACCCATCCTCACATCGGCATGAGGTGAGTACATATTGAGTGGATTATCATGTAGTGGTGAAATATCCTTTTAACATTCCTTAACTCTTAAAGTGAACGATAATCCACTCAGTATGTACTCACCTCTATGCCGATGTGAGGATGGGTGAAGATCTTCAGTTCACAAAACAATCCTGGAGTTTCAGCAGAAAACAGGGTTGCAGCCAAATCCAGTACCTTTACAGTCAATGGTGACCACATATAAAATGTAAAAAAAAAAGAACACAAAACAAACAAAATGTCTCCATCTTGCTTGTGTGGTGTAATACAAGTGTCCGTGAGCTGCAACATTAAAATTTAACCACAAAAGACACCATTTACACTATGTTTTTAGCCGAAATGTCAACTGTAGCCTCCCACATAGCATGTAAACATGGTGTCGATGTATTGCAAGACTTCGTATATCTCTTAATCGATGTGCGTGTGAAAATATCGCGAGATTTCTTGTGCATCTGGCTTGAGTCTAAGTGCATCACAACAAACTGCGATGCACTGTGTATTCTGACACCTTTCTATCAGAGCCAGCATTAACTTCTTCAGCAATTTGAGCTACAGTAGCTTGTGTGTTGGATTGGACCACACGGGCCAGCCTTCGCCCCCCCCCCACGTGCATCAATGAGCCTTGGCTGCCCATGACCCTGTCACCGGTTCACCACTGTTCCTTCCTTGGAACAATTTTGATAGATACTGACCACTGCAGACCAGGAACACCCCACAAGAACTGTAGTTTTGGAGATGCTCTGACCCAGTCGTCTAGCCATCACAATTTGGCCCTTGTCAAACTGACTCAAATCCTTCCACTTGCCCATTCTTCCTGCTTCTAACACATCAACTTTGAAGACAGAATGTTCACTTGCTGCCTAATATATCCCACCCACTAACAGGTGCCATGATGAGGACACAATCAGTATTATTCACTTGTCACCATCTGTCAGTGGTCATAATGTTATGCCTGATCAGTGTATGTTACCATTTGAGCCACCACAATTAAATAAAATACTGTAAGAGATATAATTAATTTAAAAAACACTTCTTCTGGCCATGATAAAATTACTAGTTCAGTGGTAAAAGAAGCATCTAATTACATATTGGAACCTCTCACTTATGATTTAAGCCTACGGCAACTGCTGTTGTTCCTAAGGACTTTAAAAAAGCAAAAATTATACCTTTGTTTGATCCAACTGACTTTACAAACTATCACCCATATCAATTTTGCCTTGCTTTTCAAAAATTTTGGAAAAAACAATTTACATCAGAATATTAGGCATCTAAATCAGAATAATGTTTTAGATGAGCATCAGTATGGATTAAGATAGAGAATTTCTATCTCCATGACACTTTTACAGCTTGTTGACATAATACAAGCAGCAACAAATGATAACAAATTTGCACTAGGTATTTTCTTAGATCTCTGTAAACCATTTTCACTGTTAACCATGATATTTTGTTGACCAAATTAAAACACTATGATTTCCAAGCTGATACAATAAAGTGGTTAACGAGTGAAAGAGAGCAATATGTGTTAATAAATGGTTGTGCTTCAAGTCCAGCTCATATAACATGTGGAGTACCACAAGGATTGATTTTGGGCCCCTTATTGTTTCTTATTTATATTAATGACCTTTCATTAGTTTGTAAATTTTCCTTTCCTATTTTGTTTGCTGACGATACTAATATGATCCTATCACATACCCACTTGCACACTCCAGTAAATAATACAAATGAGGAATTTGTGACAGTTACAAGATGGCTTCAACTCAGCAAGCTCTCATTTAATATTAAAAAGTCAAATTACATTATAATTGCAGGAAGGAGCAGGAGATATAGTTTCTTGTTTATTACCTTTATCTTATTCCATGATTTATCCTTATTTGATTTATGGTAATATTGCTTGGGCAAATGCATGCCCCACCATAAATTTAATTTGCTGCAAAAACAACTTGTGAGCTAGGCAGCTCTTTCAGACTGCACAGGCCTCAGTTCCTCTGTTCAGAAAACTTCATATTCTTTCAGTATATGACAAAAATATTCATCAGATATGTGTGTTTATATATAAATATCTGTTTTTTTTTTTTGCATTTTTCTTTACCATCATCCTTTCATAACTTCTTCAAATTTAATTCTGAAGTTCACTCATATAACACTCAGCAAGTTGATCATCTTCACTTTCCTTTTCATAAAACAAAACATGGACAGTTGTGGCGTGTGGAGAGTGTGGAAGAACCCAGGAGCGGAAGCGGCACAGGTTTGAACAATGATTTATTTACACAGGTGCGAGTGAGTCCCAAAAATCCAACAAGTGCAAAAATCCAAAAACAAAGGGAGAGTGCTGGGGCTGTGAGGGCAACAGGAGGCACTGGAAGAAAAAAGAGGAGAGACACAGGTAAGACAAAAATCACAAGCATTCACTAGAGACTGTAGAACTTTACCAAGATCTTGAAAAGGAGCCAAGTTGATACCGCGGAGGTTATCTGGATACTCTGGCGTTGAGGAGTGTCTCTGCTGGCCTTAAGTAGAGAGGCTGATTGTGAAGCAGCAACAGGTGAGTCCAATCACTCCTCAACGCCACGGGGGAAGGGTGCCTCAGGGAGCACAAAGGTAAGTTACCCAAAAACAACACAAACCCGGAAACGGTGCTACCAAAATAAAAGCCCCAAAATACAAACCACCACAGACAGTTATCCTTCAGACACCATGGTACACGGATATGAAATGCAAAAGTAAATGTTATTAAGGACTCATCTGCTTTAGAGGTTTTTAAAAGGAAACTGACATCACATTTAATTCATGACATTTAATTATTGCTTGATATATACATTTTTTTACAGTCTTTTTTTTTACATATTGTTTATGCATTTCTTTGTTTTCACTGGATCATTTGTTCATTAACTGTTTTCAGGTTTTTCTACTCATTGTATGTGTTTCTTGTTGATATCTTTTGTTTACTTAAATGATGTTAGTGCTAGTTTTAATTAATATCATTGTCTTCATTTGTTCATTTATTTTTTCCTAGAAGGAAGGGAGGTCCCTTGTATAAGCCTGGAGCTTCCTGACCTCTCCTGACACATTTATTATATTCTTTGTTTCATTATTGTATTTTATATGTGAGCAAATAAAAAAATAGAAACAAGTGATCGTGAACATCTATGGCAACTATGTATCTGTACACATCATGCCCCAGCTTTGGACATTCTGTATTCAGAAAAATTGAGTCCAGCAGTCTGTAGTGATTCTGCTGTGAAATCTACAACTGCAGTACAGTCACACTGTCTGTCATTAGATCAGTCAGTACAGTACTGCCTCTTCATCTTTTCCTCCATCCATCCGTCTCTGCGGTGAAGATGAAAGAAGCACCGGCTGGGTTAACAGTTAATGAGGAAGAGTGAGGGGAACACGAGGAAGGGTGGAGAGGGGACTAAATGAATGGAAGAGGTGGATGGAATGTATCATGGGGGAGTGAGAGAGAGACATAGAGCAAAATTAGAGAGATAGAGAGAAAAATGAAGAGAAACTTAATGAGGGAATTGAGATATAATGAGAGGGGGAGGAGAGAGATACGTAGAGTTTGAGAAGGAGGGGTGAGGAGTCAGAGAAAATTAGCATGGATGATAGAGAATAGGAGAGGGAACATGGAGAGAAATGAGTAAGTGTGTGTGTGTGTGTGTGTGTGTGTGTGTGTGTGAGAGAGAGAGAGAGAGAGAGAGAGAGCTGCAGAGAAGAGGCAGGGTGATGGCAGGCTGTGCTGCATGATCAGCACTGCTATTTATAGATCTGTGGAAGCAGGCAAAGGAAGACAAGACCAGCAACACTGCAGACCTGTGCTATTATCAGCCTTAATATAGACTCGAACTCTACCTAGATTAGTAGAGAGAGGCATCTATGTGCATGTGAGTGAGTGCAGGTATGTATTTGTGTCCTTATGAAAACAAATACAAGCATATAAAGGCACTGAAAGTGTATTATGCCAGTCCTCATTGCTAGTTTAAAGGAATATTGAGGATTAATTGAGGTGGGGTTGTACTTATCCCTATTCAGTGTATTACCCACAGTAGATGCGGGTTGGTACGCCCCCAGTTTGAAGCAGGGGTCCTAAGCAGAGAGGAAAGAGACTAAGCAATGTACTGCTGTGGACAGGGTCAGCAGCAAAACGTATTTTAGCCACCTAAAATAAGGTCCACATAAAAAACTTCATATATGTTTAAGTGTGCACTATATCTAGAATATTTTACTGCTCTACCAAGACAGATATCACTGTCAAAATCAAAAATTTTACCTTGTGGGAGTTGCTGGTCTATCGCTATCTGTTTGTGTTATTGCATGACTTCCATGGTCTGCATGTTTCCTGGGGAGTTGGGCTACTTTTAAAGTGTTGCTGTGGGATGATTTATTTTGGGTGAACCTATGCTGCCTGCAAATTATAATAATAATATTTATAAATTCCACAGGGGAACCCTGAGGGCTTCCTAGGCCTTCAGAAAAGGCCTAACATATCAGTATTTCAAATGTTACATTTAAATATATCTGATTTATTTCATGTAATTATTCTCTTCTCATTCTAATTTAAACATTGTCTATCAAGTTTGCTTCAGAGCTCAGTTTTGTCCAATCGTATTTTTTTGTTGTTGTCTGTGGCAGGTGAATTAACCAATCACATTTTGATTTACAGTGGGTGGGACCAAGAATAATCCCCTTTGGCCTTCTTAAAGGTGAGCGATATCTTGCTCAAAAGGAAGCAGTTGAGACTGATGCTGTTGCTAGGTGGCTAACTCAATAGCACTGCCTTTTTCAAGGCAGACTTTTGCAGCACGACGGAGGATCTGCAAAGGACTGTGTTATCTAAGGAGATTCCCAAGTCTGTTAGAAAGCAATTTTCAGACACTTGAATCTTCTTTTTTTAAAGCTACTTCCAACAGTGCAGCACAGCAGACAGAACTGTGTTGGTAGACAGAAATAATATAACTGGAGATCTATGCTACATGTAACTGTGTGTGTGGTACTGTGTTACATGCCCCCCCTTTTGCTGATCAGCCTGATCCTTTTCTCATTCGGTGTCTGCCTCCTTCCCAACAGGTGTGGCTGCAAAGCAATTAGAGTACCTGTAAAGAGGGGGAGGGGACTGCAGCTCACTCTCTCTTCCCTCATTCTGGCCTGGCAGCAGCAGCAGCATCAGGAGTTGCTGCAGTAGCAGAGATCTTGGTAGTGATTGTGTGTGACCTCATGTAGTTACTTTTGGTTTTCTTCTCCTTTGTATTTCTGGTGGGTCCAGCAGTTCAGTTTTTGCAGCTTTAGTTCCCTTGTTTAGGCTTTAGTTGGTTTGTGTTAGGGTAGAAGGGAGAACCCTGTTCCGCCAGCCCCATGTGGGCTGGACAGTGGCAGCTCCCTTTCTTTTGTTCATTTTGGCTGGCCCACCTGTATTTAGTTAGTTTGGGAGGGGGTTTAACATAGGCTCTCTTAGGTTCTTTAGGTTTTGAGTTGGTCACATTTGATTGTTTACCTTTTTCAATAAAGAAACATGTGGTTCTTTGCAACTCTTGGCTTGTCTAATTGTGTTCAGTCTCATTGGTACGAGCTAATTTAGGGGATTGTAACATACTGAAACAGAGAAAGAAGAAACTCAGAATGATTCATATAGATTATTACAGCTCTTAATAACAAAGAAAATTTAATTATAACTTATCCAAACAATAGTAACTGAGTAAATGGCAGTTATCTACTGTTTAATACAAGTTTAAGAAAAAATATTACTTATCCTGCTGTAAAAGTATGTTGAGTATGAAAAATAAAAGTAACCATTCTGCAATGAAATGCTCCCTGTCAGTAACTAGTAACTGTTCCTGTCAGGCAAATGTAGTGGAGTAAAAGAGTTGAGTTGAACTATAAAGGAGCATAAAATGAATGTAATTTGAAATTCTACTCAAGAACAATACTTGCTTAAATGTACTTAGTTGCATTCCCCCATTGGAGATGGGATCTTTTACAAACTTTTAAATAGTGCTGTTTTGTGAAGACAAGTGGGCAACACACCTTTAGAGTAGGTACTTTATACAAACCTGTCAAAGACATTTAACCAAAGAGCCATGGAGAAATTTACATCTCTCAGGCAGAATTTATTTACGAAAATTACATTTTAAGCCACAAGATGGCAATACTCTAATTTCAAATGTAACACCATATTTTTATTCATCTATTCTTAAATGCTGTTATTTTTATTAGGTTTTAGTGTGTTTATAATTTCCTTCCATTGTCTGAAGGTTTGAGGTATCGGATTTCTTTTGCTTACTTTAGTCTTACAGCCAAACAAATTGTAGCATGAAAGATAATTATTATGAAGGATTTGTACTAATTGAGGTACCTTAACTAAGCAAATTCCATTAGGCTGTTCATTTAGTTCAGCAAATACAAATAAAGGCCTCTTAGTATATAAAAATATACTGTTGCAATACCTTAACACGTTTACCTGATTTTCAATATAGCCCCTTGGGACCAAAAAAATCACCAGCCGCCACTTAGTAATGAGCAAATGGCCAAAGTGGAGATGATGCAATGATTATTGTGGAGACCATGCTGAACTCTCATTCCTCTAAAAGCCAAGTGTTCGTACGTTTCTATATTGGGGCACAGTAGTCCTGTGACTAAATAATGCATTAAATTATACATAGCTACTTTAGTACCTGTAATTACCAAGGACAGACCATAGTGGTAAAAAAAAAACTCTCTACACAGCACAAGACAATGGACTGCACAAGACAGGAGACTGAATCACACTGGAGAGGACACATACAGTAATTGTACGAAGCTCTCACTTACACAGACCAAGATACTTAATTAACCAGGATGGGAATCTGTTTGGAAAGAAATGTGATCCAACTTTCCTCTCCTTTGTTCCATCCTTCTGTTGATTTCTCTTCTCATTGTCTCTAAGCAGATCATCAGCGCCAAGGTCAGTTGAATGGTGTGAAAACAAAGTCTCGCATTACATTCTCACCCTCCATCCCATCTGAACAGCTCACGCTGAAACGCTCTGACTCACTAATAAATCCCTCAGGGCTTTTAAGCCTTGTGCTTGTTAGTATTATTATGCTTATTAAATGTTTTGCAGTGACACATATACTCATGATTCAATTCAATTACGATTATCCTGTCAACGATTGCGATGCATCACAATGCATTGCATCCTCTATTTTCTATATTACTGCACATGCCTACTTTTTCATCAATGAATACAAGCAGTCAGATGAATATGAACTCCCTTTTTTATTGTTTAGAAAGTGCTTCAGATATCAATTACATAAAAGTCTTAACATTAAATTGTAAAATAAATGAATAAATAAATAGTATAGGTCTAGCCTCCCTGTATTTGTGTGAAGTTGTTCCATCCTCAAAAACAAAAATAATACTTTTGCAGTCTAGCTGCAGCTTCTAGCAACTGTCTTCTGCTTGAGTAACTGCTAATAACTATTAATCGATTATTAATCCATTATTAAATTAATCACCTACTATTATGATAATCGATTAATGGTTCTGAGTCATTTTTTTAAATCGTAAAGTGTCCAAATTTTCTGATTTTAGCTTCTCAGATGTAAATATTGTCTGATTTATTGAGTGCTCTATTGAGAGTAAACTCAATATCTTTGTGTTTTGGACATAAGACATTTGAAGACGTAAACATGGGCCTTGGAAGACAATGCTCAGCATTTTTCACTATTTTACAGACCAAACCTGTGATGAAAATAATGAAATGAAATGATGATGTGATGAAAATAATTGTTAGTTGCAGCCTTACCACAGACACAGGGACGAACACGATTAAATGTCACCACCCTTGCTAGTCAGCACCAGAAATACTAGGCGGTTTAACTATTTATCAATATTTTATACATGTAAAATGCCAGTTAATGGTTGCCTCTCAGGTGTTAGCCGCTGGCCACTAGTTGGGGCTGCAGCCGCATCAGACGGCAGCCCCTCTCACCCAGAGCATATGATCTGATGGCCCACCCACCCGCGGATGTTTTTAATCAGACAGATGACATCTTGTAAAACCAGCGCAGTTTCACAGTGTTTTGATATAGAAAATGGAAATAAAGGTGAATGTAGGCTGTGACAGAATAATCTGATACATAATCACTCGACTGGAGTGATGTGTGACCACATGAAGCACAGACATGTACATTTACCTGCAGGTACAGCTGCTGCCGCCAGCTCTGCTAATATTAGCGACACTGTGTAGCAGGCTTGCAGCTAACATCAGCTCCAGGTAAACAATATTGTTTACCCCCAGACACTGTGATCCTTTTTCAGTCTGAAAAGGTGAAGCATTTAGTGAGATATTGTCGTGTTTTGTAAGTTAATGTGCAATGTTCGTATTGCACAGCTGTAGGGGAAATACCTCGCAATATAAAATTTTATACTTGTTATAAATTTGATAGGGGCACCACCTCCTTAGGAGGAAATTACTGTAACAGATTAATAACTACGTAGATCAGTTATTAATTGATCAGTACATTTATTAATTATGAATCAATCTTATCATCTGGGTCATTAATTCTCCATACTTTGATCCCAATTCCTGTATCAGAAGAGATATCCACAGACAACGACTTGGCGATAAATGAGGATTTATTTAAGATTAACGATTTAACAAGTGAGTAAGTGAATAATCAATAGAGGTAGAATAGTAACACAGAATCAAACAATATGCATGAATATTAATGTAGATCGTTCAATGGTACTTTAGTTGACGATAATGAGAGAGTATGTGTTTGTAAATAGAGGTTAAAAACACGTAGATGTGGACTATGTGTAAAACCACTTATCTAACAAACATCAATTAAAATTAAAATTAAATCAGCTAAGCTTTCTATCCGACATCAACTCTTATCACAACACAGTGGCTGCAGTTGGTGGGTGAGGTTTGCCTACTTTCTCTGCAGTGTGGATCAGGCTCGGACGTGCTCAGTGGACCCCGAATCGTTCTTTCCAGTACGAACAGACCTTCAGGACACACAGCCTCCCAACGAGATGATGCGCGCAGGGACACAGTGGCATGGAGGGTGGTGGGACTGGCACGATGTTCCTCAGGCGGTCCTCAGACGTCCATTACCGTGGCTACAGAGTCTTTAGTTCGGCAAAAAGAAACCACCACCTTGAGAGTAACTTTAGTAAGTCTCTGGCAGCTCTGGACCCGGTGGTTCTTAGTGATAGAGGCGTCATGAGTCGGATAGTAGCTCCGCTTGGTGATGATAGTTACTCGCTTATAATAAAGTTGAAAACAATCTCGTTGGCCGTTCGATATTGCTTTCGAAATTATTATTAACGCGTAAAAAGAAAAATGTTGTCTGAAGCGTTGCAAAAAGGGAGAATTCAGAAAAAAACGGGGTGTTCCTGAATGCAACTTTTAAAAATCGTCAAAACTCGGAATGAGGTTTAAAAATAAAAATCTTGTAGGGAAAAGTTACTCGAGTAAAATACACAAATGTAAAAACAAGATAATCGAAGGTAAATTCTTAAAGAACGAATACAAAACGTATAAAAATAACTGAAAAAGCAAAGTTCAAATTCAATGGAAAAGCATGTGCTGAAAAACGCAACTGGAGTAAAGCTGAAGGAAAACTTAAAAGGTTACTAAGTGTGAAGAAGCTGTGACGAGGAAGAAGAGTGTACTAAGAGAGTTTTTAACTGAAGAGTTCCGAGAGAAGAAGAGCGTAAGTGAGAGAGGGAAGAGGCGCTGAGATCAATAGTTTTATCAGACGCGCTTAAGTGGGCGTGTTTCTGGCAGGCGGGCCTCTTCACGTTAGACTTTTATTATTTTATTCTGGAGAGAAATGGAATGGATTTAACGTGGTTTGTATTGTTTTAAATATTATGCGCGATAGACACATACTTTTTTCATAATGGTCAAAAATCGGCTTTTCATCAAAACATAGTAAACAAGATTATCATATTACATTCAACAGGGTGGCATAGTCTTGTTTCTTATAAAAACGCTACAAACTATTCTGAGTTTCTGTAACATAGGATATACAAAAAGTGAAGATAACATACATAACCAGATTCAACTTCAAATGATAATTACAAAATTATTACTACTATTATTACTACTAACTCTGTTAGCTTTCGCCACAAGATGGCGATGTGACTCCATGTAACATTTGTGATTAAATGCATGAAATTATAACTAGCTTAAACTATGACATACAGAAATGAGAGTTGTATCAAATTATTCAGAAATGAGTTCTGGAAAAAGATACAGTACACAGACTTTGATTAAATGTTCATTTTCACTTTCAGGAGAAGTTTTGAGTTTATTAACACAGAAAATCAGTCTTCACAGAGGAATTTTGCCCTGGATTTACGATCACCATCTGCTGATGTTATCAGTTAGAAGGGGTTCGTAGAACAAAGAAGGACTCAGATAGAAGTGTGGGGAGTTAGTCTGATTGGGCGTCAAATGCCTTAGTTCTCCCAGAGTCAAGGCCTGGTAAATCTCTAATTTCGACACCTTTTATGGCTCCTGGAGTCGCGATGTCTCTGGGGATGTGGATTCAACTGGGTGAATCTTTGGGCAAAGCTGTAAACATTTCAGTCCTGTAAATGAACATCTGACCCTGGTCCTTTTTAATCATAATCCTGATTTTGGAGAGAAGAAGGGCTGCTTCTCCTACACAGCGCATTTAAAATACGACTCAGCGATTGTAGACTGTGATTAACAGCTTCAAATGGCTCTTCATATACACAGTATTTTTTCAGACAGTGTTTAACATCAGTTAGTAAGCTGTGTTCAATTTTAACTGCTGAGTATTTTCTTACTGATAGACAAGTCAACTAGTATAAATTAAATTTGTTTTTAGTCCACAGGGAAAGACTGGGTGATTCTCTTCCCTCAGAGTTGGATGGCAAAGTTGACAGCGTCTCATCAATTCTTGGCGGGGCTGGGTCTGCTGTTTTCTTAACGGTGCCAGGCGTTAGCTCTCAGAGTGAAAACGGCTAACATGGTTTCTCAAGTTAGTGGTATTTTCAAGGTGTTTGACTTTTGTGTGACAGACTTTATACACAGCGTGTCTTGTCCAGTTTGTGCTTACCAGCAAGTTCATAAATCTGAAATCTGAAATATGCCCAGAGGTCTGCTTTTAAAATACTAGGTGAGTTTTTTTATCACTTGCTTTTGATTTTCACTTCCCTCCGAGGTTGCTATGGCACTGGTTGCGATGGCGCTGTTGCTACCAGGAAGTTATTTTGAATTTTAGAACTTTGTTGTCTAGCCGCGACCGGAAAATTTCAAAGCATCATACTGCAATAAAATTAGTTTTTAGCCCAACTCAAACCCTTAGGGCCCTATCTTACACTGATCTAAAGTGCAAGTTGAAAGCGTGAGGTGCAATGGATTTAATTAATTTCAACATTACTGTGGGCCCCACAATTATCATAACCAAATCAATGGGCAGAAATGTGAAAATAAAGGTTTAGCATAAAACAAGCTTTCCTTTAATAGGGTTCTGCAACATGTTGCTATGCATTACTGCAGTATCAGGCATGCTGTACTTCAGATGTGCCATTGTTTGCTGTTTTACATTCATGATTACAGGCAAGCCTCAGTGAAACTTTAAAATACAAATTACAGCTTTGAATGGCTTCAGTATGTTGTTTAGTTTCTTCATAAAGTATTTCTAAGGCTGATGCTGATAACAATATTTTATAGTTTTAAAACTCCAATAACAATATATCAAACAGAATTCAATCAGGGGAGGGCTGATCTGAGTTCTGAGTGTACAAAATATATTTAATCGATGTGTACATTGTGAAAAGTCTTTGGCGGTTAGACCTCATCATGACATCATCATGTATAAAGTGAGTAGTGAAGCTGTGATTTGTAAAGGAAACCCCCGATGGAGTCTAAACACTGGTGGTGATGGTGAAGGAATGGCTGAAGATCTGGATAAGATGAGGACTGGACTTCTGATGAGCTCAGCCGGGGCACTGAGTTAGAAGAACGAATGGGGAGAATGGGGTGTGTTACGTTTGGTGCAAAGTCAACGAATACACTGGAGGTGGTGGACCCAAAAATGCAGACTGGAGCACTGGAGCAAGTTCAAATGATAATTTTAATACTAAAACAAGAGGTAACAAAAAACACCAGCTTACATGAACAAAGGGATCCAAATGAAAACAGAGCCAGGCAGAAGTCCAAAATCCAAAAATCCAAAAAGGGGAAAAACAAATCCAACAAACACTGGAGAAACATAAACCATCCAAAAGGGGAGAAAACCAAAAACACTGGAGAACACACGAGAAACTGAAACACCAAAACAACACGACGCACTGACAAAGACAAAGAGACACACAGGGACTAAATAGACAGGAAGATAATCAAACACAGGTGGGTGGACAACCACAGGTGAAGAAAATCAATGATCAGAAAAGAGCGGGAAAAGAACAAAGACAGGAAGTAAAAACAACAGACACACAAGGGAAAACCAATACTACAAAATAAAACAGGAAAATGTCCAATCCATAACAGGGTGGAGCAGGGTCAAATAATTACGTGCGGAAATGATAGCTGAAACATCCGATAGAGACCCTCCACACTGAACTCTGTCGAAGAATTCTGAATGTTCAGAGGAAAACACCAAACAGTGCCTGCAGAGCAGAACTGGGACATTTCCCATTACTACTCAACATTCAAAAATGGGCGGTTAAACTTTGGGCACATCTAAATTCAAGCCCAAAAGACACACTCCCATTCAAAAAACTAAAAACCTAAAAGCTGAACCCTGAAAGCAGTCCCCTCAGTCAGCTGATGATGAAGTTAACCAACCAGGCTCCCACCAGCACAGCAGAATAAAACAAATGATGAATCAATCAAAAGATCTTTATTTAGAACATTGGAGAAATTAAACAAAAACAAAAAACATAAAAGTAGACTAAATTGTTATTTAATTCTCAACGGGGAATATAAATAGAATATCTCCACTCTGTCAGAGACAGGAAACAGAGACTGATCTTCACCAAATGCAGGCTATGACCACCTCCTGGCCAAACAGAATGTCATAGACAGACAGCGGCCCAGTGAGGCGTGTGTATGTGGTCACTGCTCAAAAGGACAAATAGAAAGTGAGATGCATTTCCTCCTCCATTGTGAGAAATTCTCTTTGTTAAGAGCCAAGTCAAGTCAAGTCAAATTTTATTTATATAGCGCCAATTCACAACAAAGTTGTCTCAAGACACTTTACGTATAGAGCAGGTCTAGACCACACTCAGTAATTAATTATATTTACATCCAACATTTGAAACAATTCCCCCATAGCAAGCACTTTGGCGACAGCAGCGAGGAAAAACTTCCTTTTAACAGGCAGAAACCTCGGACAGATCCATGACTCATGGTAGGCGGTGATCTGACGGCACCGGTCGGGTTGAGAGGGAAAGAGGAGAAGGGGAAGAAAGAGGGGAGGTGGGAGGGGTGGAAGAGAGAGAGAAAAGAAGAGGGGCAGAACAGTAGTAACAGAACATCAATAGTAAAACTATGTGTAGGGAATAGTAGTACATATAAATATGCAAGCTGTATGTAAGTAATAATACTAATACTAGACGTTACAATAATGATAATAAAATAATAATATTAATAGTAGCAACAACAATGTGATAAATGTTCCATTGATTAGGTGAGTTATAATAATCCACAGTGGGAGGTCAGCTGTGATCAGCGATCCATGCGCAGCCACAGTCCATAGGAATCTGCAGGATGACAAAGCAGAAAGACTCCGGGGAAGGAATCAAGTCAGTAACAGGCATTAATGGAACAAAAACATCTGGGGAGAGAGATGAAGAAAGAGAGGAGCTCAGTGTGTCTTGGAGTCCCCCAGCAGCCTAAACCTATAGCAGCATAACTAGGAGCTGGTCAGAGCAAGCCCGAGCCAGCCCTAACTATAAGCTTTATCAAAGAGGAAGGTTTTAAGTCTACGCTTAAATGTAGAGATGGTGTCTGCCTCCCAAACAGAAACTGGAAGAAGGTTCCACAGGAGAGGAGCTTGATAACTAAAAGCTCTGGCTCCCAATCTACTTTTGGAGATCTTTGGGACCACCAGTAAGTCTGCATCTTGAGAGAGAGTTTCACTTTGAAGAACTAACCAAGATTAAACCTGACTTTGAAATATTAACCCCTGAAGAGAAACTGGCTGAAGGGACAGCGGCTCCTCAGGCAGCTAAATGTGTCTGCCTGCCAAAGCCTGAGGGACTTACAACAAGTATCAGTTTAAACTGTTATATACTGCAGTATATTGTGTGTATATATATATAACTCACATACATGATAATGACACCTACGTAATTAATATGTACTGTATGTAATATGGAATTTTGTGTAAACTGCTTTGGCAACAACATATTTTTGTTCATTTGATTTTTAAAAGCAGCAGAGAGGAGAACAGTTATAAAGTTTTGACACAATGACATGATTGGCTGATGGAGATTGTGGCAAAATCTGGTTGGTTGACTTAAAGAATTAACTCCCATAGATAGATGATTGAGAATAAGTGAGTGAGAGAGGGGGAGAGAAGGACAGTTATGGATGAATGAGGCATAAAGATAGTCTTCCTGATTGAACTTGCACTGAGCTTCTTGAAGTTTTGGTTAGGATGTGTTGAATGATTTTTTTAAAAGAATTATGTCAAAGATATATGTCTGTGCAGAACACTTTGCAGTAGTCAAAGTACTGAATGGTCACACTGTTTTAAGTGTGTGTCATCCACACTAAGAACGATAACAATACGAGCATTAACACTAATGAACGCTCAGGCTCTGTAAACAGTGGTGTCAAGCACTAATTGCATGCTCCAGCTGTTTGGGCAGCTTCAGAAAATGGATATTGACGACCTCTTAATACTGCACTTCATGCAGACAAATAGAAAGAAAACAAAATGGATGTAAGTTCACAAGATTCCTCGAGGACAAGAAGAGTTAGGAGAATTCAACACTGTTATGAGTTGCTGTCTTTTGGCAAATTTTATTCAGACTTTTGTATAAGTCAACATTATGATGGTATCCTGGCAATCTTTACATCAGTAGGGACCAAATTAACTTCAGAGACAAAATGTGTTTGGGTTTTTTTGACCAAGTTTTTATTATATTTTCCACAAGGTTTGCAGGTGTATATCCGTAAATAAACTCTATCACTTAACAAACCAAGTCAGTGAAAAAGAGGGAAACAATACGTTGGAAAATAATAATGTAAATTAACGAAAATTTCTTTTTCCCATTCTCTTAATAAATTCATCAATTAACATTTAATCACATTATAGTCCTACTAACATGACTAAGACAATTAAAGATACAGTTAAAGCTACACAAAACATACCTCTACACTTTTGATTACTCGTTAACCTTGACCAGTGCTGTAAGGAGTACCTTAAATTTGTACTCAAGCACAAGTACTGTTACAATGCTAAAATATTACTCAATTGCAAGTAGAATTACTGATGTTAGAAATACAGTTAAGTAAAAGTACAAAGCATTTATCGTGAAACTATTATTAGCTACTTTTAACCGTTGATGTCACAGTCACCTCTCCAAACTAGGGCTGCAAATTTTGTGCATTTTCCTTAACTAATAGTTGAAAACACTAACAATCAATTAAACACTAATAACTTATAAGATACAAAACACACATTTATTATCTTATTTTCATTTTTCTGTAATTTTTTTCATATTTGAAGCCAAAGTTTAATTTTCCTTATTCAACAAATGGCTGTGCCAGACAAAAGAATGTCAAATGAGGTACAACTACTGCCATGGCTATGAATACATTTTTAATTAGTTAATTTCTTAACGGCAATGAATTGATTAATGAGTAATCATTAAAATCCTTACTCCAAATGTGTGCTGCTGCAGCATTTAGTTTTGTTTATCATTTGTATGTCCTGGTATTCACTGACCTGTTTTGATCAGATCACCTGATTGGCTGCTAAAATGCAGGTGAAAGGTTTGGATATTTATTCAAATTATACTCAGTACTCAACTATGATTTGGAAAGTAACTAAGTTATACATAATATAATGTTTAATAAGTTTGAGGCTATATTCTATGTTCTGTGTAAATGTTTCGATCGTTCATCAAATCACTTTGAAAGTGATCCCAACGATTTCATTTGTCACTCATTATAGGTGTAGTGGACTCTGCAGCTTCAGTTAGACATTTAGTTTATAATTATTGTTATAGTTGGCATTCTGTGTGCAACTTATGCATAGCAAGGTTTGTCGTAGGCAACTGGACTTGATAGAGTTCTTGAAGATGTTTCTCCTCTCATCCAAGAAGCTTCTTCAGTTCTGACTGACTGGTTTGGGAGTTCAGGTATTAAACCTCTTTGTGGTCATTAACACCTAGAGGGGCATGTGACTCCTGTGCCCACCCTCCATTGTGTGGACCTTGAGGGCCACCTGGGGGGGAGGTGTGAATGAGAGTCATTAAGCTACCTGCCATCATGTGACTTGTTGGAGTCACATGATTTCAGGTGTGAATCCAACTGCCTGGGGAGTGATCTTAAGACTGTGGCAGATAAATTATGTCTTAGACCTCCTCCTCTGTTGAGAGATGGCCTTTCCAGGTTAACAAAAATGGCCTCTTTTACTCCTCTCTCAAACCGTCTGTCTTCCCTGGCCAAAATATGGACATTGCCATCTTTAAAGGAGTGTCCTTTAGCTTTCAGGTGTAGATGGACTGCTGAGTCCTGACCTGAGGAACTGGCTCTCCTGTGTTGAGCCATGCGCTTATGTAGCGGTTGTTTTGTCTCCCCAATGTACAGGTCTGTGCACTCCTCACTACACTGGACGGCATACACTACATTTTCCAGCTTGTGTCTGGGTGTTCTGTCCTTGGGGTGGACAAGCTTTTGCCTCAGAGTGTTGCTCATCGATGTTGAGACTTCTGTCCTCTTCAATGTGCACTGCACAATCCAAAAAGGCCAAACTGTTGCCTCGGACATCCTCTCGGGTGAATTTGATGTTTTTGTCCACCGCATTGATGTGGTCCGTGAAGGCTTCAACCTCCTGTGTCTTGATTTTGACCAAGGTGTCATCAACATACCTGAACCAGTGGCTTGGAGGTGTTCCTCTGAAGGAGTGCAGAGCTCTGCTCTTTACTTCTTCCATAGAGGTTAGCCACTATCTGAGACACAGGTGAGCCCATAGCACAGCCATGTTTCTGCCTGTATCATTCAGTAATTGACAATAGCCTATGCCTAGGCTCTTCCGTGAAAGGCCACAGAGCAGAGAAAATCTTACAGAAGGCACAAACTCAGTTACTAAATGAGAAAGTGAGACAGGTCCACAAACACAGACCAATATCTCCTCTTTGACTCACAGACCCTCAAGGTTCAAACAATGGAAGGGTGGGCACAGGAATCACATGCCCCTCTAGGTGTTAACGACCACACAGAGGTTTAATACCTGAACTCCCAAACCAGTCAGTCAGAACTGAAGAAGCTTCTTGGATGAGAGAACTCTATCCAAGTCCAGTTGCCTACGACAAACTTGACAAACCTTGCTAGGCATACCATGACCTGGATGACTGAGAACCTTCACAGATATGTGCAACTTATTTATATCTCCAACTTATTTTTAGCATTTCTGTACTGCAATTTCTTGTTACCATCTGACACAGATACAATGATATTTTTTGCAATAAGCTAATATCGGTCACTATATCAGTTGAGCTGATTTATTGATGTAGTTCTAATGCATAAATGGAGATGTCTATCATTGAATACATCACACAGTGTCCCAGATCTGGACTGGCTTGTATGTATTTTGGTAGGAAGAATACCAATAAATTGTAACATAACTCATGTTTTAAACTGAAGCCATTATTATGACTTGTTATTTTATAATTCTTACTTTTCTAATCTGTTGGAGTTGATTCATTTTATGTTTCTAAAGGGACGAGCTCCTCTCGTCTTGTCTGGTCTGTACTGTCTTATACTCTTGAGAGAGACTCTCTCTGCACTGCTCTCCAAACTTAAAATCATGGAATTGATCAACTGGTCTCTCAACGCAATTGACACCATCTTCTCGACGAGAAGCCTGGGTTCGGGGGAGCCAACCTGCCCTGCCGGAACGTTCGCAGCTGGCTACATGATGGACGCGTGGGAGAGGTGGCGGGTCGTGTGTCTGGTGGCTCTTTCCATGGAGGACATTGAAGACATCTACCTATTCGGAACCATGATTACAGGTCTTTTGCTGATTGGATTAGGCATTGCCCTGGTTTATCGAGGAAATCAGAAAACGGTGACAGCTGTCCAAAGCCCCATTAAGCTGCCCGACATGATTGAAGCGGTGGGCAGAGCTGTTGGCACTCAGACTGTGGTTATTAATCGCAACAGGGACAACATCCTGGAGGTTATAAATCACAACAGGGATAACATCATGGAGAAGCTCTCGGCTTTGCAAAGGCAAATGGATCGTTTTGGAGACCAGAATGGACAAACAGAGTAGTGAGTAAATTGGAATGCGACTATTCGACCCAAGCCCAAACAATCCTAATCTTATCTGCTTTCGGCTCCCTCAACTGGCACTGGCCTTGGCCAAGGCTGCTGCTAGAACAACTTTCCCAGGAGAACATTGTAGTGAGACGCTCTTGCACTCCTTCCCCCACTTCCCTCACGGACACCTGCGGATTGTTGACTCTGTCTGGGACTCGATCAGGGTTTGTCTCCATGGCAACTGCTGTGTTATCGCTATGACATCCTGCGGACTGAGGCATCATGATTGTGATGCCAGGCGGAGTGACTCTCTCAGGCCTACACATACACACACAAACCTCTACATATATACAGATATACAACTCACCTCCCCATCCCATCCCACTTTGCCGCTTCTTGTCCCCAGCAGGACATGTGGGTCTGTGACCAGCGCCGTTGGTGGCTGCAGGACCGGTTGGCCGCTTGCCTGTGCTGGGTTACCTCTATCCCCCCCACCCCTGCCCTTCCGTGATGCTAGTCCTGAGTTTTGAAGTGTAAAAGTCTACTTATATGTGCTTGTGTTGCTGAGGTGTTTTTTCTGTTCTCACACTGTACTCCCCGCAGGAGCACAGTCTGGGGGTTGCTTTTTTCTCCTCCCCTCTCCTCATGTTACTCTGTATTCTTCATTCCTGTCTTCCTGTCCTGTCTTATGTATGGACGGGTTGACTGTTAATTTCACATGTACTTGTGACAATAAAGGACTTATCTTATCTTATCTTATCCTCATGCTGACTGGCAGTCATGTTAAGTTTTTAGTCCACAAAACACTGCTGGAATTTCACAGGAAAACAGCACTGCAGAATCTCCCACACAATGGAAGTGAATGTTGACCAGTTTTAAAATGTACAAAAAAAACTGGAAAAACAAAAAATACCTTCATACTGCTCATCTGGCATAATCCAAGTCTGCTAGTCCCAGCATGCCATGTTTGCTAAAAAAAATCTCATTTACACCATGTTTTTAGGCTGAATCTTCACTGTAGATCCTTAGGTTGGAGCCACGTTTGCGCGTGCATGCACAATGTCTGAACTGGGTGTGTGTGGTATGATAGTGCGCAAATGGCATGTCAGGACTTTTGTGTTGCTGTTTTTCTGTGAAACTCCAGCAGTGTTTTGTGGACTAACAAAATAAACCTGTCCTTCAGTCGGCACAAGGGTGAGTAGATAATGACTGAATTTTCATTTTTGAGTGAACTATCCCTGTCTGGCATTGATGCCAATGAGAATAATTTCACCAGTGGCCACACCTTTAACTCTCCCTTTAAATCTGTGTATTTATAGACTTTTGTAGAACATTTACCTCAGAGTGAATTTTGACAGCATGTTATAATAGCTGGGATTCATGTTAGTTCTTTCATGTCATGTTGTGAGCCTGACTGATAGTGTTTCAACTGAGTATAATTATCAGCAGGTAAAGTTGAAAATATATAAATAACATGTTTGTAATTATAGTGAGAGAATGACAGAACAGAACATGCCAGTGTCTCCTGCTGGGAAAATATACAACTTGTCATCCTGAAAAAAATCTATCCCATGTAAATATTAAGTCAGAATTACACACATCAATTTGTGTAATATGGAAATATTCAACAAATGACTGTGTGTGACTCCGGTTCTATCAGTTTCACAGATAAATAGCTGCCTATTCATTGCATAATATACAGTAGAAACTGTTCCAGCAGTGGTGCAGAAAGAGTAAAATAACAACACACATTCCCATCATCTGTTTTGATGGAGGAACTCACTGACACAGAAGGCAATAAGTAGAGAGAAGCTCTTCAACCTAAAAGCAGTGCAGATAGAGAGGAGCCAGTGGGTGATTGAAGAGGTAGGGACACTGAGGCCATGTGAAGGCGAGGAAGAGGAGGAACATTAAGAAATTGTATGAATTAATGATGAATCTGCAGGAAGGCAGCCAGAGCCACAGCTCAGAGTGCATATGTGTGCGAAAGACACAGAGATAAACACAGTGGAAGAGGGGAAGAAGAATTCAGAATGAGAGAACCAGAAATAGCTGGTGTGCAGCAGAGTGTGTATGTGAACCTGAGATGGGCTCAGTGCCAGCGGTGTCAGAGCAGCAGAGACAGATCTGTATTGATACTAGGTTAGGTTGGATGACAGAAACTGGGAGGGTTGTGAGTATTTATCATGTCAGACAAGGTTTATTCTAAGGTTGAAGCTCAACCATTCTTGAGAACTGGGACAAATCATGTCCTATCAAAAGAATTTAAAACTGATAATTATCAACACAATTGTTTTGGTGAAAATGTATTCATTAAGGATTTATACACTGCCTGGCTAAAAAGCCTTTAGCTTTGATTACAGCACACATTCTCCATGGCATTGTTTCGATAAGCTTATGCAATGTCACAACATTTATTTCTGTCCAGAGTTACATTAATTTTTCACCAAGATCCTTCATTGATGATGGGAGAGTCGGATTGCTGTGTAAAGTCTTCTCCAGTACATCCCAAAGATTCTCAGTGGGTTTAAGGTCTGGACTCTGTGGTGGAAAATCCATTTATGAAAATGATGTCTCATGCTCCCTGAACCACTCTTTCACTATTTGAGCCCCATGAATCTTGGCATTGTCATCTTAGAATAGGGCTGGGTGATAAAACGATTTCGAAACGGGATCGCGATAAAATGTATGTCGATGACGATGATAAACTATGGTCATTTTTACTCGATATGGATAGACCTAGATCCTTAATCACTAACAGGTGGACTGCAGTCCGAGTCCGGACCCAGACGCTCCTATACCTTGAGGCCTCGTTTGAATTTGAACAACTGTACAGCGCACTGTGTTTCGTACGTAGGGATGGGTACTAAAATTCGGTATTAAACGGTTGAATTATTAAAGAGCAGAGTATTGATAAGCTCCGACGTGTAAGTTTTGATGTAATTTACTATCACATGGCTGCAGCGCCTCTCCCCTCTGTGCCAATGCAGCTCCTCCATACACACACGTACAGTACACACACACACAGGAGGTCAGTGTGTTTCTCTTACCCTGTCTGTCTGATCTGTTGACTTTCTTCATCAGTAGGATGTTTTATAAAGTCACCCCAAAACCCAACTCACGTTTTTTATTTTTTTCCATGTAATTCACCCGCGATTCAGTTTTCACAGCAGCAGAGAAGCTGCATATGGAGGAGAGTTTATTAAAACAATCGAAGCTAATGTGATGCTGAATGACACCAACCAGCTGTACTTATAAGCAGTGGCGGCTGGTGAATTTTTCTCCAGGGGGGGCTATAGCGAAAATCAGGCAAACATCGTACGGTATCGCACCAGTGTATTTTAATATACGAAAAGAGCCTTTATGTGTACTTGCAGAACTAAATGAACATGTTTTAGAACCTGATGAACTTGCTTAGTTAAGGTAAATTAAGGTACTTTAATTTGTGCAAATCCTTTATAATAATTGTATTTTATTTTACAATTTATGCTGAAAGACTAAAGTAAGCAAAAAGTACCTCAATAAGTATGAAAGAAATCTGATACCACAACCCTTTAGACAATGGGAGAATAATGAACACACTAAAACCTATTAGAAAATAACAAGATTTGAGAATTAATTAATTAATTAAAAATTGCCATTTTGTGACTTAAAATTTACTTTTTGTCTATAAATTCTCCCTGAGAGGTGTACATTTCTCAGTGACTCTGTGGTTAATTGTCTTTGACAGGTTTATATAAAGTACCTACTTTAAGGTCTGTTGTCCACTTTTCTGCACAAAACAGCACTATTTAAAAGTTTGTAAAAGACCAACACCACACATTCAGCTTCTGTCATCTCCAGTGGGGGAATGTAGCTAAGTACATTTACTCAAGTACTTTACCAAAGTCCAATTTCGAATTACATCCATATTATATTACTTTATAGTTCTTCTTAACTTTTTTACTCCACTACATTTACCTGACAGGTACACTTACTAGTTACTGAAACGGGAACATTTTACTGCACAGTGACTACTTTTACTTTTCATATTGATAACAGCTGATAATGTTTACATACTTTTACTCAAGTAAAGTTTTAAATGCAGGACTTTTACTTGTAGTGGAGTATTTTCACAGTGTGGTATTAGTGTTTTTACTGAACTAAATGATATGAATACTTCATCCAGCACAGCTCACCTCTAAGATGATCACCTGGTACCAGCGTGAGGCTGAGTTACACTGTCACTGTGTTTTCATCTTCCTCTGATAGTTGTTGCTTTATGATGTTGGCTGATCGGGTTCTTTAACTCTCAGCTTCTCTTCTAATGTTCTCTTCTCAAAACATGTTGCTTATAGTGACTTCGCGGATTTTATTACTCCATTCTAGCAGCTAATGCGCTAAGCTCTTCCAGCTGTCAACACAACTCACTTTACAGTATTGATGCAGATCGAGCCAGTTGCTCTCTGCTGCCACCCAGAGGTTGACGATGTGTAAACCAGCACCATTCAAATGAATGCTGAGGGCGCAGCTTCTGTGCGCCCCACCAAGCTCCTATCTCTTGTATTGAGAGGATCGAACTGCGCATGTACAACTTATAGCGAGAGTAAATGGGCGAAAAAATTGCGACAAACTTTGGACATCGTAAAACATTTTTTAACAACACATTTAAGTGCAGATTATACATTTTATTCACTAACTACATAAAATTTATGTTGCTTATTTAAAGAAATATACAGTATATATTTTAAAGTAATTAAGTCTTCTTCACTGAAGTTTTAGGATGTGGGGAGAGGTGGGGCGGCACCCTAGCGCCTTCTATTGACCAGCCGCCACTGCTTATAAGATTAAACAACTGTATAAGGAGAATTTTACATTAAACAGGAGAAGTCTGTGTTTCTCTGTCAGAAACTGTCAGACCTTCTCACAGCAGAGCAAACAGTTGATGGAGGAGGAGGAGGGCAGATTGATCACTAATCAATCGCAGGTGCCTTCGTCCTCTCGGACTGATAAAAAAAAATTAATTCTAAAATAGGTCACAAACTATATCTGGGTGTCCGCACAAGTGTGTGTGTGAGAAACACTGCGGAGTGTCACATCATGCTGTTCACCGACAGTCTGCTGTCATTAGTTTGACAGAGACACAGAGAGGGTCGTATCTAGAGGGGAACCCTAGACCCATGAAAGATCGCACAAGTTTGATCATTTTATCAGAAAAAACAAAAACAAATCTCACGAGAGTTTTGCAAATAAAGGGTTCCCTTCTAGACATGATCGAGAGCGGTACACTGCTCCAAGAATATACAATCATGTTGTGGTACAGACGTTTTGATGTGCAGGCTGCCATAAATAAAACATTGTATTCGCTGAGCCACAGAGAGTCACTGAAACACTGATCACTGACCTGTTGTGATGGAAAAAGTACTCAGATCTTTTACTTCAGTAAAAGCATGAATACCACAATGTAAAACTACTTAATTACAAGTAAAAATCTTGCATGTAATTGTTTCCTTTTTTTGAAAAATAAACATTTTATTGCTTCTGTTGTACTTTAATGGTTCTCTTATTGGTATTTTTGATTACTAAATACAGACCAGGAAACTCATAAGAGGAGAAAAAGGTGACATATTAGTAAAACAGTCCCTTGTAGGGGGTCTGGGAGCGTCCTGCTCCAGAAGAAACGAGTCGTAATTTTAACATGTTAATGAAGAATTCTGGTGACTGTTTCGGTTAAAAGAGTGACCAACATTCGTTCATGGTTTCTGCAGACATGAATACCTTTACTTTTACTTTTGCACTTCAGTAAAAAGTACTAAGCAAGGTACTACAGTAAAAGTAAAGTTACTTTACTTTGTAATTTTACCTTCGCAATTAATAGTTGTTCATGTAACAGACCTGTCTTATTTTCTTTTTTGTATATTACCATTGCTCTTGGACAAAGCAAAAGTAAGGTAATAGAAAAAATCGCAGAACGTGCAAAATTTCTTATCCGATTACTCGATTAATCACCAGAATAATCGATAGATTACTCGATTACTAAAAGAATCGATAGCTGCAGCCCTAGTTGAGACTATTAAGTTAAGATGTGATACAGTTAAGAAAGAAAAAGGAAAATTCAAGTTGTAAGCACTTTATTTTAAGGTGCACAATTTTTCAAAAACTTTTTCATTTATTTTCTCTATTTTGTTTTTAAATGCATATCTATACAGATCAATGTTAAGTGACAATAAATATTGTCAAAATGTTTTTTTGTCAAAAATTTTATGTTAATAAACTATATTCTAAGTTCATCTAATGAATCATTTGGTTTCTTCAGGTGTCAGACTTTACCAGGATACTTTTCAAACTCACAGCATGATCAAATTATATATCGTGATAAATATCGATATCGATCAATACGGGGAAAATTATCATGATAATATTTTTTGCCATATCGCCCAGCCCTATCTTAGAATATACCCGTGCCACCAGGGCAGAAAAAATCCATTGATGGAAAACCTGTTCACTCAGTATATTCAGGTAGTGAGCTGACCTCATTTTTTGGGCTCATAACGTTGCTGAACCTCAACCTGAGCAACTGAAGCAACCCCAGATCAGAACACTGCCCCCACTAGGCATGATGGGTGCATCACTTCATCTGCCTCTCTTCTTACCCTGATGCCCCCATCACTCTGGAAAAGGCTAAATGTGGACTCATCACTTTTTCCATTGCTCCAGAGTCCAATCTTTATGCTCCCTAGCAAACTGAAGCCGTTTTTTAGCATTTAGCCCCACTGAGTGTTTTTCTTAAGGCTACACAGCTGTTTACCTCCCAATCCCTTGAGTTATCTTCATATTGTGTGTGGAAATGTTCTTACTTTCACTATTAAACATAGCCCTGAGTCCTACTGTAGATTTTTTATGATACATTTAAGTGATCTCCAATAATGATCATTCAGGATTTTTTTCTGACCAAGTTTCTTCCTGGAAGATGATGGTTCACCACTATCCTTCCAGGTTTTAATAATGTGTTAGACGGTTCTTAAAGCGATATTCCACCCCAGAATGATAATTGACTCAATATGTACTCACCCCTATGCCGATGTGAGGATGGGTGAAGATCTTCAGTTCACAAAACAATCCTGGAGTTTCAGCAGAAAACAGGGTTGCAGCCAAATCCAGTACAATGGCAGTGAATGGTGACCACGGATAAAATGTAAAAAAAAAAGAACACAAAACAAACACAAAATGTCTCCATCCTGCTGGTGTGGTGTAATCCAAGTGTCCGCGAGCCACAACCTTAAAATTTAACCACAAAAGATGCCATTTACACCACACCCTCCCAGGTAGCATGTAAACATGGCATTGATGTATTGCAAGACTTCGTATATCTCTTAATGGATGCACGTGTGAAAATATCGCGAGATATACGCGATCTTCACCCATCGTCACATTGGCATAGGGGTGAGTACATATTGAGTCGATTATCATTCTGGGATGGAACATCGCTTTAAACCAAATCTCCTTAGTTGATTTCTTTGCTTGATGGAGGCCATAATTTGATCCTTCTGAAACAGAGTAACATCTTTTCCACGACCACAGGATGTGTCTTCTGACATGGTTGTTTAAAAAACCTACTCACTGCGTCAGTTAGGGTTAAATAACTTGTTGCCAGCTAAAACATGTTAATCACTGCAATAATTATCCAGTGGGAGGTTCTTACCTCTTTGCTTGGTTAAAACCAGGTGGTGACTTTTTCGGCCAGGCAGTATATATGAAATATATGTAATGTATGAAATTGCTTTGCTTCAGTTTCTTTAATTTCTAAACTTGCTCTGTGCCAGAAATACCCTTATCCCAGACAAGCATTCATAAGTTCAGTTTAAAAATGTGTTAGTAATTTGTTTAATGTTTTAACATAGGTTTAAAAAATGTGCTATTATAATCATTTTACAAAAACATGATTTAATCAGGCATAAAAAGGTTTAGCTTAAGCTCCTGTCACTCTTCCTAATTTAAAAAAGGCAGGGATACTGCTCAAGCCATAGTAAACCTTCTATTTTTCACAAATTCTTTAAATATAATCTTAACTGTGTGTTTGCTATGTGTCACAGTCATAAACATCATAGCCCTTCTACATCAAATAAATAAGAATTATGGTTTAAAAATGTGTATTTTTGATTAGCATTCAGAGAACTCTCAGTAACTGTAAAAAAAATTAAAAGGCTTTTCACTACGACAATTCCATGAAGTGAAAAAAAAGAACATTTTGTCAACTTGTCTACATTTAAGGAAAAAATGTCATTACCAGGAGTTTGGCCTGTTAGTGTTTAAAAACCAAGAGCTTGATCTTCTAAAAAATGTTTGCCCAGTATAGTTGACAAGTAAAAATCAAAACCCCCTCATGTACACATTTTCATACCAAGAAAGCTAAATTAATGTAAACTGTCATCAAATCAATCTCATATTTAGCATTTGTGCTTTGGTGGTATCTATGTATTATATCAGGAAATCTGAAAATGCTCATGGCTTGTGTGAGCTGCTGACTTTTGTTCACCACAGTGCCATTATCAGCTAGAGTTCCATTTTTGTTCCCCATCTGACAAAAGTCATCTCAAGCAGAAAAAGCCACTGTGAGAGGAAGTGGAGGGGAATGAAAAAGAAGCACTGCTGCAGCTGTTTGGCACTTCTTCAGCTTGGATGACATCAGAAAGCCAAAGCCATTTGATTTGGACTAAGCTGTCTGGAGTTCTGAGTGAAAAACTTTAGGAAATGATGAAAATATAGCACATACTCTTGCTCTTCTCTTTAGTTTCTTAATTATTGGAGACAATACAGTATAATAATACGATATATATAATTCAGTGGTCTTGGTATGATGACCACTCATTGCAGTATGTCCAGGATTGTCTCATGTTGCATTTACATGTATTCAGGCAGATGGTAGATGGCAAACTCAATTTGGTGGAGGAGAGAAGGACAGTAAAATTAGGTGAGACTTCAGAGAATACCATCCACAGTAACTGCTGTCCAAAATTAGAATATTTGAATTTTTTACAATTCTTTTACAACTGGATGTGATGTAGCTCCCTCGCACAAAGAGAAAACATGGCCGAGCTGGACAATGAGAAGCTAATCATTGGTGCAACAACACTCAGCGTCATATGACCAGAGGTTAAAAAGCAAAAAAGTCTGACATATGGCAGGCAATCAGCACAGAGCTAGGTGGAATACCAGGTATGTAAAATTTAAAATATATATATTCTCCATTAGCTTTGCGAGCTATGTGGCTAACGTTAGCTTTGTGCAGCCTACAGAGAGTCTGCAGCAGACATGTATGTTTCTTCTTCTTCTCCCAACAACAGTTATAATGTTAACATGAATTTGTTAAATAACTGGCATGCATGCTTCTCAGAGACAGTATTTAAAAAATAATAAATAAATAACTGCACTCAGCCTCACTCTGTTTCAATTGAATATTCATCCAAGCCAGATTTTGGTGAATCACAGATGTGAGTTTCAGTGTTGGGCAGTAGCGCCATTACAAGTAGCAGCGTTACTAGTTTAACTACATTTCTCAGTAATGTGGTCGTAAAGTTGAATGTGACGCTACTTTAGTGATCAAATAACGAAGTAGCGTCCACAGAAGCTACATTTCCCCAGGCATTTCTAAACCTTAAATGCATCTCTTCCATGTGACGTCACGTACCTATCCTCCTGCCCGTGAATTGTCTGATGCAGCGGGGTGGGATGGAAAGCAGGAGACAATGGCAGAGGAGGGGGCTCATGAATCTCCTTGGCCATACCTTGACAAATTCATGTTACTCATCGAGGCCTCACAGATGAGTTACACATTCCAGTGTTTACTTTGCAACCCCAAAAAGAAGCTACTGTCAACATCAAAGACGTCCAACACAAATTTAAGGACACACATTCAGGTATTTCCCAAAGTTAACACAATAATCGCTAGCTAAGCTAATCATCACAACTTAGTCAGCAAACACCAACAGCTAACATGACACTAGCTAGCAACATGTCCTTTGGCAGCAAAAGGATAAAACTGTGTGTGTGTGTGTGTGTGTGTGTGTGTGTGTGTGGTGTGTGTGTGCGTGCGTGTGTGAAGGGAATTAAGGCAGAAAGAGGTAGGAAAAATGAGAAGACAGGAGAAGCTGAAAAGTATAACTTCAGAAATATTATTTGTGCAGGTTTTTTTTTTTTTTTTTTTTTTTTTTTTTTTCAAAATTCTCCACAAAACCAAATTGTTGTGGTCAATTTAAATAAATAATTTGATATTTGTGTTGATGGCTCCTAGTACAGAAAGAAGCTAATAAACATACTACTAAACACAGACAGACAGATACATAGACTACTTTATTAATCTTAAAGGAAATAAACAGGTTACATTAGCCACTTAACATTAATCAAAACACAAAACAACGAGGTAGATAAAAGAAACAAATACAAATAAGACTTAATTACAATGACCAATTAGACTAACTCAAACAAAAAAAAAAGCTAAATTTAATAGAGGAGAACGATGACCACATCTGCAACTATAATACATTATTTGTTTGATACACACTGTTCAGTTAATATCCTGTATATGTTAATATGCCACAGTGGTGTCACTGTATTAGTCCAAGACATATTGATATTGCAGTGGTAGTAAGATGCATGATTATGCAAAGATTTTAGAATAAAGTGTTCATTTATACGTGAATAGTACAATTACAAAATTTTAAAATTTTGTCTTTCTAAGAGGCTCCACCCAACTGCAGTAGCTTCCCTGGAAATGGAACGTGAGTGTGCCAAGAAGAGGAGTGCACCACTGAATGATGAGGACCACCCTGTCCTTGTCAAACACGGCAGTGTAGCACAGTATTTCAGGGGTGGTAATCCCACCATAACCCAAGAGCGATTTGACAAATTGATCCTCAACTTCATCATTTCAAGGAATGCATCCACTTCACACAGTAGAGAAACCAGAGTACAGGAATTTATTCAGAGAGATTTTGCCCTCAAGACATTTGATTTCAAGAAGAACATTGGGAAGAATGCTTTAGGAGGAGTATTCTTCAATGAAAAGCGCTCTGTCTAAGACTTTGTGCAGTCAAAACTATGTATGTACCACAACAGATGCATGGTCATCAAACAACTGAAGCTTCTTTAGGGTGACTATCCACTGGATAAACCAAGAAACCTTAAGCATCTCTTCTGGGGCCTTAGCTTGTCGCAGGATCATAGGGCGCCACACATATGATGTTTTAGCTGAGATGTTGGAAGATGTGCACAGAGATTTCAACATAAAAGACAAGGTGACCGTCACAGATAATGGTTCGAATTTCGTGAAGGCTTTCATTGTCTTTGCAGAAGTTCAAAGAACCATACAAGACATCTTCATAAATGTCACAGACATGTTAAAAGAAACTGAGGAAGACTACAGTCTCCCACCTCATCAGCGGTCTGCCTGCCACACCCTTAACCTGGTTGCCACAAGAGACATTGAGGATGCTTTGACCCAATCAGAATACTTCAAAAAACATATCAAGATCAACAATTAGCAAATGCCAGGCACTATGGAACAAGCAGCACAGGAGCACACAAGCTTCAGACATCATCAAAGACAAGCTAGGTTGCCAGCTGATAGTTCTTAGTCCAACAAGATCTAACTCCACTTACCATGCCATGGAGCGCTTGAGTACCTGTATCCTGACAAAGGAACAAGACCTTCATGAAACCTGTGAGAAGCTTCAGGTTACTCGCTTCAAAGCAGCAGAACTTACCTTCATACAGGAGTATGTTAAGGTAAATATTTCCTTTATTTTGATATGTACTTAGAGTGACTGGTGTTCAGGTGCTGTAATCCATGTGTCTGTGTGAAGATAAAGGCAACTACATACCTCTCAGTGAGCTTATTAGTGCAGTGATTTTTTTTTTACCAGGCTATTAACTGAATGCTAAACTACTACTACTATTAGGATGATGATGATTATGAATAATAATAACACCGATGATGATGATGATGATGATTATGATGATGATATTTATTTATTTAAGTAATTGTTTTTTTTTTTCACCTTGTCTTTTTTTCCCCTGTATATCTTCCAGGTTATGGCGCCCCTGGCCAAGGCCCTTGATGTACTCCAGTCTGACAGAATGGCCTACACTGGAGTTTTGGTGCCAACAATCTCGGTTCTCCTTGAGAAGATGGAGCAGAGGTTTGGGTACATTTTTCAAGATCCAAGGTTGCTCAAAGCCTCTGCAACTCATCCAAAGTTCAGATTGGCCTACATCCCCACTGAAAAGAAGACTGGTGTTGTGTCAGGTAGAAGTAAACCTGCTTCAAACTCAATCTCCAGATGCTCACATGCAGGACGAAGACCCAAATGATGACAAAGATGAAGTCAATGAATACTTCCCATCCTGAGAATAAGAACAGTTCTAAATGAACTGGACAGCTACTTGCAATCAACCGAGACCAACCTTGTCAATGCATTCCAAAAACCTGCCAACAATGAAGATCTTCGTGAAGTACAACACAGGAGTCCCTGCTAGTGCAGCTTGTGAACGACTCTGTAGTGTAGGAAAAGACATTAAGTTGTTTTGATGTTAAAAAAAATAGTTTTGATGTAGTTAAGCTACTTTTGTTTTTTTATTGTACACACAACACTGGTGAGTTTGCAACCCTGCCCAAACAAAGCCTGGATAACAGCTATGGTATGTCTTTTCATATAGTACAGACACACAAAACTAGATGGACCAATCTGAGGGTCCGTACAAGAAGGGAATCAAAGCTAATTAAAAAACGAAGTGGGTAAGGTGCTGGCACCAAAAAGAAGTGGAGGTGAATCCCCTTTCTGACCTTCCTCAACCCTACCATCAGGGTGAGGCCAACGAGCAGAAAATGCCTGAAAGCCCTGCCCCCAAGGATACAGCACAAAGTGAGGAATCTGAGGAGTTTGTTGTCATCAACCTGGTCCCTGCAGAAGATGCAACTGCAAACACCCTCTCAAAATGTGTTGGACCTCCATGGTCAAACAGGGTACAAAAAGAAAATGTGGGTGTCAGCCTGTAAACTGTGACCAGAGCAGTGAATTTGAAGACAATCTCCTGAGAGCTCAGAATAAGACGGTCCCTCCAGGAACTTGTTGCAATTGCAACATTTCACACAAATTCAACCAATCCCTGTGAATTCTGTGCGACCCTGCAATTTTGACCAAACTCCACAATTTTTCTGCAAAACTGACCAATCATTGTTGCTTCCCATTAGTTCCACCAATCACAGCAGTCCCTGTGCAAACATCATACATGTACGTCTGAATGAGCCATCTCAATGTATCATTTTATTATTCACTATTTTTTTGCATTTACATTTTTTTTATTTTATGGCAGGCACTGAAAAGAACATAACATTTGTCAGTGTTATTGACATTTATCTGTGCACTTTAATATTTTATCATTTTCTGCTTGCTGTTCAAACTGAGTTTGAGCTCCAAAAAGATTTTGCTGCTTTTTGTGGAATACCCCCAGGTGCACTTCTTCATCTACAAATAAAGCAGATTTTGTCAGAGTTCTTGCACCTGAACCTTCCCTGAAACAAGTTGTCTTTGATTTTGAATTGAATTATCTAAAAATATTAAAAACATTGCAATATACATCAAAATTGTTTAGAAAGGCTTTACAGTGGGGTATTACTTGCTGTGAAGGTGACTTCAGCTCTGGGTAGGAGGTGTCCCCAGTACCCCATTACGTTTTGGAGCTGGAAGCCATAGAAATTCAATTACTCTTGGGTTTTTTTTCCATCCACAACAAACAACAACAAAAAATCCCATGATGACTCAGAAGGGCTTTTCACACTGCATATTCTTAGTCCAGGGCTATCCTTAGCCTGGGGCTAAGAGTTAACCCTGAGCTAACTTAGCCCCTTTTCACACACACATCGTTAACCCATGGTTAAGCTAAACCCAGGGCTATATGATTTACACTACTGTTCCAGCTCTCTCTGTGCACCCACACAGATGTTTTGCTTAACCTAATCCCTCTTCTAATCTTTTAGCCCTGTTCTACACTGGCAACTTTTAGCCCTGGGTTTAACTGATTTTCAGGGGATAACCCCACAAACTCAGAGTTAACGCTACTCTGGAGCAGGGCCAGTTAGCCCTAGGCTAAAGTCAGGGTTAGACCACTTTGGAATGTTCCAGGATTGTGCCAGGGCGAAAGCTCTTTTAGTCTGAGGCTACATGCAGTGTGAAAAGCCCTGTAGATACCAACTAGCTAACTTAAGCTTTTTAAGGATCAGTGCTGCTGTAAAGAATAAAAGAATGCCATAATAAGTGGGGTTTTACTTGGGGACTAAAGTTGACTAGTAGTCTTTAGTTAAAGCCAATAGTCAACTAGTCATTGAATGTTCATGACATTAATTTGATTATTTATATATATATATATATACTTTTGAAGCATTAAGCAAGCCACTTTTTACCTACAAGTAAAAGTGGTAGAGATTCTGAATGTGTCTAAACAACCAGCAAGGAGACTGTACATTCAGGTAATTATTTCAACACAGAATAACCTCACACAAGTCTCGTTGTTCAAAGCTTGGGAATAAATAACTTCCAATTGCAGACTTGTCACCATGATGGATGGTGTATACTTATAAATTAGCTTGCTACAAACTCACTCCACATCCGCTTCACACCTCCTGTCCCTGCCTGAACCTACTGTGTCTTCGCTGTACCCAGAGTCACAGTCCTGCACATCACCTTGGTAACGTGTATTCCTGGTCATCAAACTGCTCTACATCCACCTCTGGGGCTGTGTCTGATAAGACCGCTAACTGAGATAATGGCAACTACAGCACAGTTAGCAGCAGTGCACTAGTGACTACAGTGTTACAAGAGAGAAGTCCTTGTTGCAACAATCCTGGTAATGGCGAGGCCAGGGGTCTGCAACCCTTATGATCAAAAGAGCCATTTTTAGCCAAAAAAAATGGAAAATAAATCGATGTAGCTGCAACTATTATAACAGTAATATAATTTTCCTTTTTCCCTGAGGGCTTATCTTTTTTTAAATTTGGTATCCATTGCTAGCTTATGGAGACTCAAGATGACTAGCCACCATTAAAATTTAGAGGAAAAGGCACCAAGCAACAGATGTAGGCTATGACGTGTACTTTAGTAGACAAAATAGTTTTGGTGTATAGGCTACATATTTTTTACACTTAAACAATGTAAGAATCAATTTGTATTGTAAAAAAACAACTTTAAAAAGTTTCACCAATTCATAATCTTTAGTTGAGATAGTTTACTTTTCTTCTTGAGATTGAATCTTTGAGTCAAAAAAATTTATTTCAAAAATTAGCCACAGTGAGCTGTGAACCTGATTTGTCATTCTTTTGATACCTTAAAATTAAATGATTTTAATTGAAAAAATTAAATGGTAAAAAATAAATAAATAAATAAATAAATAACCATCATTCATTTTCACTTCAGTGAATTTACTCAATGATTCTTTTTAAATATAGCTTTTTGGGTTTCTAAAACTCATCAGTTTAAGTTTATCCTGTATCTGTTTCCATAATTTTTTTGCCAGTCACGGGGAGTCACTGGAGAGGGGATAGCCTCAGACTGCAGACTTCCGGCCTAGGTGCAGCTCCAGAATGGAGTTTGAGGTGTTTTTGTTTTTCTGTGAGTAAAAGATAAATGAAAACGTTGTGGACCATGGCTCTTTTCACTGACTTAAGTTGCTATAGTGGTAGGTAACATTACATAAACAGGGACTTTTTATTGATTTTTTATGGAAACAGATGAATTCATACTTTAACATGTCAAATATATTTGATATATGACCCAGCCAGAGTACCACCTGTGTTCTTGTGCATGACTCAAGCAGGCTCTCTTACAAAGCCTTAAAAAGAAATATACAGTGCGTGTGTGTATGTGTGTGTGTAAGCAGGCACTGACATAATGTTATGTGACAGATCGAGGGCACTGTGAAGCAATCATGAAAGAGTGGCTCCAGTTATTGATCCTGGGATTAACAGTGGAGCTGCACAGATAACAAATACAGGCACACTGTCATAAATGTGCTATGAACATGTGTACAGATGTATACTTACTGCATAGGTATTTGTATAGAAATGTTCCGATACCATTTTCTCCTTCAAGATATTGATTGTGATACCTTAACTTTGCAGCTGGCCAATACCAAGTACCACTATGCACTGAAATACATGTATTATTATTATTTCTATTTCAACAACTGTATACTACTACAGGCTTATTTATGCCCCCTTTCCATACGAAATATGTCTATTTCAAACAATGTAACCATCACTGGCCACATACTTTTTAACACTTTCCCCACCATTGACGAGATATCTCTTCATTTAAGACACAACACTTCCCTGCCAATGATGAGTTATCTCATCAACTGCTGTTTTCATTGCCAGGCAATAGGGGACGCTGTGACAGATCATCTGTCAATTGTCACTCTAAGAAGAAGAGAACCACTGGAATGAGCTAGCATGAAAGCACTGATACTCAGCAGCAGAGGGCATCGCGACCCAGCTACAGAGCCTGGGTACAGAGCAGGGCTGCTCACGCTGTAGTCCCCAGACCTCCACAGCTGCTGGGATGCAGCAAGGCTGCTCACACTGCTGCTTCTGGGACTCACGCCACAGCCGGGGCAGACAGCCTTCTGTTTTGAGCGGGGGACACACACAGTTAATGTTAGCCACACTAAGATGATAGTGATTTCACATATGTAATATGAAGCGCTAAAAAAGCAAAAATAAAAACGTGAAGTCGATGTTCTCTTTAAAAATGTCTCACAAAAACACAGCTTTCTCAGTTCTTTTGTCTGAGAAGTTTTGGTTGGTTGGTTGGTTTTGATGCAACCAACCAACATTCAAGTGCTTATAAAAAAAGAGTGAATGAAGCTTGAACAAAACATTTTTTGTATGTCAGAAATTACAAGATCAGTTCTTTCTTTTGATATATTCCATGTTAACATATTTATAGAACTGAATATTCTGTGAGTGTTGAAAAGTCAGTGAATTTTGTCAAAAATGCTGGTGCTGGCTGGCAACTTAAAAAAAAAATATTGGCAGGGAAAGAGTTAACCTTACCAAAAAGCAGAGTCAAAAGTTACTGACAACAGCAAATATGGCAATGCTGAAGGTAGTATAAAATAATACGAAAGTGGCACATTCTTATAACACAGCAGCAATCTGTGCTGCCATTAAATCCACCGTGACCTGTGAACTCCTTCATTGCGTCCTGTGGTCGTGTCTCACTTTAACTATTAGCTGCTCTGCCCCTACATCTGCCGTTGGTATTGCTCCATTTCACCCATATCCGTATGGTCTCAGAAAACGTGCACAAATACACAGATAAAATTTTTGCAGTGTGGACATAAGGCTCTGTCCATATCTGTATGCTTATCTAACATTACACATAAATATGCCTTAACTGTATAGATGTGATATGATTGACACTGATGCACCGAAAGGGTGTCAAGTGCCAAATGAAGTGTAAGACCTGAGATCAATTGTTCAAGGCTACTTGCTGAAGGCATTTGAAAATGTACTTGAAAATGACTGAGAGTTGAATTGTCAGTTTGTATGATGTAAAAGTATTATGTAATGTTTTTAAAAATACTTTTGACAGACAAATATATCTGACACATACCCACAGACTTCTAAAAAAAGCAAAGACAATAATCTTGCTCTTGTGTTTATTTGTATTTAGGTGGTTATGAAAATGGAAAAATCTTATATTGCTTTATTATATAATTATTTAAAACAATTGAGCATACTGGTTAAACTATCTGTCCCCCAACAGTGAAATGGAATATCTGTCATTGGAATGAAAGGAAAATAATAAAATGAATTTCAAATGAAATACATGACTACTAAATCATCAGGTGAAACCAAATAAATGTTCAGTGCATCTTTAATGCACTCTCTGTGCAAAACATGCTCAAGAGTGATTAAACAAAGCTGATAATGCAACCTCTCATCTTTCTCTCTTGTTGATCTGTCAGTATGCTTTATGTTTCTCATTTGTTCTGCCTGTATGGATCAACTTTTTGAATTTTTTTTGAACAAGCCATTTCCAGTCTATTCTCAAGCGCAGCTGCCACAGCTGCACAGCAGTGACACAAGATGTCAGATTGACTCACTGAAGTTGTGCAGAACAGATATTTAAAGATAAACTTGGCTAACTCCTTTTGTGCTCCCACTGGGACCTAAATTAAAAACATTAATGTAGGCGTTGATGGGACAATAAACAGTGTAGCTCATTTCATTTCATCATTGTCCCAATTGAGACCAAGAGGTGAACAGATTATTATTAGGTAGTCTGACTCACCAGATGCACACTGCTGGTAAAAGTCCTGCCATTGGTTGCTTGCTTCAAGCAGCATTGTGGTGTCCGTTATCTGTTTTCAAAGTCCCTGGGAAACAAGAACAACCTCCTAGTTGCAACCTACACACTGAAAATGGCAAATGGCAAAAGCACCTTGGATGCTAATTGTATTAACATAAACAAGCTATCAGCTGTTTTCTTTTGAAATACAGACAAAGCATGGTGGTTTTTCCTCTACAGCAGAATGTGTATGCACAGAGCCAGACCTTTCTCCATTGCTGAGGGCTGTGAGAGACGTCTGGATAGAAGAGATTAGTAATTACCAAATTTTCGCTCTCTACCATTGTGCAGTGTACCTGTATTTGTACTGACATGTGCCACCACCAAACTGTGATAGGACACAGAGAAGGAACAGATCCATATCTTCAGGGGCGTAGCCATCATTTCAGAAGTGAGGGGGACAAATTGTTCAGAGATCTATTGAGTGATTTATCATCCTCTCGCATTCAATTGCACCTCCCCTTAAAGAAGCACATAACCACAAACAGCACAGCACCAGGGAACTGACTTTAGTTCTTTAAAATGATATACTATCAAAATCTAAAGTCAAAATCTAAAATCTAAAGCTGCCAAACTCTGGTTGAGTTGACATAGAATGACCCTGGAGCATCTACAGGATGAGTAGCCAAATAATTAAGTGCCAAATGACAACACTGAACACCAAAAGTTCTGTAAAACACCATTCCTATTTAAAATTATCAGCACCAAAATTGAATGGAAGTGACAGGTAACAGGGGTAACAGGGTAATAAGCCACAATACAGTAGTAGTAGGGAAATTGTTGTAGAATTTAACCTCAAAATCCCTTTTGTGCTATCGATATTTTCTCTCAGCCAGTTATAACAGAGACATTCTAAGGACTTTAGTTATAATTTCTCCTCACCTGCTGTGAAGACCCTCCATGTCCGTCCCTGCTGCTGGCCTCTGGCCCACTTTCTCCTCCCTCACCGTGCTCTTTCTATTGTATGAAGATTAAAAAATATGTGCAAAATAATAGTGAGAACAAGTTCTGTGCAGAAATTAAGGAGGAGTGGGTTTATTCCTAGGACGCAGAGTAGCCAAAAATTGTAGTCAAGTAAGGGTACTGTTTCTTTACTTACGTAGAAGTAAAAAGTACTCATCCAAATAATTACTTGAGTAAGAGTAAAAAAGTATTTAGTGAAAAAACTACTCAAGTACTATGTAACTTTTGAGTAGCCTAACATTTGATTTATTCATCAAATAACATTAATGCAATCATTCAATCAAAATAATAATCAGCAAATTCATGTACTTTAACTTTAACTACCACAAAAATAAATTAAATCTTTACAAAAATAAAGAGGAAACAAATACATTTATATTCTTATTTTCTACCCAGAAGTGAGTAATCTTAGAGTAGTCAAAATAGTAACGTTACTCAAATGTAACGGAGTAAATGTAGCCTAACTAGTTACTACCACCTCTACCTTAACTAGCTAGCTTAACTAACTAAATTGACATCTATTTGTCATCTTTTAGCTAAACATTATCTACATTCAACAGCATTACTCAACTTACATGGTTTGTTTGAAAAAAAAAAGTTTTTTGAGTCATGGCTGGTTTGCTGAACGTGTTTATACCCAGTGGCGCAAAAAGTGGGTATGCACTATATGCGGCGCATAGAGGTGCTGCGCTAGAGGGGGCGCCAAAGCGATGGGGGGAAAATTATTTCGAGTCGGCATTTTCTGTATTTAACAGCTGTTTGTGCATGTGTAAATGACATGATCAATAACAGAGGCACGTCACTGATTAGGCGCCCCTCCGCTCCTTCACCTCCCCTCCTCCTGCTCATGATGCATTTAAAGGCGGCTCAGAAAAACGCGTTTCCACATGTTAAAAATGAATTGAGCGGTTGTAATGGCTGTAAAAAGTGCGGGGGACAGAGGGCACAGATACAGGAAGTGCGGGGGACATGTCCCCCATGTATCCTGTGTCTGCTACGCCCATGTATATCTTACACTGAAGAATAAAATCATACCCCTTCTTTGACTGTGACAAAATCAAGGTTAGCAACCTTTCATATACAGAATAAAGTGTTGTGCCATTTGTTCATAATCTATCCTGCATTTAATCTGAATTTTATCTGCCCCTTTGGACCTCTCCAACTGCTCTGCAAATGGACTCACATTAGTGTTGTGTTGTTTGCGAATGTTTGGTTTGAAATAACAGATCTTCAAAGTTTATTTTGTTTATTTATTTATTTCAATGGGACAGTGCACATTGATGAACATGTTAAATCATGTAAAAATGCCAGATTGTAGCATGGCGCTAATTTCCATCCGTAGTCCCAGTAACATAAAAACAAATTAAGACAGAACAACGTTTCACGGTAAAAAGAAAAGAAAAGAAGAAGAAGAAAAAAAAAAAAGAGCAGTAACAATATAACAAGCACTAATAGTGAAAAACACATTGAAAGACACAAACCATAATATACAAACAGACAGATAAATTGCAATGCAGATTGACTGTGGGTGGGGAGATAGCCCACAGGTAGAGAGACCATGAGAGTTTCGTTTTAAAGAATAAAGTGCATAGGTGCTGGGTAAAGTGACAAGTGCTAAAGTGCATGAGTGCCAGATTGTATTGCACGATGCCCTAAGGTGCCAGATGATATTGCACAAAGCCCTGAAGTGCTCATTAGTTTAAAGTGCCAGTTTGTATTGCACGAGGCCCAGTACACTCAGTTGCACATGCAGAAGCGTGTAAATATTGCACTAAATGTGATACATAAGTGTATTATGTAAATGCTACAAATGGAAAAAAAAAATCATACACAAAAGTATTGTGTAATTTTGTATACATGTAACAGAAGAAAGAAGAAAATCTGATGATGACCCAGGTTACAGGTTACAGGTTGCAGGTTACAGGTGGTCGCATGTCTGATTTTCTAGTAACCATGCTTTCAGCTTCCCCTTGAAAGTGATAAGAGTGGTGCTCTCTCTGATTGTGACTGGGAGGTTATTCCAGTTTTGCCCGCCTTTTATGGATAAAACATTTTGACTGAAAGTGGTTCTTCTGGCTGTAATTTCACAGTCACCTCTTGTGCCTGATCTAGTACCATGTCCTGTGAGTCTTTTTCTGTGGATGAACTCTTTGACAGGAACTGGTGCTGGTCCGTGTAAACATTTGTATATGAAACAGGCATTTTTGAATACTTTTAAATTTTCAAAGTCTAGGAATTTATGCTTTTCCAAGACCTTACAGTGATGATAGGAGTTTGGTTTCCGGTCAAATATCTTTACTGCTCTGTTATACATCTGTTCTATGGGTTTTAAAGCTGAGGTGCCTGCAAACGCTCAGTTTGTGAAGCAGTAGTCAATATGAGAGAATCAGGCTGAAAAGATAGGTTTTAGCTGCATCAGCTGTTAAGAAGGGCCGAATTTGTCTAAAATTTAGTAAATTAAAGTTTACTGTGTTTCTGACTTTTTTTTATGTGTTTCTTGAAGGTCAGGTTTGAGTCCAAGATGACTCCGAGGTATGTGAAGTGGGAGACCAGCTCTAATTCCTCCCCGTCAAGAAACACATTGGACCTTTTGATGTCAGTAGGGCATTTGCTGAACATCATACACACTGTTTTTTTTGTGTTTAACAGCAAGCAGGTGTTTTTCAGCCAATGTTGTATGTTGTGCAGCGCGTCCGTGAGCCTTAGAGAGATGTCTTTGGCATCATTTCCATAAGTAAAAATGACCACGTCGTCTGCGTACATTTGTGCATTAAAATCAGTGCATACATTTGGCAAATCATTAATGTACAGTGAAAACAGCAAAGGTCCAAGGATCGATCCTTGTGGGACACCGACTGTGTTTTTAAGAAAAGGGGATTTTACACCATTTACCATGACACACTGTTCCCTGTTCGACAGATATGACTCAAACCATTCCATTGTTTCAGCTGAAAAGTTAAAGTATGTTAGTTTTTTCAGGAGGATTTGGTGGTCTACTGTGTCAAATGCCTTTCTGAGGTCTAGAAACACAGCACCCACATATGATTTTTTTATGCAACATATACTTTACCCTTTCTAAAAACACACAGTTTGCTGACTCAATGGAATGGTAGGGACGAAAACCAAATTGCATCGGGTGGAGTGGGTTAAATCTCTTATCTAGATATTCAATTAGTAGTTTTGATACCCATTTTTCAAGCACTTTGGATAGCACAGGGAGAATACTGATTGGCCGATAATTGGCCACCGATGTTTTGTCCCCTGATTTAAAAACGGGCGTCACCGTGGCTATCTTCCAGGATGGTGGTACTTCTCTTGAGATGATTGACTGGTTTACTAAGATAGTTATTGGTTTTATCAGTGCGTCAGAGTATGTTTTGATGAAGTCGGTGTCTAAGTCAGATATATCCTTGGCCTTGGAACATTTCAGAGCAGAAATAATCTTCTTCACCTCAAATTCAGTGATCTGCTTTAGTCTAAAAACAGGATGGTCCTTTATGATTGGTCTGGGAAGAATATTGGAGGGGGCAAAGAGCTTTGTTATGTCTTTTACACTGTCTAGGAAATATTGGTTAAAAGTTTGGGCCAATATATTACTAGCCAGGATATTACTAATTTTCAGTACTAGAGCAGTGCTCGCCTCCTTTTCTTTAACTAGTAACTTATTTAATAATTGCCAGGCTTTCCTGCCATTCCCTTTGGCCCCTTCAATAGCATTCATAAAGAAATTAGCTTTGGTCCTTCTTAGTAGCTGTGTTACCTTGTTACGTGCATGGGTAAATTTCTGTCTGTCAACAAGCAGCCCAGACTTGAGACTCTGTTTGAGTAGTGAGTCTCTTTTCTTCATCATAGCTCTACAATTTGAGTCTAACCAAGGAAGGTGAATGGTTTTTGTTCTTCTGCCCCTTCTGCTGATGCAGATTTATTTCAAAAATTCTTATTTAAAAACAACCTGCAGTTTCCCCTGTATTTTTAGAGGAGAGGATCACTTGCCAATCTGTCCTTTTTATTTCATCCCCAAAGTGCTGTTGCATGTGTTTGGGGATGTAATCGTTGAAAGAGGACATTGTTTTGGAAGCGTTCAGAGAGCGATTTTTCCTTAGTTTCCGCGAGAACAAAATAAAGTTATGATCTGAGATACCGGTTAGAATGTTATGAATTTTACTTTTTCTGTCTGTGTTGTTTGTGAATAAGAGGTCAATTCTAGTTTGTGAGGTGTTTGTCACTCTAGTAGGTTTTTCAACAAGTTGTGTTAAATTGTGAGCATCCATAATTTGTTTAAGATTCTTTCTGTTTTGTTTGTCATCCCAATTTATGTTAAAGTCACCTACAATTATTTTCTCTCTGTTTGAATCACATGAATTTAACAAGAGTATTAACTAATCATAGAAATCTACCTTAGCAGTAGGTTGACGATAGATGCAGATCAGAGAGAGGGACATTTCTTTAGAGAGAGTGATTTCAACACCGACACAATCAAAATTGAAAGCGGTTGACCAGACAATCTCTCTACATGTAAGATTGTTCTTTACATAACAAACTGAACTGAATCCCTACCTGAAATGATCCGTTCTCAGCCAGTTCACTTAAGCTCTCAGTCTGTTGCGAGTGAATGTGCACAGATTCACTCACTGAGCCTATCTCACTCCACTGGGTCATCACTGAATTTATCACACACACTAAACAGTTCACAGTCACTGTGTCGCTGCAGCCTGCCCCTCTCCCTCTTCCTCCCTGCCCCTGTCTTGAGAACGAAATGTTAACAAATTTTTAATTTTATAATTAGGTGTCACAAAAATATACCTGCTGTACATTAGAGAGAGGGTAGGACGATATAGCAGCTTTGTAGCACATGCAGGCACGCACACACACATGCACAATGTTACTGCTTTGAAAAGAGGACAGCTCACATGAATGGAGAGTTTGTGTGTTGCTTCACATAGTAAACAATGTGTGGTGAAACCTACAATATGCAGGGGTAGAAATAACTAATTACAAATACTCAAATTACTGTAATTAACTAGTTTTTTGGGGCACTTGTACTTTTATGAATAGATTTTCAAGTCTGCACTTTTACTCATATTTAAGTATGCATTACCCCATGTAATCTACTTAGTTAATTTTAAAATCATAATTGAGTACTGAGTACAATTTGAATTAATATTCAGACCTTTCACCTGAATTTTAGTGGTCAATCAGGTGATCTGATCACAAACAGACCAATGAAAACAAAGACATAACAAACGAAAAACAGAACAAAACATTGCAGCAGCACACATTTGGAGCAAGGATATTAATGATTAATCATTAATCAATTAACCGTTGTCAAGAATTTAACCAATTATAAATGTATTCATGGACATTTAATGAATAGACATGCAGTTTGCACCTCATTTGACATTATTTTGTCTGGTGGAGCCACTTGCTGAATAAGGAAACTTAAACTTCCACTTAAAATGAGAAAAAGTACAGGAAAAAAAAACAACAGAAAAATAACTGAAATTGAAATAAACATGTTTTGTATCTTATAAATTATTAATGATTGATCAGTTGTTAGCCTTTTCAACTATTGGTTCAGGAAAACAAAATTTGCAGCCCTTGTTTGGAGAGGAGACGTGACATTGGCGATTCAAAGTAACTGATACTCTGACTAGTTTTTGAGATGAATACTTTGTACTTTTACTTAAGTGTATTTCTAACAGCAGTACTTTTACTTGTAATTGAGTAATATTTTAGCAATGTAACAGTACTTGTACTTGACTACAGAGTTTCAGTACTCTTTCCACCACTTACAATATGACAGAATGAGTGAGTCTGACACTTGACACTTGATTGTTTCACAGCGAAAATGCTGCATATTCCTCGATTCGTTCACTAATGTACTGCACAGTGAATTGGATCCCTGAGTGACACAGCCACTGAGCAGCTCCAGCCCTCTCCCTCCTTATCAAGTAAGTGTAGGGAAAACATTCATACTGTCCCACTGAATTCTCAGTTCACTGGCTCCTTCATGAACAACTGTTTTCAGTGCCCTCCTGAACGAATTCAGCAAACAAATCTTTTGAACGAAGTGATTCAGGTGATTCAGGACACTGAAGAGAACTTTTTCCCATCACTATCTCACTTTGGGAAACGAAAACATCTTATTCATATCCTTCACTTTTTACCAGCAAGTAGAGGTTACTTACTGATACATTTACTCTCAGGATTGACTGATGTAATTGTCTCAATTGCTTATTGACACTGAATGATAAGTTTGACTGTTCTTCAGTCATAAACATGGTGCAGCCAGTGCTGTTAACTACTTGCAAAACTACTTACCTAATAACTGCTCTAGACTTCCTTAAAAGCTCGGCAAACGGTTTTGAAATGTTGTTTAATTCCAACTCCTACCCTACAAGTAAATTGTCTGTGACGTAAAGCCAAAGCCCACAATTTATGTGCTCACACTCTGCAGTCCAGCGACATGAGTGCTCAAACTGTATGTGTAAAATATAAGAATAAAACGGCCCGTCAGCTCCTGTGGACCTTTCTGACCATTGACAATTGTCAATAGAGATTTAGTAATAAAGGCAGGTAGAAGTTTATTTACTAGCACTGGTGCAATGGTGTGTATGGACTTGCAGGTGGCTAGGACAACGTGGACAGTATAACTTGTGCATTTTGCAGTGAGAATTGACCCTTCACTAAGCCCCGCCCTCCTTAGTTACTGTTGCCAAGTTGAACAAGCTTTCCATTCTTGCACTGCATTTAGGCAGTTTACAGTGATAACAGTGGCAGATTTAACATCGAAATTGGGAGTAATTGTTGAAACACGAGGTTTGTGATTCCTTAGAGATGTAAACAAAAGCAGCTTCTCGTTTCTAGTTGATGATGGTGGATTCTGACAGCTAAAATAAACACTCAAAAGCAGATGTTATAAGTGTAGCTAGGTGATGTAAGCTAACTCGACTTAAGTGAGCTGAAAAGTCTCCAGCTGACATTTTAATTTTTCCATCTCATACGTTTTAAAACAAGGACCCTGTGAAAGTGTTTGTGTAAAGTTACATAGCAGCTGCGTACATGATATAAAATTAATGCTAAACAAGGCTAAAACTAGCTTACTCGCAGCAAACACTGGTCGGGTGGTGAAATACAGCAGGTATATCTACATGATAGATGACAGAAATACACTAGATATACTCATTAATGTGGGAAAGGGAAATGCTGAGACTCGATCAGTGGAGCGGACCTTGAGACAGGTCACCCTGCCGGACCAGCCAACCGCAATCGCAGAAGAGAGCTGGGAAAAGAGCTAAGCTTACCTGGCATAGACCTGAGACGGCGAGACAGAGAGAGATGCATTTTGTCGACCCCACTTTGATTCTGCATCAGCCCACATCCTCACACTCAAACCCCCACAGAACAAGTGCAGATGCAGCAGATGCAGTGGTATCTAACAAGCTTGGCTGGAGGTAAAGTTACTGCAGCTAGTAAGCTAGCATTAGTTAGCCAGACATGCAAACATTGGCAGCTTATATTAGAGCAGGTGAAGACAGTTTAATCCATTTACCACACGTGTGCTCTTGTCTTTCATGTTTTTGAAAGACAACAAAAAAGACGCCACCGTTCAGACTCATGAAACGCTGAGTGTTGCTCCTCTCAGAGCCTCCTGAACACTGCATCAACATGTAGAGAAATGAAAAGCTTGTCAGCTTTAGACACAGTTGCTAACCTATGATGGGACAGGTACTGTTTGGGGCAGGATTTAGCGAAGGGTTAATTGAAGGTGAATTAGCTACGTTTTACTGTCCATATTTTCTGTCCACATAACATGTGTTGTCTTGGTGATTTCAGATGCTCTGTTTGTTACTTCGAGCAGATACAGTGAGGAAAAAAGCACTGGCATTGGGGCAGTGGCGTAGATGACGTAGGGTTGGTGGGTTTTGTAAACCCATGGGCCCTCTTGTGGTCAAACTTTTTTTTAAAAATTTTTTTAAATGTAATGTTGCCGCGGTTGACCCTCGCAGCGGCAGGTAGCACGGAGTGTAACGTTAGACTGGGTCACTGCATTTTGTTGCATATAAGGGGGGATACGAGCGGCCCCTCCCGATTTGAACTGATCCATGCGTCTATTGAATGTGATTGGCTCAGCCGCTCAGACGGTGACCGTTATTTTTCTGGAAAAAAAGAAAGAAAAAAGCAAGCAAGGTAGAGGAGATTTGCAAAGATGCTGAAAAGAAAGAAGCGCCAAGAAAAAGAGATGTGTGGTGCAGATAAGCGTAGGGCAAAAAAGAAAAAAAAGTTAATTGGGGATGCTAAATACACGAAACTGACAGATCTCCTCTGTCGTGGTGGGAGCAGCCAGGCCAGTGACGACACGGGTCCGAGCAGCAGCACAGCCACAGCAGGTAAACAAGCACTGTCTGCTGTAACACGGCGCTATCATGATCTCAGACTTGAGACTAGGGTTGTCACAAGAACCGACACTGCCGGTAATCTGAACGTGACCGAACCTGGATCCGCTCCAGCTGCTTGGTGTGGCCACAGCCACAGCTGAAGCCCATAAACATGACGCGCCATGTGTCTTTCTCCGGTCAGTTGTCATGGGAACAAGACGCTCTGACGGTGGTGCGCATTTAGACCATAATACATCCATGGTTTGGAGCAGAGACAAAACAAACGTGTGTGAATATATAAAACGGAGCTGAAGAATGAAACAATAAGTTTACACCAGTCAGTGGAAACAGCCTGAAAGTGAGTGAATGAGAACAACAGTTCTATCATTGAACTACTAGGAGAATAATAATAATGACTATATAACTTCCTGTTTGTGTGGAGGCATATTTACCATTTTACCTCATGTTTCTGCCTGAGAAGTTGTTAAAGTGCAGCTTAGCCTAAAAACAAGTTTGATGTGTCAGTTGTTATAATTATTGTTGTTGTTGTTGTTATTATTAGGCCTATTATTATTATTATTATTTAATAAAGTAGCCTAATGATTTTAGAAGCACATGCTTTTTTTTCAGTTGTGGTATCGAATAGAGTATCGAGAATTGTGGAAATTTACTGGTATCGACTACTGAAATTCTGGTATTGTGACAACCCTACTTGGTCTATTCCTGGCTTACTTATTCCTTACTTTTTTGGCTTTTTTCTGTCCTCTATTCGAGTGTGCAATGTCGGGCCCCTTTGACCTCAAAACCCATGTGGAATACAGCCCAGTTACGCCACTGCATTGGGGAATCAACTTGTGGCTCTGCTCCAACTGTGTGAGAGCCTGACAATGGCCAGCCAAAATTTCAGACATGTCACAAATTCTTGTGTTGCTTTTTGGCTCCAGCCACATAGGAGTGATTAAGCTTTGAAAGTACAGGGTGTCCACAAAGTATCTTTATAATTTAAAAAATTTATTACAAAAGCAATTGATGAGATATGTTAATCAGATTTGTTCTAGTGGTTATCAGTTTTTAATCACATTGCATTAGTGTATTTCAGGAACCCTGTTGATGAAATAGGTTCTGTTAAATAAACCCCTAAAAATGGCTACTCCTCAAGAAAAGGCACAATGTGTATCGTGGTTTATTGAAACAAAATCGGATACGCAGACTCAGTGAAACTACAGGATTAAGTATGGAAAACATCCACCGTCACGTCCGTCAATTCGTGCAAAAGATCACTGATGCCATTGCCACCATTGATGAGGCTATGCTACAGCGAACATGGCAAGAAATCGAGTACTGTCTTGATGTGCTTCATGCAACTAATGGTGCCCGTATAGAGGTCTGTTAAATGAGGCAAAAAAAACATCAATATCTACTTTTCATTTTGTAATAATTTCCACAGATTTGTCTATTCATTTGCTTTTGTAATAAATTTGTTAAATCGTAAAGAGACTTTATGGACACCCTGTATTTTTCTTCAGAGAAATACTTGCTAAATTAAAACTCAGTGCTCTAAATGAGTACAGGATGGCACCCTGTGTACTATGTGGACAGGGATTATAGAGTTAGAATAGAATTGGGGCATTTACAATCAGTCACTGCCAACATCTTCTCTTTCTGCATCTGTCTTCCACAGTCTGATGTGCTTCTGTTTCCTTATGCAACTCTGCCAATGTCACTTATAAATAGGCGCGTAGCCTAGAGTGTTCACAGCTCGCACCTCAAAACACACACACAAAGGCACATACAGTACTGCTGGAGAACCCATTCTGCATAATAATGAGAGAGTCTTCATATTCAGCTGTTGTTATTCTATTTGACTGAAACCTTCCTATGGGAAAACTTTTTAAAGAATTAATATTTTTGAAGACAGTGCCGCTCATCCACTAACTGAATGTAACTGGCTGTAGTCCTGTGTACTGGATGATGGAATAAAGGTTTTGATTTTTTACATTTTCTCACTGGCTTTATGATGACAAAGTACAAATCAAAATGTGAATTGTGAAGCAGCAGAACACAGTATTTTACAGTATAAAAGAAAAAAAGGGTATCGGGGCATCTCAGTTCACTGAGCACCAGTGAACTTTGTTTGGACATCTTAACTTAGCCTGAACTTTAATGTAGCCAGGCTTCTCTTTCAATCATCCCTATTTTTTACTCTGGAAATACGTCTGTTGCAGACTTGCCATCTTTTCTTCTCTGTCTGCCTTTATCTCTGCAGGCTGGCAATCCTCTATATGTCTGTCTGTCTGTCTCTTCAACCCATGTCTCTGTTGGATACTGAGCACTTCTGAAGACTCTCACCCTCTCTCTCGAGGGAAGGAAAAACTGCAAGAACCTGAGGGTTAGGAGGAGGGTGGGGAACTGAGAAAGAGGACTGAAGTATGTTTCAGTCAGATACTGTCAGGATTTAAAATGTAGGTCTCTCTTTATCAATACTTTTTGAGTGTGTTCTCAACCTGATGATGATGATGGTGATTGAAAGTGTTACATATACATCTGCCAAACCAGAGATCTTCACTGCTCCACTCAGTTCTTGGTAACTGAAAACTAATCAACTAATTCTATTCAATCTAAGTCACAACCCTTTCTTTTTGTTATTCGGGTTTTTATGTTACTTGATACAGCTCACCACAGTAAGTTAACATAAAACAACTGACAAAACAAACAACAAATCCTGCCACTTGATAATCTAAGTAATAATATGATAATATAATAGTAATGCAAAACTATTAATAATATAAATAAAGAGAGAAAAGAAGGAAAGAGTACTAAGAGCATCTGAATAAAAAGGTAGGAATATTTTCAATCCTTTGTTTCTTTATTAATATATATTAAAACATTAGACCAGACCTCGTAAAACCTGCCTTTGTAATTATTGGTCCTTGCTATTAACGTTTTGAAAGAGGCTATATCCATCATCAACTTTAACCATTCATCAAAAACAGGCTTTGTCTGACTGACAGAACAGTTCAAATATTTGCTTGGATATACCTGGTTTTTAGAAGATACCCGTCCCCTAATATGCACAGGCGGGGAGATTCTGGCAGCGGTTTAGACACACCCCTTCCTGTGGACAACAATGGGACCTAACTAGAAAAAACAGTAGTCAGTGTTCTGTAAATGCATCACGAAAACAATACAGCAATGTATTGAGATCAGAAAATGTACTTTGTAATTTGTACTTTTGAATACTTATGCATTTTTAAAATCAAGTCTAGTACTTTAACTTGAGTAAAATTTTGACTGAGCAACTTTCACTTGTAGTTGAGTAATATTTGACCAGGAGTAGCTATACTTTGACTCAAGTACTGGGGTTGAGTACTTTGTCCACCACTGCAAGTAACACAGTGGTTCCCAAACTGGGGGAGCGGGCCCCCCTGGGGAGTGAATATGAACTCTGTAGTGCAGGAAAAATGACCTGTAGTCCTGCTCTTTTCAACTGTGCCTGCTTGTCGACGGTTGGTGCATCATGCTGCTGCCAGTGCTGTTCTCTCTGTATCTGGACGTGTTCAGATGGACCACATTTTGTATCAGGTCCAGTTATATTTAGGTCTATTTTGGATCGGTTCTGCCTGTTCTTAAATGCACATAAATGCACATAATTTTTGTCACTAGGGGTTTCTCAATCCAAACGATAACAAAAGACAGACTTCCTGAAGTAGTCTGGGATCATGGGAGTTGTTCTCTTCAGTTGTATGACCACCATTGCTGATGGAAATCTACCTGAGGTGACCCGGGCAGAAATCATGTTCATTGACGAGGCAGTGTATTAAGGTTTTATTCACACTACCTTTAGTCACAGTCTTGCTTCTTCCTTACTCTCTGACATATCATCTGGTATTTCCAGTGTTTCCCCCCTTGATAGAGTTCTTCAAGAACTCTATCAAATCCAGTTGCCTACGACAAACCTTGCTACGAATACCATGACCTGGATGACTGAGAACCTTCACAGACATGTTGCTATGCACTTTGGGATGAACTCCCTTCGACTGGTGTGGGAGTATGAGAAGACTTCCAGAAAACTTGCGGACTATAGAAACCATCTGCGCTTCAATTTAAGATGCAGGCAAGAAAGGGTAATTCCCAACAGCCTACACCTTGGCTCTTCCGTGAAAGGCCACCGAGCGGAGATAATGTTACAGAAGGCGCAAACTCAATTACTGAATGAGAGAGTGAGATAGGTTCATTTCACCATCGATGCCCTCACGGTGAAGATTGACCAGATTCTTGATGATCTTACATCACTTCTTCCCAGTTAAGTTCTTGTGGAGGTCTCCAAGTTTGTGGAAAAAGCCCAGGCATCACAGCATTTCAAGAGTAAAGAACACCAGCAACACAAATTCCAGATACTCCTTTCACGGGTGAACAGTTCTTACAGAACACAAGAACTGACTTGGAGAAGAAAGGACAACAACACAACCGGACACCAATGAAAAGTGGGTTAAGAATTTGTCAGACAGGAGCCTCACACAACCTGAGAGGGATGTTCTGGCCAAAGGACTGAACTTCGCAGTTACACCAGAACAACATCAATAACAACAACAGCATCTCTGAGGCTGAGCAGCTCAGACTAAAGGTCTCAGCTGCCCTCACCAGTGCAAAGGCACCCCCCTCCAATCTGACCATCCAAGAAAGGAAAGCTAACATCTCTCCAAAGAGTCTGGGACATCACTATTCTCCCGGCCGACAAAGGAAGATGCACAGTGGTGCTTAACACAACAGACTACCATTCCAAGGTTAACTGTCTACTCAGTGACATGGCCACCTATGAAACACTCAGGCGAGATCCTACCAGCAGCTACAAGAAGAAGGTAGTCTGCTGTTTACAACAACTGAAGAAGGATCAAGCCATTGACAGACAGCTGTACTACCACCTATATCTGGGAGAAGCTATTCCTCGCATCTATGGGCTTCCTAAGATACACATGGAAGGAGCCCCACTCAGACCCATCATCAGCAGTATCAACTCAGTCACTTACAACATTGCCAAACACCTGGTCACGATTTTGGCTCCTTTGGTTGGAAAGACTCCACACCACATCAGGAACTCACAGGATTTTTCCACCAAAATCAGGGAAATAAAACTGGACCCAGATGAAACCATGGTGTCCTACGATGTTACCTCACTTTTTACATGCATTCCTACCGCAGAAGCAGTTGCGACAGTAAGAAAACGACTGCTGCAGGACAACACAATAGATAGCTGTCCAATAGAACCAGCCTCACCACGGACCACATTTGTGCCCTGCTTGACCTCTGCTTGACCACCACCTACTTCCAGTTCAACAAGGGTTTTTACAGGCAGAAACATGGCTGCGCTATGGGCTCACCTGTGTCTCAGATAGTGGCTAACCTCTATATGGAAGAAGTAGAGAGCAGAGCCCTGCACTCCTTCAGAGGAACACCTCCAAGCCACTGGTTCAGGTATGTTGATGACACCTTGGTCAAAATCAAGACACAAGAGATTGAAGCCTTCACGGACCACATCAATGCGGTGGACAAAAACATCAAATTCACCTGAGAGGATGTCCGAGGCAACAGTCTGGCCTTCTTGGATTGTGCAGTGCACATTGAAGAGGACAGAAGCCTCAACATCGACGTATACAGGAAACCCACACACAGACCAATATCTCCTCTTTGACTCACACCACCCACTAGAACACAAACTAGGGGTAATCAGAACCCTTCATCACAGAGCACAGAACATTCCAACCAGTACTGAAGATAAGGATAAGGAACAAAAGCACATCAGGGAAGCTCTCAAAACCTGTGGATACCCAAACTGGGCCTTTATCAAAACCAACAAAAGAAACAGGTCTGAGAGAAAGGAAAACAACATCAAAAGGAAAAAACATTGTTATTCCTTATATTGCAGGCGTTTCAGAAAAACTCAGGAGGATTTTTAACAAACATCGCATTCCTGTGCATTTCAAGCCCAGCAACACCCTGAGGCAAAAGCTTGTCCACCCCAAGGACAGAACACCCAGACACAAGCAGGAAAATGTAGTGTATGCCATCCAGTGTAGTGAGGAGTGCACAGACCTGTACATTGGGGAGACAAAACAACCGCTGCACAAGCGCATGGCTCAACACAGGAGAGCCAGTTCCTCAGGTCAGGACTCAGCAGTCCATCTACACCTGAAAGCTAAAGGACACTCTTTTGAAGATGGCAATGTCCATATTCTGGCCAGGGAAGACAGATGGTTTGAGAGAGGAGTAAAAGAAGCCATCTTTGTTAACCTGGAAAGGTCATCTCTCAACAGAGGAGGAGGTCTAAGACATAATTTATCTGCCACATACAATGCAGTCTTAAGATCACTCCCCAGGCAGTTGGATACACACCTGCAATCATGTGACTCCAACAAGTCACATGGTGGCAGGGACCTTAACGACTCTCATTCACACCTCCCCCAGGTGAAACCCAAGGTCCACACAATGGAAGGGTGGGCAGAGGAGTCACATGCCCCTCTAGGTGTTAATGACCACAAAGAGGTTTAATACCTGAACTCCCAAACCAGTCAGTCAGAACTGCAGAAGCTTCTTGGATGAGAGGAGAAACATCTTCAAGAACTCTATCAAGTCCAGTTGCTTACGACAAACCTTGCTACGTTTTCCCCAGAGGTTACAGCAACTAGAGGAGGTAAAAGGGATATAACAGACAACCAAATGAAATGCATGGTTTACTTGCATATAATCTAGGGCTGAAACGATTCCTCGAGTAACTTGAGTAATTCGATTACTAAAATGCCTGGAGGCAAATTTTTTGCCTCAAGGCCTCATTTAAATCCGAACAACTGTACAGCGCACTGTGTTTCGCACGTAGGGTACTGAAATTCAGTATTAAACGGCTGAATTATTAAAGAGCAGAGTATTGATAAGCTCCGACGTGTAAGTTTTGATGTAATTTATTATCACACGGCCGCAGCACCTCTCCTCTCTGTGTCAATGCAGCTCCTCCATATACGCACATACAGTAATGCACAGACAGAGCAAGGTCAGTGTGTTTCTCTTACCCCGTCTGTCTGATCTGTTGACTTTCTTCATCAGCAGGATGTTTTATAAAGTCACCCCGAAACCCAACTCGTGTTTTTTTTTTGTTCCACATATAAATTCACCCGCGATTCAGTTTTCACTAGGGTTGTGCAATACTGCAAAATTTGGTATTGATCCGATACCAAGTAAATACAGGGCCGGTATTGCTGATACCGATACCTTTTACTTAGAAAAGCAGATCATCTACTTTCGTGTAGGGGAGAAAAATGCGTCATCATTTATGAAGTGAATGCATCATCAATATGCAAATTTGAAAGAAAATTGAACATTTGAATTTTCATGATCATTGAATGATTTTGTGATTTTTCCTTTAATTAGTTAATCATGATTAAGATCATAATAAAACACAGGACAAAGATTTTAAGCAAGTAAAAAATACTTTTTCATAACTAACTTAATATTTGCAATTTTATCAACAAACTCAGTTCAGTCAGTAAAATAATTCATTTAGATTTATTTCAACTGGCTGAATATATTATATGACTGTCTGAATAGTCTATATTTAATCAGTCTGCTAAAATTACAACTATGATGACCAATTAAACTTTGAAAAATAACATTAACTAATGCTGGAGATGACTAAATCTTACTTTTGCTTCTATAAATTAGCTCCCTGGATATTCTTGACCATGCTGAAAGGCCTCTGCCAGTGACCTCTGTCTCGGTGCCAGAGGTCTGGTTCTGGTTTGGAGATCCCTCCGTTTAGTTTGCGTGTGTTTTTATGTGTTTATATAAATTTGTGTTGTTGCCACAGTAGCGCATTTGTTTCCTGCAAACATCGCAGCTTGCAGTATTTATATCTGCAGCTGTAAAATAACTCCAAACGGCACTCCTCTTCCTCTCTGCCATCATGCAGCCAGCAGTGCGTTGCTACACCGGTGTTATGGCCCTTCTGGTTTTCAATTTAACTGGTTATCGTCAGCGTGCGTGTGTTGTCTGCAACAGCTGTCTCCGTTCCTGTCACCAGATTCGTCACACATTTACAAACATATCACTGCCGACTTCCAGGTCGCATCTGATACCCACTGCAGCAAATATGGTCACAAAAGCATGCACTGCATTACAGACAGCCATGGACAAAAGCAGAAAAAGAGAATTTTTTTTTTTTTCGTCAACATCGTATCGAGCTGGGTTCGAACTCACTCCACTAAAAACAAACCATACACTATTCACTCTGTCTTATCCAGTGAGCTACCAACACACTGCTTCAGAATGCGACCTACTGTTATATGTTTACTACGTCAGCACCCAGGTAACACGTTATCTTGGATTGATCTAAAACAACTGGTTACCTCGGACTATTCTGAGAAAACATCCGAACATGTTTACGCTCTTTCTCGAAGCTACGGACAAATTGACCACCACATCACAGCATCCAACGACACTACACATTTGCACAAAGAAATACAGGTTACTTACAGGTGGTGAGATTCTACCGACAACACAGTACTGAATATCAGTGACGTGCAGTCAGGGGAGGCAGAGCCTCACCTGTCATCATGGAAAGAAAAAAAACAAATAGGCCTAATGATAAAATAAATTAAACGTTGTTATTTGCTCACTGATCTGTACTATAAACTTATTTTCCATACAATTCCAACAATTTTGATTATTTTTTAATCCAAAATCGCTGAATTTTCGCATTTCCCGTTCAAATACGAGGAGGAGACGCGCATTGAGGCAGCAGCGAGCTGAGCCTCACCTTGGATTGCGCAATCCTTCACAAACTGTGCTGGCATGCCATGCAACTAGAGTGTGTTGCTGTCTCTCTGTATGTCGCCAATAAAATGTTTTCAACACTTTTATTATACGCCCTGACTTTCCATAGTCTAGTTGATGTATATAATGTATGTCTGTAACGTGTTTAGTCTCACTGATCGATCATAAACTGCAGTGAAAAGGCACGAGGTGAGGCAGGCAGTACTCTTGCCTCATGGAGGGGGCGCTCATGAGCTTAGAGATTCTTCTTACTACTGCGCAGCCGAAGAGTAAGTGACAGCAAGCAAAACTTGGTGGCAGACGTGTCTCATTCAGATGGTAGAGCAAAAAGTTACTGTATTAAGTACATGAATGATCGGAGGTGCTTGAATTCATGGTTCTTTATGCTTGTTAACTAATTAATTAAAGCACTCTGTGTGCTGGCCAGTAACTCATAAGATCGATAAAACACACACCAGCCCGCATGAAAATCAAATACTAAGAATAATATAGCAACATGCTATTTATTTTCCTTTAATGTAAAATGCCAATTAAATTTATTAGACTATGGCTGTTTGACAACTGCATTTTTTTCCTGCTTTGTGTCAAAATTGGGGGGTTGACCATAAATGAAATATGTGTCACGTACTGTATGTATGTATAAAAATGCTGATATGGGATATAAAGCATAAACTGTTAACTGCTGCCAATCAAATGGTGAATAAGCTTCTCTGTTGGGTTCATATGTTTGTAAATCTGATTCTGAAAGAGTCAGTGCCTCACCAGCCATGAACCTCACCGCACGTCACTGGATAAAATGAAATGAGATAAACTTTATGTATATATGTAAATATATATATTCTATTTTATATGGCAACTATAAAGAGGTCTGAGTGGCTTCCTCTGTATTTTACTATATAACAATACAGTGGGTAGGAGAATGGCCAAGTCTCCGCCGTCAGTACTGTGTTGTCGGTAGAATCTCACCACCTGTAAGTAACCTGTATTTCTTTGTGCAAATGTGTAGTGTCGTAGGATGCTGTGATGTGGTGGTCAATTTGTCCGTAGCTTCGAGAAAGAGCGTAAACATGTTCGGATGTTTTCTCAGAATAGTCCGAGGTAGCCAGTTGTTTTAGATCAATCCAAGATAACGTATTACCTGGGTGCTGACGTAGTAAACATATAACAGTAGGTCACATTCTGAAGCAGTGTGTTGGTAGCTCACTGGATAAGACAGAGTGAATAGTGTATGGTTTGTTTTTAGTGGAGTGAGTTCGAACCCAGCTCGATACGATGTTGACGAAAAAAAAAAAATTCTCTTTTTCTGCTTTTGTCCATGGCTGTCTGTAATGCAGTGCATGCTTTTGTGACCATATTTTGCTGCAGTGGGTATCAGATGCGACCTGGAAGTCGGCAGTGATATGTTTGTAAATGTGTGACAAATCTGGTGACAGGAACGGAGACAGCTGTTGCAGACAACACAACGCACGCTGATGATAACCAGTTAAATTGAAAACCAGAAGGGCCATAACACCGGCAACAACTCACAGCATAGCAGGGGAGGAGGAGGAGGGGCAAAGCGAGCATGAGCGAAGTGAGAGGAGCAGTGTTTGCACAACCACTATGATTTAACGGGAGCTGTGTACTGAACATAGTGAAGAGAAACTGAAACTTAAGTATCGATCTCATCACGCAAGTATTGATCAATACAGATACCAACGTTGGTATTGATACTATCGGGATTTTAGATCGATCTGCCCACCACTAGTTTTCACAGCAGCAGATAAGCTGCATGTGGAGGAGACTTGTTATTAATGACAGAGTTTATTAAAACAATCGAGACTAACGTGATGCTAAATGACATCGACACCAACCAGGTGAACTTATAAGATTAAACAACTGTATAAGGAGGCCTTTACATTAAACAGGAGAGTCTGTGTTTCTCTGTCAGAGACTGTCAGACCTTCTCACAGCAGAGCGAACAGGTGAGGGAGGAGGAGGAGGGCAGACGTGCCATAACAAATTCCTGGTAGGCGAAAACCTACTTGGCAATAAAACAGTTTCTGATTCTGATTCTGATTGATCACTAATCAATCGCGGATGCTGTCATCCTCTTGGACTGATTAAAAAAATAAAAATGCCAAAATTGGTCACAAACTATACCTGAGTGTCTGCACAAGTAAAGTCTCTGGGCCCCATCTTACACCCGGCGCAATGCCGTTGAGCCGCCAGCGCAGGTGACTTTGCTATCTTACACCCAGCGTAAGTGCCGTTTTTGCCATGTCTGCAAGATAGCAAATTCACTTGCGCCTGGTCTGTGCAGCCGTGGGAGGGAGGTCTAAACATTAAGGCAAAACGAAGGCATGGCCGGGCGCGTTTGCTATCTTGTGCTCGGCGCACTAGAGTAAAAAGTACTTGGGACTTAGAGCCCTGTCTTACACCAGTCTGAAGAGCAATGGATTTAATTTATTCAAGGTGTGTCCAAATCCTCCTTTGCCGTCTCCCCCCAGGGGTGCGAGTGATATTTTGCTCTGCCCCGCCCCCTGCGCCACCGGCACAAAGCAGCATACACCTATCAGGTGTGCCCAAGTGCCCTTATTAATTCACCAGCGAGTTTAGGTTGAACATGCAATAAACCAATCAGAAAGACAGCTCTCATCACGTGTAAGAGGTAGGTGCGCCGGTAGCGCAAGCAGTGGCAGATTTACAAGGAGGAAACATTCTCAAAGCGAGGAGACAGATGTCCTGGTTCGAGAAGTGGAAGGCGAGAGCACGCAATATATGGAGACACGTCTCCAAAGCAGCTTCATGTGTACATAGTTTATTTTACATCAACACCTGCAAAAACCATTACAATAAATGAACCGCAAATGACATGCAAATATAAATTATAGCTGCTGTGCAGCAATGGTCGGGGCCGGGCAATTTTAGGCAAAATTAGGTAATTCTGAGCAACAAGCAGAGTGTAGGAAGATGAAAAAAAGGTGGCATTCTGATGTGCATTTTACATCAGTTGAGGCTTGAACTCACAATTTCTGGCACAAGAGACTCTGCATATTGACTGATAGCTAAGCCAAATAAACAGGGAAAAGAGACAAGAGATAACAGGGAAACGTGTTGATAAAGAGTATTTGTCTCTTCCCAAAACTCCCTGAATCATAATTATTTAACCTTAGAGTCTCTAATCCACATAGCATGATACCTGAACATAAGGCTTTCACATTTGAAAGTCCATCCTGCCTTAGCTGAGGCTCGAACTCATGACTTCTGACACTGAAGTCCGTCTTTTATCTCACTGAGCTAATTGGCAAGCGACAGTTCATGTGTGGCTTCACAAATTGACTAAGCCAAGGATCAGGGTGCCAGGCAGCAGCCATCCATGCCATGGAAAAGCAAATTTCAAAGTGAAAGTTCCAAAGCTGTAGCACATATGGTTGATTTGTTGTGAATTTTCAAAGTTTTGAAATTTAGAGGCTTGCTGTAGCGCCACCATCAGGACTATTGTCTTGTGTTTCCAGTTGAGGACATCTGGCATGGGACTGGACCTTTGTGAAAAGTTTGGGTAGATTTCTCATATGGAAATGTTGTACAAGCTGAGGCTTGAACTCACAACCTTCAACACCAAGAACCATCCCCTATCTCACTGAGCTAATTGGCAAATGGAAACACCACTTGTAGCTTCACAAATTGACTAAGCCAGTCACCTGTGTGCAAGACAACAGCTGTTAGCATGTAAAGGCAGATTTCAAATGGCTGTCAAAAATTCAGTTATTAAGACAAAAATCCCAAAATACACAAATTGCATCTAGACAGCATGGAGATGTTGGTCATTAGTTTTAAAATGATTTATTGGCTCCAAAAGTGAAAAACTGATGTTTAAAAATTACATTTTTGCATTGACTCCAATTGTTCGCATGAGAATGAAATTCAAAATGCTGTAAAAAATTCAGTTTTTGAGATAAAATTCTGATATTTTCCAAACATCATCTACCATGACTCCAAAATTTTGTCCTTTTTTTCATGAACATTGAAAATGTATTTAGCAAGAATTTGCAAGTATATGTTTATAATACCGTTTACAGTCAAACATTTTGATGCACTGTAGGCTCAATTTTCCATAAATCAAAAATCTGTGTGGATCGTTTGTGTAGGACAGTCTGAAGATGCTCTGTAGCAAGTTTGGTGTCAATTGAGCAAAAATTGTGGGAGGAGATAGGTTTAATAAGTTTTACAGTTTTTGAAAAAAACAGAGTGATGGACTTCATAATTTGCAATAGTTTTAAATGTACAAAAGTTTCTTCAGTATTGGGGCTACATTGTGGTGAAAGTTGTAAATCTGTAGCACATATGGTTGATTTATTATGAATTTTCCAAATCTTGAACTTTAGAGGCTTGCTGTAGCGCCACCATCAGGACTATTGGCCTGTTTTTGCAGCTGAGGCAATCTGACATGGGACTGGACCTTTGTGCAAAGTTTGGTCATTTTTCGTGCATGGGAAGTAGGATTTCCTCGGAAGAAGAAGAAAGAAAGAAAGAAAGAAAGAAGAAGAACATGCAGGATTACAATAGGGTCCTGGCAGCTTAGGCTGCCCGGCCCCTAATAACTGGTTATGTTTTACACTGAAGCACCTTGAAATTGTGTTGTATTTTATAATTTATTATTATCTCCCACCTAATCCTCATCTCCTCCTCCAGTTCTCCTCCTCTGTCCCGCTACGAAACAATCAGAAAGAGTTTCTGAAGTTTGACGCACGGATATATCCAACCAGCTCCGACATGAGCACACATACCGTTTTCTCTCCGGGTTGAGCAGTACTCCTGCGGTCAAATATTGTGTCTTGTATGTTATAGATCATAAGTGTTTAATCCTTGTTTTTCTGGATCACAACAAACAGGCAGACACAAACAGCTGTCATGCTGACTCATCTGATAAAGACGATCTGACAGCTGTGATCCCGTGCACACTTTACAGGTCTGTTTAGATTTATTAGGCTTTATAATTACAAATAATTTCTTTTTCCTTATTAGTGAGTTTATCTTACAAGACACACTCGCGCACGGCTGTTTAACACTTATGAAAGGTGTTCTGTGATTGTGGAGACGTGTGTGCGCCTCAGCCAAACGTGAGACATGTGTATGCTTTTAACTTCAATATTTACACTTTATTGCTGATAGAAAATATGTTTAAATTACACTTTACTAATCCACACTCCCATGTGAGGAAAGGAATGAACAAAAATCAAGGTGTTTTGTGATTGTGAAGGCGTGTGTGTCGGCCAAACATGCCGTGTGCTTTAGACCAGCTTTTAGCTGCAATGCGCAACTACTCCAATGCGCCGAGCACAAGATAGCAAACGTGCCGGGCCACGCCTTCGTTTTGCCTGCATGTTTAGACCTCCCGCCCACGGCAGCACAGACTAGGCACAAGTGCATTTGCTATCTTGCAGACATGGCAAAAATGGCACTTGCGCTGGTGTAAGATAGCAAAACCACCTGCACAACGGCTCCACAATCACAAAACACCCTTAATCTATGCCTTTAATTTACAGTCGTGCACGCATGTGTGTCTTTGAAGTTAATTTCACGAATAAGCATAAAATTATTATTATTATAATTTTAAATCCCAGTAAATCTCAGCAGACCTGTAGTGTTTGTGTCTGCGTGTTTATTGGGATCCAAAACATACAAAATAAACAAGACATTATATCTGATCATAAGACGGGCCCAATCCGAAAAAAGGTCTGTGTGCTTCTGATGCTGAGCCTGATGCTGGTTGGATTTGGGTGGTTTTGCGCACGGGTAATCTAACTACATAAACTTTTGATTCTCTTTTCTCCACCCACAGTAGAGTTAGTGCGAATACCAGCCAATAGCCCCATCCGTGTAATCAGTGTTTTCACCTGTTTCCCACAGTACACACACACACACACACACACACACACACACACACACATTTATATAGGTATGCACACATACACCCCTTTGTTCCTATGTTCGGATTGCTCACTGACAAGTGTAAGTTGACCATCGCCCTCCCCCCAAAAAAGAAAAAAGAAAACACCACTCATTGAACTCCGTTAAATATTGGTGCATTTGTACATATATTCTTGATTTCCACAGCCAAATGGAGTACATATTGGGCATGAGGATGGAGAGGAGGCACTGCTGGAGGGTCCATCGCCCGAGGACAACATATCTGGCCCTTAATGAGGCTGAGTGCCACCGCAAGCTCCACCTGTCCCGCCAGGTGGTGACAGAGATCTGTCATCTCCTGGCGGATGACCTGGAGACCACTGCAAGCTGTCCCAATGCAAAGCAAACGCGTTACATTACACTATCACTTTTATACACTCTGAAACAGAACCTTGAGAATGTAAAATGTCAAGGTAACTTTATTCAATAGTTTTTTTAGGTGAGCCCAATTTGATTTGTAAGCGTTACTTCTATAGTTTATTTCAAATGTAACAATATCTGGCAGAAAACTGACTAGAAATTTTAAACTCTCTCTACTTTTTTACAATGTATACTAGGGTTAAATTTTGAAGGCTTGACCAATTTCACCTTTGTCTTTTAGTCCTCCGTCAAACGTGCCCCCGGGACTGAATCACCTCGACCCCCCAGTGACGCTGGATTCGTGCATGAGGTATTTATTTGCAAGGAAAAAAAGAAAAAAAAAAAGCTAATTATTCTCCAAAACAGGTTAACCAAGGTTATAACTACAAATGATAATTCAAATCAACCAAAATGAAACTATGGTCTCCTCCTTCTTTTGTTTGGCAGGCGGGGAGGAGCACCATGACAGGGCCGGCCACGGGAGGATCCAGGACCGAGAGGGACCAGTGGAGCCGTGGAGCGGGTGCGGCTGGACGGAGGAGAGAGGATGTGAGGAGTGGATGGAGGAGGAGGAGGACGGGGCGGCAGTGGCGATGGAGAACGGGCGGCCGGAGGAGGAGATGCAGGAGCGTGTCGGCGCTCGACTGCATCAGCAAGTCTTCCCAGACTGGCCGCGATGCGTCCGTGTGGCCTCAGCTGAACCTCAATCCTTCTCAGGTGAGTGTTCAGCTGACGGACGCTCCGGCGGAGGCCACCCGATTCCTCCCACAGCATGTCAAAGCCAGCTTGCTGGAGCTCCAGGAATGGGTGCTCCTCCTGCCTGATGTTCCTGTGGCGCAGTCTGGGTCGGCTTGCCTCTCCTCTTGACCACACGGTCTTCTGTCGCTCCGCCGACTGCTCTCCTCCGGTCCTCACTTCTCTCCTGTGCTCCTGTGTACTTGGCCCCTCTCCCGGATCTTCAGCCAGCGGAGCTGCATGATGATGACAATAATCAATTTAGGAAATACAACTTGATTTAAATGTGCTTCAGTTTAATTTACTGCTGTCATTCACAGAATGGGTTGTGACATACAGGTCATATTTTATTTTACTTAACAAAAGTAGAGAACGTTATTTAAAAGTCATGCAGTGCACCACATTGAAATAACCATTGATAATGTGTATATTTAACTGTCCAGGAGGGATGAGTCTGTTAATTCCGCCCAAATGCACTATTGTTTCATTTATTCAGTAGGCTAAAGTGTGTATTGTTTTCCTGTTGAGAGAAAATAAAAACACGAGATGGGCTATTAACTCAGCCTTGATGCAATTATTTATCATTGATACAGTTTAACATGTGTGTGTTTTCAAGAACAAGTGTGACAATAGAAGGTGATTCTGAAATGGCAGTAAAATGGTCACAAACGTTCATTTCTGTATAAAATAAATCTATGCAGGGTTTACTGATGAGGCCTATTGTGAATTGGGTCAGGATGGTTTATCGTTTTTAAAAAGCGGATCCCAAAATAAATAAAATGGGGAACATGGATTTATTGTATTACTTTTTGTAGGTGCTGATGTGGAATCACATATTCACACTTGAAGCCTGTACAGTTTGTACACATTCCATTACCTTCACCGCCAACCTCTAGCCCCCCAAATCCCACGATGCTCTGGGCCGCGAAGGTAGAGGCGGCGATGTCCTCCGCTGGCGTCAGCTCCTGGCTGGCTGATGGTCCTCCTCCCATGGCCAGGGTCTGCTGTCGGGTAGCGGCGAGCTTTGCTTTACCTCGTCTTCTGACATCATTATAGCGCTTCCGACACTGCGCAGCTGTTCTGGGGATGCCAGAAGATGTTCTTGCCGCTATCTCCTCCCACGCCTGTTTCACCTCGGCCAGCTTCGGAGGTGCCTTGCCGTCTCCATAAATGTTTTTGTGTTGGGCCTTGAAGTTTGTCCTTCCCTCCAACCATATCCGTCGTCACGCTGCCACTGCTTGCGCTGCCAGCGCACTTACCTTTTACACGTGATGAGAGCTGACTTTCTGATAGATTTATTGTATGTTCGGCCTAAACTCGCTGGTGAATTAATGAGGGCACTTGGGCACACCTGATAGGTGTATGCCGCTTTGTGCCGGTGGCGCAGGGGGCGGGGCAGGGCAAAATATCACTCACACCTCTGGGGGGAGACGGCAAAAGAGGATTTGGACACTCCTTGAATAAATTAAAGCCATTGCGCCTTGCGCCGGCGTAAGATAGGGCCCTCTGTGTGTGAAACATGCATGAGTGTCACATCATGCTGTTCACAGACAGTCTGCTGTCGTTTGACAGAGAGACACAGAGAGGGTCGTGTCTAGAAGGGAACCCTAGACCCGTGAAAGATTGCACGACTTTGATTATTTTAGTAGAAACAACGGACACAAATCTCGCGAGAGTCTTGCAAATCAAGAGTTCCCTTCTAGACACGACAGAAAAAGGTGCACAGCTCCAAAAATAGAAAATCCTGTCGTGGTGCCAAAGTTTTTAAAGTGGCGGGCCGCCATAAATTACAAGTCAAAATCTTGCATGTAATTGTTTCTCTTTCTTGAAAAATCAACCTTTTTATTGCTTTTGTTGTACTTTAATGGATCTCTTATTGGTATTTTTTGATTACTAAATACAGACCTGCAAACTCATAAGAGGAGAAAAAGGTGACATGTTGGTGAACCCATCACCTGTAGGGGGTCTGGGAGCGTCCTGCTCCAGAAAAAAAATAAAGATTTTAACATGTTAACAAAGCATTCTGGTGACTTTCGGTTAAAAGAGTGACCTACATCTTCTGTTCATGGTCTCTGCAGACATTAATACCTTTATTTTTACTTTTGTGCTTCAGTAAAAACTATTAAACAAGGACTACAGTAAATGTAAAGTTACTTTACTTAGTACTTTTATGATAGCAATTTAGAGTTGTTCATTTAAGAGACCTGTCTTATTTTCTCTTTTATATATTACCACTGCTCTTAAATAAAGCAAAAGTAATGTAATAGAAAAAATTTGCAGAACGAGCAATATTTCTTATCCAATTACTCGATTAATCGGCAGAATAATCAATAGATTACTCAATTACTAAAAAAATCAATAGCTGCAGCCCTAATATTATAATCACAGATTTATTTGGGTTTGAAAATTGTGGAAACATTTGGGATAATTTAAATACTCAACAGCGAAATGTATAACATAGATGAGTAGTTTTTAGATGTTGCAATGTGAAACTGTTTCGAATTATACCTTTATGTCCCTCAGCTCAGGTCTTATTGTTTGAAAATTAATCTCTGCCCCTCAGATTTTGGTAAATTTTCCAGGTAGGTTGAAAAGCATAGTCAAGATCACCTAAACTGAGACCAAGCCATGACCAGACCAGAGGGAGGGGTTGGCTGACACTGAGTCGAGACCAAGGGCTGTCACATCTTTAGCTCTTTCATCCAAGTTAGGGAGCGATACTGTGGAGCGTAGCATATATGCAGAGCTAACACTGGCTAACAATGATGTGACATAACCTCATATACATAGATACAGAGGTTTATGTAGCCTGTCTTGACATTGTTCATCACAAACAAAAACACAACTTAGCTAGCTAGCTTTGCTAGCATCACTTACAGCTTGCCTTTCATTGTTGTCTTAGTAAGTGTTGCATTGTAGCATTTATACACAACTGTGTGTTTTCTTTTGAACACTGTTTTGCAAATAAACTCTTTGTAGTCACCAAATTTTAAGTCAAGTCAAGTCAATTTTATTTATATAGCGCCAATTCACAACAAAGTTGTCACTTTACATATAGAGTAGGTCTAGACCACACTGAATAATTAATTATATTTGCACCCAACAATTGAAACAATTCCCCCAATTTTACTACAGAAGATTTAGCTGACATTTAGTCTCACAGCTTCTTCCTGTCTCCAACATTCATTTTCTTGAATGTTTCCAAAACATTCACTGGCAATGTTCCCAAAAATTTCAAATTAGAAATTAGTCAAGTTATTGATTACATTTGAAGCAGGAAATCTCAGCTTTATTTACCATCACTGAAATTAAAATTAAATCCTGGATGCAATCTAACTTCCTCAAACTCAACTGTGACAAAACAGACATGATTGTTATTGGTCCAAACTCCCTCACCCAGACCACTACAGACTTCAACCTCCCCATTGGTAATTCCACCCTCTCACCCTCCCCCCACTGCCGCAACCTCGGTGTCATCTTCGACAGCAATCTCTCCTTTGACCAGCATATCAAACACATCACTAAATCAGCCTTTCATCACCTAAAGAATATCTCCCGCCTTCGCCCCTCACTCTCTTTCACTGCCGCTGAAACCCTGATCCATGCCTTCATCACGTCCCGTCTCGACTACTGCAACAGCATCCTCTACGGTACAACCTCTAAACTCCTCAGTAAACTCCAGTACATCCAAAACTCTGCTGCTCGCCTCCTCACCTACACCCGCTCTCGCGACCACATCACTCCTGTCCTCCAGAATCTCCACTGGCTCCCTGTCCAACAACGGATAGAATTCAAGATCCTCCTCCTCACCCATAAAGCACTCCATAACCAGGCCCCCTCCTACCTCTCGGACCTTCTCCACCCTTACATCCCTCCACATACTCTCCGCTCCTCTGATGCCTTTCTCCTCACTGTCCCCAAGACTAAGCACAGAACATGGGGGGACAGAGCCTTCTCCGTTGCTGCCCCCACCCTCTGGAACTCCCTCCCCAAGCACATCCAAAACACCACTGATCCGACACTGTTCAAGTCACTTCTCAAAACCCATTTATTCCGCACTGCTTTTAACATACAATACCCCTGATTTTGGACTCTACCTACACTTCCGATTTTCTTTTCTCCTTCTTTCTTTCTTTCTTCCTTCTCTCTTTCCTTCTTTCTTTTATCCATGTAAATTGTTATGTTATGCAGAGACTATTTTTGTTATTGTAAATACAGAACTGTCTATTTTGTGTATTCGTTTATTTATAGATACTGAACTTTAATTGTTTTTGCTGTATGTGTTTTAAATCTTTTGTTTTGACTTATTCTCTGCTGCTTTTATTGCCTGTACAGCGTCTTTGAGTTCTCTGAAAAGCGCTCGACAAATAAAATTTATTATTATTATCATACTGGCTTCACTTTCTCAAGTTGATGTGCGGATCTTGTGTTCATCTTTTTCAAGCATTACATTTTCTTGACCCCCCTGTGATTAGTGGAAATTTATTTATTTATTTATTTATTTTGATTATATAAATCTTTTCAGATGCCATGTTTAGAATTGTTGGTATCTGTATGACTTTCTTGCTGCGTTCCTGTGGCTTCCCTGTGTTACTCCTGGTGTTTTTTGGCCTCTTTCCCCTTTTGGATTTATACCCTTTTGGATTTTGCCTGGTTTGGTTTTTTGTCTTTTGGATCCCTTCTTTTGTTCATGTAAGCCTGTGTTTAAGTTACCTTTTGTTTATCATTAAATTACCTTTTGAACTCTGCCACCTGCATTTTCTGTCTGCATTTTGGGTCCACCTTTCGTCTTTCTAGTGTACTTGACACCACACAACATCAAGTGTCTACTGAAGCAAGCACAGTAAAAGCTGAGATTGAAAAACAAGAGACCTTTCCCTCCATTGAGAGCTCTATAAAAGACACTATTAGCAAATACAAAGAGAAGCTGTTCAGCATTAAGCTGAAAAAGTACAAGCGTGACACCAAAGACTACCTGAGAAACGATATTTATCATTGGGAATCGAAGGAACAGGCACCATCTTCCCAGACACCCTATAACACACAATTACGCACGGGTGCGCACAAGACTAGAGGGGTGCACCGGCAAGCATCCAGCCACCGGAGTGAACGTGACCACCACACAGACTCCTCCATGGACAGTGACTTTACTTTCAACAGCGACTCTGGATTCCCACCGAGCAACCCCACTTTTTTATCCAACCGCAAGAAACCAGGCCAAAGAGGACGAAGAAATGCAGATGGGGCAAACGCGTATCCAAACACCGGGCGCAGGCCTTGGACATGCAGTAACTCAAGGACACGGTAATAAATATTTCTTCTAAGGAACTTTCGAATGACCAGATATCCCTCTTGTCCAAAGGACTGTCTTTTGTGCCTAGCAGTGGGCTTAATGTGCTTCAGACAGATTAAATTATGTCACTTCTTTTCCAAAAACACAGACTCTGCTAGTGTCACTCATGCACCTGTCTTTAAAGCCAAAAGCACTTTCTGCCCCAACACCAACAATGCGTCCATAAACACTTTTTGCAGAATTGTGGAGCAGGACATTATGCAGATGACTGTTAAGTCACCCACCGGCCCTCCCAATTTGACTAAAAGTGAAAGAGTGGCTTTGAATGAACTGATGAATGACAAGAATATTGTCATCAAGCCAGCGGATAAGGGAGGGGGCATTTGTATCCAAGATTCTGAAAAATATAAGCATGAAATTCTTTCTCAGTTGTCAAATACCAGATTTTACAAAAAATTAAATCATGATCCAAACATCTCCTTTCAATATGAATTGCATTCATACCTTGAGGATGCCAATAAGAGAGGCTGGATCACTAAATCAGAATATGATTTCCTGTATTGCAAGCACCCGATACGACCTGTGGTATACACTTTGCCTAAAGTGCACAAATCACTCACCAACCCACCGGGTCATCCTATTGTGGCGCAAACAGATTCATTATGGTCTCCTTTGTCTGAGTTTGTTGATTTCTTCATTAAACCTTTTGTCCAGACTCTGCCAGCTTACATCAAGAATTCCATTGATTTCATTGACAAAATTTCAGATCTTAGGGATTTGCCAGAAGATGCCCTCTTGTTAACCCTCGATATCACAAGCCTTTATACAAACATACCCCACGAAGGGGGCTTGGAGGCGTTAAGTTTTTATCTACAAGACCGAGACAGTACATCTAACCCTCCTAATCAATTCATTATTGATCTAGCCAGGTTTGTTATGAAATATTAGATTAGATTAGATAGAACTTTATTAATCCCTTGGGAAGACTCCCTCAGGGAAATTAAGATTCCAGCAGCATTAGATAACAGCACACAGGGTAAAAAGCACACAGGGTATCAAAAGTAAAAAAAAGTAAAAACAATTTACAAAATATAAATATAAGATATACAGGGAATAAATAAGTAGTCCTTATTATATTGTGGCTACTGGCTTCTGGTTACTGCTCGCTACTGGGTTCTTGCTACTGGCTACTGCTCCTTCCCATCCTCTGTCTTCCTGTTACTCCTCCTCCCCCGAGTGAGGAGTTGTACAGTCTGATGGCCTGAGGGACAAAGGAGTTTTTCAGTCTGTTTGTCCTGCACTTGAGAAGGAGCAGTCTTTGGCTGAACAGGCTCCTCTGGTTGTTGATGACGGTGTGCAGAGGGTGACTGGCATCGTCCATAATGTCCAGCAGTTTGGGCAGTGTTCTCTTCTCTGCCACCGTCACCAGAGAGTTCAGCTTCGTGCCAACCACAGAGCCGGCCCGCCTGATCAGTTTGTCCAGCCTGGATGTGTCCTTCTTGGATGTGCTGCCCCCCCAGCACACCATGGTGTAAAAGAGGACGCTGGCTACCATGGACTGGTAAAACATCCGCAGGAGTTCCCTGCAGATGTTAAACATTGGTTGGTGTGGTTTGTCCAGTCCAGTTTGCTGTCCAGCCACAGCCCGAGGTACTTGTAGGACTCCACAGCCTCCACCTCAACTCCCTCGTTCAGAACTGGTTGCGGTCTTGGTCTGGACTTCCCAAAGTCAATGACCAGCTCCTTTGTCTTCGAGGTGTTGAGCTGTAGATGGTTTGTGCGGCACCAGACAGCAAAGTCCCTCACTAGGCTCCTGTACTCCTCCTCTCTGTCGTCCCGGATGCATCCAACGATGACTGTGTCATCGGCGAACTTCTGGATATGACACAGCTCAGAGTTGTAGCAGAAGTCCGAGGTGTACAGAGTGAAGAGAAGAGGGACCAGCACCGTGCCCTGGGGTGCTCCGGTGCTGCTGATCACAGTGTCAGACGTGGTGTCCCTCAGCCTGACATACTGCGGCCTGTCGGTGAGATAGCTGGAGATCCAAGTGACCAGGCAGGGGTCCACTCGCATCCTGTTCAGTTTGTCCTGAAGCACAAGGGGCTGGATGGTGTTAAAGGTGCTCGAGAAGTCCAGGAAGAGAATCCTCACCATGCCGCTTCCCTTATCCAGGTGCGAGTGGGCTCGGTGTAGCAGGTAGAGGATGGCATCCTCCACACCAACACCTGCCCGGTATGCAAACTGCAGACCGTCCTGGGCGTGTTGCACCTGGGGTCTGAGGAGGCTGAGAAAGAGTCGCTCCAACATCTTCATCAAGTGTGAAGTGAGTGCCACTGGTCGGAAGTCATTCAGCTCGCTGGGCCGGTTCTTCTTAGGAACTGGAACGATGCAGGATGTCTTCCAGAGGGTGGGCACTCTCCCTAGCTGCAGGCTAAGGTTGAAGATGCATTGGGAGAGGACTTCCGGGTCACGCATGGAGTAGTCGCACAGTGCCTAAGCTCCTGCAACATTTCATTTAAACTTAATATTTAAACGCAAACTTTTCAATTGCAACATGGCATTTGTCATATATATCCGTCTAAGTAACTTCTTCTAGTACTCGGAGACCAAATGGCGTCGAGGGCATCCAGGAGGGACGGAGGAAAAGACGATAAGCTAGTACCTGCTAGCATGGCTGCTTTGACCAAGCTATTAAAAGAACACAAAACGGCTCTCTCCGCCGAGTTTAAATCGGCCCTAACATCCCTTGAAAATAAGCTGGACAGGGTCCAAACAGCCATTTCCGACCACGGACAGAGATTGACTTCCCTGGAAGAAAACGTTAACCAAGTCAGCGACATCTTGGATGTGATGGAAACTAAATACACGGCTCTGGAAGATAGCCTCGCCAAGCTAAAGGCTAAGACTATTGATCTTGAATCCCGCAGCAGACGTAACAACATACGGATTGCGGGAGTGCCCGAGTCTGTTGAAGGCAATCAACCTACTACTTTCTTCTCAAAGCTCTTGCTTGAAATCCTCGGGGATGAGGCTCTGAGTGCACCCCCAGAGCTTGATCGTGCCCACAGAGCCCTGCAAGCTAAGCTGCCCGGGGGTAAACCAAGACTGGTGATTGCACGGATCCACAACTACAGGGTTAAGGAAAAGATCATCCAAGAAGCTCGCAAAAGGAGGGGAAACCTGTTTTACCAAGGGAAACCAGTGGTGATCTTTGAGGACGACTGCCCTGAAATTATGGAGCAGCGCACAGCTTATCGGGAGGTGATGTCCGCACTCTACCAAAGGGGACTCAAACCGTCGCTGCTGTACCCAGCGAAACTCAGGAGTACAACTAAAGACGGTGAGAGGAAACACTTCGCCTCGGTTAAGGATGCTGAGGACTTTCTGGCGTCACTAGGCTGAAGTTAACGGAATGTACGGTAAATATGTGATGTACAGTTAAACACTTTCTGCACAACTTCTGTGCTTTAGCCACAAGCAACGTTAACTCTGCAACTAACAGCTGCGCTGTTGTGCACTGTTGGACATGAAGCTGAGTGTCGTCACTGTTATTAACTTTATGCTATGTTCAACGCTTTTATATATTCTTTAATAGGGATAAGTGTCCTCTTGTTCGCTTGACTTTTGAAATGTCTGCGGCAGTTGAAGAAATTCAACCTGCCAAAGACAATGATGGTGCACTTCTACACTGCCATCATCGAGTCCATCCTCACCTCCTCCATCATCACCTGGTACGCCGCTGCTACTGCCAGAGACAAGGGCAGACTGCAGCATGTAATTCGCTCTGCCGAGAGGGTGATCAGCTGCAACCTGCCATCCCTGCAGGACCTGTACACCTCCAGGACCCTGAGGCAGGCAGGTAAGCTTGTAGCCGACCCCTCTCATCCTGGACACAAACTGTTTGTGACACTCCCCTCCGGCAGGAGGCTGCGATCCATCAGGACCAAAACCTCACACCACAAGAACAGTTTCTTTCCCTCTGCGACTGCCCTCATCAACGCTGCCCGCGACCCGAATACCTGTTCTTCTGCATATTGCAATATCTGTTCTTTTATATTGTACACTTCAGTCACTTTGGTTTTTTATGTTTTTTTATTATACATGCTCTTTTATATTTTTAGAAAAATCGACTTATGCTGTTCACCAACAGCACTTGCCTTACTTATTGTTTTATGTAAATTTTGGTATTATGTTTGTATTATGTTTGTATGCACCAACGTGCCATAACAAATTCCTAGTAGGCGAAAACCTATTTGGCAATAAAACAGTTTCTGATTCTGATTCTGATGTTGTAAACACTCGACTTAGCAGCTATGTTCTTAGCTTTTGTATGCTACCAGGCAATGTTTACAGGGCGGATGATTATTAAGACTTTCTTAGAGCCCCCCCTTTTTTCCTGGCGGTGGTACTACTTCCAGTTTGCGCTGTTCACAGCCACCTGATACATATGGTCATTCTTTACATGGCTGTGCTTTTCTTTATATAAATAGGGGCAACAAATGTCTCAATGCACATCTGACTATTTTTCTTATTTTTATTACTATTATTATAATTTAAAAAAAAAAAAAATTATCAATATTCTTTCAATGTACCTATTCACTCCAAGAGGAAGGAAGGGAAAGGGGAAAACATTTGGTGTGATAATTAACTGCCTACACTTTTCCTCTTGAATCTTTTTATTTATTTATTTATTTATTTATTTATTTATTATTATTAGTAGTAGTATTTTTAATTGTTTTTTATTTATTTATTTATTTTTATTTATATATATATATTTTTTTTTTTTACTTAACTTTTATTTCATCTCATTTTATTTATTTATATATTTGTTTATTTTCTTATGGTTAGTACTGAACATTTAATTCGCGGGGGTGGAGATAATACCCAGAGAAGTGTATGCATGGGAAAGAAATTAGGAAGAGTTTGCAACTGCTGTTTGAATCAGCTGCATTTGGGGTCATGTCGAGATGGTTTGTTATTGTTCCTTTTTGTTCTGTGAAGATTTTACGGGGTTATAGGGATGGGTGGGGAGATCGTCATTTTCTAAACGCAGGCACACACTTAAGATTATCTGTTCCTTTTCAACATTTCCCTTTCCTAAATGGCGATGGCTAGACAGGCTAATATTCTGAGCTGGAATGTCAAGGGTCTCAATAATATTGTTAAAAGAAAGAAAGTGTTCTCCTATCTTAAACATTTAAAGGCAGATATTGTTTTCTTACAGGAAACCCATTTGTGGTCCGACGAGCATTCTAAATTTCTCTCTGGGTGGGCGGGGCAGTGCTTTCACTCTACCTTCCGGGCCAGGGCAAGGGGAGCGGCCATCCTCATATCAAGAGACATATTGTTTGAACCAACCCAAACCATAGCCGACAGCAATGGCAGGTTCGTAATGGTGTCTGGGAAACTTTTTGGTATAAATGTTGTCTTGGCTAACATCTACACTCCAAATGTGGACGATGTTGCCTTTTTTGAACAGGTATTCTCCAGGCTCCCTAAGCTGGACTCGAGTTTTCTAATCTTGGGGGGGTGACCTCAATTGCTGGTTCAATCCAGAACTTGATCGCTCTTCCACCAAACCAGTCACTAGGAGTAAGTCAGCCTCATACATCCAATCCTTTCTGTCGGAGTGCGGAATTTCTGACATCTGGCGCCTCCTTCACCCTAAAGATAAGACATACTCATTTTTCTCCCACGTTCACCATACTTACACCAGGATAGACCACTTTTTTGTTGATGACAGAATCATTCCCCAGATCAGCTCATGTGATTATCAAAGCATAGTTATTTCCGACCATGCCCCTTTGGTAATGTCAATGAATTTCCCTGGAATTCCAATACCCACAAGGCACTGGCAATTCAATTCAACACTTCTCTCAGACGAGAATTTTGTTAAGTTTATGGAGGAGCAGATACTCCAGACGTATCGGCGCTCACAGTGTGGGATGCGCTCAAAGCCTATATGAGAGGCCAAATAATTTCATTTTCAGCAAATATGAAAAAAAAACTTGCAAAAAGAACAATCAGCCCTTCTTTCCGAAATTCGTGAGGTAGACAAAGAATATGCCCGACACCAGACCCCAGAGCTTTACAATAAAAAGATTGATCTCCAAACCAGATTTGATCTTTTGTTTACTCATCAAACGCAAAACATCTTATTAAAAAACAACAGCTTAATGTATGAACATGGGGAGAAATCAGGGAAAGTACTTGCTAATTTGCTCAAAGGACGCAGAGCCAAACAACTTATAGCTGGAATCCGCTCTGATAATGGAGAAATCACTTCTGACCCTATTGAAATCAATAACGCTTTCAGGAACTTTTACTCCCAATTATATTCCAACGAATTTGACGGGGATGAGGCCAAACTTAGCTCCTTTCTCAACCCACTACCCATTCCTTCTATTCCACTAGACCTAATTAAGAAGCTTGAGGCTCCTATAACCCAAGCAGAAATAGCTCAAGCCATTTCTTCTATGCAGTCTGGGAAAACACCGGGGCCAGACGGATTTCCCACTGAATTTTTTAAGCGATTTTTGAAGCCCCTTTCATCACAATTTGCATCCACTCTGCTCGAATCACATCACCACCATCACTGACGGAGGCAGTTATAACATTTATAGCAAAGAAAGGAAAAGACCCAGTAGACTGTACCTCCTACCATCCTATCTCGCTGCTTAACACGGACCCTAAAATCCTGGCAAAGGTCCTAGCCCTCAGACTGGACGAAGCTCTTCCTCACATCATATCCACTGATCAAACAGGCTTTATCAAAAACCGCCATTCGTTTTCTAATATCCGACGCCTTCTCGATGTACTGTATATACCCTCTCACGACCAAATTCCAGACTGTATTGTTTCTATAGACACGGAGAAGGCGTTTGATCGTGTTGAGTGGAGATATTTGTTTTCAGTTTTAAATAGGTTTGGCTTTGGCCCTATGTTTATAGGATGGATCAAACTGCTTTATACTGCTCCCACTGCGTCGGTTCAGACAAATGGCATAACTTCCCGACCCTTTTCACTAAGCCGTGGAACACGCCAAGGCTGCCCACTGAGCCCAATTCTTTTTGATATAGCTATAGAGCCGCTAGCAATTGCGCTCAGAGACAACACTGGCATTTTGGGCATCAATAGGGGCGCCATAAAACACAAAGTCTCTCTCTATGCTGATGATCTCTTGTTATATGTTTCAGACCCCACAAATTCCTTAACTGCGGCGTTATCTCTGTTTAGCACATTCGGTCCCCTGTCAGGCTACAAAATTAACCTTCACAAAACAAAGCTGTTCCCAGTAAACGATGAGGCCCTGGACGCTGATTACAGCAATATACCCTTTAAGATCGAGAAACGACAGTTCACTTACTTAGGCATAGAGGAATTTAAAAACCTTTTCAGGGAAAACTTCATACCTCTGCAAAATCAGGTTAGAACTTCTTTACAACAGTGGTCACCCCTAACATTGACTCTAGCTGACCGAATAAACTCGGTGAAAATGAACATTTTGCCAAAGTTCACCTATTTATTCCAATGTCTGCCTGTTTTTGTTCCTAATTCCTTTTTTGTTTCTCTAGACTCTACTATTTCCACATACATATGGCAGAACAAGAGACCCTGTATAAACAAAACAGTACTTCAGAGATCAAAGAAAGATGGAGGTATGGGACTCCCCAATATGCGATATTACTATTGGGCAGCAAACATCCGCTCCCTTGCTTTTTGGCACCGGTACAATTTTCGATCTGATGGCCCAGAATGGACAACCATGGAGCTTAACTCAGTTCAAAACATGTCACTTTCTGCATTACTCGGTGCCCCACTCCACCATCCGGTACCCCAACAAATAAAAAACCCAGTCATACGTTCCACTCTGAGGGTGTGGACCCAGTTTAGGAGAACATTTGATTATGCTGGATTCTCTCTTCTCAGCCCTATTGCCTCCAACCATTTCTTCACTCCGTCGCAATACGATACCTCTTTCATAGACTGGCATAAAAAGGGCATCACTTCATTCACAGACTTATTCAAAGGTAACAGTTTCGCCTCCTTTGAGGAACTCTCAAAGAAATTTAATTTGCCCAAAACACAATTTTTTCGTTATTTACAGGTCAGGAATTTCATGCGTCATGTTCTACCACATTTCCCCGACAAGCCTAACCCCAACCCAATTGACACTTTTCTCTCGTTGAATCCTGTATCGAAGGGCACCCTTTCAATGTTGTACCAAAAGGTCACCAGATTACAGCATTTATCATTGGACAAGACTAGAGTCGCATGGGAACAGGACTTAGGGCATTCCATAGCTGTTGACCGTTGGGACTTGATCCTAGGATTGATTCATAAATCGTCACTTTGTGCAAGACATTGCCTAATACAATTTAAAGTGGTTCATAGAGCTCACATGTCAAAGGCCAAATTGGCCAGCATGTACTCGGATATCACCCCCACCTGTGACAGATGCAAGTTGGGGGATGCCACTCTGTATGACGTACTGGCTGTGCCCTCGATTACAAGTTTTTTGGAACAAAGTTTTTGATACTCTTTAAATAATTCTGAAGAGTAAGATAGATCCAAATCCTATGATTGCTTTGTTCGGTGCCTCTGGGGATGACGATCCCCGGATGACCCCTACCAAGCGCCATGTGGCCTCCTTCTCCTTGCTTTTGGCCAGGCGGGCCATTTTGCTTAAATGGAAGGGGACGGCCCTGCCCACACACATTCAGTGGCTCCGAGACATTATGCACTGCCTTACTCTAGAGAAGATAAGATTTTCAGTCAGAGGCTCGGAGGGCAAATTTTATAAGACCTGGCAACCCTTTTTGACCTATTTTCAAGACTCTCATTCAGTGTAGACTACAGTAGGAGAGAATAAATACAATGAACCCTTGACATTTGAGGAGCTCAAGGTTTGGGGGGGGTTGTTGTGTTTTTGTTTTGGGTGGCAATGTTCTACCTCAAGATCTGGTAGATCTATTTTCCTTCCTGTAAGTTTTGTAAGATAACAAATTTTGATATCACTTACTTCAGCCCATACTTAATGTTTTGGGGAGGGCATTTTTGGTATTATTGTGATACTCATTTTCAATGTATCGTTGTCATTTGTATGTTCCTTGTGGAAATAATAATAAAAAAGATTTGAAACGAAGATGCGTTGTAGCGGTTCTCCCAGTTTAGCAGCGCAGGTCTTCAGTAGTCTGGGACACACCTTGTCCGGGCCTGCTGCTTTCCTGGGGTGAAGCTTCCTCAGCTGTCCTCTGACTTGGTTGTGTTGAGGTGGGGGAGGAGGAGGTGGGGGCTGCTGCTGTGATGTCTGGGGGGAGGTGTGCTGTATGTGTGTGTGTGTGTGTGGGTGGGGGGGGGGGGGGGGGGGGGGGGGGGGGGCATGGGGGGGGGGGGGGGGGGGGTGATGGGCTGGTTGAACTGGTTGAAGAAGTCGTTAAGTTCATTAGCCTTCTCCATTGTCCCCCCTACGACTCTGGTCTTTGTGTTATGGCCTGTGATGGTTTTCACACCTTCCCAGACCTCCCTCATGTTGTTTTCTTTCAGCTTCTGCTCCACCTTTCTCCTGTAGTTGTCCTTTGCTTCCCTCATGCAGTGTTTCACCTCCTGCTGTGCTGCCTTCATCGCCTCCTTGTCTCTACTCCTGAAGGCGGCCTTCTTCCTGTTGAGGACATCTTTAACTGCCCGCATTACCCATGGTTTGTTATTAGGGTAACAGCGGACAGTCTTGGTAGGGGAGACCACGTCTGCACAGAAGTTAAGGTAATCCGTCAGACAGTGTGTCAGCCCCTCTATGTCCTCACCGTGCGGGTTGATCAGCTCATCCCAGACCGTGGTGTTGTAGCAGTCTCTCAGGGCACCTTCCATTTCTGGGGACCACCTCCTGATGGCGCGAGTGGTTGCTGGCTGCCTTTGGACCAGGGGGGTGTACTGTGGCTGTCGGTGAACCAGGTTGTGGTCAGACTTCCCTAGAGGGAGGAGGGGTGTGACTCTGCATCCCTCACATTAACATACAGCAAGTCGATTGTCCTGTTGTTTCTTGTTGGACAGTCTACAACCTGGTGGAAAGCAGCCAAAGTAGAGTCCAAAGTTGCATGATTAAAATCCCCAGAAATGATCATAAATGCCTCAGGGTGCTGTGTCTGCAGCCTTGCTGTGACGGAGTGAATCATCTCACATGCAGTGGCTGCGTCCGCTCTCGGAGGGATGTAAACACAGATGGTGATCACGTGCCTGAGCTCCCTCGGCAGATAATATGGCCACAGGCTAACGGCTAGTAGCTTGAGGTCCCGGCAACACAAGACCGTCTTTACGGAGATATGTCCTGGGTTACACCAGCGGTTGTTAACGTACATGATGAGTCCCCCACCTTTGCTTTTCCCACACGCTTTAGTGTCTCTGTCGGCTCTCACAGCAGTGAATCCCAGCAGGTCCACATTAGTGTCCGGTACGAGGTGGGTTAGCCACTTCTCCGTAAAGATGAACAAGCTGCTCTCACGGTAAATCCGCTGGTTGTTCAGTGCGGACAGCTCGTCGATCTTGTTTGGCAGCGAGTTCACATTCCCCACGATCATGGAGGGAATCGATGGTTTGTAGTGCCTCCGATTGCCCGTTAGCCTAGCCTTTAGCTTAGCCCTGCCTTGCAGCCCCTGGGTCTCCTCCTCAACTCTGCTGGGATGGGGTGTCGTATCCCGGCTCGTCTCTTTGTTTTTAATGCCAGTAGTTCCTCTTTTGAATAAGTGAGAGAACTAGCTCCTGGTAGCGTTGGAAAGTTAAAAATATCCATGGGATATGTGTAAAACACACAGGGCCAGATCCTCAAAAGGATTGCACTGCTTTTACGACAGCTAAACCTGTGCAAATGAGAGAAAAAAATAGCGTGCAATCCACAAAGCACACGCAAAGGGTGAAATGCACGCCAACTGAACACAAACTGCACTGCCACTCCTAGCTGCGCCGGTCCAATTTGCATGCATGTAAATTAGGGAATATTCATAAATTCAGCGCAAAATTGCCCCCTTCCTATGCAAATAAGCCTCATTGCAAATACCACCTAATCCACAAAGACCAGCGCTAATTGCCACAGGCAGAAAAGCGGTGCTATTTAACGCCAGTGAGACCCGTGTATTAACTCCGCGCAATTTCTCTTTCTCCCTCTATCACTCTCTCACGCAAAATGACTCTCTGTTGCAGTGAGATCTTTAGACTGGAGTTTGGATGTATGCAGGGTTCGAATTACACGATGGCTTTTGGGGGAGCCCTATTGTCCTCCTCGTCGTCGCTGACGTCGTTGACACTCCAAAATGTAAACAAGTTCTGAGTGGAGGCATTAAGGCAAATAGACGCGCGTCATGCTCTCAGTGCGCGTTCTGCTGAGTCAGACGCCTTCAGTGCATTTTGGCCTCAATATTAAGGTCATAATCTGATCTTTGTGAGTGTAAACTAATGTGGAGAGATCTTAAATTAACTCACGTTTGTTTTTACATGGGACAACGTTATGAAATGTCATAGAAACAGCTGTTCTGCTTCGTGCATCTCTCTCTCACACACTCTCTCTCTCCTTACTGGCTGTCCTTCCGGCTCACTGTCATTTCCCTTCTGTCTGTGGATTGTTAGAATCAGGAGAAAGTGGAATGCAGACCAAAAGTTATATTTGCAACAACGGAAAGCTAACAGGAATCAAAGTAAGATGTTAAGTCTATCTATCGTTAGCTCTGCTCCGTGTCAGACCCACGGACAGCGCAGCAGTCATGGCGTACACAACAGCGCACACAGCAGTGTGTTAATTAGTGACAATACATAAAATGTATTCAGGACCATCATATATTAGAGCTCCCCCCAAATGTCCCAAATGAGGCTTTCAGGATCATGTCCTTTTTAGGTGCAGCTCCCATAGCTAATTCGGACAATGGATGTATGTCTCTGCACCTCCAAAGTGAGGCCTCTTAGTTCTCGGTCTGTAATTTTTTTTTCTGTCTGACTCTGCCATTGTCGTGTCAACTGTGATCTTGGAACAAAACCACTTATATGCCACGCGGCTTATTGCAATCAGAGGCGCAAATTGCGCTCAGCTGCCAAACTTTGTGGGCGTGTTAGCGCCGGCATATGATTAGAGCAAATTCTTTTGAGGATAAGGCGCTAAAACAGGGCCGATTGCGTGAGCTAATTCTGCGCAAATAATGGCGCTATTAGCAGGAGCAATCCATTCTTTGTGGATCTGGCCCACAATGTCTTCATGAGAAGAGCAGAAAGGTAGAAGAAATAAAAGAAAAGAGCTAAAAAAGAGCTAAAACTGGAGAGCTACTGGAGAAGCAGCCATCTCCCACAGTGCCAGACTACTACTATTAATTATTTCAGTCAATCTTTAATCCGGACAAAAACACAAATTTGCCCAAGATTATAAAATGGTACAGATTCATTGATGACATCTTCTGTGTGTATAATGGAAATCCTGATGAACTGGCAGATTTTGTTACTCTGCTGAATAGTTTTGACAGTAATTTACAGTTCACGTTGAACTATAGTGATGAAAAAGTCAGTTTTTTTAGATATGTGGGTTATGAAAAACAGCAGCTCCCTCATCACAACTGTCTATCAGAAGGACAGAGATAAAAACACTACTACTAGCCACCAGTTGTCATCCCACTCCCTTAAAAAGGGTCTCCCCATCAGTCAGTTTTTCCGTTTGAGAAGAATTTGTCATTCCACAGAGGACTTTATTGAGAAGGCAGTAGATATGAAACACAGATTTGGGTATCCATCATTGTGGATTAAACACGCCTATGAACTGGCTCTCAAAAAGACACGCTCCGAGTTACTAAAAAAGAGCGTTAAAAAACAAAAGAAATATTCTGTTATGTGTACCACTCAGTACTCTGCCCACTCTGCTGCAATAAGATCTGTCACTGGCATATTCTAAAGTCCGATCCTGAACTTGCCTTCGTGTTCAAAGATCCTCCTCTCTTTGTTAATAAAAGGGGGACAAATATAAGGGATCATCTGGTCCACGTCAATTTTGATGACAATATGAAATCCAGTCAAGCAACGCAAACACGTTTGCATCCCCTCCCCAACGGCAAAAACCGTTGCGGTAGTTGCGCGCAGTGTAACAATACTATGAAAATAAGCCACTTTTCCCATCCCCACACAGGTAAATTACTTCCAATCAACAGTGTTATCACTTGTGCATCCACACACATGATTTATTTGATACGCTGTCCTTGTGGTCTTGCTTATGTGGGAAAAACAACAAGGAAACTGAAACAGGGGATTAGTGAACGTAAAAGCTCTATACGAAGAAATGACCGGGATTACCCCATGGCTGTGCATTTTAATGATGCTCATCAAGATATCTCATCTTTACGTTTCCTCTGCATTGAACAGGTAAACCTGCCACCTGGGGGAGGGGACCATGACAAACTACTAAAACAGCGTGAGGCTTACTGGATTCACACCCTTCAAACAGTGGCTCCCAAGGGTTTGAATGATGAACTGCTTTTGAACATGTTTCTGTGATTCTTGAATGTTGGTTTGAAATATGTATTTTGATGTCCCCTGTGCTTGATTGAGGAACACTTTAGGGCTTCTGTATCCAGCTCCAGACAGTTCTGGATACGTATGAATATGTACATATATCACCAGGTTCATCTAATAATGTGACCTGCTGATTGTGTCCATTTATATATGTATGCATTTGTACTGCATTTTCTTGAGCCCCCTGTGATTAGTGGAAAAATCTTTTTTTTTTTTTTTTTTTTGATTATATAAATCTTTTCAGATGCCATGTTTAGAATTGTTGGTATCTGTATGACTTTCTTGCTGCTATCATTTATTGTAATTGTGTGTAGTTCAGATAGGGCAAAATGAACTTTGATCATTGTTACTATATGTATATTATGATGAATGATGTGTCTTTTTGTATCTGTCTGTTTTTAACTTATAATGTAAACATACCCCTATCAGCCTACTTACAAAGGGAATCTGCAATATTTGCTATTTAGAAATATTGATTGATTTGTAACCGATTCTTTATATTATGTATTTCCCTGTTAGACATGTGGGGGTTACTTTAGACTGATGTCACACAGAGAGTTTTGTTTTTTGCTGTCTCTGTTTGTTGTGTGTTTTAATGACCCAATGATGATTTTGTCCCTCTCTGTTTGCACGTGGGAATGGGATTGGTTGTGGAGAAACGATCCCTCCCTATTTAAGATGGCTTCTCATGAACAAAAAACTGTTTGTCTGATGAAGGTCTAGTACCGAAATGTCACAAATAAATTTTATATTGCAAGTTAGACAGTGTGTGGGAGTCCTTTTGCAAGCATTATATTCTAAAATTGTTGTCCTCTGTATGGCAGGAACGCTCCAAGAAAGACACTCAAATTGTATAAGTTCTGCAAGTGGAGCAACCAAACAAAACAGCAACCTACGCCTCAAAACACTGCTCCATTAGAACTGCCTGTGGTAGAAAAATCCTAAAGTGACCTTAAAGTAATGAATGGTGTTGCATTGGTTTGTTCTGTGTGATATGACAAAAAATCAAACTTCAAGGTCAAAGAGATACCAGTCCTCCATCTGGTCCTGACATTAAAGTATTATTAAAGTATTTCACACTCGGAATCCTTTTAATGTAAATCTGTTTCATTATCTTACAGCAGCACAAGGGTACAACAAAGCTAGGCAATGTGATGAAACATTCATCTGTGGGGACTGAATCTGAGCCCTAATGATCTGAGCATGAGCTTGATTTATCAGGAGCCACAGCCTCTTCATGTATATACAGTTAGAGCTTCACAGTCATTTTTCCTTTGGTTTCCACCCTCATCTTGTAGTTACTATTATCAGTGCGCAGGGCAGTTGGAACAAAAAACAGAAATCTATTTCATATGCCTAAGAATTCATTCATTTAATGTTTTAGAATCATGCCAGGCCAGTTGGTGAGATCATCTCTCCCTCTCTCTCTCTCTCTCTCTCCTGAGTGAGTGCTGGGTGCAGGGAGCGTGGTGAGTGTGTCTGAGAGTTTGTGATTTTTCTCTAACTCATTTCACTTTTCTGACACTTTGGTCATGGTATAACTATTTTAACATAATTTGTGATCATTTGTGATTGTTATTGGAAAGCTTGGTGGTAATTGGCGGCCGGCAGGCCGTGTTTCTTGGTGGAGATGGCGTCCTTTGAGACACTGTCTCTGTCGTTGAGGCATGGCATGCGGGTCCAGTCTGACCCATCAGTCCCGGTAGAGACGGTTCTCCTGGCTGTGGGGGACTGTGTGGGACACGCTAACCTGTCCTACGCCTCGAGAATGAACAAAGGTGTGGTGGTTTTTTGAAAGAGGAGGGATTGGTGGCGGATCTGATAGCTAGCGGTGTTACCGTTAATGGTGTTTACCTGCAGGTTTCCCTGCTCGCGGTGCTGTCCACCCGGGTCACAGTTTCAGGTGTTCCCCCGTTTATTTCCAACGAGGTTTTGGGGAATGAGTTGCAGCGTTTTGGGAAACTGGCGAGTGGTTTTCGGACTGTGGGCCTGGGCTGTAAGAGTGAGAAACTGAAGCATGTGCAGTCTTTCAGGAGACAGGTGTTTATGTTTCTGAACTGTCAGTCACAGTCACTGGATGTTTCCTTCAGAGTAAAGCACGGGGAGGGACACTACATGGTGTATGCGAGCACAGGGAGCATGAAGTGTTTTGAATGTGGAGATGTGGGGCACAAGCGGATGGCCTGTCCTTACAGGCGGACTGAGGAGCGCTCTGAGCCGGCGGCCGGTAACTCCGGGCCGGCAGAGGAGCGCGCGGACACCGCCGCTCCGACCGGGCTTAGACAGTGGCTGATGACAGTTTGGATACCCTGAGTGGGACAGCTGGGGGAGAGGAAGGTGCAGAGGAGGGGTCAGCAGCGGGAGGAAAGCCAGTAAGTGGAGGAAGTGAGGAGAGCAGTGAGAGAGGTCAGGAGGCAGGGTCTGACCACATGCAGGTTGCTGATGGACAGGTCAGAGGAGGACAGCAGGGTGTGATGGAGGGGGCTGCTGGTGATGATGAGGAGGAGATGGAGGATGTTTCTGACTGTGCCTCTGTTGCAGACTCTCAGGGTGGAGATCTGTACACACTGGAGGAAATTGATGGCTTCCTCGGTGAGTCATTTGGAAAGTCTGTTAAGGTATCTGACTATTTTCCAGATGCAGGGAAGTTTATTACAAGTGTGCAGACGCTGCAGAAGATAGTGGGTGTGGATTTATTGGATGAGAAAAAACGTTTCAGGCTGAAGAAACTTGTGACAAACTTGAGAAAGAGCCTCAACCCGAAAAGAGCACCAGGAAGGTTAAAACTTAATAAATAAAACATGATGAAGTTGCTGCACTGGGTTTTTCTCCTTTTGCTGGTTTCTCTACCTGTTTGCTCTCTTTCTCTCTCTCTCTCTGGGATGCATAGGCTGAGGATGGGCAGTTTGAATATTAATGGGGGTAGGGATCAGCAGAGGAGGGCCGTTATCTCTGAAATGGTTTCACAGAAGAGGTTAGATGTAGTTTTCCTGCAGGAAACGCATAGTGATAAAGATAATGAGATAGACTGGGGACTGTGGTGGAAGGGCCAGTATGTTTTATCTCATGACACAAATTTTTCTGCGGGTGTAGCCATTCTTTTTTCATCAGGGCTTGATATAAATATTATATCCACCACAGAGATAGTGACAGGCAGGGCTTTGGTTGTCAGGGCATTCATTTTTGTACAGGGCATTCATTTTTGTTTCCTTAATATCTATGCTCCTAATCTGGCTCAGATAGGCTGTTTTTTTTTCCAGAAAATAAGAGATTTTTTAAGACAATGTGAGCAGACTGAGTGTGTAGTGATGGGGGGAGACTGGAATTGCACCACAGAGTTCACATTGGACAGAATAGGACAGGAACCTCACTTGAGATCATCCACTACGTTGTCCCAGATTACTTTAGAATCGGATGTTGTGGATGTATGGAGGCTTAAACATCCCCGAGTTAGGCAGTACACATGGGTTAGAGTGGTGGGTGGGAACATGAGTGCAGCCAGGTTAGATAGATTCTATATGACAAAGAATTTCTGCAATAGGCTTTTGAACAGTCACATCTACCCAGTAGGTTTTACCGATCATCATTTAGTCACATTAGATTTTCATATTTCACCAACCACTAAATGCAGCTCATATTGGCATTTTAACATTAAACTGCTTCAGGACAGTGATTTCTGTCAGAAGTTTGAGGATTTTGGGGCAATATGGAGGGCAAGGAAGGGTGACTTTGAGTCTCTGAGTCAGTGGTGGGAAGTAGGAAAAGCACACATACGTGTTTTCTGTCAGCAGTACACCAGTCATTCCACAATTGCAGTTAAAAGAATAATACAGGGTTTGGAAACAGAAATCAGGGATTTGGAGAATAACTTATCCACACATGGCAGTGCAGATGGTCACAGGCTTCAGCAGAAGAGACAGGAACTGGGCTCTTTTTTAATGGAAAGGGTCAAAGGGGCTTTGGTTAGGGCACGGTTCACCAGTGTGAGAGACATGGATGCTCCCACTTCTTTTTTCTTTAATCTGGAGAAGTCAGTCTCTCAAACGAAGCAGATGGTGTGCCTCCGCCTCCCTGATGGTACGATGACAACTGACCAGGCTGAGATGAGGCAGCATGCTGTGGAGTTTTACAGCGACCTTTTCAGGAGGGAGGACTGTGACCAACAGTGTGAGGATGAACTGCTGCAGGGGCTTCCTCAGCTGAACCCTGAGGACAGAGCGGTCTTGGGTGCTGGCATCTCCCTGGAGGAACTCACTGCTGCTGTGGGTCAGATGGCTTCTGGTCGTGCTCCTGGGCTGGATGGGCTGCTGGCTGATTTCTATAAGCACTTCTGGAAGTGTGTTGGTGTCGACTTGTGGGAGGTGTTGCAGGAGTGTTCCCGGACAGGCCGGTTGCCAGGATCCTGTAGACATGCAGTTCTCTCTCTTTTGCCAAAAAAGGGGGATTTGGCTCTACTCAAGAACTGGAGACCAGTAGCTTTGCTCTGTACGGATTATAAACTTTTTTCTAAAGTGCTGGCCAACAGGCTCAAGGACTTCCTGGGGCTCATCATTCAGAGAGACCAGTCGTATTGTGTACCGGACAGATCCATCATGGGCAATTTGTTTCTGATGAGAGACTTATTGGACATTTGCAAACTGTACAGTATTGATGTTGGCATCATATCCTTGGACCAGGAAAAAGCTTTTGATAGGGTGGACCATGGTTTTCTTTTTTCCACTTTAAGGGCTTTTGGTTTTGGAGAGGGGTTTATTTCACAGGTGGGGCTACTGTGTAAGGATGCGTTCTGTCCGTTGAAAGTGGGTGGTGGGTTGAGCTGTGCAGTACAGTTTCAGAGAGGGATTAGACAGGGATGTCCTATCTCTGGAATTTTGTACTCCATAGTTATTGAGCCTCTTCTGACCAGGATAAGAGCTAAGCTGTCAGGTCTTCTGTTGCCAGGGATGCCTCAGCACCTTCCGCTGATAGTATCAGCTTATGCTGATGACATTACAGTCATTGTACGGGATCAGGGGGATGTGGAGCTGCTGAGTCGTAGTTTAGATCTTTATGAGAGGGCTTCTTCAGCAAAAGTGAACTGGGGGAAGAGTGAAGCGTTGCCAGGAAACCTTAGCTGGGGGAGGCAAGGGTTAAAGATCTTGGGTGTTTTTTTGGGGACAGAGGAGTTTCAGGGGAAGAACTGGGAGAGTGTTGTGGAGAGAGTGTATGCCAGACTGTCTAAATGGAAATGGCTGCTACCTCAGCTTTCCCACCGGGGACGAACCCTGATTGTCAATAACTTGGCCGCTGCCACCCTGTGGCACAGGCTGATTGTGCTACCTCCACCCAGGGGCCTGGTGGAAGAACTTCAGAGGGCAGTTGTTAGCTTTTTCTGGTCTGGGTTGCACTGGTTGAGAGCAGCAGTACTGTACCTGCCGGTGCAGGAAGGGGGACAGGGCCTGGTGGACATTGCATCCCGGATCACAGCATTCAGACTGCAGACAGCTCAGAAACTGCTGTACAGCTGTGGCCTGCCATGGACTGACACTGCCTGTTTGCTGCTGAGGAGGGCCAGACGCTTGGGGTACGATAAATACCTGTTCCTGCTTCGGCCCGGGACCATGGATTTGACTGGCTTGACACCGTTTTACGAGTCCGTCCTGCAGCGTGGCAGGTTTTCAGTTTCCATCGGAAGGACGTGGTGACAGTGGGGATGTGGATCCTGGAGGAACCTCTGTTTGGTAACAGTCTTTTTACATCTCAGGCCCTGTCCTCTGTCAGCCTGAGGTCCAGACTGAGGGGGGGTGGCTGTGTGAAGCTGGGTCACCTCATGAGGATTTCCATTGACCATCTGTCTGAGCTGCTGAACATCAGGTCCAGGAGACTGCTGCTCAGGCTGGTGGAGGAGGTCTGTGCTTCACTGCCAGGAGCCCTCAGAGCGTTTTCTGAAGACAGAACTGTGCTGGATCAATGGGAGGATGGAGTTGAATATCCCTTTCCTTCCTTGACGGTCTCTCCTGCTGTGGATCAGTGGCAGGATGAGGAGGACATCCTGCTGTCCTTTCAGACCCCATTTGAGACTCTGGGGAAGAAGGTGGCATATCATCTATGTGTAAAGGTCTCAATTCTCCGCTCTCTGGTGGGGGTGAAGGTGTCGAAGTGGACGGAGTTATTTGGCAGGGGTTCGTCCCCGAGGGGCTGTTGGCGGTCCCTGTACAAACCCCCCGTTGATAAACGGACGGGTGACCTCCAGTGGAGGATTGTACATTGGGCCATAGCTACAAACAGGTATCTGGTGCACCTCAATCCTGACACAGGGGAGGGTTGTCTTTTTTGTTCTCAATCTGAAACAGTCTTTCATCTGTTTATTCAGTGTTCTAGGTTGGCAGGGCTTTTCAGACTATTAGACATATGGTTTCAGGGTTTTGGGGAACAATTTTCTTTTTGTCTTTTCATTTATGGTCCACGCTACTCGGTCAAGAAAAAAGCCGTACACACACTTATTAACCTCATTTCAGGACAGGCAAAGCTGGCAATTTGGAAGACAAGGAAAAACCGTCTGAGGGGTGAGGGGACTGAGGATGTGGTTCTGATGCTGACTGGGATGCTGGCAGCTCAGCTCAGAGTGGAGTTCGAGTTTTACAGGCTGATAAATAAGACAGACATCTTTGTGAACTTGTGGGGGGTGCAGGATGTACTGTGTTCGGTCGTTGAGAACTCTTTGGTTTTAAATTTTTGAGAGTTGATGGTTGTGCTTGGCTGTAACATTTGATAACAACAGAAAGTAACTTGTAAGGACGACTGGTTTTTACATTGGTTTGTATTTTTGTTTTGTTTTGTTGGTTTTCTTTTTTGGTTTTGAGTCGGAAAATTTAGTGGTGGATTGGTTGTGTAACTTTTGTTGTTGATGTGATCCACTTTGTGGCATTTTAAATAAAGGGCATTTTAAAATCAAAATCAAATCTCCCTCTCTCTCTCTCTCTCTCTCCACACACACACACACACACACACACACACACACACACACACACACACACACACACACACACAACACCACACAACACAGCTTTGGGATTGTTAGCACTGAATTAATGTTCCAGTTCTATTTAAAGCTCCTGCCGCAGTGAGAGACAGATAGCTTCCTTCATTAGTAATAACCTGAAATATTCAGGAGACAGGCAGAGCGCCAGAAGGAGGTCAACACAGAGAGAAGAGTAGGGGTGTTAGAGAGCTTTCCTGGTGAACTGTTCAGGCATCATTAGCTGTTTCCATCCAACTGTCATGCTGTAAAGCCTTCAATCACTGTCACAGTCTCAAAGGGTCAAGTGAAGTCTAAAAGGCTTTAAGTCATTTATGACTTATGACTTAGTTGCCCTCTAATGGTAGGAGGTGTAGCAACAAAGAGAATTAACTCCTCACAGATGCATCTTAGGTGATCATAGCCCCCCAAAAGCCAGGCCAGTAACTCAGCAGCTTGTCTTATGGTCACTAAATGTAATCTATTGAGTTGTGTACATGAACACAAATCAATATTTTCTGTGAGCATGACTTTCAAAGTAATTAAGATGAGATTAGTATAAAAAGTTAGACATTCAGCATAGTTAGGAGGATGTATGGACGAGTGGGTCAAACAGAACAGAACAGAACTAACACAGGAGTCCTGGGTTAGTTTCGTGTTGATCGTTTTAGGGAAGTAGTTATTTTAACCCAAACCCTGAACCACCTAAATCTAACCAAGTAGTTTTGGTCCCTAAACCTACCCAAGAACTTTATTTTGAAAGCGTAACAGGATATCGCATATTTATTGTTGATAAATTGACCATGGTATGAGAATGACAGGATATAATACATCAGTTTGAAAATCATACTGTGTCACCAAAAAAATTGAAAATTCGCATCCATGTGCATGAATAAATTTGAATTGGCAACGACAAAACTGGGTAAAAAGAAATATATATATACACTCACCGGCCAATTCATTAGGTAGACTTTGCTAGTACCGAGTTGGACCCCTTTTGCCCTCAGAACTGCCTTAATTCTTTGTGGTATAGATTCAACAAGGTGCTGGAAACATTCCTCAGTGATTTTGGTCCATATTGATATGACTGCATCACACAGTTGCTGCAGATTTGTCGGCTGCAAATCCATGATGCAAACCTCCCATTCCAACCCATCCCAAAGGTGCTCTGTTAGATTGAGATCTGGTGACTGTGGAGGCCACTGGAGTACAATGAACTCATTGTCATGTTCAAGAAACCAGTTTGAGATGATTTGAGCTTTGTGACATAGCGCATTATCCTGCTGGAAGTCGCCATCTGAAAATGGTACACTGTGCTCATAAAAGAGTGGACATGGTCAGCAACAATACTCAGGTAGGCTGTGGTGTTTAAACAATGCTCAGTTGGTACTAAGGGGCACAATGTGTGCCAAGAAAATATCCCGCACACCATTATACCACCACCACTGAACTGTAGATACGAGGCAGGATTCTGACCCAAAGTCTGACTCTACCATCTGCATGTTGCAGCAGAAATCGAGACTCATCAGACCAGGCAATGTTTTTCCAATCTTCTATTGTCCAATTTTGGTGTGCAAATTGTAGCCTCAGTTTCCTGTTCTTAGCTGACAGGCATGGCACCAGGTGTGGCCTTCTGCTGCTATAGCCCATCTGCTTCAAGGTTCAACATGTTGTGTGTTCAGAGATGGTCTTCTGCATACCTCAGTTGTAACAAGTGGTTGTTTGAGTTACTGTTGCCTTTCTGCTATCTCGAACCAGTCTGGCCATTTTCCTCTGATCTCTGGCATCAACAAGGCATTTTTGCCCAGAGGACTGCAGCTCAGTCGATATTTTCTCTTTTTCAGACCATTCTCTGTAAATCCTAGAGATGGCTGTGCATGAAAATCCTAGTAGATCAGCAGTTTGTGAAATACTCAGACTAGCCCGTCTGGGACCAACAACCATGCTGTGTTCAAAGTCACTTAAATCACCTTTCTTCCCCATTCTGATGCTTGGTTTGAACTTCAGCAGGTCGTCTTGACCATGTCTACATGCCTAAATGCATTGAGTTGCTGCCATGTGATCGGTTGATTAGATATTTGCATTAACAAGCAGTTGAACAGGTGTACCTAATAAAGTGGCCAGTGAGTGTGTGTGTACATACATACATATATATACATATATACTGACTACGGCACGGAGGACTGGGGTCAGGTTCCCAGTCAGGGCAAGACCATCTATCCAGTGTGGGCCCTTAGGCAAGGCCCTTGGTGCTATTAGCCTACCTATTACTATCCAGATAACCCCAATGAAAGGGGTTACATGCAGAGGATGTGGGATATACAGTATGGAGACTTTGAAACCCATCATTGACACTAAAAAAGAAACAACTTCTAGCCCAGTGTTCCAACATCCACAAGCAGGGACTGCTATCACAACTAGAGATTGATGAGGTACAACAATCATGCTATGGCAAGGGGGAGCCAGGATGGCAGGTCAGAGGGGGAATGTCCACATCACCCCCACACTACAAGGTTGGGTACGAAGCCCCAACAGGCCCTTACAGAGATTCCATTAACACAAGGGCCACTGACCTGAGATTGAAGATCACGAATAAGCTGGAAACTCAGCACCCTCGTAGCATAAGCCACAAAAAGCATTACCCCCCATGGAGACGGAGGTTGGAGGCTAAATTCAAGGCAACACGGGGAAAAGTTAGTCAACTATCAGAGCTACAAAAAGGTGTAGGGAAGAAAGAAGTGCCTAGAAAGTACAACAAACTGCCCCTACCAGAGGCACTGGAGACTGCCAAGCAAAGGCTCACAGTTCTGGCTACCCAACTGAAGACATACACAGGAGAAGCAGAAGCCAGGAGAATAAATAGGATGTTCTCCACCAAACCATCTACAGTGTACTCTCGGTGGCAAGGTAATGACACAAAAGCAGATCTGACCAGGGCGGAGACTGAACAGTACTGGAAGAGCATATGGTAGAAGGCATCATCACATAACAGCAATGCTCAGTGGTTAGTGGAGCTAAGAGCAGACCACAGCAGTCTCCCAGAACAAGAGCCAGTAACCATCCGCGACAGAGTGTCAAGTATGAAGAGTTGACATGATCCACACCTACTGGCTTAAGAAACTAACTGCCCTTCATGAACGCCTGGCAGCACAGATGAACCAACTACTGATGGACGGGACAGTAGCTAACCCAAGGGTGGACGATCTTGATCATGAAGGACCCCCAGAATGGTATGATTCCATCCAACTACCGGCCAATTAACTGCCTCTGTACAACATGGAAGCTCCTGTCAGGTATCACTGCGGCTACGATGAGTGGGCACGTGGCCCAATACATGAGCAGGGCCCAGAAAGGGATTTGTAGCAATACCAGGGGAGCTACTGGATACTGGAATGCATGGAAATGTACAACATCAATAGGACACTAAGAGCCTTCATCAAGAACTCAATGGGACTATCAAAGCCAGTAGCACAACTTACCATCAAGTGGGGCATATACCAAGGTGATGCACTACCCCCCTCCTGTTCTGCATAGGCCTGAATCCCCTCAGCCAGATCATCCCAAAGAGTGGTTGCGGATACCGGTTTCCAAAGTGGAGCAACCATCAGTCACCTCCTCTACATGGATGACATCAACTGTATGCTAGAAAAGAGCGGGACATCACTCACTGATCCACATCACCAGGATCTACAACAATGACATCGGAATGTCATTCGGGCTAGAGAAGTGTGGTCGGATGGTATCAAAGAGAGGGAAGATGATCAGAACCGAGTGTTTTGAACTACCAGAAGGCAGTATTACTTATGTCCAGGACAGCAGCTACAAATACCTTGGGATCCCACAGGCAAATGGAAACCATGAGGAGGCCGTAAGGGAGTCAGCCAAATACCTACACAGAGTAAGGCAGGTCCTGAAAAGTCAGCTGAATGGGAAGAACAAGGTCTGTGCCATCAACACATATGCCCTACCAGTCATCAGATACCATGCTGGCATAATAAGCTGGCCAAAGGAAGAGATGGAGGCCCTGATGTCAAAACAAGGAAGCTCTTCACAATGCATGGAGGGTTTCATTCCAAGTCCAGCACCCTGAGACTGGTCACTCAGTGGAGCGAGGGAGGCCGGGGACTGGTGAGCGTCCGAGCCACTATCCAGGATGAAGCAACCAAAATCCACGAATACATCAGGAAGATGGCCCCCAAAGATGAGATACTAAGTGAATACCTCAGGCAGCAGAAACCCATTAATGCAGAGGAGGAGGATGAACCATCATGGAGGGACAAGCCCCTGCACGGCATGTACCACCGTCAGATAGAAGAAGTGGCTGATGTCAAGAAATCCTACCAGTAGCTGGAAAAGTGGCTGGATTGCCTTGAAGAGCATGCACTTAGGACCCTAGGTGTAGGCTGCGCAAAGATGCTCCTGAGACGGTCCAGCACATCATAGCAGGGTGTAAAATGCAGGCAGGAACAGCGTACATGGGATGTGTAACGAAGGGCACTTCGTTACTAGTGACTGATGGCTTCTGCCCTGTAAATATTGCACAAGCTGGTTGGGTATTGGTTACACTTTGTAAAAAACACCTAAACGATGCATATAAATAATGGCACTCGACACTTTGATAGAGATATTTGCACTTTATTAGCGGAATTTGCACGGAACAATTTGCACATTTTGTAGCATATTTACAGGCTATTTATTCTTGGCATGCGTGTCATTTTAAACCATGATTGATTCTGTTGTCATCTGGCAGATGCAGTGGTCGATGCTCGGCTCCGGCTGAAAGAGAATGGAGTGGTGTTATGCTCCGCCAGTATTGGTTGTGCATCCGTTTGTTTATGATTGACAAACTACGGTTTAAATTATATTCTGAGTTTGTGCAGTAAATTGATGTGCTAAATGCTAGTGCGTAAATGTAAATATTGTTTAAGTTGTGTGTCACTCACCTGTCTTCCTTTGTGTCCGTTCCAGGGTGTCGGCCAAAAAAGTCCCCCTGGGTACACGGGGCTTATTAAACGTTCTGGGGGGAACCAAGTGGGAAGATAGGAGGAGGGGATTTAGGAGCTGTGTATATTTGTATATTTATTGATTATAACTATGGTGGGGTGTTTGTTTATGGGCTAGACAGCAGTTAATGGGATTTTGTAAAATTATGGTTTAAACAGGGGCTAGATAAAAATCAGGGGAGTTTAATCGGCGGTGAACTTTGAATAGCACCTTTAGATGGGATAGTCCAATATGGTCTACCAGAGGCACAGTATTTAAGGCGCCACTTTCCATCAGTCTGTGTTGCTGGTCAGATCTCATTGGTGTTGCTGCTATGTTGTGTTGCTGTCATCTCTGTAAATAAACACCATCTGATTTGGTACACCTGACCATTGCCTTGCCATCCTTTACTGCAAACGCCAGCTGCTAAGGGTCATCCTAACAGGATGCCATAACCAAGTGGCTGGCATAGTGTACAGGAAAATCTGCACTGAGTATAGGCTGGAGGTCTCTCAGTCAGAATGAAAGACACCTCCTAATGTGGTTGAGAATGACCGAGCCAAGATCCTGTGGGACTTTCAGATCCAGACTGACAAACTGGTGATGGCTAACCAACCAGACATCATGTTGATCAACAAACAACAGAAGAAGGCAGTGGTGATAGATTTAGCAATCGTGAGCGACAGCATCTTTAGGAGAAGCTTGAAAAATACCAAGGGCTGAAAGAGTAGCTAGAGAAGATGTGGGGAGTAAAGGCAACAGTGGTTCCAGTAGTGATCGGAGCACTGGGGGCTGTGACCCACAAACTGGGAGAGTGGCTCCAGCAGATTTCAGGTACAACATTGGAGGTCTCTGTCCAGAAGAGCACAATCCTAGCAACAGCTAAGATACTGTGCAGAACCCTAAAACTCCCAGGCCTCTGACAGAGGACCCAAGTTTGAGGAAGACACACCAGCCCCTCAAAAGGGGAGTTGAGAGGAGAGGGGAAATCTTCATCATAGGGTCACTAGCTAAGCGTGAGAATGGGCTATTCCTTGAGCAGAGAAAAAAACATCTCTGACACTCAGCATCTCACAGATCCTCCAGAATATATGTTTCAGTATTTTAATCAGTAATTTATCCCACTTGCGGTCTGAACAGCCTAACCTGAACTTTTCCTTTCTCCCCTGTTTTGCCTTTACTCTGTCTCTGTAAGTCTGTGTCTGTGCAGAGAAAATACTCAGGGGAGTAGCAATATCAATGCTCTATTGATGCTCATAATTTGTTGTAATTTAAAGATGAAGAATGTCATTTTTGGACAGATGTTGATTCTTTGTAAAAGCATATTTATGTCCCAAGCACTGAAACAGTTTCTACAATGTGAATAAGTGTTTTTCGTTTTTTAAAGTGGTGCAGACACTCATTTGTGCAGCCGAAATGCTTTGCCGCACATAATACACAAAACACTAGGAATTCACAAGCCAGTATTTTATTGTGTATCGAAAAAGTGGTTATGTAACACACTCAGAACGTTTGTGTTTGTTTTTTATTCTATATTCAGTATATCTATATTCATTCAAAACACTTTAGCTGTGTGGACAGTGTTTTGTGTGGTGTGAAGTTTTAGTGGTGCACAATGAAAATAAAAGGTTGGCATGCTCTGATGACAAAATAGTGGTGATGTTCTGTTTGTTTTTGTTTTATGAGGGAATATGCACAAATGTGTATAACATGACCAACTAGAATGAAAAGCACAGACCACAGCCAAGGCCAAAAGTCCACCCTTCTGTTATCTGCAAGCACAAGCTTCAGTATTATTCAGCTCCTTCAGGATTTTGCTTACTTTTTTTATGATTGTTGTGGCCTAAAATTCTAAAAAAAAAAATATGTGATGCAAGTTGCAATGTTTTTAGGTGTTTTTTGCAAAGAAATTGCAGGAGCAACTGAATTTTTCAAAATTCATTTAATTGGTTTTGTATAATTCATTAAAAACGAAAGGCAACTTGTTCCAGGGAGAATGAAACCACACAGAGCATTGATAAATACCAATAACAATGACAAACCTCTTCAGCACCTGTGACAAAATAAAAAAGAATAAAAACAACAAAATCAGTAACTAATTAAAACATTGGGCCTCATGCAAGAACATTTTTGTATTCTTGTCTTACATTTCTCTTACTTTTTTTATAGGGCTTGTATGAACACGCCACATGAGGACATGAACACTTGTAACTTCAGAAAACCATGTAAATGATCCACCTGTGCGTATTTGACTGCACCTGCATGAGACTTGTAAATTAGCATAACTGATGCACCAATAAAACCATATATGGCTACACTTCCTGCCTCACATGCCAGGAAGTGTTCATTCATGAAGATGGCATCAAAGAGAAAAAAAACTTTATGAGTTTGGAGTTTGACGTCCTGCTTTCAGAGATCCATAAAAGACAGACTGCCATTTTAACAGGATAAACCAGTGGAATTAAAAGACCTGGTAAAGCAAATAAACAAGAAAAGCGTAGCCATTATTGCTGTGTTACTAGAGGGTCAGACTAACATTGGAATAAAGAAGAAATGTCTTGATATGAAAATGACTTAATGACTTGCCACAGCCACAGCAAGGGGCAGTCAATAATTGCAGTGAGAGGAGAGGGTTAAGTGGAAGTTTTCATCACAGAGAGAGAGGGCAGAATAAGTGAAGATGTTCGCCTGGATAAAGACTTCATAAACCTGCATGTGCAGATATACAACCAATAGACCTGACAACAGGTAATAATAGATCATTGAATGAAGGATGATATGCTTTATCCATAAATTTAGTTATATTATAATTTGAAATATTGTCAAACGGGATAATGTCAATTATGAAGCGTAATTTATTCCTCAAACTCAAAATGTCTTTAAACTAATGAAATATACAGTCATTAGTGAAAAACTTCGGTCTGGATAACAGCAGACTGACTGCACATGACTCTACGACAGGTGTGGACCACTCAGAAATTGAATTTGTATCTGAAAGAAAATTCAAAATATGAAAAAAATGGTGAATGCCACAAGTTCTCTTAAATCACTCATACACACCACTTAAGAACATATCTGTTCGTACCAGTGGTTCTTGCATGAGACCAGTTAAGTCGGTTCATTGAGACGTGCATGTATGATTTTAGTGGAGGAGGACTGCTTTGATTGCTGGAACTCACAGGAAACTATTTATTATTATTATGATTATGATTATTATTATTTATTCCGCTAAGGCCATATCTCCCAATTTTAGCACTCCAAAATTCTGGACTCTTCCTTTAGACTACACCATTCCACCAAGTTTTATGAAAATCAGGCTAATAGCTTTACCATAATCCTGCTGACAAACAGAAAAACAGCACCTAACCATGACGTAACCTGATATCCCAGATGATTTGTTACACAGAACCATATGGGAAGCTGTCCATAGAAACTGTTTGGAAAAGGGTGGGTGTTTTCACTAAAACCCCTCGCAGGTAAGCCTTCTGTCATGTCTAACACAAGCTAACTTCAACCAATCAGATCAACTCAACTGGAAGAAGAGTGAAAACACCTTTTACGTCAATAATAGCCTTCAGTGTCATTCTTTGCTTTTCTTTCAATGAAGAAATACTTAGACGAATTGTTTCCACAGACACTTCTCACTGTCAGAGCGAGGTTCAAATAGGTCAGGGGTTCCGCCCCCTGACCAATCGTGTGGCAGCAATCAGACGAGGCAGCCAATCATCGGACAGCACCTGCTCCTAATTCACTCACTCATTCATTCCTGATGGAGAGAGAGAGAGTGAGAGAACACACACACCAAGAAAAGGAGACACTGCGACAGAAAAACATGCAAAAACATCACAAATGACCCACAGGGTCATAACAACTGTAAGTAACCATTAATGCACCCTGCTGTACTGAGAAATTATGAAAAAATCCCAGCGTGTCGTCACCAGAGAAATATCTGTGTTGGTTGTAAGTGCAAGCACCTCATTGTCTGATAAGTCTATTTATTGTTAGGCAGTGTCCCAAAATGGATGTAGTAAACATGAAAGGAAAATTATAAGGAGCTAGAAAGTGTGTATATGGAGGAGGTGGAGTGGATGGATGGCTCAAACAAACACAGGACTTTCACCGAGGAGACCGGTTTAAGTCTTATGTGTAATATATGTTGTTTTGGCAGTAGATGACAATCAACCTATACCATTGAGCTATTAGTAGTGGGAAACCCTGAGGTTCCTCTAGGCTTGATTTATTTGATTTATTCTCCTTCAATTCTAATTTAAACCTAATTTTCTATCAACTTTGCTTCAGAAATAAAAGGGTTACTGTCCTGAAAACAAAACTAGTTATCCAATCAGATTTTGCTTTTGTTTTTTTGGTTGTCTTTAGGTTAGGATTTCATTACTGGGACGGAAGGCATCAGCATGTGCGTTTGTTTAGAAAGTGACAGGTGAATTAACCAATCACATTTTGATTCACAGTGGGTGGGACTAAACTCATCCCCTTAGGCCTTCCCGAATATCGTGTTAGGGATGAAGCAGAGGAGACTGATGCTGTTGGTAGGTGGCTAACTTGATAGCGCTGACTTTTTCAAGGCAGATTTTCACTGCAGAGTGGAGGATCTGCAAAGGACTGTTATTTAGGAGACTGAAATTGCACTTGTCCTCGATTCTGTTAGAAAACAATTTTCACACTTGAACCTTCTTTTTTAAAGCTACTTCCAACAGTGCAGCACAGCAGACAGAGCTGTGTTGGTAGACATAAATAATATAACAGGAGATCTATGCTACATGTAACTGTGTGTGTGGTACTGAAACAGAGAAATAAGAAACTCAGAATGATCATATAGATTATTACAGCTCTTAATATCATAAACACAAATTTTATTATAACTTATCCAAACAATAGTAACAGAGTAAATGGCAGTTATCTACTGTTTAAGTAAAGAAAACTCTAGAAAAAACGTTACTGATTCTGCTATCATTGTGTGGTGTTTGCTGCCCTCTACTGATTTTTTTGTATGTGGCAGCTACACACTACAAACACATGTCACATGCTACCTGTTGCCTGCTGCTTATTCCAGAAAAATCCTTTTCCATTTTGCTGCATTTTTGGCATGTCTGGCAATGTTTTGGATGAACTGAAGTCCCAGCTCTAATAGTCACAGTTCGCCACAGGGTATTAGGATGTGTTGGAAAATCCACTTCTCTTTGAGCCCTGTTTTCTTTGTTTCTTCAGTTTTTATTAATCATTTTACATTTTGGCTTAAATTTTAAAAGCTTCAAACTTCAAACAAGATTCTACATACAGAAATATCAAATCTTTCTGTTAGGGATGCACTGATACCACTTTTTTTCAGACCAAGTACAAGTACTTACATTTGGGTACTTGCGGATACCGAGTACCAATACGAGTACTTAATAATGCCATTAAAGTTCTTACAATAACTTTAAAAACATGTTTTATTTTCATTAGATGCTCACTTTCTAAATGTAACAAATCATTGTTACTGTTTCCTGCTAAAGGTGTAATCATAGTTACTGTACACTAGTGTTGGTCAAGTTACTTGGAAATAGTAATTAGTTACTGATTGCTGATTACTTCTCCAAGAAAGTAATCCAGTTACTTTACTGATTACTTATTTTCAAAAGTAATTACTTACTTTAATAATTACTTTACTTAGTTACTTTTCAAAAACATGATGCACAACCTGAATACGCTATAAAGCAATAGACCTTTCAGCCTAATTCTATTCTTTCTGCATATTCCATCATATAAAATTGAATCAAATGAAACAGTGTCTGTTTTAAAACTTGTTTTATTAGTTTCAATCTTTTAACTTTATGCACATTGCATCAAGCAAAAATTAAATTAAATGCAACGGTCTCTGACTTGAAGAAAATTGTTGACCTATTTTCTGCACATTCCACCATATTTTAATAAAATAAAGCAAGTCTTTCTTCTGTTAACTTATATTTCTGCATATTCCAGCATATAACTTTCTTGGAGAAGTAATCAGTAATCAGTAATTAATTACAATTTCCAAGTAACTTGACCAACACTGCTCTTAAGTCTATTTTCACCTGTTTAGCAAGAGAGGGGCCCTCGGAGGTTCGCCCAGTGGAATTGGATGTGGTGGCCGCAGCGGGCATGTCAGTGGAGGTGGTGGGGATCCGGGGTTTTCTCAGTGAGTTTCACATTCCTGTGCCGGCTTGCTGGGTGCTTGCTCAGATTTGAGGTGGAATTTTTCGCTGAAGATAAAAGTTTTCTTCCCACGCAAAGTGTGATGTTTTTGTCACCTTTTACCAAGTCAAACTCAAAGTAATGTTGGTACTTCCAGGCATTAAACGCTACACGTGTCTGTTGTTTACCACTGACATCGCGCCGCTCATACGTCATTGTCACAAGACAGTCTCACAAAACAAAATTACGGTTTAGTAACGCATTAACGCAGCCTGCTTGCGGGAAAGTAACAGTAATCTAATTACTGTTTTTGCAATTGTAATCCCTTACTTTACTCGTTACTTGAAAAAAGTAATCGGATTACAGTAAAGCGTTACTTCTAACGCGTTACTGCCCATCAGTGCTGTACACATGACATTTTTGAGTTGTTACTTTACTGAATTTTTGTTCCTTATTAAGCTGTGCAGTTTACTGTGTACATGATATAGTTCAGTATAATAATTTCACAACGTGATTATGGATTTAGAGAATTAAGTTTATTGTTACAGATGGTGTTATATGATAATTATTTCATTATCATTTACAGCACTTTAGTATTTTAATTACACATTTAGCTACAAGTGTGGTATCTAAGTGTCTTCTTTGTGTCCGTCTTGTCTAAGAGCTAATTAGTTCCTACCTGCCATTGTTTATGGGGGACAGGTATGAGTGTGATGCCATGTGCAACAGTTTTGTTTACCCCGCTGTGAGCCCTAAAGTGTGAAGTTGGGTGTACTGTGCTGTCAGGCCGTTTCACTGCAGATTAAGTACACAAAGAGAAGTTGTAGCAGTTTATTACGAAGAAAAGATGGTTACAGACTGGTGGCAGTGGTGTTTTTTTCTTCGTCTCTGGATTAATTAGTCACATTCAACTACTTTACACCCGCCGGGACTTATTGGACAGCGGCTGGCTGCGGTCTACAGGTGCACATGGATTTACATGGAATTTTATGGTCAGTTTCCAAAGTCTCTGCGGTCATTAGTGGATGTTGTTGAAGACAGTGATTCCCTCGCTGATGATGACGACGCGACCAAAAAAGAAGATAAGCGTCAGCAAGCGCATTGAACTCTACGTCGTGTTGGTTCTTTAGATGTTTGCTTGTGTGTGTTTTTGTGACGTGGTATCGAGTGTGGAGTATCGGAGTAGTTTTGTGAGTACGAGTATGAGTATGTGAGGATAGTATCGGACTGATACCCAATGCTGGTATCGGTATCGGTGCATCCCTACTAGTTTATCATGCATACTCATTTGGTTCAGTATTAACATTTTGATTAATGCTGCCTCAAGAGACAAACTCAGATCAATCAGTCCTTATGAGACAATGAATTCCTCAGCTACACAGTATACTCAAACCTCTCTTTTGGTGGTGAGCCAAACCAAATTTTGAAAAACAGGTAGTGAGACTGTCATGTAATATACTTAGTGATATTTTCCCCTGCATTGCAGTGCTGTCGCACACTCAGGTGATGTCCTTGGTAAATTAGAAGAAGGTTATTCGCATCTCCAGATGGCTCACTTATCAATAATTCATCATATGTTTGAATACTTTCCCTTGCTCTCCATTCTTCTTTGTCACCCAAATCTTTGAAAAACAAAGTTGCTTTGACATTATATTTTTAAACTTCACTGTTTTTTGTTTACTAATACATTTTCTGGACAATTAATGATTAGTCCATCATCCTAGTCTTAAGCTAAAAACTAAGCATCACACATCTGTTAAATCACCAGTAGATTTATCATCACATATGCAGAAACTGTGTCTCCAGGTAGTAAAATTTTGGATAAAAGGATAAGTCTGTGATTTTCTGTGTTTTTCTTCTTGTCAACAAATCCCATAAAAATACTGAAACAAACAACTGATTGATTCAAGTCTGTGTATCCAAAGCCTAATTTATCTTTATCATGTGTGCCACAGAGCTACGTTGTTGTCCAAAAAGTATTTAAACATATCAATGAGCCACACTGTTGCAGTTTATTTTAACTCAAACCCATATTCACTATTGCCTGCCCCTGGAAATAATACTCACCATTTCCTGCTGAGTGCCATTTGGTAACAACTACAGTGCCCTGCTCTTGTAGAAAGTTAATGAGCCTTTTAAGAATTGTAACTATGTATTTGTAAGCCATTTTCAAGATTTTTGTCTTTGGAAAGTATTGCGGGATGGACTAACAATTTGTTGATTTTGTTCTTTTTATGGGATTTGCTGACAATAAGAAAAACATAAAATAACTCCAGCCCTATCTGACAGTCAGTCAGGACAGATCTGCAACAATGATTATATAAGATGGACAACGTGATAGCCAGAACCAAAAGAGAGAAGCCAAAACCATTGCCCCCTGGTGGCTGGCTGCAGTATAGTTCATAAAGTTTGCGCCCTCCATATTAGCTGATGGGACATGGGATAAAATAAAAATCAAAGTTCACATCAGATAAATTTTTTTCAAAGATGGTTTCTGTCATTTTAGGTAGCCCTAATTGCTTTTGTCTTATTTTAGTGTTGAATTATCTGACAAGTTTGGTTTTAATTAGTTTTTTGATGCTATAAAAAAGGGGTTTCATGTCATGATTGACAGCGGAGCTCTGCTCGCAACTGATTCAGCTGGGTGTATGGGTGGGAAGTTGATACTGCAGCTTCACTACTGACTCTGGCTCCAAATGATGTCACCAGTGCAAAATGCTAGTACTCATGTCAAGGATATTTTGACGTCATTTTTGGAGACGCCTATCTTTATATGTGATCTACACCCATAGTTGGAGTTCCACTCCTCACTCTTGTTTTTACAGGCCAGTCACATCAGGCACAATGAAGTGTCTTTGAGAAATTGGTGTTAGAAACTTGGTGGTGTAAGTGATTACTTTCAGGACTAGCTGATGAGCTAACAACTAATATGTTGCCTAGCCGGAGCCACAATAGTTGGTCTATTGTATCAGCAAATCCTTAACAAATGGACAAATCTAACCAAAGAATTTCTTAAAACCAGATGAACTTGCATGCTTATGTGTCATTTGCTATGGAAGGTACAGCTGGTTGTCCTTGCGTTCAGACAGGTTTTCACCTGTCCTGAATCCGGTCAGACCAGTCCCAACCTTTTATTTCATATGGTAAATGGTAAATGGACTGTATTTATATAGCGCTTTTCTAGTCATAGACTACTCAAAGCGCTTTCACAACTACAAGTCACATTCACCCCATTCACACACTTTCACACACTAATGACACAGGTGGCACCCAACCTGTGCATCAGAAGTCATTCACACACATTCATACACCGTTGGCGCAGCCATCGGGAGCAATGTGGGGTTCAGTGTCTTGCCCAAGGACATTTCGACATGTAGACCAGAGGAGCCGGGAATCGAACCACCAACCTTCCGATTGGGAGACGACCCGCTCTACCACTGAGCCGCATCTGGCTTTGTTAGAAAACTGGTCACCATTCACTTCCACTGTTTGGGAGATTCTGCAGCAATGTTTTCCTGTGAAACTCCAGCAGTGTTTTGTGGACTAAAAAACCAAACCTGACCTTCAATCAGCACGAGGACGAGTAGATAATGACTGAATTTTCATTTTTGGGTGAACTGTCCTTTTAAATATAATAACTGTCCGCTGAGTGTTACTGGTCCAGAATTGAAAACTCACGTCAGTGACATCGCACTTTTTGAGTGCAACATACTGGCACATGAAACTCAGATAAAATCATCAAACTAGGCAGTGTTGATCAAATATGAATTAAGATTCTGATACTGCATTGCTCACCTCAAATGTTTTTAGAAACATATTTTGATGTATTTTTTAGCTGTAATTTGAGAGAGCTTGGCACCTGGCCACCAGTTTTTCCTCCTTGAAAGCGAACCAAAACGCTGCCCCAACTTGCATGTGTCATTCACTCTAACCCTATCCTAACCCTAATACTATCCAGTTGCATTCAGATGCATTTTGGTCTGGGCCCCCTTTAAAACCAAAAATGAACAGAGATCCCAGACTAATGCAGATGCCAGGCTTAAATAAACTGGTATATATTGCATCTGTAGCTAGGTAGTCAGTGATCATGGCTTCTGGGTGACACACATTACTGTCTAACTGTTGAAATGATTATGAATATGATTTGACATAATGACAGACTGAACCCAGTTGGAGTGTATCTGTTCCAGTATGGGTCAACTGGAGTTGACAGTCTGCAGATAAAATCATTTATAATCATGTATGTTTTGGTTCAAGAATGCATGACAATTGACATTCTTGAGGGATTTGCAGGGTTGTCTACCACCAGATCTCCAGTGGTTACTGACCAGTGGTTCAGTGTGTTGTCTAGTGTATGAACTCAGTCATAAGGTTTACAGTCCTTCCTGACTGTCAAAGGCAGGTTGGTGGAAACAATCTTGTTTGGGCTGTCCAGTCATTTTGGGTTTCGGTTAATTATCTTTGGATTGTGTTGCATTCTTCTCTATTAAAGCGATATTCCACTCTTAGATAATCATCCACTCAGTATGTATTCACCCCTATGCCGATGTGAAGATGATTGAAGATCTTCAGTTCACTAAACAATCCTGGAGTTTCAGCAGAAAACAGGGTTGCAGCCAAATCCAGTACAATGGCAGTGAATGGTGACCCAGTTTAAAACGTTTAAAAAAAGAACACAAAACAAACACAAAATGTCTCCATCCTGCTTGTGTGGTGTAATCCAAGTGTCCGTGAGCTGCGACATTAAAATTTAACCACAAAAGACGCCATTTACACCATGTTTTTAGCCGAAATGTCAACTGTAGCATGTAGCCGGTAGGATGTAAACATGGCATCGATCTTGTGATATTTTCACACGTGCGTCCATTAAGAGATATTCAAAGTCTCGCGAGATCGACGCCATGTTTACATCCTACCTGCTACATGCTACAGTTGACATTTCAGCTAAAAACATGGTGTAAATGGCATCTTTTGTGGTTAAATTTTAATGTTGCGGCTCACGGACACTTTGATTACACCACACGAGCAGGATGGAGACATTTTGTGTTTGTTTTGTGTTCTTTTTTTAATGTTTTAAACTGGGTCACCATTCACTGCCATTGTACTGGATTTGGCTGCAACCCTGTTTTCTGCTGAAACTCCAGGATTGTTTAGTGAACTGAAGATCTTCACCCATCTTCACATCAGCATAGGGGTGAGTACATACTGAGTGGATGATTATCTAAGAGTGGAATATTACTTTAAGAACAATTCTAATGGAAAAATAAATAATGCTTCCTATTTTTACTGTGTAATTTGGATATTTGAATTTTTATGACTGCAATTTAGCTATGTTTGTGTTTTATTGTGCATTCATCTTTTAAAATATTACACAAAGATTTAACAGAACAATATTGCCCTCATACACTAGCAGCACACTCACAATATCTGTGAAAACCTATTTTCACCACAGTGTTTCATCTGTAGTAACAGCCAAGCAGAAACAACTCTCCATTTGAGCTGGAGAACATAGCCTCCGGTCTCCTAGGCAACAAGCCAGGTTTCCCGCGGTAACAAATTGCTGGAGCCCATTGGTGAGAGAATGAGGAGCTCCCTGCAGCATTCCCATGGCAACCAGCTCTATAGTTTCTGAGAATTGATGGCATGATTTTTTTTTATAACTCTCTCACACCAGGCTCACCCCATACTGACGCACACACATTTTATATTACAGTATATTTGTCTTTTCTCTTACATAGACACAAAAACAGCTCTGTTCTCTCAAATGACAAAAGCCACAAACTGTGTCGTCTCTTGGTTCTTCCTCACCATTGTAATAGATAATGCAAGAACAGAAGACTGTAACTTTAGTAGCAAGGTAGATATGTGGTATGGCATTGATATGATCCTGTAAACACTGCGATCCAACATTGTCTTTCCTATAAAATAAAGCACAACATATACAGTAGAAGCATAGATACTCAGTGCAGGACAAAATATGTCAGTGGTGTCTGAAATGTTTTGAACTGAGTAAAGAAATGTCTGCAGCTCTGCACAGAGATGCAGAGGTATGTGCAAAAGAACAATGAAGTTATTTTAGACCTGAAACATGGTTCTGCATCTGCAGGTTCACAGGCACATTGTACAGGTGTTTGTAGTTGTGTCGGCCAACATATTTGCATGCAACTTTTTCTGTGCTCTAATGGGCTGTGTCCCATTGACAAAAACAGATGTACAGGAAACAAAGGCTGAAGAGGATGTCATCAGCCTTTCACCGAAAAGGGAATCTCTGTAATGTATGTATCAAATGTAATGACAAGCTCCCATCTTCAACTTGCTCCCTTTAACTGCTCCAGTGAGTTGGGCAGTGTTGCCAACTTGGCGACTTTCTCGCTAAATCTGGCGACTTTCCAAATCCCTGTCCCAAATCCCAAATCTTGGTGACTTTTTTTGTCAAAAGCGACTAGCGACAAATCTAGCAACTTTTTCTGGTGTTATTGGAGACTTTTCTGGTGTTTTGGAGACTCTGACGTGAAAGCACGTATCGTTCTGCAGTTACTGTCCTCAACAAGCAGCGGGTGCTGCCGTGAGCCCCTCCCCTGTCCCAGAGCACTCACAGGCGGTCAGTCTCACAGTAGCCTCACGCAGCAGTCCCAGCTGCAGTCAGAGCAGAGAGGAGACCCACACCACTCTGCGTCCAGACTGCAAACGAATCGCGCATGCTCAACGCCGCCGCTGATCCTGTCCTGCCTTACAGAGCGGGATATAAATGTTTACTCACTGTCACACTAATATCGAATCATCATACTAATATCGAATCTCATGAAATGAGATATTAACCCTCTGATGTGTATCAAATAACTTATTCCTCTCTCCTACAGCGTCCATTACAATTACATGCAAATTGTCGATTATGCAAATTAGGCGATGATGTCATTTAGCAACTTTTAGGACAGCCAATAGCTACTTTCCTTATTGAGGAGTTGGCAACACTGGAGTTGGGTCTTGGCACAATAGTGTTACCCTATGCTGTTCTCTATCCACCCACAGCTGAGAATTTAGAATTGTGGGCTCCGACTATGCCATGAGCTGCAGTAACCACTTCTATGTTTCCCACATAAAAAAATAAAAATGTATGATACAAAAAGCATGCTTTTAGCCAGCCCCACTTTGCATACACTATTAATTATGAAAATGACAAACTCGGAGCAGCTCACCTGTCAGATTGTTAAACGTCTGAAACACAAAATTCTTCTAACCTCCCAGAAGCAGCAATCTTACAAGCACACTAGGTGTACAGGGATTAGGAAGTATGCAAAATTTTCACTCAAGCTGTCTTTTTCGTTCTTGACAAAACTACTTCCATCAAAATCATAAATGCCTTTGATGAGAGATTATACAAAAGTGTGCACCATTGATTATGCTTCGCCATCTCTATGACAGTAGGCTTTTGACCCCACCTTTGAGTGTGGCCATTCTAAAAAGCAAAAAACACTTTTGAGGAGGTTGGACAAAACTACGTACAAACTACAGTACATCAATTCAAGCATGTCCTAGTCTTTAGTATGCCAGATGTATCGTTATGTATGTACATTATGACTGAAACTGTACACATCAGAAACTGACAAGATTAGTTCTTTGCTGAAATTCTTGAAATGACCTAACATTTCCTGGCAAGTAGTGTATTGTTGTTAATGGCACTACAGAAAGTCCAGCCTGTTCTCATCAAAAGACATATAAGTAGCATGCCAATGTCTTAATTCACTTGCTGGAGTATCACAATTCATTTTTTATTATGCATTATTATTTAGTCTCTACAGACTGATGCAGAGACAGTGTGTCATTTTACATATGAACGTCATTAGAGAATGGGTCAGACTTTCAGCCGGTTTGTGTCTTATGTAAAATCCAAATGGAAACGTTGACTTATTTATTTTAATCCAAACCACGATCTTTTCCTAAGCCTAAACCAGGCAGTTTTGTTGGCAAACCAAACTGTGAACGTTTCACAGCCACAACAAAAATTACCACTACCACCATTGCTACCACATCCTAAACTCATGAATGTGCTGGACTTAACAACATTAAATGACATGCAAAATGCTTAAAATGTGCAGACATATACATGAAATGTTCTTAAAAGTGGCATGCTATGAACAGACGCAAGCAGACATGGTACAGGTGTGTCCTAAACCAGTCCCTGGTTCAATCACTCACTATTCAAAACACCCACTAGTTTACTCTAGCAGTGCTTCTCAATCCTGGTCCTCAAGTACCACTGCCCTGCATGTTTTGGATGTTTCCCTGCTCCAACACACCTGATTCAAATGATCAGGTCATTATCAGGCTTCTGTGGAGACTTGATGATGAGCTCTGAATCAGGTGTGTTGGAGCAGGAAAACATCTAAATCATGCAGGGCAGTGGTACTTCAGGACCAGGATTGAGAAGCACTGCTCTATAGTGAGCAGTAGGGATGCATCGATACCACCATCGGGTATCGGTCTGATACTATCCTCACGTACTCATACTCGTACTCACAAAACTACTCCGATACTCCACACCCGATACCACGTCACGAATCATCTAATCATCTAAAGAACCAACATGACGTAGAGTTCAATGCGCTTGCTGACGCTTACCTTCTTTTTTGGTTGCGTCGTCATCATCAGCGAGGGAATCGCTGTCTTCAACAACATCCACTAATGACCGCAGAGACTTTGGAAACTGTCCATAAAATTCCATGTAAATCCATGTGCACCTATAGACCGCAGCCAGCCGCTGTCCAATAAGCCCCGGCGGGTGTAAAGTAGTTGAATGTGACTAAATAATCCGGAGATAAAGAAAAAAACACCGCTGCCACCAGTCTGTAACCATCTTTTCTTCGTAATAAACTGCTACAACTTCTCTTTGTGTACTTAATCATCAGTGAAACGGCCTGACAGCACAGTACACCCAACTTCACACTTTAGGGCTCACAGCGGGGTAAACAAAACTGTTGCACATGGCATCACACTCATACCTGTCCCCCATAAACAATGGCAGGTAGGAACTAATTAGCTCATAGACAAGACGGACACGAAGAAGACACTTAGATACCACACATGTAGCTAAATGTGTAATTAAAATACTAGTTAAAGTGCTGTAAATGATAATGAAATAATTATCATATAACACCATCTGTAACAATAAACTTAATTCTCTAAGTCTATAATCACGTTGTGAAATTATTATACTGAAATATATCATGTACACAGTAAACTGCACAGCTTAATAAGGAACAAAAATTCAGTAAAGTAACAACTCAAAAATGTCATGTGTACAGTAATTATGGTACAAATCATTGTTACAGTAACAGTAACAATGATTTGTGACATTTAGAAAGTGAGCATCTAATGAAAATAAAACATGTTTTTAAAGTTATTGTAAGAACTTTAATGGGATTATTAAGTACTTGTATTGGTACTCGGTATCCGCAAGTACAAATGTAAGTACTTGTACTTGCACTCGGTCTGAAAAAAAGTGGTATCGGTGCATCCCTGGTGAGCAGTAAACTGATATTTCAGGCAGTTATAGATGCTGCATTACTTTAATTTAAATTCCAATCAAACATGAAGAAAGGCAACTTTCCTTTCAGCCTGGTGTCATCACATACTGACGTTTTGTCACCAGCCCTCAGTATGCAGAGGGAGAAGATCTGTACATGGTGGAGTTTGGCTGGCCAGATGGAGCAAACTAACACAGAACTTTCACCCAGGAGTCCAGGGTTCATGTCCCATGTCAAATGAAAATGTTAAGAGTTGTATGATACATAACATTATGTGACTTTAGTCATGTGATTTTGTTTTGCGAGTCACTTTAGTGACACTATGTGATGTACATAACATAACGTAGTTATTGTAACCCTGAAAATGGTCTTATTCTCAACCTACCCAAGTACTTTTTGTGCCTAAACCTAACCAAACTGAGACCATTTCACAGTGTTAACCACGTGTGTTACAAATGGCTTTCTGGCCTCAGGGGGGAGGTGACAAATCATCAGTAAGTTGGGATGAGAATCCTACACAGTGGACCTTTAAGTCATGTTGTTGAGTTATGTACCACCACTATCATATAATATTCTGTATATCCAGCAGTGTGTTAAGCAAACACATATACACAGAAATGCGCACACACTCACACAAGCACACTGGGTAATCAGGCCCTCTTTGAGCATGCTGGTTTGACTCAGTGGTTGCTATGCCAACGAGCCAGAATAAAGCTTTGAACTGCAGTACTATGGCTTTCATGACTGATGCAACATTTACACCCCACCCTCACCCCCCACAACTACCCAACACACACACACAACACACACACACACACACACACACACACACACACACACACACACTTTCTTTTAGTTTTTTTGTAACAGTTTGACAGCTTTAGTATTTAGGTCACCTCTTTGTGGAGGGAGAGAAGGAGGAGGGAAGGACCATCCCAATGTAATGGTTCTTGTTGATTGGACAGAACACGCATACACACACAGCGTGCACTTGTGTTCAATTTAGTGCTGTTCTGCTTTCTCCATCCTTCTGTGAATCTTTCTTTCTTTGTGTCCCTGTTGTTCATTTGCCAGAGGACACATGAGGAATTCTGGAAGGCCATGTGTCTTGTCCTCCTCTGCCTTCTTTCCTCTTATCTCTCTCTCTCTGCATTCTCTTCACTTCTTCCTTCCTCCTATCTAGCATGACCTACATTTCCTGCCCATGCCTTGGCCCTTTGATGTCTCCCTGTCTTTTCTTCTGTTCCACCTCCACACACATTAAAAGACACACACACATGCACACAGTCCCACAGCAGGACGGGGGTGGGGTGCAGTCACTAAATCCATTTAGAGCTGTTAAGGGTGGAGTTCTAAAATAGAATGCCAAGCTAAGCCCTGAGTGAACCCTACCTTCAAAATACAGTGTGTGTGTGTGTGTGTGTGTGTGTGTGTGTGTGTGTGTTAGAGAATAGTTAAGGTTAAGCATACAGTGCCTCCTATGGACAAACAAACAACAAACAGCTTTCCTGCAGTGCTGACATATATGACTCCACACTGCCACCTGCTGGGCCTCATTCAGGAGTACAACGACGTTTCACTTTCACATCACAATCAAACCACCTCTCTGCTATCACCTAGTGTTGACAGCCTGGTAACTGCAGTCTTTTTGCACAATGACCCAGTTGACTGAAGAAATTCTGTTTTGCACAATGACCCAGTTGATTGAACACATTTGAATGTATGAAACATGCTGTCTTCACTTCTGTCTTCACAAGACTTTTTTTTTTTTTTAACAGGGCTCGGATAGGGAGCTGAACACAACATATGATGTTACAGTGAAGTTGACTTTTGACCCATTATTTTATCTGGTTAGATATTTGTATGTAATTTTTATCATAATTAGCATATGAATTCTTGACTTATGGCCAAAACATCACTGTGACCTTGGCCTTTGAGCTTTGATCAACAAAATTTCAGTTAATCCTTCAGTCCTTGAGTGAACATTTGTGTCAGGTTTGAAGGAATACCCTTAAAGCATTCTCCAGATATCATATTCATGATAATGGGAGGTACTGTACATAAGGTCACAATGACCTTGACCTCTGATGTTTGACCACCAAAATTTAATAAGTTTATTGTTGCAAGTTGCTGAATGAAGACGCCGCTCAGAATGTTTGTATCACAATTCCTGTATTCATTCATTCAGCATGATATCAAACAGGTAGCAAGGACTCAACTACAGCTCTTCTGGGAACTAGCTGTCATAACACATTTCAACCACAGGGTGGGGTTTGAAGAAATTCCCTGAATTGGATGACCTGGAAACCTAATGCCTGTGGCCATAAAAACATAAAGGCATCAAAGTCATTTTAAAAAAAGGTTTTTCAAGGCTTTTCAGGAATGTGCACAAAAAAATCGACTGATTAGTTCAGTGGTATTTGAGATTAACTGCAGACAAGCTGTAGTTTTGGGCATCACGCACAGCACACACACTCACTGATGCACACACAGAAACGATTACATGATCCCCTCCCAGCTTACGTGGGGCAGGGATAATGGATAGAAAAAAATATTAAAATATATAAGTATTAAAGTGGAAGTACAGAATGAAGTAGTACATTCTTTTTATATACATATAAAACTGCCTTTATGTGCATCAATACCACCAACAACAGAATTAGAAATGCCATAAACTGCTGTACTATTGATTAACTACACCTGCTTAAAGTGATATTCCACCCCAGAATGATAATCCACTCAATATGTACTCACCCCTATGCCAAGGATGGCTGAAGATCTTCAGTTCACTAAACAATCCTGGAATTTCAGCAGAAAACAGGGTTGCAGGGTTTACATTTTATCTGTGGTCTCCATTCACTGCTATTGGCTGCAACCCTGTTTTCTGCTGAAACTCCAGGATTGTTTTGTGAACTGAAGAGCTTCACCTATCCTCACATTGGCATAGAGGTGAGTACATACTGAGTGGATTGTCATTCTGGGGTGGAATATCGCTTTAAAGCTGGGGAAGGCAGTTTATCTTTGGCATCATTGGGCATAAATTCCATAATAATCTTTAAACGCGTAATCTAGTGGCCTAGAGGCAATCTAGAGACTTCTGCTCCTTATTTTGGCTCTGGTTTCAGGCATAAGAAAAACTAGCCTATCACAAGAGACTTTGGACAATCACAGGTCAGTAAGATATTTGATTGATTGAGTTTCATTTCCAAGACATCAGTATTTGACAACATGAGAATCAGACTGAACAATCAACCATCTTACTCCAGAATCGCTTATGGCCCCCTTCGTTTCACATGGTTAGGGTTAGGTTTGGATTTTTTGTTGGTAATTTTTATGATATCCTAATGGTGTGTTTGCATCTTTACCAATAACAGCACCCCTCTTTAACTTAGATTAGATTACATGCAACTTTTTTTGTCATTGTACAGGTGCAAGTATGAGTATGAGTTTACGAGTATATACTATACATATGAATGCACCAAGACATATAGTCTACAGCATGAACAGTGTTAGATAGATAGTACTTTATTGATCCCAAACTGGGAAATTCTTTTCAAGAATTTTCCAGTTAACAGTTAACAGTTAACAGTATAAACAAAGTGAAACGGATACAGTGACATATAAACAGCATGTGCAGCAGTTACAGTGGGCAATTGCAGGTATAACAGTAAATATACAGTGCAGAATTAAGACCGAGGACTGCTAGTAGCACACATTATGAGCCACGATGGCTGGTTCACCACTTTTGGTCCAGACTGAAATATCTCAACAACCACTCCATGGATTGCCATGAAATTTTGAGCAAAATTTCACCCACAAGATGAAATCTATTTACTTTGGTCATCCCATGGTTTGTCATCTAGCGCCAACATCATTTCATGGAGTGTTGGAGAGCGTTGGGTGGGGGGCAGACACACACACACACACACACCAACGTTAGCCTTACTGGTGACAGTGATGTCACACACATAATAGGAAGTGATAAAAAAATAACAATAAATAAAAACATGAAGTCGGTATTCTGCTTAAAAATGTCTCTTTCACAAAAATGCTGTTTAGTTTTTTGTTGGAAAAGTGGATTTTTTGATGCAATCAACCAACATTCAAGTGCTTTTAAAAAAAAGAATGAATGAAGCTTGAACAAAATGTTTTTTGTGTCTGGAACTAGAAGATCTGTTCTTTCTTTTGATATATTCCATGTTAACATATTCATAGAACTGAATATTCTGTAGGTGTTGAAAAATCTGTGAATTTTGTCAAATATGTTGGTGGCTGGCAACTTTAAAAAAATGTTGGCAGAGAAAGAGTTAAAAAGAATTTTGACTTTTTCAAGAGTGTGAGCTCAAGGAACAAGAGGAAACTGTCAACTGCCTTCACCAAGTGGCTGAATCATACTTTATAGAAACATCTAATCGTGGCTGCCCTCTGCCACCATCAGGAAAGTGAGCAAAGCCTCCACTTCCTCCAATTCTCTCAGTGTTTGCTTATTGGATTGTACTTCTTCCTGTGGTGTGTGTGTGTGAGGCAGTCTTCTCAGTCAGTCACAATCGTACAGTTAGATATATATACACAGCAGCAGTATGTTATACCAGAGGAGTTTCAAATGGGCCAGAGGCCATCACACCACAGGGTGAGCCCATTGATCTGTTTCCCCCTTCAGTCCACATCAGTTCTAATGTCTATTTCCATGACCTGTTATTAACACTTAAGAACTGTCACAATCTTTTTGGCACATTATTTGTTTAGTAGAGAAGGTACTGTAACTGAGTCATTCATGAAATCTAGTGCCTTTGGTTGCAGTAATAAAAGTTTCATCATTTTTTAAATATTGTATCAGAAAGGTTACATGTGGACAAACATATTGGTGTAGTCATTATTAACACCAGACTTTGGAAAAAGGAGTAACCTCATTTTACTACAAGTTTACTAGAGTATCCAAATATCATGTGTCATCTATCCTACTAGCTTACTATGTTTACCAAATGACATGTAACCATTTTGGGAAATACATGATTTTACTAAAGTCTATATAGTATTCACCCCATGTTTCAGATGAAACACTTACATCTGTAGAAACAACAGAATAGAACTAATAGACAGCTTTGTCTTGTAGGAGTCAGCTAGCTGCCACTAGAGGTCAGTGTGTCTAATGTTAAACCATGCCTGCTGTACATGTAGAGCTTCATAAAGAACAGGCATGTTTAGTACATGGAGATTTGTACTGCGCTCATGAGTCAAAGGTTTTGTACATTTTGTAATTATCATAATGTGTCATATCTCCCTGAGTGAACTTTAAATGCTATGCTATGAGGTCACCAAACTGAACATTATGGAACATTATGGATTATGGTGTAAAGTTTTCACTTTTCTGTCCAACGTGAAAAAAAGAACGAGTGAGATGTCAGTCAAGCATGGTCTGTACACACCTAAATTACTTGTATGAGCTATAGCAGAGCATACCGATTATAGTTAGACGATCATTTAATCTAACAGCAACAGTCAGAGTTACCTAGATAGATAAGATAGAAGCTTATTAATCACAAAGGATATTCTTGTGCCACATTGCTCTAAAATGACAGTAACATACAGATAACAACAACAGAGCATCAAATATAAGTGGAATATAAAATATAAAGTGTGTAAGGAACAAATGCAGAAAGAGTACCCAATAGAAACAGTCTCTAATAGAATAACAGAACAATGGAAGTAAGATTGAGTGCAAAAGTAAGCTAAATAGACAATGCAGTAATGGCAGTTGCATTGAAAGAAATATTGGCAGTAATATTGAGGGGTTATATTGCACCAGATAATGAATGTAAAGACAGCACATGATATTCAACATAAATGTAGATGATAATAATAAAAAGTAATATTGTGCATGATAGTGAAAAAATATTGCACATGATAAAACATGACATTAACCATGATAGAAAATAATATTGCACATGACAATGAACATAATATAACCCATGATCTTGAAAAGTAATATTGGCCATGATGTTAATAATTGTATATTAAACATAAAAAGTACTATTTCACATGAAGTGAAAAGTAATATTGTACATGATATCACAACATGACATTAAATGTAACAGAAACCGAATATTGCAAATGATAAAGAACATAATATTGCACATAACTTTGAAAAATGAGATTGATGTCGAAAGTGAACATCATTTTGACATTATTGTGTTCAGTCTGATGTGTCAGTTTTCCTTCCTGCAGAAGGGGGTGGAGTCTTACATTTTGATGGCCACATGTAGAAAAGACCTGTGCCGTTTTGTGGTGCTCCTTGGTGGTCTCAGTCTACAGCTGAAGATGCTCTGATAGTGTGGCTTGCAGGGGGTGAGAGGCGTTGTCCATGATACTGAGCAGTTTCCCCAGCATCATCCTCTCTGACATCTCCAAAGACTCTAGTTCCACTCCCAGGACAGAACCAGCTTTCCTGATGAGCTTATTGAGTCTGTTAGCATCAGCTGCCTTAACCCTGCTCCCACAGCACACTACAGCATAGAAGATGCCACTGGCATAGAGGATAATATTGATAGAACATCTGCAGCATGGTTCTGTAGACATTGAAAGAGCTGAGTCTCCTGAGAAAATGCAGGTGTCTCTGACCTTTCTTGTACATGCATCTGTGTTTTTAGTCCAGTCCTGCTTATTGTCTATGTGGACGCCCAGGTACTTGTACAATGCTTAACAAATTTATTAATTTATTGTTATTTATTTGGCAAATAACAAACTGAAAGAAATAAATAGTCCTTTTTCACACATAATAACCAAAAAACTTAATATTTTGTGTGGCCTTGATAACAGTTTGCATTCTTGCTGGCATTGTTTTTATGTACTTTTCGACAGTCTGTTTTGTTATTGAGTTCCTAATAGTTTCTAGCTGTTCCCACAGACTTGCTTTAGATTAATCTTTTGGGCGATCAATCTTTGAACCTACTAAATCCCAGATTTGTTCAATAGGGTTCAGATCTGGACTTTGACTTGGCCATCCCATCAGTTCCAGTTCTCCAGATTCTTTTTTCTTGGTCAAACAGTCTCTGCATGGCTTTGAAGTATGCTTGGGGTCATTGTCTTGTTGGTATATGAACCCACGACCTATCAGATTCAGTCCAGAAGGGATTCCATGATGCACTAAGATGTTGTGGTAGTGGTGTGTTCTTCTTGTGCGTCGATTTTCACTAATTTGCCCACGCCGTTTCCATAAATGGAACCCTATACCATAATGGAATCTCCACCGTGTTTCACTGTGGGTGCAGTGCATCTGTCATCAAAATGTTCTCCAGCTTTTCTGCTGACATAAACACAATGATGCTGACTGAAGAGTTCAAACTTGGACTCGTCCGTCCAGAGTACCTTCTTCCAGTCATCAACAGTCCAGTGGTTGTGCTCCCTGGCAAATCTGAGGCATTTGTGGGTGTTTGCAGGCCTCAATAATGGCTTCGTAGCAGCTAGTCTTCCCTTTAAGCCTTGTTCTGTCAGTCGTCTGCTTATGGTCATTCTGGAGACTTTCTCAGACTCTGATCTAGAAGCATTTATCTCTGCCTGAAGATCAGCAGTGGTCTTCCTTCTGTCTCTAGTATTTAAAATCTTGAGGTGTCTGACATCTGCTTCAGTTAACTTTCGTTTCCTGCCTCTTCCTTGGCGCATTTTGTAAGTACCAGTCTCTGCAATTGACTCCAAAGCATACTTGACCACACTGTGAGAACAATTTATGTCTTTCACTATTTGTCTCAGAGACCATCCAGCATCATGACGTGCTTTAATGCGCAGTGAGCTCTCGACATTTTACCATTTTGAACAGGAATGAGGATGTCATGGTTTGGGGTTTTTCATTGTCACTTCCTGTTTTATTTTGGTGCATTTTCCCTTGTGTGTCTTTGTTGTTTGTACTTCCTGTCTTTGTCTGTTTTCCCGCTCTTTTTTGATCACTGATTATTTTCACCTGTCCTTGACTGCCCTAACCTGTGTCTTGTTATCCTCCCTCTCCCTAGTGTATTTTATCCTGTCTTTTCCTCCTTAGTTGTTGGTTCGTACTTGTTAGTTTCTTTGTGTCTCTCATGGAAGTTTGTTGCTTGTGTTTTTTCATTCACTTGTATGGATTCGTTTGGATTATTACTTTTCTGGACCTTTGTTTTTTGCATCTCCCTGGTTGAATTTTTGTTTGCCTTTTATTCACCTTTTCCTTCCCAGTAAGTTTTTGTGTTTGGTTTTTCCTTGCCTTATTGAAAACTCTCCCTGCCTTAGTTGTTGGGTGCTTTTTGCAAGCTTTTTGTATTACATAATATGTAGAAAAAACTCTGTAGAGAAAACTCTTTATATATTTCTACATATTATGTATTTGTCTACATATTTTATATATTTATATTTATATTTTTTCTCTATACATGATCGCATATATCACCAAGTACTTTATCCTTGCCAAATGGCAGAAGTATATACCTGCTACTGGAAATGTACCACGTGGTGTAATACTTGCATTATGGGTATTTAAGATGATTAGCAGTCTGAGGAAGAGCATCTAGCTTGAAACGTCATGCTAATAAAATTGCGTACAGGAGCTCTTTTGGTGTGCGGATTGCTTCTTTCCTTTTCATATTTGATATTTTGTGATCCAGCACCCAACCCAGCAGGCCTCGGGGATGTGCATGTCCTATTTTCATTATACTTTTGTGGAGCATTTTAGCATCTTAGAGGTCATTGTTTTGGTTCACTTTGACCACTTTCATCAAATCTGTATCCAACAGCAGGTAAGTAGCTTTCCTTGCCACACAAATTGTCACATGAATTGCTTTTGGAACAGTCATGTGTGTCTTAGAGCTGAAAAATGACCCACGATATATTTGTCGTTTAAGTACTGGGGCTTAAAACAGAAGGTGGAAGGCTTTGTTGTTTTTCCTCCCTCAGTCTGTCATCTCCTTTTCACTCTCCCTTTTCCCCTCCCACACCAAACACCGTCTCTCTCCCCCAAATCCCACAGACTAACATCATCACACTGATTATTAGTGTGAGCAGTGAAGGGCAGTGTGGTTATTATGGCTGTCCCTCAGTCTGCAGTATGGGAGTCACACTGAGGGCTGCTCCGTCCCTGATAGACACGATATCACATGTTGGCTCAGCCCAGAGGACACTTCTTAACATGCCATGGGATTAGATGACCAAGTGAACACCTGCTGTCAAGAAACTTTTTGACTTCAGCAGCTTTTGAAGGTAAGTTTAGACAGTTTGACAGAATGAGAAAAGGGGGAAAATATTTGGTGGAGTAAAGTCCTCTGGTGACATTTTGGTGTTTGAGAAAGTGTTTGATTGCACTGTCCAAAAGTTTAGGTGACTGAATTTGATAGAGATGCACCCACTGTGTAAGAGTAGCTCCACCACTAGGTGAAGCTCTTCTGTGTAATGGCCGTCTTTGCCAGGCACTGAAATGAAAACAAAATCAATGCAATCTGTCTTACGTTAGCTGTAATTTCAGACATCTGATAACTTTGCCTTTGTCATGGTGGTTTAAAAGCTCATGGCCGTGATGCTTTCATGCAGCACAGACCTAATTCTTACGCCCTAAGTTTAGAACAAAATATGTAAGCTTGATAGATCTCATTAACATTCATGCCGCTCTAAGAGGAAGCACCGTGTGACTAACCTTTAAGATGGTTACTTTGGAGACACTCCGGACTTCTTACATCGAACAATGGATCAAATGACAATGTATAATGTGAAAAGCCAACTTTAATGTGGCCATACAATTAAAAACAACCTCATTCTCTGCATTCAACCTATCCTGTTATCCAGCACCTTGGTCAGGCATCCTGACAGGAGAACTGAAATAGCATACATGTCATAGTCATAGTGACAAACCTACAGATAATTGTCTCTGTCAGTAAGCATCATCTTAAACAGAATGTTTTAGTGTCTTTCAGCTCAATGTTTTGGTTTTATGGACAGCAACTTTGCCATTTGGTTCACTCTCACTGTTCTCTTCAGCATTGTTTTTGGTCACAGCAGGCAGGTATCTCGCTTTTGTATAGTGACATAGTAGTTGACTGGTGGATATTGGTGATTGGTTTGGTGACCTGATAGCTCATTTGGTAGAGCATTCAACCCATGTACTGAGACTGTGACTCCTCTACAGCAGCTGTGGGTTCAACTCCTACTTGTGGCCCTTTGCTGCATGTCCTTTCCCCACTCTCTCTCCCCCTTTCCTGTCATATCTTCAGCTGTCCTATAAATTAAAGGAATAAAAGCGCCAGTCCAAACAAAACAAAAAATAAAGAAATTGATTGGTTCTATGTAAGCAAGATTTTGTTTGTTACCCCTAATTTTTGCCAGGCGCGGCTGCGCCATGTTACGGCTACGCCGCGGCACTCGGTAGGGTACGCAGCCATTCTAGTCAATGCTCGTGTTTACACCAGATGCGCCGCGGATCGTATTTCACTTCATTCATTCAACATTACATCATACGTGGCGACAACAGGTATGTTTCATAATATTGAGATGATTATAGAGATGTATTTTTTAATTAAACAAAGCTCCAAAACTTTGATCCATGACTTTGAAGACTAGAGCACAATAGAGAAGGAAATAACAACATTAAACACAATTAAAACATACAAAAAAAGAAACTGCATAACTACATAGACTATTTACCCGTGGTAGAAACACAAAAATCAAGGAAAAATGACCAAAAACGACAAAGTCAACAACTGCTCCGCTTCTGAGACACACTTCTGAAATGCTGCTGGTGTGAATTGAAGTCGCGGGTATGATGGAACAAAACTGCAGCGCAGCTGTGATGCAGCACAGCCGTGCCTGGTGTAAATCTGGGGTTAGTTTTTTGTTTGTTTGTTTGTTTGTTTGTTTGCAATTAAAGTTTTTATTTATTTGAGTATACAGTATGGTAAATATATCGAATATATGCATAGGAACAAAATTGTTTAGCAACAACAGCAGTACAGTTACATCATTACAGTAATGCTAATAGCAAAAGCAATATTATAAGCAGAAATCCATCCCATCGCCTCAAGCTCTGCATTGCAATTGCAAGTTCTGACCTTCATTATTAATTCAAGCTAACATTTGTTCATATGTTACTATTTCTAACATAAATTCCATCCATTTTTTGAAGTCCAGGATGTACTCTTCCAAAGTCTTCCAGATTTTTACAAATATCTTTTTGTAAGCCTTTAAGAATACAAGCTGCCCTGTGCTGTACAAGATAAATCCAAAAGGTCCAGCACGGGGTTCTTATCTTGCATGAATTGGCCCTTAGTAATACAGTCTCTGATTTACAAGTACTTCCAAAATTAACTCTATATTCCAGATCATATTTTTGTACAGAAAAAGATAAAAATACTCCCAGTATACATACATACATCCCGATACAGATCACTTATTTTGTATATCCCTTTTATAAGCCATTGATTCCAGTAAACAGAGTTTTTCCCAATAAGTACAGCTGGGTTGTGCCATAGAGACTGAAGCTGTGATTAATGGAATTACAACTGTGCTATGCAATTTAAATGCACCTAACAAGGAAGACCCTGATTTTTTTTCATGAAGTTAATAGAGTGGTGGGAAATACAGAGAGTCAAGTTATACGGGCAGGTAATTTTGACCAGGTAATGGATGGGATGATTGATGAGAGTAAGCCCAGTGGTAAATCTTCACCTAGGGACAGAGCTGCAATTCAGATGATGGCAGAAGATTTGGGTTTAGTGGATACATGGAGGTTAGTGAACCCGCATGAGAGAGAATACACCTTTTACTCTCATTGCCACCAGTCACATTCAAGGATTGATTTTTTCTTGATATCTACCACCTTAGTAGACTCAGTTGTGGATCGTGAGATAGGAGCTATTGCCTTAGTGACCATGGCACAGTGCAGCTTCATGTTGACCCGAATACTGACAAGATTAAAAGAGGTTGGCGGAGGCTCAATACTATGCTGTTACAAAATGGTTCATTTAGCAATACTTTATCAGAAGATCTTAAATCCTTTTTTGCAATTAATATTGGATCCACATCAAAAATTTCCTCTGTTTGGGAAGCATCTGAAGCCTACATACACATACACACTCTTCAAAAGTGAAAAAGAGAGTGCAGATAAAGAAAAAAATAGACAAAGAGATGCATAATCTGGAGATGGAATTGGCAAGGCACACTACTCAGATAATTTATACCAAACCATTTGTAATCTGAACTGCATGATATATATAACAAAAAAGCTGAATGTGCTTTGTTCAGACTTAAAACCAACAAAGAAGTGAAAAGAATGTGAAAAAGGGGTGAAAAAAAGCAGATGTTAGCTAAGTCAACCTTCCCTGTCATTGTGTTGTTTCAGCATGATAAAACTTTGTTTTTTATTGATGAGAATCATTATCCCATTATGTTTGCTTGAATAGGAGCTATGGAAGACTTTCCCAACCCAACCTTTTTTAAAATTTTAAAAAATTATATATTTTTTTGATTATAATGAGACCTAGCCTATTTAATAGCATTTAATTTTCAAAAACAACTCAATCACAATAACATTTAATACATACAACAAACTCACAAAAGATGCATTTATTTAACTTGACACTCCAGATGGAACCCATCTATAGAAGCTGTTTGGAAAAGGGCAGCCACTTAAAAAAAAAAGAAAAGAAAAGAAAAGAAAACTCTTGGTAGGTCATTGGAAGAACCACCTGTCACATTTATCATGGGTTTATGTCACCCAATCAGATCAACTCACCCTAACCAAAGCTTTTCCATCGGTAAAAGCTTTCAGTGTTGTTCTTTGCTCTTCTTTCAATACAGAAATATTCTCCAGTTCTGATAGTATCTACACTAACCTCTTCAGGAGCTGCCATTGTTTGTTGGGATTGGGTTTGATGCTGTAAAATGGCCATAGACTAATACATTTAATTGGCATTCGTCAGGAAAGGAAAACAAAGTCATGTTGTATGTTGCTATATTATTCTTCATATTTCATTTTCACATGGGCATATGTGTTACTGGTGCTAGTGCCATGATTTCAAATACCTCTGACCATAATGCACTTAATACAGCAACTTGTGGCTCTACCATCTGAATTAGACACACAACATGAGGTCTGCCACCCGCTTTGTGTGGAAATACTTCAAAATATCAAACATTTAAGATGCAAATTGTGTGCTGTGCTGGAGGGTAAAATGTGCTGGACTGATGTTTGGAATTTGGAAGTGAAAGCCCAATGCTTCAAGAACACTGGTTTTATAATTTATTTAAAACACTTCTGGGTGAAATAGATCATGCTTGAGTTTGGCAGTTGGCTGTGGCAAAAAGCGCTCCTCCTTTAATAAAGATGCCAAAATCTCCTGAAGAATCCAATCAAAGCTTCACACCAAGTGAGTGGGAGCTTTTTTAAAGTTTTGCATTTTAACCCCTCCTTGAACCGCCATCTTATTGTGGTGAAGGAGTTTGAACACCTGAATGATCTATGTTGTCGGGGGCTTATTGCCACTGGTAGGATCTCCCAAGGTAAACAGGTCCTAGGTGATGGGTCAGACTGAGAGCGATTCCAAAGTCCCCTATGAATAGTGCAAAAACAGGGACATCTACATTGCCCAGATTGGCGTCACCAGGGCCCCACCCTGGAGCCAGGCCCGGGGTTGGGGCTAGCAGGTGAGCGCCTGGTGGCCGGGTCTTCACCCATGGGACCCGGCTGGGCGCAGCCCGAACAATGATGTGGGCCCGCCTTCCCGTACGCCCATCACCTGCGAGAGGGTTCAGAAGGGGCCGATGCAGTGCAGTTTGGGTGGTGGTCATGGGCGGGGGCCCCGATGACCCAACCCCAGGACATGGAATCTGGCTATGAGGACATGGAATGTCACCTCACTGGCGGGGAAGGAGCCTGAGCTAGTACGCGAGGTTGAGCAGTACCAGCTAGAGATAGTCAGGCTCACCTCCACGCACAGTCTGGGCTCTGGAACCCAACTCCTTGAGAGAGGCTGGACTCTCTTCTACTCTGGAGTTGCACGAGTGAGAGGCGGTGGGCCATGGAGGAGGACTACTGGTCGGTCTCAAAGAGATTCTGGCAAACTGTCTGGCTCAGAAGGGGGAAGCAGTGCCATGCCAACACCGTTTACAGTGGAGGTGGGGAGCTGTTGACTTCAACCAGGGATATTGTCGGACGGTAGAAGGATCTCCTCAATCCTACTGACACACCTTCTGTAGAGGAAGCAGAGCCTGGGGACCCAGAGGTTGATTCATCCATCACCCAAGCTGAAGTCACTGAGGTAGTTCGGAAGCTCCTCAGTGGCAAGGCACCGGGGGTGGATGAGATCCATCCTAAGTACCTCAAGTCTCTGGATGTTGTAGGGCTGTCTTGGTTGACATGCCTCTGCAACATTGCGTGGCAGTTGGGGACAATGTCTCTGGACTTGCAGACCGGGGTGGTGGTCCCTCTTTTTAAGAAGGGGGACTGGAGGGTGTGCTCCAACTATAGGGGGATCACACTCCTCAGCCTCCCTGGGAAAGTCTATTCCAGGGTACTGGAGAGGAGAATTCGGTCGTGGAACACTGGACTAGCTCTATACCCTCCACAGGGTGCTTGAGGCTTGAGGGTTCATGGCAGTTTGCCCAACCAGTCCACGTGTTTTGTGGACTTGGAGAAGGCATTCGACCATGTCACATTCTGTGGGAGGTGCTTCGGGAGTATGGAGTCCGAAGCCCTCTACTAAGGGCCGTACAATCTCTGTATGACCGAAGCAGGAGCTTGGTTCACATTGCCGGCAGTAAGTCAGACCTGTTCCCAGTGCATGTTGGACTCCGGCAGGGCTGCCCTTTGTCACCAGTTCTGTTCATTATTTTTATGGACAGAATTTCTAGGCACAGCCAGGGGGCAGAGGGAGTCCAGTTTGGGGACCACAGGATCTCACCTTTGCTTTTTGCAGATGATGTCCTGTTGGCTCCTTCGAGCCAGGACCTTCAGCATGTACTGGGGCAGTTTGCAGCCAAGTGCGAAGTGGCTGGGATGAGAACCAGCACCTCCAAATCAAAGGCCATGGTTTTTGACCGGAAAAAGGAGGCTTGCCCCCTCTGGGTTGGAGGAGAGCTCTTGCCTTAAGTGGAGGAGCTCAAGTATCTTGGTCTTGTTCACGAGTGAGGGAAGGATGGAGCATGACATTGACAGATGGATTGGTGCAGCGGCAGCAGTAATGCGGTCATTGTATCAGTCTGTTGTGGGGAAGAAGGAGCTGAGCCAAAAGGCGAAGCTCTCGATTTTCCAGTCAGTCTACATTCCTACCCTCACCTATGGTCATGAACTTTGGGTTATGACCGAAAGAACAAGATCTCAGATAGGAGTGGCTGAAATGAGTTTTCTCCACAGGGTGGCAGGGCACTCCCTTAGAGATAGGGTGAGGAGCTCTGTCACCCAGGAGGAGCTCGGAGTAGAGCCGCTGCTCCTCCACGTTGAGAGGAACCAGCTGAGGTGGCTCAGGCATCTATATCGGATGCCTCCTGGACACCTACCTGGGGAGGTGTTCTGGGCATGCCCCACCGGGAGGAGGCCCCGGGGAAGACCCAGGACACACTGGAGGGACTATGTCACTTGGCTGGCCTGGGAACGCCTCGGGATCCTCCAGGTCTTCCGGGAGGATCCTGAGGCGTTTGGGGAGAGGGAAGTCTGGGCATCCCTTCTTAGACTGCTGCCACCGCGACCCAGCCCTGGATAAGTGAGAGAAGATGAAGTGATCATTAACTTTATTAAGCGGACTATGTTGAACACGGTGTGATCCCTCTGCTGCGCTCAGCAGAAGCCTATGAATGCGATCGTAATGTGGAATCTGTTTCAGTTCAATATAATGACATTGAAAACACCAAATGACTTTTTGGAACTCACATATATCAGCATAGTGTACCTCAATTCAAGGATAGAAAATGTGTCATTTTTGGGAAAATATTAATCCTTACCCCTCACTACATCACGCCTTAACATTATATGGGCCAAATTTTTTTCCAATGTTTAACTCAAGTCGGTGTGTCCATGTATTTGTGTATGTAAGTATGTATGTATGGTGTTCTTTAAAGTCAGGTTTGATTTTGTGTTGATACCTCTCCTTCCCTTGTCCACATGGCCCTCTTCTTTTAATCGTTTTCATTATTTGTATGTGTGTGTTTTTATGCACAGTGCTTACACATTGGATGGGAAGTTTTGTTTGTGTTGGCCACAAACAAAAAATTTTGAATGCAAAAATGTAGAACATATAACTTCAGTATGACAGGCATTAGCATACACAGAAGAAAACTACACACACAAAAAAGAAATACCTTCCTTTTAAATTGATCAGAAAATAGCTGTTAGTCTCGAAATATGTCCTCCAACTTTGGATTCAGTTGACATATCACTGAGCTACTGTAAACTGTAGTTCAGCTGATAATTTAATTACATGTACTAAAGTGACTTCCCAGCAGTGTGGATCGTTCCATTAATGATGCCTCACTGTGGGGGAGCCATGGAGTCTGGTCTGAACCATTAACTGCAGCTGTCTCTACCCCTCTACCATTAGCACTCGTTCTAACACTCACAACAAAATATGTCTGAGATAAGCCAACTCTAATCCGATCTACTGTACATCACACTGTCTTTCCAGCTCTCCCTCTGTCTTTCTGTCTGCCACACATTCTCATACAAGGTCAGGAGACAAAGGTTATCACGCTGGCTGTAGCTTTACAAAAAGATATCTGTGCCATTGAGCCAGTGTCATGTGTCATTATGTCATTATAATCTTACCAGCTACAATAGAGGTGTTCTGGTAGAGCCAGACAGATATTTCAGTCAGCTGATATTATCAGGATATTATTGGGCTATCACCATTTTTTTTAACTGAATTATTTTTAGTTTTATAGACAGCACATTAAGTATATTTGATCCTTTTTCTTAATTCAAATTTAATATACACATTTAAGGCAGTGCTAAAAAAAACAGGAGTGGAATGTCCAAAAATCCACACATAAAACTGAGAATTCATAGAATACATCTTCACAGGATAAGAATAATAAATGAAAGATAAAAAATAATGATGAATGCATCTCATGTTACACATACAATATGGAAAATAAAACCCAATAATAATGAATAATACTAAATAATAATAAAATTTAAAGACTGAATAAAATAAAGGGAAATACTTTTTAAAAGAAGAAGTAGCAAAATGCAAAATAGAGTTTTTAGCTTTCTTTTAAAACTATTTAGCCAGACAGCTTCTGTTATGTCTATAGGTAGTGTGTTCCAGAGATTTGAAGTGTAACTGAGAAACGCTGCATCCCTGATTTTTGTCTGGCTATTTCTGGTAGCCTCCAACACACCAGCTGCAGATGATCGCAGCAGTCTTAAAGGCAACTAGAGAACAAAGGTGTTAGCAGCTTGGTCCTAGCCAAGAGAGAATGACTTTAAAATAATTTCTTAGTGTTACAGGAACCATCTAAAGGACTGGACCAGTGTGTTCTGTCTTGTTGGTTCTGATTAATAGCCAATCTGCAGAGATTTGAATGAGCTTAAATCTTTCAGTGGTTTATACTTGTATTTATTGCCAAAAGATTAAAAGACAAGTAGTAATGGAGATTAAAGCTGCAGCATCATTTGGTTCAGCAGAGATAGAAAATTGTGTATCATCTACATAGCTATGGAAACATACATTGTGTTCTTTTAACAAAGTCACCAAATGGTAGCATGTATAGTGAGAATAATAATGGTCCACGGCAGCTGCCTTGTGCAACCCCAAAATGGATGTCATGTTTCTCAGACACATGATCCCCAAGACTGATGTAAAACCTTTTTCCTTTCCCTTTGATGTATGTCTTGAACCAGTATTTGTTGTTTTTCTGTTTAATTTCTATACATACAGTAGGTAATTTGTTAATTTTAAGGAGGCAAATGGACCAGGTTCATTTTGTCCAGCTATTTTTGTTCTGTATTTGTTGGACAGGATTCAGAGAGAAAGTTGCAATTACAAGTTCATATACTATTTTAGCACCATGGACAGCACCACAGCTTTATCAATACCATCCTGAGTGGAATCAACAGGTAACTGTGTTATAACAGCACAGACATCATTTCGGACGAGGAGTGTTTTGCCTGCCTGATGTTGACTTGCTCATATTTTACTGATTTGGTCTTCTTGCCTTGGTTTTTGAGCTTTTATCATGGATAAGTATTTTGCATAATTATTTAGTTTATTTTTTTGTTTGTTTGTGACCTTAAGTCTGCACATGGTGTATTATTCTGAAATGACCAGACAGCTGTACACTGGCTTGTCTTTGGAAAAGAAAGATACCTAGTAAAACACAACAGAGTGAGATCTGTTAATGAAACAAGGTGAAGTTTATGTTTAGTCTATAAGCCTATAAGTCTGTAGGAAGGAAGTAACTAATTACAAATACCCAAGTTACTGTAATTAAGTGTTTTTTTTGTTTTTTTGTGGCACACATGTAATCTACTGAGTTAGTTTTACAATCAAAATTGAGTACTGAGTACATTTTGAATTAAGATCCAAACCTTTCATCTGCTTTTTTGTAGTCAATCAGGTTATCTGATCACAAACAGACCAATGAAAACATGACATATGGACGAAAAACTAAACACTGCAGCAGCACAGGTGTGGAGTAAGGACATTAATGATTAATAATGTGAGGGTGAGTGGTTATTTATTTCTGTGTCAGTCCTGTGATGAACTGGCAGCTTGTCCAGGGTGTACCCTGCCTCTTGCCCAATGTCAGCTGGGATAGGCTCCAGCCCCCACCCATGATCTGTCCAGGATAAGCAGTTACAGACAATGGATGGATGGATGGATACATGAAAACATGAAAACAGTAGCTGCTAACTATCACAGAATTCACCATGAAATTTGAGGGTATTTCTAAAAAATATTATTTGGTAATTTGTGCTTCTACTTTTAAAATATTTTTCTAATACCAGTACTTTCACTTGTAATTGAGTAATATTTTAGTTATGTCACAGTACTTGTACTTGAGTACAGATTTTCTCACGCCACTGTCTATAAGGGGGAAAAGTTATGGCAACACTTTGCAATTTATTTTAGCCCACATGTGAATCTCCTTATTGATTTAACAGTAAGTTACTGCAGCTTCATTTTATGAGCTGCACTTTAACTCTTTGATTCTAAACTAGGCTGAGCAGCTGTGTCACATTCTCACTGTCTGTTCTGCAGTCAGTCAGATGGCAACAGACAACTGCAGCCAGCACACAGTGAAATACATGCCATCCAAATAACCTTCCAGAAACAGAATCATGACATCACTGCTGCACGCTGTGTGTGTGTGTGTGTGTGTGTGTGTGTGTGTGTGTGTGTGTGTGTGTGTGTGTGTGTGTGTGCGTGCATGTGTGTGTGTGTGGGTGGCAGGCATGTCTGTGTGTCTGAGTCCAACCCTGCTACCACAGAGAATGGCAGCACCTGTGCCATCAGTGTGCCACCTGACAGTCCCGCCTTCCAGGAAAGCTGTGAGGTTTATGTGTCAAAGTGAGACAAGTGGCTTAGCTTATGAACTGCTTGACACGAAGCCAGCATGTGATTGTGTGTGGTTGTGCATGAATGTATGCGGTGGTGTGGTATGAGGCTGTGTTAATGTCTAAGGGTGCAGTATGGGGACAGTACATGCAAGCATGTGTATATGGCACAGATTGTATGACCACATCAGAGAACATTCCTCTGGTGGTTTTAACAGCACAAGACATACTGCCCATGACCTTTTTAACAGTTGAAAGAAGGTGAATAAATAGCTCTGTTTATGTATCCACACAATACAGCAAAACATGTATGAACACATGTATGATTTTCCTTCCTGAAACAAAAGATTTTAAAAAGGTTTTTAGACTTTTATATTATATGTAAAAGTAATTACACTGTAAAGAAAGAAAGTTGTGTTTTCGAAATAAACTAATAGAACCAAGTGTTGCTGACCTATATTCCTTTGTTAAGATAATTTACCATTCTTCTTTAGATAAACTTGAATCTTTGAGTTTTAGAAACCCATAAAAAATGTATTTCAAAAATTGTTAGTCAGCTAATTGAAGTGAAAGTGACCAATGGTTAATAATTTAATATTTTTGATTGCATCCAAATAGTGACAAATCAGGTCCACAGCTCACTGTGAACAACTTCTGAAATACAACTTTTTGGAGTTTCTACACAGATTCAAAGAGGAAAAGTTAATTATCTCAACACAAGATTATAGATCAGCAAAACCTTGTGAGTCATGAGTTTGATTAAAACCTCAAAAATCTGGTGAAGGCAGTTGCCTTGAGATTATTAGTTATTATTAGCTTTCTCAACTAGACTAAACAAACTCATTAAGAAGGCCGGCTCTGTGATTGGCTGCAAACCGGACTCAGTTGAAGCAGTGGTGGAAAGGAGGACACTGAACAAACTGTTATCCATCATGGATAACCCTGACCACCCTCTCCATCACACACTGGACAAACAGCAGAGTTCTTTCTCCAACAGACTGAGACAGCTTCGCTGTCATAAGGACCGATAAAGGAAATCTTTCCTCCCCCAAGCAATAACACTGTACAATACCTCACCTCTGTCTGACAGACAGCACTCCACAGTGGGTTCCTTATAGTTCTTATACGAATATGAATATGAATACGAAATACTTTATTGATCCCCAAGGGGAAATTCATTTGTCTGTAGTCTCATCTATTTGTATAAGAATTGTAGAGTCTGATGGCAGTTGGTATGAAAGATCTTCTGTATCTCTCTGTCGTACAACGAAGAGCCTTCCACCACCATTATTTCTTTGGTCCATCAAGGTGTTATGCAGTGGATGATCCATGTTGTTTAGGATGGCCTCCACCGTCCTCATTGTGTCTCTCTCCACAACTTCCTCCAGAGAGTCCATCCTTACTCCGATCACAGAGCCAGCCTTTTTCACAAGCTTATCCAGCCTCCTTGCTTGCTTTTTTTCCCAAACTTCCTCCCCAGCAGACTGCAGCATAAAATAAAACACTTGCCACAATAGACTAATAAAACATCTGCAGCATCTTACTGCAGATGTTTAGAGATCTGAGCTTCCTTAGGAAAAAGAGGCGGCTCTGCCCCTTTTTGTAGCGTGCATCTGTGTTAAGGGACCAGTCCAGCTTGTTATCCAGGTGTACACCAAGATATTTATAGTTTGTTACCACCTCGATGTCCACTCCACAAGTGTTCACAGGCTGAAGAGGGGGCTTGGATCTACGGAAATCAATGACCATTTCCTTTGTCTTTGAGGTGTTTAGTATGAGGCAGTTTTTATGACTCCAGTCACTGAAGGATTTTATCAAATCCCTATATTCAGATTCCTGTCCATTCCTTATACAAGCTACAATAGCAGTGTCATCTGAGTATTTCTGGATGTGGCAGGACTCAGAGTTATATTTAAAGTCTGCTGTATACAATGTGAACAGGAATGGAGCCAGGACAGTCCCTTGTGGAGCCCCTGTGCTGCTCATTAATGTCCCAGAAAAACAGTTCCCCAACCTGACAAACTGTGGCCTTTCTGTCAGGTAATCCGTGATCCAGGAGACAAAGGAAGAAACCACTCCCATCTCTATGAGCTTGTTTTTGAGTATGTTGGGTTGGATGGTATTAAATGCGCTTGAAAAGTCAAAAAACATAATTCTTACATAAGCGCCAGATTCTTCCAAATGAGAGAGGGAACGGTGGAGCATGTAGAGTACTGCATCATTCACTCCAATGTGTTCTTTGTAGGCAAACTGCAGGGATCAAGTTTGTCTTTGACCTCAGGCCTCAGAAGACGTAGAATCAGCCGCTCCAGGGTTTTCATGATGTGTGAAGTAAGGGCCACCGGTCTGTAGTCATTTAGTTCAGCTGGACATTTTCTTTTTGGTACCGGGACAATACAAGATGTTTTCCACAGAGCTGGCTCCCGCCCCAGCTGTAGACTCAGGTTGAAGATTTTGTGAAGAGGTTGGCACAGTTGGGCAGCACAGTCTTTAAGCAGCCTTGGACACACACCATCTGGGCCAGCTGCCTTCCCAGAGCAAAGTCTCCCGAGCTCCAACCTCACCCCTGTCTCAGTGACAAACAAGGGTGGAGGAACAGGTGTGTTAAGAGGAGTAGCTGCAGTCGCGGAAATGTACCCATGTGGAGGAGGAGGTGGGGGCGGAGTCATGATGGAGATGCCCAGATGTTGTTGAAGAGGAGCCATGGTGGAGGAACACACTTGTGGAGGAGGAGGAGGAGGAGGAGCCATGATGGAGATGCCCAGATGTTGTTGAAGAGGAGGCATGGTGGAGGAACACACTTGTGGAGGAGGAGGAGGAGGAGGAAGAGGAGCCATGGTGGAGATGCCCAGATGTTGTTGAAGAGGAGCCATGGTGGAGGAACACACTTGTGGTGGAGGAGGAGGAGGAGCCATGATGGAGATGCCCGGATGTTGTTGAAGAGGAGGCATGGTGGAGGAACACACTTGTGGAGAAGGAAGGGGAGGAGGAGGAGGAGTAGCCATGATGGAGATGCCCAGATGTTGTTGAAGAGGAGCCATGGTGGAGATGCCCACATGTTGAAGAGGAGGAGGAGGAGGAGGAGGAGCGGCAGTGGAATGGGATGTGACCTCAGTGTCAAACCTGTTGAAGAACTGATTGAGTTCATCAGCTCTTTCCACATCACCCACAATTGGCTGTCTTTTCTTTTTGTTGTAGCCAGAGATGGTATTTATTTCTCTCCACACCTCACGGATGTTGTTATGATGTAAATTCTTCTCTATCTTCTTTTTGTATTCCACCTTTGCCATCGTCAATCTCTTCTTCGGCTCATGTTGCACCTGTTTGAGCCGTTCTTTGTCACCCTCTCTAAAAGCTTCCTTTTTCTGATTGAGGATTGACTTTATGTCACTTGTGATCCAGGGTTTGTTATTGGGGAAACAGCGTACAGTCTTTGTAGGTATGACTGTGTCTCTACAGAAGTTGATGTACTCAGTGAAACAATCAGCCTGTCTATCAATGTCCATACTGTTCTCATCTGTTTCCAGAAGCACATCCCAATCAGTGCGTTCAAAGCAGTCCTTTAGAGCCTCACTAGCCTCAGGTGACCATTTCCTTACAGTGAGTGTAGTTGTAGGTTCCCTTTGCACACAGGATTTGTAACAGGTCTGCAGAAGAACCAAGTTGTGATCTGACCTGCCCAGTGGTGGTAAGGCAGTATCTCTGTAAGCTTCTTTGACATTGGCATACAGCAGATCAAGATTATAGTTCTGGTCCAACCATTTTTCGTATTGAACTGCTGGTCATGGCTAATGCACATCTGTTAGCTATTTGCACATCTGTATCAATACCTGTTGGTCATGGCTAATGCACATCTGTTAGCTATTTGCACATCTGTATCAATACCTGTTGGTCATGGCTAATTGCACATACAGACAAAGCTATTACTTCAGATATCTGTCATCCCTTGAAAGGTCAGAGGCATTGTGTCTCAGATTGCTGCACCCACAAGAGCGTGGTGCCAGACATTAAATAATGGCTGGCAATGCAATGTGGATTCTGGCCCATCCATGAAAAAAACAGAAGTACTGTGATGTCCGCCAGTGTTGTTGCCAGCCAGCACCAGCATTTTTGACAAAAGTCACTGATTTTTCAACACTGATAAAATATTCAGCTCTATGAATATGTTAACATGGAATATATCAAAAGAAAGGGAAACATTTTGTTCTAGCTTCATTCATTCTTTTTTTATAAGCACTTGAATGTTGATTGATTGCATCAAAAAAATCCACTTTTCAGACAAAAGAGAAAATGGCATGGTTATTTTGGGCTCATTTTGGGGACAGTTTGGTTAAGATGTCTTGAAAAATTGAGTGCCTCTGAGTCGTTCACCTTCATCATCATTCTGGACTCTGACCTTTGTGACAACACTCCAAACAGACAAGCCGGTAGCTTTTTCAATTAAAATAAAACTGCAAAAATTTCAGAATGGTATCATGAAAGTTCTTATACAAGGTCTTTGCTTTCCTAATCAAACCAAAATAAACCAGGAAATGCATCTACAGCAAACTTCCTAGCTCTGAAGATTTGACACTATTCATGAGGATGTCCAGTCAGTGTTGATGTTAAATGTCAGTTGAAGCAACTGATACCTCAGTGCTGCTATATTGACTCAGAAATCTAAGTTTTTCCAGCTGCAAAATCTGTTGTTCTTCCTGCATCCACTGATGTCACAGTGATGTTGTTGTGTTAAGGAAGAACTACAGGTTGTTTCGGATACAATTTGTCTTCTCCGCCTCCGGGTAGCCAGGGGGCATGCCAGAGTATTTTTGTCATCTGACGCTATGTTTTGGCCCACAAAGTAATAGCTATAGGCCAGGACAATGATACATAGCAACAGGGTAGTGTTGTGAAATGGTCTTACTTTGAGTAGGTTTAGGCAATAAAATTCCTTGGGTAGGTTTAGGATAAGACCATGTTTGGGGTTACAATATCAGTGTTACTTTCCATATGCTGAGTGACTCTCGAGACAAAAGTCAAACGACAAAGGTTATGTGAAGCATGTTAAGTGATTTAAAAGACAAACGCCACAAGATGCAAGTCACATGTTTGTTTGAGCCACCCATCCACCCCACCTGTGGACCTCTCATTCTTGATAATCTGTCAAAAGCCTGGTGCATCTCATACAGTCAGGTTTGTCGTAGGCAACTGGACTTGATAGAGTTCTTGAAGACGTTTCGCCTCTCATCCAAGAAGCTTCTTCAGTTCTGACTGACTGGTTTGGGAGTTCAGGTATTAAACCTCTGTGTGGTCGTTAACACCTAGAGGGGCATGTGACTCCTCTGCTCACCCTTCCATTGTGTGGACCTTGGTTTTCACCTGGGGGGAGGTGTGAATGAGAGTCGTTAAGGTCCCTGCCACCATGTGACTTGTTGGAGTCACATGATTTCAGGTGTGTATCCAACTGTCTGGGGAGTGATCTTAAGACTGCATTGTATGTGGCAGATAAATTACATCTTAGACCACCTCCTCTGTTGAGAGATGGCCTTTCCAGTTTAACAAAAATGGCCTCTTTTACTCCTCTCTCAAACCATCTGTCTTCCCTGGCCAAAATATGGACATTGCCATCTTCAAAAGAGTGTCCTTTAGCTTTCAGGTGTAGATGGACTGCTGAGTCCTGACCTGAGGAACTGTCTCTCCTGTGTTGAGCCATGCGCTTGTGCAGCGGTTGTTTTGTCTCCCCAATGTACAGGTCTGTGCACTCCTCACTGCACTGGACGGCATACACTACATTTTCCAGCTTGTGTCTGGGTGTTCTGTCCTTGAGGTGGACAAGCTTTTGTCTCAGGGTGTTGCTGGGCTTGAAATGCACGGGAATGTGATGTTTGTTAAAAAGTTTTTCTGAAACGCCTGCAACGTAAGGAATAACAATGTTTTTCCTTTTGATGTTGTTTTGATGTTATTTGATGTTTTTGTCCTCTGCGTTCATGTGGTCCGTGAAGGCTTCAACCTCCTGGGTCTTGATTTTGACCCAGGTGTCATCAACATACCTGAACCGGTGGCTTGGAGGTCTTCCTCTTAAGGAGTGCAGGGCTCTGCTCTCTACCTCTTCCATATAGAGGTTAGCCACTATCGGAGACACAGGTGAGCCCATAGTACAGCCATGTTTCTGCTTTTTTTTCAAAACCAACAAAAGAAACAGGTGAAGTGAAAGCTTCTCAACAATAATACTCCGTCTCCGACATGCGTTCAACTTGCTGTTTATTGTAACATCCTACTCCTGGTACCAAAGCTTCTAACTCCTCTAACATCTGCTTAACGTTCGCTTAACATATCTAACTGCTCTCACCGTAGAACCCAGACAGACACCCCCATGGCGATTCTCCCACTGCCTAACTGAAAGTAACCTTAATCTGAAAACTAAAAATAATATTCACATTACAACATTCCCTCCCCCCATAGTCAAGAAATTACTTTTTTTTCAGTTAATCCTTAACTATAAGCCGAACTCTGCTACAAGAGTATCACTCAGCCCCTGCATGAACATAGTCCTTAAGGTAAGTGGGTGTCTTCCTCACTCGCACTGGATAATGTGGCCCTGTTTCAAGACCCTGCTCTGGAAGCTCCAGAACAACTGTCTCTTGAACTGGATTCTCTGGTGGGGTCTCTGCTGCTCCCTGTAGTGCTGTGTCCCCAGGGGAGCGCTCGTGTTGTAGACTGGGCTCGTCATAACATGAACAAATCTGATCCTGATGCCATCTCACCAGCTTGCCATCCTGTGTCTCTGCTCTCCAAGATATTGGGCCTGTCCTCTCAAGGAGAGTTGCTGGGATCCACTTCTGTCCCGAATATCCCCTCACATACACTGGGTCAGCCTCTGTGAACATCCGGTCCCGGGCATGATTGTCACGATGCTCTTTTTGTTTAGCCTAGTTCTGTCCAACCCTACTGGCTAGTGATGGACGCACAAGATCCAGCTGGGTCCTGATCCTTCGGTTCACGAGTAGCTCAGCAGGTGTGGCTTCAGTTGTGGTCTGAGGGGTTGATTGGTATTTGAACAAGAGCCTGGACAGCTTTGTCTCCACACTACCCTCCCCCATCTTCTTGATGCCCTCCTTGAACACTCGCACAGCCCGCTCTGCACAGCCATTGGAGGATAGGTGGTATGGTGCTGTGGTCACATGCTTAATGACATTCTTTTTCAGGAACTGTTTGAACTCTGCACTGACCAGGCTCGGTCCATTATCACTGACCAGCACAGCTGGGAGTCCATGGGTGGCAAAGATGCTTCTCAATTTCTCTGCTGTTGTAGATGCAGTAATGAACTGCATCGGATGTGCTTCAATCCACTTTAAGTAAGCATCAATGACAATCAGAAACATCTTCCCGAACACAGGGCCACAAAAGTCCAGATGCAACCTCATCTGTGGTTGGTTTGGCCACTCCCAAGGATGAAGTGGTGCGACTGCTGGGGAGGTTTGGTTGGACTGACATACATGACATTTGCGCACAGCTGACTCTAAATCCGCATCCATGTTTGGCCACCACACATAGCTACGGGCCAGTGTTTTCATCCTTGATACCCCCGGATGGGCCTCATGGGTCCACTCCTGGATCTGTTTTACCTGTAGTGGTGTGCCATTCATGTGCTCCATGAGCATTATCACCTTCCCCTCACATGGTGTGGTGATGGGTGTGGTTGACAATGGGAGCCTGCTCAGTGCATCTGCATTCCCATGTTTGGAGCCCTCCTCGTACTCCAAAGTGTACTCATACGCTGCCAGTATTAAGGACCATCTCTGTATCGTGGCTGCCACAAGCAAAGGGATGGCTTTGCTCTCTCCCAAGAGGCCCAGCAGTGGTTTGTGGTCAGTCACAATGGTGCAATGTTTTCCAAACAGGTATTGGTGGATTTTTTTAAGGGTGAAAATTATGGCTAGTGCCTCCTTCTCAAGTTGAGAATAACCTCGTTCTGCTGATGACAGTGATCGTGACATGTAGCTGCTCATCTAGTGGGAGGGGCTGAGGATGCAGAAAATGAAACCTAACTCAGATGAGACTCAAAAATCAACCGTTTTCAGACTTTCTACCTCCTGCAGCTTTAATACCTACTGTCTCTATACGACCTACATAAGGAAATAATAATATTGGCTATTTCTATACAGATCTTAATGGGTGCCTCTGGGTCAGATTCTATATACATTAAACAGGAGAGTCTGTGTTTCTCTGTCAGAAATTGTCAGACATTCTCACAGCAGAGCCAACAGGTGAGGGAGGGGGAGGAGGGCAGATTGATCGCTAAATCAATCGCAGATTTCGTTGTCCTCTCAGACTGATTAAAAAAATAAAAATGCCAAAATTGGTCACAAACTAGTTATTAGTTTGACAAAGAGACAGAGAGGGTCATGTCTAGCAGGGAACCCTAGACCCGAGAAAGTTCGTGTAAGTTTTTTTATTTTTGTAGAAACAACGGACACAAATCTCGTGGGAGTTGTGCAAATAAAGAGTTACCTTATAGAAACGACCGAGAAAGGTGCGCAGCTCCAAAAATAGAAAATCATGTCGTGGTGCGGGCCGCCATAAATAAAATACTATTTACTGAATCACAGAGAGTCACTGAAACACTGATCACTGACCTGTTGTGATGGAAAAATACTCAGATCTTTTACTTCAGTAAAAGCATGAATAGCACAATGTAAAAATACCTCATTACAATTATAAAAATCATGCATGTGATTGTTACCTTTTTGGAAAAATCAACATTTTTATTGCTTTTGTTGTGCTTTAATGGTTCTCTTATTGGTATTTTTTGATTACTAAATACAGACCTGCAAACTCATAAGAGGAGAAAAAGGTGACATGTTGGTAAACCAGTTCCTTGTAAGGAGTCTGGGAGTGTCCTGCTCCAGAAGAAAAATGTTGTGATTTCAACATGTTAACAAAACATTCTGGTGACTGTTTCAGTTAAAAGAGTGACTTACATCTTCTATTTGTGGTTTCTGCAGACATACTTCAGTAAAAAGTAAAGTAAAAACAGTAAAAGTAAATGTATAGTAAAAGTATTTTTACATTAGCAATTTATAGTTGTTCATTTAAGAGACCTGTCTTATTTTCTCTTTTGTATATTACCATTGTTCTTAAACAAAGCAAAAGTAATGTAATAGAAAAGATTGTAGAACGCACAATATTTCTATATTTTTCCCGATTACTCAATTACGCACCAGAATAATCGATAGATTACTCGATTACAAAAAGAATCGATAGCTGCAGCCCTAATTAATTTTTCAATAAAAGTAACTGCTATTCCTAATTTGTCACACTGGTTTGTAAGAGTAGTGGACATAGCACAACGCTGACGCCCAGAACTGAACAGCAGATGGCAGCAATGCGCTATCTAAATGTTCGGTGTTATAGTTTGGAGTTTTTGTTGGTTATTTTTGTAGCATTTTTCCCTTGTGTGTCTTTGTTGTTCTGTCTTTTGCTGTCTTGGTTTGTGTTTTCTTAGTCACTTCGTGTTTTATTCTGTAGTCTTGGTCCTCCGTGTGTCTTGTCTTTACTTCCTGTTTTGTTTTGTAGTTTTGAGCTTCCCTTGTGTCTGTCATCTTTACTTCCTGTCTTTGTTCTTTTCCCGCCCTTTTTTGATCATTGATTTTCTTCACCTGTTGTTGTCTACCCACCTGCGTTTGATTACCTCCCTGTGTATTTAGTCCCTGTGTGTCTCTTTGTCTTTGTCAGTTCGTCGTGTTGTTTTTGGTGTTTCTGTCTGCCTGCTTTGCTCCCTGCGTGTTCCCTTTCCGTTTGGATTTGTTGATTTTCCTGTTGGATTTATTTTTCCGTTTTTGGTGTTTTTTTGGTTTTGGACTTCTGCCTGGCTCGGTTTTCATTTGGATCCCTTTGTTCATGTAAGCCGGTGTTTTTTGTTACCTCTTGTTTTAGTATTAAATTATCATTTGAACTCGCTCCAGTGCTCCAGTCTGCATTTTTGGGTCCACCACCTTTGTAGTTTTAGTGACCTTACACCTTAACCTAACAGTTCGGTGCCTTTGTAGATCCACATTCACTGTGATTTGTAAATTGTAATGCACATGAGTAAATGTGAGGCATAATATTGTTGAGATTGCACTTATTTTTCTCAAGAAATTTCAGGTTGTTCATAATATGTTTTGTGAAAAGAAAGTTCATTGAATGTGAACATTTTCAGAATGTATTTGTATTTCTTTGCACTAAAACAAAGGGAAAAATTGGGAGTTGTCGCTATTTATTGGTTATTATGCTTTAATTTTACTGGTCCGGCCCACTTGAGATCAAATTGGGCTGTATGTGGCCCCTGAACCAAAATGAGTTTGACACCCCTAGTGTAGATCCTTAGCTTGGAGCCACATTCACATACGTGTGCATACTGTCTGAATTTGGTGAGTGTGGTGTGACTGTGTGTGAATGGATGAGCAGTATGGAGGCATCTTATGTTTTTTGTTTGTTTTTTTTTGTTGTTGTTGTTTTGTTTTGTTTTACATTTGAAAATTGGTTACTATTCACTTCCATTGTTTGGGAGATTCTGCAACACTGTTTTCCTGTGAAATTCCACCAGTGTTTTATGGACTAACAAGTCAAGTCAAGTCAAGTCAATTTTATTTATATAGCACCAATTCACAACAAAGTTGTCTCAAGACACTTTACATATAGAGTAGGTCTAGACCACACTCAATAATTAATTATATTTGCACCCAACAATTGAAACAATTTCCCATGAGCAAGCACTTTGGTGACAGCGGCGAGGAAAAACTTCTTTTTAACAGGCAGAAACCTTGGACAGATCCATGACTCATGGTAGGCGGTGATCTGATGGCACCGGTCAGGTTGAGAGGGAAAGAGAAGGGGAAGAAAGAGGGGAGGTGGGAGGGGTGGAAGAGAGAGAGAAAAGAACAGAGGCAGAGAGAACAGTAGTAACAGAACATCAATAGTAAAACTATATGTAGGGAATAGTAGTACATATAAATATGCAAGCTGTATGTAAGTAATAATACTCATACTAGTTATTACAATGATAATAATGATAATAATAATAACAACAATGTGATAAATGTTTGATTGATTAAGTGAGTTATAATAATCCAGAGTAGCAGGTGCAGCAGTGATCAGTGATCCATGCGTGGCCACAGTCCATGGGAATCTGCAGGATGACAAAGCAGAGAGACTCCGGGGAAGGAATCAAGTCAGTAACAGGCATTAATGGAACATAAACATCTGGGGAGAGAGATGAAGAAAGAGAGGAGCTCAGTGTGTCTTGGAGTCCCCCAGCAGCCTAAACCTATAGCAGCATAACTAGGAGCTGGTCAGAGCAAGCCCGAGCCAGCCCTAACTATAAGCTTTAACAAAAAGGAAGGTTTTAAGTCTACTCTTAAATGTTGAGATGGTGTCTGCCTCCTGAACAGAAACTGGAAGAAGGTTCCACAGGAGAGGAGCTTGATAACTAAAAGCTCTGGCTCCCAATCTACTTTTGGAGATCTTTGGGACCACCAGTAAGTCTGCATATTGAGACCTAAGTGTTCTCGTCGGATGGTAGGGTACTATAAGCTCTTTAAGATATGATGGTGCCTGATCATTAAGTGCTTTGTAAGTAAGGAGAAGGATTTTGAATTCTATCCTAGATTTTACATGTAGCCAGTGCAATGAAGCTAATACAGGAGTAATATGCTCTCTTATCCTAGTTCCTGTTAGTATACGTGCCCCAGCATTTTGAATCAGCTGCAGACTCTTTAAAGACTTAATGCTGCAGCCCGATAGTAACGAATTGCTGTAGTCTAGCCTAGAAGTAACAAATGCATGGACTAGTTTTTCTGCATCTGCTTGAGACAGGATGTGCCTGATTTTTTTGATATTGTGGAGGTGAAAAAAGGCAGTCCTTGAGATTTGTTTAATGTGGGAGTTAAAGGATAAATCCTGATCAAAAGTAACCACCAGATTCCTTACTGTGGTGCTGGAGGCTAAAGTAAAGCCATCTAGAGTAGCTGTATCAGTGATTAGTTTGTTTCGATGTTGTTTAGGGCCAAGTACAATAACTTCAGTCTTATCTGAGTTCAGAAGCAGAAAATTGTGGGTCATCCAGGTCTTCACATCCTTGAGACAAGTAGTTAGTAGACAGAGAACAGTGAGTATTTAATGACAAAATTTTTATTTTTGGGTGAAATATCCCTTGAAGTAGGATATTATGTCCATTTCCTTGTAAAAGAGAGATTTTACAAAGTGGTACTTTTACTTAAGTAAAGGATGTAAGTAAACCACTTTAAATACATTAAAACAATTTTTCTTCCATTCTTCTGCTTTGGTGTTGGCATTGCATATGTTTTTATTATGGGAGAGAGTGATCTGATCAAATGAAAATTCATGATTATCGTAATATGAAGATAAATGGATGAGTATGAGGACACTGCAGGGATGAGTGTGTGTGTGTGCACCTTATAATTGACTTGGGGAAACAGCACCACCTGCTGGTCTCTAAGTATATTTTTACATACTTACATACATTGAAATAATGCAGCTCCGTTTATCAGCCCTGTCCAGGGATCTTCTTGGTAGTGGTAAATTTTTACTAATACCACGCTGTAAAAATACTCTGTGTAAAAGTCCTGCATTGAAAATGTTGCTTGAATCCATTCCATTACTTCAGTAAAAATAGGTGCACTAATATCACACTGTGAAAATATTCCATTACAAATAAAAGTCCTGCATTTGAAAATGTTACTTAAATAAAGTATTATCAGGAAAATACATTTAAAGCAGGAGTCTTAAGCATATTTTCAGGCCATGGACCCCTCGGCTGATAGAGAGACAAAGCAGGGACCCCTGCTACAAATACTGCATTGAATATTTGAATTGAATTGAATACCTCTATTGTCATTGTACATGAACAACGACATTCTGTGTGCAATACCAAAGCTACATAGAGGATGAATAGTAATATAAAATATCAATATGAATGTATGCATAAAATATAAACATCAAAAATTAAGATCTAGGTAGCTTTGGATAGAGGAGCACCAACAGCTGCATCTAGATGTGTCACACCTTGAGGTCTTTTCTGGTTTGCGGTTACCTATAGCTGCAGTGTAGCCTGGCTAATTGGCTAATGTTAGGTCCTTTCACCTCACTCCCTGCACTATCGCCAGTGGTTTTTGAGATGGAGGGTATGCCAGAGTGTCTTGTGAATTTATAAAACATTCTATTGTGGCTGTGTCTGTACATTTAGGATAATAATATAGCTTTTGTTTCAATGATATGTAGTGAACTGGTTCACTGTTATGAATAGGTGCTACACAGTGATTTAGTGGGTTAGCTAGCACACATGATTGCACAAGGATTCATCGGTAGTCTTTTGTCAATGTTGTGGAAAATCTTTTTATTGTACAAATTAAACAGGTGCTTATATTCTTTACTGTTTTATATAGGACTGCAAGAAATGAAACTCAAATTTCATAGACTTTTAAAACCGGCAGTTTGAAGGACCGGTGTGTAAAATTTACTGTGATTTATTGGCAGAATATAGCAAAAAGTGTTTATGAGTAAGTTTACATTAGTCTTCAACTGCAAATAATACTTGTGTTTTTGTTACCTTAGAATGAGCCCTTTATATCTACAGAGGAAGCAGCTCCTCCTGTACAGAGTCTGCCATGTTGTAACACCATGTTCCTACAGAAGCCCAAACCAAACACTGACTCTACCGAGGGTCTTTCACTGTTTTGTGAGTTTCTCGTCAACTGTAGCTTGTTCTACACATTTGGAAGGGGAGAGTGAGTGGTATTCACTTGACTGCAGTCTGCAATCTCACTGTTAGAGCCCACTAAATCTTACACACTGGTCCTTTATTTATTTATTTATTTTACATCATTTTAAAAGTTCGTCATATGTTAAGTATGCAAAATCTTAATTTGTAAACTGATAACTACAGCTGTCAGCAATACATAGTATAATATTTCTCTGTGAAATTATGGTGATGTCGAAGTATGCGTGTCATGAAATAGTCCTACTCAAGTAAAGTACAGATACCTCAGATTTGTACTCAAGTACAGTGCTTCAATAAATCTACTAAGTTTACATTCTGCCACAGCATTTTGTCTTCCTTCATGGTATTAGTAGTAAGGTCAGGGCTTACACTAGAAGGTGCAGAGGGAAGTAGTAGGAGATATGTGTTGTTTCTTTTTCATTATTCACTTCTATTTTACAGGCTTAAAGGGATAGTTCGCCGAAAAATTAAAATTCAGTCTTTATCTGCTCACCCTCATGCCGATCAAGGATCGGGTTTAGTTTTTTAAACCACAAAACACTGCTGGAGTTTCACAGGAAAACAGCGTTTCAACCTGACATGCTGTTTACTTCACAAGCACATGGTCACACCACACACATTCAGTTCAGATGTGTCTGTATGCATGTGAATGTGATGCCAAGCTAAGGATCTAAAGTGAAGATTTAGGCTAAAAAATAGTGTAAATGACATCTTTCAAGTCAACTTGGTATGTCGAGGCTTTAGGAGACTTGGATTATACCAGATGGGCAGTATGGAGGCATTTTGTGTTTGTTTTTTTTTTGTGTGTGTGTGTTTTTTTTTTTTTTACTTTGACTTTTACTAAACCTGTCACCATTCAGCTTAATTGTTTGGGAGATTGCGATTGAGTTTGGGAGATGCTGCTTTCCTGTGAAACTCCAGGTGGTTTTGTGGACTAAAAAAGTAAACCCAACCTTCAATCAGCATGAGAGTGAGTAGATAATGACTCCTTTTTGGGAGAACTATCCCTTTAATAACGCACAACACTAGTAGGGTTAATATTATATGTTAGTTTTTCTGTCTGGTTCCATCAGCTTTTGTGAAAGAGTGTGTTTTTCATCCATGCAGGAGGTCTTAAATTGTGCAGGAATGACAGTTATGTGTTAAGACAGCAGTGTGACCACATATCATCACGTGTGTGCTGCTGGAGTTTTTCCATAGAGTTTACAAAGATAACTCTCTTTAGACAAATATAACATGCACATGTATTGTAGGCCTGTGCAGGTATGCAGTCAGTCAACACACTCATCACACATAAATCAAACCAACAAGTTCTCAGAAAAGACACATGCATACACACACAACGTAAGCCCTACACTTATTTTAGGTTACATGTGTTTCCACACTAACAGAGAGGTAGATTGATGTACTGTCACACTGTCACACTTTGTTTCTCTACAGATCTTTCACAGAGCCAAAGGCTGCTGTGGAATATAACAAGATTACAAAGAATCAGTGTCCAAGACTAAGAATATGAACAAGCATGCAACTTCTGTCATATCAGAGTTTGTTATAATTCATGCCACAGATCTTTTGGTTGATGCCCAAAAGAATTGAGGTTTAATCCTTAGCCCTATAAGTGATAGGAGAACCTAAATACTATGAAGAATAGTAGCATTGTGAACTCCACTCTAACAAAAAATAATTACGGTAGGTAGGCTGACCTTCCTCATTTAAAGGTAAAATTCACCACTTTTCATATGGATGTCCAGTCAGTGTTGATGGTAAATGTTGACTGAAGCAATAGATACCTCAGAAATATGGCAAAAAAGAATTAATTTACTGTGTCTCTACTCATGTCATTTATATTGAAATGCCTTTGAGGTTTAATGTTTGTGGGCTGAACAAAATGTCATCTCAAACTGAGTGTTGGTGAACATAAGGCTGTCATTAGAAAAGAAAACCATGGGCCGGCAACTGTCCTTAAATTTGTTGCCATTGAACAAGCACAACCCAATCCAAGAAGGGGTAATTTGATTTGAACTTTTAAGAAGGAAGGTATTTGGGATCCATGAATTGAACACACTTGAACCATATGGACTTGAGTTTGAGGAGACTTTAATTACACCAGACGAGAAGTATAATGGATTTTATGTTTTTATTTTCTTTTTTTTATGTTTGAAAACTGGTCACCTTTCACTTCCATTGTTTGGGAGATTCTGCAACACTGTTTTCCTGTGAAATTCCAGCAGTGTTTTGTGGACTAAAAAACTAAAACTGACCTTCAATCAGCATGAGGGTGAGTAGATAATGACTGAATTTTCTTTTTTTAAATTTTTTATTTATAACTTTATTTTTTCAAAAATGTGAGATACCATTGTGACATAAAACTGATGACATGTAAATAGGTAACAATGCACTAAACATAATACTTTTTTTTTTTAAAGGAGAACACAAATAAAAGAAAAACATAAAACAAAATACTCAAATCCTCAACAAGGTAGCAAATATTATATCAAAAATAATGAAAGTAACTAAATACACTCATTTATATACTATCCAAACCCCTATACTCCTTTCTCTAAACTTGGGCTTAGTTTCTGGAGCCAATTTTTTGTTTAAAGTTTAAGAGCAGTTATCCTCAGTATTCTAAGAAGGTATTTATCTTCAAATCCAACCATCCCATTCGACATTTTTCATAACAGAATGAACTCTTGACTAATTTTTAGATCAATTTCTAAAACATTTTTAATTTCTACACAAACATATTTCCAATAAGTATTTAAAACCGGACAAGACCAAACGATGTGGCTATAATTAGCATGATTTTCTCTGCAGTTTCTCCAACAATTTGATGTTACTGATCGCTGGAGTTTGGCTTGTTGAATAGGTGTTACAAAATATCTCATCTGGAATTTCCATGCATATTCTCGCCAGAACTGAGATGCTGTTGTTTTATGTGATGATAGACTTATATTCTCCCACTCAGTATTAGACAGTGTTAAATCAAGTTCTTCTTGCCATCTTATTTTTTTCTCAATTATTCTGGTTTATTGTCACCTTGCAGGATATTATATATTGCTGAAATTTGATGCTTTTTGACCAAAAACTGTGTCATAGGGTGAAGATCTGTAATGGTTTTCTTCTTTATATCACTATTCTCAATGTAACTTCTAACTTGTAAATATATATGTATATATATATATGTATATATATATATATATATATATATATATATATATATATATACATATATATATACATATATGTATATATATGTATATATATATATATATATATATATATATGTACATATATAAAATGTGAATGTGGCAAATTGTATTCTCTGTAATTATTCAAATTGCACAATTCCTTTGTGGTGAAAAAAACTGTCTAAATATACTCAACCCTTTCTGATTCCAGATTTTAAAGGTGCCTTCCTCTTTGTTTGGAATAAAGTTGGGATCTGCTTTTATTTGTCTCAGTACCAGCAGTTCATTATAGATCTTAAGATCCCTACTGACTTTATTCCAGACTCTCAGAGTATTTTGAAACCATTTGTGATCTATTTTTGGTTCTAACTTTTTCCCAAGGAAAGGCAGAAGTTTCTCCATGCCTTTGCATGGGGCCAGCTCTATTAACTTCCATTTGGTCTATATATCATCCATTAGCCATGTTCGTAATATTTGTATTTGAGCTGCCTTATAATAATTCTGCAAATTAGGGAGAGCCCAACCTTCATTTCTTTTAGCCAGTTTGAGTGTTTTCATTTTAACCCTTGGCTTTTTTTTGTCCCATACAAATTTAAAAGGATATTCCACCCCAGACTCATAATCCACTCAATATGTACTCACCCCTATGCCGATGTGAGGATGGGTGAAGATCTTCAGTTCACAAAACAATCCTGGAGTTTCAGCAGAAAACAGGGTTGCAGTCAAATCCAGTATAATGGCAGTGAATGGAGATCAAATGTAAATGTAAAAAAAAGAACTCAAAACAAACAAAATGTCTCCATCCTGCTTGTGTGGTGTAATCCAAGTGTCCGTGAGCCGCGACATTAAAAATTAACCACAAAAGACGCCATTTACACCATGTTTTTAGCCGAAATGTCAACTGTAGCATGTAGCAGGTAGCATGTAAACATGGCGTTGATCTCGCGAGACTTCGTATATCTCTTAATGGATGCACATGTGAAAATATCGCGAGATCAACCAAGAAATAAAGGTATTACAAAAGCCAAAGCTTCGACAAGTCTCAAAGATAAAGGGCCAGGCTACTCTATCAAATGCTTTTTCTGCATCAAGGGTAAGCATTTCTATTATTTATTATTTATTTTTATACACCATTATATTCTGATAGTTGTCTATTTTTTAATGAATCCTGTCTGATCTAAATCTATAATGTCAAGCATAATTTTAGCTAGCCTGTCACCTAGTATGCTACCAAGTACTTTTTGATCTACATTTAATAAAGTTATAGGTCTGTATCCTTCACATTGTGATGGGACCTTATGCTCCTTATGGATAATTGTTATTATGGAATTGCTCCACGCATCTGACCATATTCCATGGGCCCTATCTTACACTGATCTAAAGCGCAAGTGGAAAGCGCAAGGCGCAATGGATTTAATTTATTCAAGGTGTGTCCAAATCCTCCTTTGCCGTCTCCCCTCAGGGGTGCGAGTGATATTTTGCCCTGCCCCGCCCCCTGTGCCACCAGCGCAAAGTGGCATACACCTATCAGGTGTGCCCAAGTGCCCTCATTAATTCACAGGCAGTTTACACCAAACATGCAATAAACCAATCAGAAAGTCAGCTCTCATCACCTTTAAGAGGCAGGTGCGCCAGACCCATGACGGTGGATTTACAAGGAGGAAACAAAGAGAAAAGATATTCAAAGCGAGCAGACAGATCTCCTGGTTTGAGAAGCGAAAGCGTGAGAGCGCACAATATACGGAGACAGAAGGATGCCTTCAAAGCAGCTTCATGTGTAAATAGTTTATTTTACATGAACACCAATACAAAAACCATTACAATAAATGAACCACAAATGTCATGCAGATATGTAACTGGTTACGTTTTACACTGAAGCACCTTGAAATTGTGTTGTATTTCAGAATTAATTATTATCTCCCACCTAATCCTCATCTCCTCCTCCAGTCCTCCTCCTCTGTCCCGCTACGAAACAATCAGAAAGAGTTTCTGAAGTTTAAAGTGCACAAAATTACGCGTGGATATATCCAACCAGCTCTGACGGAACCACACTTACCTTTTTCTCTCTGGATTCGTGCGGTCAAATGTAGTGTCTTGTACATTTTGTATGTTATAGATCATAATTATTTAATGCTTGTTCTTCTGGATCACAACAAACAGGCAGACACAAACACTACAGTTGCTCCAGCTGTCACGCTGACTCGTCTGATAAAGACGATCTGACAGCCGTGATCCCGTCCCGTGCGCACTTTACAGGTCACTACCTGGGCTCTTATCTGGCTTTAGTTTCTGAATCACTTTTGTTTTCTCTTCAATAGTAATTTGTGCAGTGAGGCATTGATTTTGTGCATCGGTAACTTGTGGCAAATTCAAGTATTGCAAAAATGGTCTCAGCTGAGTTTGAATTTCTTCTATTTCTGTACTATACAGTTGTTTATAATACTCTGCAAATTCTTCTGCAATCTCCTGTTTACCTGTTAACATCTTATTCTTAGCACTGTTCTTAATTAAGGGAATATTCGATTTTGTCTGTTGTTTTCTCAGTTTGTAAGAAAGTATCTTTAGTGATTTTGCCCCTCCATCATATTTTTTAGGGAAGGCCATAGCTCGTTCTACTTTCTCAGTTAGCAAGCCATCTAAGTCCTTTCTTGTTTTCTTTAATTCTGCCATAACTGAGACTTCTCCCTTTGCTTTATGGACTCATTCTAAGTTCTTTATCTTTAGTTCCGGGTTTCTCACTTTTGTCACCCTTTCCTTTTTTTTTTTCCAAGATGAAAAAGATATAATTTCCCCTCGAATGACTGCTTTCAAACCTTCCCAGATAAATACTGGGTTGGCCTCTCCTGTATCATTAATTTCCATGTAATTTTAAATTATTGTTTTAATTTTTATTTTAAAGTCCTCCAATTGCAATAGTGAATTAAGTCTCCATAATGTTCTAGTCTTTTTACTTTCTATTTCCATTGTTAATGGTGTTATCTGGTGTATTTTGCACTCTTGTACTCTAGACATTTCATTTAAAAAAAAAAATCTAATCTTGAATATTTGTCATGAGCCTTTGAGTAGAAAGTATAGTCCCTTTCTGTATTCCAATCTCTTCTACTGCTCTTCTCAGAACTTCAGAGCTGTGTCGGCATCTATTACCCTGGGAGTCCAAATTAACAGTCACGATAAGATAAAAATCTCCAGCAATTATAATTATTCCTTGGCTTTGGGAAGTTACTATATCCACTATTTCACTAAGCCTGACCCTTCTTCTGGGAGGTTATACACATTTATCAAAGTAACCATCATATTATCGATTTTCCCGATCACCATGACATACCTCCCTTCTTTATCAGAGGATACTTTTTCTACTTGAAACGCATAGTGGGGCCATATTAAGATTGCTACCCCTCTTCTTGATGATTTAAATGATGAATAGAAAACTTGAGCAGATGTCAATTTACCCAGCTTGTCATGCTCAAATTGATTCAAGTGGGTCTCCTGTAGGAATGCGATATCTCCTCCATCTTTTTTAAGTTGATGTAATTTTTTTTTTTTTTACACTTGATTTGATTTTTAAGGCCATTTACATTATATGATGTAATTTTAATGGGTTTCATTAGTAAATATTAGTTAGAATTTCTGTACCAAGCACCAGCAGCCTCCTTTGTTTCTTTTTAGTGATATTTAGGTTGCACTTTTTTTTCCCACAATTTGTTTGGCATTTGCACATTTAGGTTATTCATGAAGGTTAGGAAAGAAGACCACATCTTGTAAAAGTCCTCAACCTTTCCTCTTGCCATGTAAGTCAGTTTTTCCAGTGCCAAATTGGATAACAGCTCTGTAATCCATTGGCCAGAGGTAGGTCCCTGAATTTCCTTCCATTTTAAGGCAATTACACGTTTAGCTTGTAACAGACAGAAATTGATTAGTTTACATTCCTTTACAGTCACTGGGAAATCCTCAGGGTATATGTGCAACAAACATGGAACAACCCTTTCTGTCAGTTTAGAGATTAAATCAAGAACCTCTTTCCAGAATATCTGTAGTTTTTGACAGCTCCACATACAATGTAGTAGGGTACCAACTTCTTTCATACATTTGATGCAGTAGTCGGGAATATTAGGATTAAAGTGGTGCAATATAAGTCCTAAGCAACCATTTATACTGTAGGAGTTTGCATCTTGTATTTATAGTTTGAATTTGGGCCAGAAGGCATGTCTCCTCCCAGTCCTCTACACTGATGTCTGACTGTAGATCATTTTGCAGATAGATAAAAGAGAGAGTTTTCTTTAGAACCTGCTAATAGTAAACCATAAAAGATGGATATTTGACCTCTGCCATGTAAGTGGTTTACCATGAGTTGTTCAATGGTAGATAGTGAGGGTTCCGAGGTGGTTTTAATTTGGGAGTATATGAAGCTTCTTAGTTGCATGTACTTAAAGTGATATTTCCCAGGTAGGTCAAATTTATCTTTTAATTGTGAGAATGACATTAGAGTACCTTCATCATAAAGATCTTTTATTTTGCTTAGTTCTCACTCCATCCAGTGTCTGAATCCCATGTCACACCTCCCAGGAGTGAAGTTTTCATTTCCTCATATAGGTGTGAAACAAGAAAGTTTGGGGGTGTCATTTAAAAAGGTGTGGGCTTCATGCCATATTGTCAGAGTGTTTTTGAGGAATGGATTTTGTGTGTGTTTTCCGAGTATTTTAGCTTGTGACGAATAGAGGTACTGACACAATGGAAGTTCTATTGCATTATTTTCTCTATTTACCCAAGCTGGAACCTCTGTGGTATGGAAGTAGTATATGGCTGCCCGGAGTTGGGCAGCCCAGTAATACAGCTTCATGTTAGGCAGTTTAAACCCGCCACGTTCATAGGGCAGCTAAAGGAGAGAGAGAAGCAGTCTAGAGTGCTTGTTGCTCCATATGAAGCAGGTGAAGTTTTTCTTAAGAGTAGAAAAAAAGAGGCTGGTAGGGGAAGTGAAATCGCCTGAAAAACATACAAAAACTTGGGCAGGACAGACATCTTAATAATATTTATACGTCCTATCATAGAGATGGGCATCAAACTCCATTTCTCTAGAGATTCTCCTATTGCTTTAATCAGTGGGTTATAATTGATTGGTATTATGTCTTCAATGACAGGTGATATTCTAATGCCTAGGTAAGTAAATCCTTCCAGGGTATTAGTGAACTGAGTGTGGATCTGGGGGACCTTCTCTCTCTTCCCTGTTCAGTATTAGCAAAGCACTTTTTTATTGTTGTTTTTGTAACCAGAGAATTGTCCGAATATCTTCAGTAGATGGCTGAGGGCCTTAAGTGAGGTTCCTAGCTTTGTTAAAAACAAAACAATATCATCCGCGAAAAGAGACAGTCTTACCAATAGTCATGCCCGTAATGTCAGATGACTGACGGATTGCCATGGCTAAAGGTTCAACAGCAAATAAAAATAATAGAGGGCTAATAGGACAGCCTTGGAGTGTAGATCTACTGAGATTAAAAGGCTTTGAAATTTGGTTATTAGTCGCAATTTCTGCTACCGGGTCAGTAATATAATAATTGAATCCATTTAAGATATTTTTCCCCAAAACAAAATCTTTTTCGTTAAAAAATAGGTAGCTCCATTCGATCCTGTCAGATGCCTTTTCAGCATCTATTGACAGGATCGCATGGTCTCTGGCATTTTGTCTGGCATATAGACAGTGGCGCAAAAAGTGGGTATGCACTATATGCGGCTCATAGGGGCGCTGCGCTAGAGGGGGCACCAAAGCGATGGGGGGAAAATTATTTCGAGTCGGCATTTTCTGTATTTAACAGCTGTTTGTGCATGTGTAAATGACATGATCAATAACAGAAGCACATCACTGATTATGGCGCCCCTCCGCTCCTTCACCTCCCCTCCTCTTGCCCCCCCACACACTCTATAGGCACTCCAGTGCGCGCCCCCTCGAGCACGCGCTGGAGCACGAGTGTTCATTTGAATCGTGTTGTCATCTGATGACAGGGAGCTAAAGATGGAGAGGCAGAAAAGAAAGCTCTCAGGGGCACAAAACTGTAATGTGCCTGCATACCCCTCAGAAAGTAGGTAGTTGCGCTCCTGCATATAGAACATTCAGCAGCCTACGTGTGTTGTGAAAAGCTTGTCTGCCAAGTACGAATCCATTCTGGTCGTTGGCGATCAGGTTGGGTATTAGTGATTCTATCCGCCTGGCCAGAGCCTTACATAGTATCTTGGTATCACAAGACATTAAAGAGATGGGTCGATACGATGTTCTGTCTAAGGGACATTTGCCCGGCTTTAAAAGGATTGAAATTACAGCAGCTCTTAAAGATGGGGGCACAATTCCTTTTTCATATGATTCATTAAACACCTCTAAGAGATGGGGTAACAATTTTCCTGCAAATGTTTTATATAGTTCTACGGGCAGGCCATCAGGCCCAGGTGCCTTTCCACTGCTCAAGCCTTTCATTGCATCTGATAATTCTTCAATACACAAACGTTTATCAAGGTCAGTTTTAGCTTCTTCAGTTAATGTTGGAAAGTGGAGTTTATCCAAAAACTCCTTTTGTTTTTCTGAGCTGTTCAGTGAGCTGTATTCTGATTTATACAAACCCTCATAAAACTCTTTGAAAGCAGTGTTTATTTCAGATGGATCGATCAGGATTTTCCCATCTTGTAACTTATTAATTAATAGCTCTATCAGTTTGTATCTTTTTCAACCTCCATGCTAACAGCTTTCCAGCTTTCTCTCCCTGGTCATAGTATGATTGTTTTAGCCACAACAAACTGGAGGCTATTTTATTGGCGGTTAACTCACTGTACTGGGATTTCAGTAAGAGGAGCTCTTGTCTTTTTTCTGGGGTGTCATTGTGATGAAGTTCTTGCTCTAATTCTTTAACTTTTTGTTCAAGAGTGTTAAGCTGTGAGTAATATTTTTTGGACTTATGTGTAGTATAACTTATGATCTCACCCCTTAAATAGGCCTTGAATGCCTCCCATTTTACTGAGGCACTGGTTTGATTTCTATTTAGAGAGAAGTACTCGTCTATTTTCCCATCAATAAACTTTATAAAGTCCAGGTATTGGAGCCATCTAGACTGAAAACGAAATCTAGGCATTGAGGACATTACATTAGGTAGTTGCATTGTCAAGGAGATCGGTGCGTGGTCTGACAGCAGTATACTGTCATACCAACATTTCTCAATTTTTGACAGTAGTCCATGTGAAATTAAGAAGTAATCTATTCTAGAATATGTCTTATATGTGCTTGAAAAGCATGAATAGTCTCTTTTGTTAGGATTAAGATATCGCCAAATATCAGTTAAGTTTAGATCAATCATGAATTTTTTGATAATTTTTCTTGTTTTTGTTTTGTTTTCTTGAGCAATGGTGTTGGTGGATTGAATGTTGCGAAGAAATCCTTTGCCTTGGTGACGGATGTGAAGACCAGGCACTTGCCGTCATGGGTGATCACTAGGTGAGCAGGATAGAGCAGCCCGTAACGGATGTTCAGGGCTTGGAACCTTGCCTTCACTCCATCGAATAGACGTTGACGCTGTCGGGTTTCAGTTGACAGGTCTGGAAAAAAGCTGACCCACTGATTATCGTAGCGCACCTCCCTGTGTCTTCTGGCTGCTCTAAGTGTATTTTCACGGTCTTTATAGTTCAGAAATTTGATAATGATTGGTCTGGGCGCTGAGGACCGGCTCGTGTTAGCTTAGCCGACCCGGTGTGCCCGCTCAATTACTGGGGTGGGGGTGACTGGGGGTAAACTAACTTTGTGTTTTTGTATCATGCCCCCATTCACTGTTATGCATCATTAAATGAGTGTTTAAATACGTTTATTTCCTATTGATCTCAATGTACCCAATGCCCTTTTTATGCACATAATTATTCTTTAATTTCCTAGACTGTTGAGAAAAAAGGGAGAATAAAATATAACAATACAATAATAAAATAATAAAATAAAATAAATAGAGAATAGAGAAATAGAATCGTCATTATATTAACCTGTATAAAATAAAATAATAACATCCGCCAAATGCCCAAACAATTAGTTAGGCAAGACAGTTATACTTGTCATTCCATGATGACATTATTTATCACTATATCCAAGCACCCCTCCCCATCCCCACCCCTATTCTAAATTCTGTTCTTATTGTTCAACCTAAACTTAGAGGGGGAAAGGACGTAGGAAATGAAAAAAAAAAGAAAAAAAATTTGCCATACAGTCAGGTACTGACTCACTTCTTATACATTTCTTTTTTAAGCTTAATACAGTAACTATTTCTACGCTGCTTTCTCTGTTAGTAGCCATAATGGTAAATAACAAACCTAGAATAATTGTTATCATTGTTATCATCACCATGACTACCAAATAACAACATCAATAAGAAAATTTTAGAAAAATACAAATTAATATAAAAATAATAAATAAAATTAAAAAAAAAAAAAATCCCTGTAGTTAAGCATCAGGGTTGATTACGTTTCTTTTAATTACACAAAATTACCTCCAGTCATTAGGTGGTCCCTTTTACAACCCATTAAACTGAATGTCTCTTTGTAAAGCAAACTCTGATAATTCAGGGGAAACCTATATCACTATGGCGCAAAGCTCATTTGATTCAACTTTGGGAAGTTACTATATCCACTATTTCACTAAGCCTGACCCTCTCGAAAAAGTCTCAGTCATTTGAACTCCCAGATCGTAGCTTTAACTCCCTCAGGAGAGCAGTCATTGTCTGTTGGTCTCCGCTGTGTGTTTGCCCTCTCACAAAAGGAGTTGATGTTGGGACTCTTTGGATGCTTGCTGGTGGGAAGCCACTTATAACTCCTTGCTCACTCAGGTGTTTGGCTGCCTCCTCAGGTGAATCGTGATGGTAGCATCCCCCTCTCCAAACACCTTCAATTTGGCTGGATAGATAATATGTGATTTCACGTTCTTGTCTCTCAGTTGTTTTCGTATTGGTGCGTACAAGCTCCGCTCTTGTTGCACTTTTTTTTTTTGTGATCAACTTTTTATTATATTTTGCTTCAGAGTAGCAAGAGATAATTCAACATGTATGTGAAATAATAAAAAACAACAAAAGAAAACAATAGACCCCATATTTATGATATCAATCTATGTGTTAATCCACTGAATTTTTGTGACTGTGTGTGGAGGTTTCCAGTGTAACGGCAGCATCTTTTTGGCAGCGGTGACACCCGTTAAGAGAATACGTCTGCTGTTACATGTTAGTTTCAGTGAGGTGGTGTCATTCAAGAGTAGCAAGGTGGGAGAGCATGGCACAGTTAAACCCAGAACATCAGACAAAGTGGCACAAACCTCACCCCAAAAAATTTTCACATCCCTGCATTCCCAGTGCATATGTATATAGGAACCTATGAGTCCATCTGAGCACAAAGTGCAGTTTGGGGATGATAACCGTTTCATGACATAAGCCTTTCTTGGTGTGAGGTAAGTCCTATGAATAAAGTTAAAGTGAATCTGTTGGTGATCTGGGTTTTTTGAGGCAATGCCAATTGAGGACCATATCCTCTTCCAGTCAAGCAAAACCTCTCCAGTGTACTGCTTCAGGTCCTCAGTCCATACTTGTGTAATGGGAAGAGCTTTATAGGAAGCGTTCCGGAAGAGTGAATATAGTTGAGACCACACCTCTTTTTTGTCCTCTGTTGACCAAGATGGAGTGTAAAGGATGGGTGGTTAATGGAACATTCCATGGTACTCCATAGGCTTTCATGGATGACCGCAATTGAAGATACAGAAAAAAGGAAGAGCCTGTTGTTGTTTGTTTTGACAGTTTTAAATCATTAAAATTGCGGAGCCCATCTTCATTATGAATATCTGCAAATGTATGAACCCCTTTAGTACTCCAGGATGGACATGAGAATGGGACGCCCCCGATGAGGAGAGAATAGTTATTAAAGATTGGACTCTTAAGGTGCCATTTACATGTTGTATTAGATCCCTTCTCTGTAAGCCGCCATACTGACAAAAGGAAACTCATTATGGGGCTGAGCCGTGACTTAGTCCGTTTCAAGGGGACAGCTGAGTAAATCAGGTCTTCTAGTCTATGTGGGAATGCTAGATTAACCTCTATGGCTTTCCAACAGAATTAAGCCAAACTGACAATGGTCTTAAGACAAATGACCAGAAATAATGCTTGAAATTAGGAACTGAAAGGCCACCCTCTGATTTATGGTGCTTGAGAGTTGTCAGCTTAATGCGTGGTCGTTTCCCACCCCAGACAAATTTGGATACCAAAGAGAGAATTTGGTCCCAATAATCAGTTGGGGGTGGTAAAGGTAACATGGAGGAGAAAAAAAATATCCCTGGTAGTACATCCATCTTGACTATAGATACACGAGCTTTCAATGATTTTGGGAGGTATGACCATCTAGCGAGATCTGATTCAATTTTATTATAGATTCCTTGAAAGTTTTTATTAGCAATACTAGCCAATGAGGGGAAAATATCTATCCCCAAGTACTTAAATTGATTAACCGTAGGAATATGCTGGGGTAGTGTAAAAGTGCTGATTTTGTCAAATTAATTTTATACCCAGATAGGGAACCAAATTCCTCAAAAGTATCTAAAATATGAGGTATTGACGTGGCTGCTCTATCAAAATACAAGAGTATGTCGTCAGCATACAAAGATATGGACTGAGTGGTGTTTTTGAAAGTGATGGGGGTGATAGACAAATGTTGATGAATTTTCTGAGCGAGGGGCTCCAGTGACAGAGCAAATAAGAAAGGGCTTAAAGGGCAACCTTGTCTGCAAGACCGTGATAAGGCAATTTTGGTTGATATAATGCCATTAGTGTTTATCATTGCGGTTGGGTTACTGTATAATAATTTAATTAATTTAATGAAATTAGAGCCCAATTGAAAATGTTGTGGGATCTCCCATAAGTATTCCCATTCTAGCCTATCAAAGGCTTTTTCTGCATCAAGACTCAACACTGCGCAGGGGGGAGCAATATCTTTAGCATTATGAATTACGTGGAGTAGTCGGCAAACATTTTCAGAGGTGAGCCGTGTTCTCATGAAGCCTGTCTGATCGCAATGAATTAATTTTGTTATGTGGGGTTCTAAGCGGAAGGCGAGAATCCGTGCAAAGATTTTAATTTCAGCGTTAAGGATGGATAATGGCCTGTAATTACTACATTTAGTTGTGTCTTTGTTGGGTTTGGGTACGGCAATTAAAGCGGAATTCACGTCATTAAAAAAGGCACCTACATCAATAGCTCTATAAATCATAGCTAAAAGATATTGTCCCAGCTCCTCCCAAAAGGCAAGATAAAATTCTGGGGGGATCCCGTCCCATCCTGGCGATTTGCCTTTTTTCACCCCTGCAATAGCATTCTTTAATTCTGTCAGAGTGACTGATTCACCAAGATGATCATTATCTTCTTGAGTGAGAGATGGGAGATTGAGACCTTCCAGAAAGGACTTACATTTATCTCTATCTAAAGTTATTTCAGATCTATAAAGTTCAGAATAAAATGAAGAGAACTCTGCATTTATTTCTTTAGGAAGAGTAAGTAACCTCTGCTTTGAGCTAATAGCCATGATATTTGCATACTTTTCGCATTTCTGTAAACTCAAAGTGAGGAGACAACTTTGTCTGGATCTGTGGAAATAGTAATTCTTCCTAACTCTATGAATTTGGAATTTGGAATCTGCTCTAATTTTTAATAACTTGTTAAGGTTCACTCTGAGTCAATCAATTTCCCTCTTCCGATCTTCAGTAAAACCATCTCTTTGTTGTTCAAGTTCTAGCTTTTGCAAAACGTGTTCAAGTGTGTTAATTTTGCCCAGTCTTGTTCGATTAAGGTGAGAAGCAAAGGAAATTGTTGTATTTCTTATAAATCCTTTAATTGCACCCCATAGAACCTGAGGATCCTCTACTGATTTGGAATTCTCAGAAATAAAAACTTTAAAAGTGTTTCTGAAGTGTCTGCAATAATTATTGTTTTTAAGTAACATTGTGTTAAAGTGCCATCTTGTGGCTCTAGTAGTAGTGTCTGTTAGTGTAAACAGTGAGGTGGTAACAAGTCAAGTCAATTTTATTTATACAGCACCAATTCACAACAAAGTTGTCTCAAGACACTTTACATATAGAGTAGGTCTAGACCACACTCAATAATTAATTATATTTACATCCAACAATTGAAACAATTTCCCCATGAGCAAGCACTTTGGTGACAGCGGCGAGGAAAAACTTCTTTTCAACAGGGAGAAACCTCAGACAGATCCATGACTCATGGTAGGTGATGATCTGACGGCACCAGTCGGGTTGAGAGGGAAAGAGGAGAAGGGGAAGAAAGAGGGGTGGTGGGAGGGGTGGAAGAGAGAGAGAAAAGAACAGAGGCAGAGAGAACAGTAGTAACAGAACATCAATAGTAAAACTATGTGTAGGGAATAGTAGTTCATATAAATGTGTAAGCTGTATGTAAGTAATAATACTAATACTAGTTATTACAATAATAACAATAATAATGATAATAATAATAATAATAATAATAATAATAATAATAATAATAATAATAATAATTAATAGTAACAACAACAATGTGGTGAATGTTTGATTGATTAAGTGAGTTATAATAATCCACACTAGAAGGTGCAGCTGTGATCAGCGATCCATGCGCGGCCACAGTCCATGGGAATCTGCAGGATGACAAAGCAGAAAGACTCCGGGGAAGGAATCAAGTCAGTAACAGGTATTAATGGAACATAAACATCTGGGGAGAGAGATGAAGAAAGACACAATGGTCAGATAAAGAGTGAATACAGGGTGAATAAGGGACAGGGTGAATTACAGCTGAGCTGCTCTTGTTGCACTTTAGCTGAGTAGTCTGTCAAAATAAATCCGTTTGTCTCCAATAAACGAGTGATGGCGGAGCAACATGGTTGTTTTACCATTGGCGTTGCCACCGAGCTGACTCAATGCATAAAACAGTCTCATGTCATCTATAAATGTGGTTATATGTAGAAGTAAGTAGATATTAGGAAGTAAGAAATATGTAGACTATAGATAGCCACTACATTAAGTAAAACAACCAGCCCATGAACAAGACAACTGCATCGCCATGATGTCTCCAGCACAGAACAAGATGGGACAAGAGTACAGCTCCAGATATGTGGCTAAAGCTAATGTATGCAAAAGAAGCTAAGACGAACCAAAAACGAAGGTATTTGAGGACAGTATGGACACTATGCCACAGAACTGTGCCAGAAAGATGAAGAAATGTATGCTACTCATCTTCTTGAAAAAATGAGACAACAAGGAATGTTTTGGTCTTCAGAAGATGACACTCATTATGAAAGCTAGCTGCGCTTTGTGTCATAGACCATTTTCATGAACACTTGTTGAATTAAGAAGCTGTGTACGCATCCAATATGGCGGACGATGATAAGCACGTAAGGCCAAGAGCACAGAGCTACTGCAGCAGCAGCAGTCACAAGAGGGCAACAAAGTACACCGAAAGAGGTCTGGAAGAGCAACTGAGCAGGCAAATAAATACCAGATGATCCCAGCTGTCACACACACACACACATCACATCAAAAACAAATAAAATTATAGCTGCTGCGCAGCAATGGTCGGGGCCGGGCAATTTTAGGCAAAATTAGGCAATTCTGAGCAACAAGCAGAGTGTAGGAAGATGAAAAAAAGGTGGCATTCTAATGTGCATTTTACATCAGTTGAGGCTTGAACTCACAATTTCTGGCACAAGAGACTCTGCATATTGACTGATAGCTAAGCCAAATAAACAGGGAAAAGAGACAAGGGATAACAGGGAAACGTGTTGATAAAGAGTATTTGTCTCTTCCCAAAACTCCCTGAATCATAATTATTTTAACCTTAGTAGTCTCTAATCCACATAGCATGATACCTGAACATAAGGTTTTCACATTTGAAAGTCCATCCTGCCTTAACTGAGGTTCAAACTCACGACTTCTGACACTGAAGTCCGTCTTTTATCTCACTGAGCTAATTGGCAAGTGACAGTTCATGTGTGGCTTCACAAATTGACTAAGCCAAGGATCAGGGTGCCAGGCAGCAGCCATCCATGCCATGGAAAAGCAAATTTCAAAGTGAAAGTTCCAAAGCTGTAGCACATATGGTTGATTTGTTGTGAATTTTCAAAGTTTTGAAATTTAGAGGCTTGCTGTAGCGCCACCATCAGGACTATTGTCTTGTGTTTCCAGTTGAGGACATCTGGCATGGGACTGGACCTTTGTGAAAAGTTTGGGTAGATTTCTCATAGGGAAATGTTGTACAAGCTGAGGCTTGAACTCACAACCTTCAACACCAAGAACCATCCTCTATCTCACTGAGCTAATTGGCAAATGGAAACACCACTTGTAGCTTCACAAATTGACTAAGCCAGTCACCTGTGTGCAAGACAGCAGCTGTTAGCATGTAAAGGCAGATTTCAAATGGCTGTCAAAAATTCAGTTATTGAGACAAAAATCCCAAAATACACAAATTGCATCTAGACAGCATGGAGATGTTGGTCATTAGTTTTTAACAATGATTTATTGGCTCCAAAAGTGAAAAACTGATGTTTAAAAATGCCATTTTTGCATTGACTCCAATTGTTCACATGAGAGTGAAATTCAAAATGCTGTAAAAAATTCAGTTTTTGAGATAAAATTCTGATATTTTCCAAACATCATCTACCATGACTCCAAAATTTTGTCATTTTTTTTTCATGAACATTGAAAATGTATTTAGCAAGAATTTGCAAGTATATGTTTATAATACCGTTTACAGTCAAACATTTTGATGCACTGTAGGCTCAATTTTTGATAAATCAAAAATCTGTGTGGATCGTTTGTGTAGGACAGTCTGAAGATGCTCTGTAGCAAGTTTGGTGCCAATTGAGCAAAAATTGTGGGAGGAGATAGATTTAATAAGTTTTACAGTTTTTGAAAAAAACAGAGTGATGGACTTCATAATTTGCAATAGGTTTAAATGTACAAAAGTTTCTTCAGTATCGGGGCTATATTGTGGTGAAAGTTGTAAATCTGTAGCACATATGGTTGATTTATTATGAATTTTCAAAATTTTGAACTTTAGAGGCTTGCTGTAGCGCCACCATCAGGACTATTGGCCTGTTTTTGCAGCTGAGGCAATCTGACATGGGACTGGACCTTTGTGCAAAGTTTGGTCATTTTTCGTGCATGGGAAGTAGGATTTCCTCGGAAGAAGAAAGAAAGAAAGAAAGAAAGAAAGAAAGAAAGAAGAAAGAAGAAGAACATGCAGGATTACAATAGGGTCCTGGCAGCTTAGGCTGCCCGGCCCCTAATAAATGGACTAATGAAAGACAATGAGATTCCAGATATTGTTCATGAACATTTAGAAGAATGCTTCAAACTTTTAAAGGCTCATGCAAACAATGATGTACTCATGCTGTTACCTGATGATGAAAAGGATGCAGATCAGACATTTTGGTTCAAACCAAAAAACCAACAATTCAACAATTTCATGAGTGAAGCAGAAAGATAGATAGCTACAACAAGGCAACAAAATGAAGATGTGAGTCCAGATGATAGTGTATCTGTAACTGTTACACCACACAAAAATAAATCTGGTCTCTGTGTTGCACGAAGCACAAGCAGCCACTCATCAAGCTTATCCAGATCATCTAGAGCAGTGCTTCTCAATCCTGGTCCTCAGGGACCACTGCCGTGCATGTTTTAGATGTTTCCCTGCTCCAACACACCTGATTCAAATGATCAGCTCATCATCAAGCCTCCACAGAAGCCTGATAATGACCTGATCATTTGAATCAGGTGTGTTGGAGCAGGGAAACACCTAAAACATGCAGGGCAGTGGTCCCTGAGGACCAGGATTGAGAAACACTGATCTAGAGCATCATTCATCTCATCATCTCATCTATACGAGAGAAGGAACAAGCAGAACGCCTTACTTGTGCGTGCAGCATCCCTGAAACAAAAACAGGCATTCGACCTTCAAGAATGCAAGTTAAAGGCAAAGAAGGATCAGCTTGAGATCGAGACAGCTATTGCTGAGTCTACAGCCAAAATAAAAGTGCTGGAAAATTGTGAGTATGAGAACAAACACGATGTAACTGGTCATCCTGAGGCAAGCTTTGAGGACAATCAGCAGCCAAGCAGACAGGAGCCAGTAATAAAATATGAACACAGTGAACAGCCACAAGTGAATGACAATAAAGTGAAATATGAACATGACATACAGCAAAATGATGTCAGTAATAATCCAGTAAACCTGTGTGAAGTGATGCTGAAACAAAATGACATCACTGAGACGTTAGTGAAACAGCAGAGACACATTTGCCCCAAAGAGACCTACCTGTTTTCAGTTGTGATCCCCTTGAGTTTAACTCATCTGACCATACTATTCATGGTAAAGCTGATAGTGACAGTGACAGGTTATACTACCTTGAACAGTTTACCAGAGGTGAGCCCAGAGACTTAGTCAGAAGTTGTCAGCACATGAATCCTCAACAAGGCTACAATGAAGCAAGAAAATTGCTGACTTATCACTATGGTAACGAACTGAAAATCTCAACTGCCTATATGAATAGAGCATTCAGCTGGCTGCAAATTAAACCAGATGGTGCTAAGGCTCTTCATAGTTACTCCCTGTTTCTAACTGGCTGTAACAATGCAATGCAAGACCTTAATCAGCTCCAAGAAATGGAGAATCCCACAAATCTCTGAATCATTGTCTCTAAGTTACCATACAAGATGAGAGAGATGTGGAGAGTTTCGGCCTTTGACATTCAAGAAACAAGTGGAGGGAGAGCAAGATTTTCAGATCTGGTCAGATTCATAGAGTGACAAGCTAAAATAGCTGCAGATCCTTTGTTTGGTGACATAAAAGATGCTGGAAAAGGGAAAACCTTATGCAAATATGAGAACGACAAGAGCATCCATGCCAAAGAGGAGTACATTTGCCACAAGTGTAGCACCAGCTACAAATGAACAGTCACCTGAAAGCTGTAAAAACTCCTCTCGCCACACCATTAATGCCTTTCAGAATCCATGTATATACTGTGAAAAACAACATACATTGGCAGAATGTCACAAAATCAGAAACCAGCCTTACGAAGATAGAGTAGAGTTCCTTAAAGGAAAAGGACTATGTTTTTCATGTTTGACCCAGGGACATTTAAGTAAAGATTGTAAGAAAAGATGTGAAAACTGCTGTAAGAGACATCCAAGCATGCTTCATTTCACAAAGGAAGAGGATAATGAATCAGAATCATCAGAATCAGAATCAGAAATACTTTATTGATCCCCGGGGGGATATTGTTAGTGTTACAGTTGCACCCATTCAAGAAAGACTAGAATATAAGTAAAAGTATATATATAACTTATAGAAATATAAAATGTAGAAATTAAGATAGAAATATTACGTAGAGATAAAACTTTAAGAAATAAAAATAAAATATTAAAAATATGTACAGCATATTATATATAGCAATATGTACAAATACATACAGCAGTGGAACACATACTAGTGTAAAAACAACAGTGTCGTTGCTATGGTGACGTGTACACAGTCACAATAATGGCATGTGAAAACTCCCATGGCAAATAATACGGCCTGAGTCCAACAGCCAACAGTTCAATGTCCGGGCAACAGATATGTTCCTTGATGGTAATGTGACCAGGATTACACCAATGGTTGTTGACTAGAACGGCCAGCTCCCCTCCTTTGCGCTTACCACTCTTGGTGCAGTCCCAGTCAGCCTAAACAGTCTGAAAGCCGCTGATGGGGACGTTGTTGTCCGGTATGTCCTGGTGCAGCCATGTCTCCGTAAAGCACATGAGACTACACTCCCGGTACTCCCTCTGACTCCTAGCTAGTGCTGTTAGCGCTTCCATCTTATTAGCCAGCAACCTCAAGTTGCCCATGATGAGAGAGAGGAGACACGGCTTATATCTCCTCTTCTCCATAAGCCTCCGTAGCCTCGACCCGGTTCTCTTCCTCCGCTGCTTCATTCCTCCCCTGCATCCTCTGTGCGTCTGTATCCAGAGCTCTTCAGGTATGCTTGTTGATCTGGCCACAATGCCAGCTAGCTTAAGAGCGATCAGCTGATCCCTCCTGTAGACAATGTGGCCATGGAGTTGCTAGGCAACAATGTCAACAAACAATGGCCCGGCTGAGTGAAAAAAGTACTTCCACAGCGAAAAAACAGACCAAAACTCTCTCTACCAGGATGTTTAGAGAGGGCGCAGCTTAACAAAGGTGCAGGGAATCATAAAAAGGAGGATAGCTAAAGTTAGGAAAATAGAGAAAAAACAATCAGGAGCGACTGTAACAGGCTGCATGCTGCCAGTCGGCACATGCACACTCCCAAGCAGTTGAGACAAGTCAGAGAAACGCCACAGAAAGCACTACAACTTATGAAACACACATCTCAGGTGGAACTTGTGGAGCCACCGGAGCTGGAAAAGACAGTTGTGTCTTAGCAATTGTGCCTGTGAGTGTCAAGTCAAAGAAAGGCAGCAAGGTAATAGAGACTTATGCATTCATGGATAATGGAAGCCAAGCCACATTCAGCACTGAGAGGCTGTTGAGACAGCTTGGCATTAAGGGAAAGAAAACACAAATACTGCTCCGGACAATGGGCCAAGAAAAGTTAGAACCAAGCTACCATCTTTCGGTGTTAGAGGTGTGTGGTTTGAAAGAGAACATTTACATCGACTTACCTGAGCTTTACACTCATAGATACATTCCAGTGTCAGAAAGAAACATTCCAGTGTAAGATGATTTGAAAAGGTGGCCACACCTTCATGGAATCCAGCTGCCACAAATAAATGCAGACATTGGCTGTGATGTTTACAAGACTATGGAACCGTGGGAAGTCATCCACAGTGAGGATGATGGTCCATATGTAGTTCGAACACTCCTCGGTTGGGTCATCAATGGTCCTCTCAGGAGTGAGGGTTGCACCACTCCATCTGAAAGTCAACTGAGTGTCTCTGTGAATCGCATCTCTATTGCTAATGGAGAGAACTTGCTTGTGCAACAGTTTATGGACTCTGTCAATGAAACAGCTAAAAAGGTTGATGGACACTATAGTATAGGTCTTCCCTTGAGAAACAAAGCTGTCAAAATGCCTAACAACCAAACGGTAGTTGTTCAGAGAGCAGAAAACCTGAAAAAGAAACTTGTAAAAAACAAAGAGTTTCACAGAAAATATCTAAGCTTCATGACTGACCTGTTGAATAAAGGCTATGCAGTTGAAGTACCAAAAGAAAAGACTGTGTCTGAAAATGAGAGAGTTTGGTACATACCTTATCATGGGGTATATCACCCCAAAAAAGGGAAACTCTGTAGTTTTTGACTGTGCAGCATCATATCAGGGCAGGTCACTGAATGGGGAACTTTTGCAGGGCCCAGATTTAACAAACACACTAATAGGAGTGTTAACAAGATTCAGACATGACCACACTGCCTTAATGTCAGACATAGAGGCTACGTATCATCAAGTAAAAGTGCCACTAGAAGACAGTGACCTTCCTCTGGTGGCCAGATGGAAACTTGAATACAGAGAGTACAAAATGGTTGTGCACTTGTTTGGGGCAACATCTTCCCCCAGCTGCGCCAACTTTGCATTTAAGAAGGCAGCTGAGGATGCTAAAGACAAAATGGCACCTGCTGCAGTTTAAACAGTAATGAACAATTTTTATGTGGATGATTGCCTTTTATCAGTGCCAGACGAAACTCAAGCAGTTGCTATGGTCAGGAACTTGACAGCACTCTGTGAAAGTGGAGGATTCCACCTAATGAAGTGGATGAGCAATAGCAAGAGCCGTCCTCGCCTCCTTTCCTGACCCTGAAAGAGCAAAGGAGGATAAGGATTTGGACCTTAGTCATGATGCATTACCTGATGAGAGAGTGCTTGGAGTGAACTGGTGTACTGAGTTAGATGTATTCAAGATCAGGATAAATGCAAAGCACACACCACAGACAAGACGTGGCATCCTCCCGTTTGTAAGTGCCATATATGACCCTTTAGAGTTTTTGTCACCTGTCATCCTTCCAGCAAAAATGATCCTGCAGGAGCTGTATGGCAGGAAAGTCTCCTGGGATGAGCACATCTCCCCTGAACTGACTCAAAGATCACAAAAGTCTGAAACCAGTTGGATTTGGAAAAATAACATCTGCACAAATGCATCACTTTGCCGACGCAAGTGAGAAAGGTTATGGAGTTGTTACCTACCTTCTAAGAACAAACAAAAAGGGATCAACTCACTGTTCATTTATCATTGGCAAGTGTAGAGTGTCGCTGCTGAAACAGACAACAATTCCAAGACTGGAATTAACAGCAGCTACAGTTGTAAAAATGGACCGCCTCATGAGAAAGGAGCTGCACATGCCACTGGAAGAATCCATGTTTTGAACTGACAGTACAACTGTGTTGAGGTACATTGCCAGTGAAAATGTTAGGTTCAGAACATTTGTAGCAAACAGAGTGTCGCTCATCAGAGACTACACCAAGCCAAGTCAGTGGACATATGTTAACTCTGAGCTACATTCAGCCGACCATGCATCAAGAGGCATGAGTGCAGACACATTCACAAAATGTCAAAACTGGATTGATGGGCCAGATTTTTTGACAAGAGACAAGCAACACTGGCCAGTTTCACCTGACATGAGAGAAATACAGAAAGATGATGTTGAAATTAAAGGAACAATGAGTGTGAATGCTATAAATGTGCATGAGAGCCCACTCAACAAGCTCATTTGTCACTATTCAGAGTGGCACCGTTTAAAAAAGAAGAAATGAAGATGAAATTCAAACAAATGCTTCGTAAGCTGAGCACACATCATAAACATCTCATATCACAACCAAGTGAGAGTTTGAGTCATGAAAAGAAAACTGAAATGGTTGAAAGACAAATACAGAATTTCAGATCAACCATTAAGGGATCCTTGCTCACTGCTGAAGATGTAGCAAGTGGAGAAATTGAGATTATCAAACTGTGTCAAAGTCAAAGCTTTAGTGATGAACTTATGATATTTCAGAAGGGTGACAAGCTTAAAAAAAGCAGTCACATTGTCAAGCTTGATCCTATTGTGCAGGATGGGATTTTAAGAGTAGGAGGAAGATTGCATCGGTCTGCATTACCAGCAGATGCTAAGCATCCTGGATCCTTCCTAAAAATCACCATGTTTCAACTTTGATCCTCAGACATACTCATCAAGAAACAGGGCATAGTGGAAGGAATTATACCTTGTCCAGACTGAGAGAAAAATTCTGGATTCCACAAGCAGACTCTGCTCTTAGGAAGATACTGTCAAAGTGTGTAACATGCAGAAAGAGCTCAGTAAAGCCTGATGAACAGAATGGCAAATTTGCCACAAGATCGCCTGATACCTGAAAAACCCCCATTCACCAGTGTGGGGATAGATTATTTTGGGCCTTCTGAAGTCAGATGTGGGCGGAGTATAGTCATGTTCACATGTCTTACTGTAAGAGCAATTCACATTGAAGTTGCCCATTCACTTGAGACTGACTCCTGCATAATTGCATTAAGGAGATTCATTGCAAGGACAGGCCAAGTGTCAATCATGAGATAAGGTAACAAATCTGGTGGGAGCAGAAAAGGAAATGCGTGAAGCAATCAAAGGCTGGAATCAGTCAAAAATCTCAGAGATGCTCATGCAGAAAGGTATCACATGGATATTCAACCCGCCAGCCAGTTCACACTTAGGAGGCATCTGGGAGAGACAGATTCATTCTGTGAGGAGAATTCTAAACCAAACCCTGAAACAGCAGCCTCTTGATGATAAGCGCCTCCACACGTTGTTATGTGAAGTTGAGGCCATTATTAATGGCAAGCCAATAACAAGAATGTCAGATGATCCAAACGATATAGAGGCTTTCACACCAAACCACCTACTTCTCCCTAAAAGACAACCAGTACTGCCACCTGGAGTGTTTCAAAAGGAGGACCTGTTCTTCAAGAAAGACAGAAGTGGTCAGTAACCAGGAGAAATCTGAAAGCATGAGATATCATCCTCATAGTTGATGACAGTGCACCAAGAAGTTCCTGGTTAATGGGAAAAGTTGAAAGGACAGTTTCGGATTCAAAGGGTCTTGTCAGATATGCATTTGTGAAAACTAAAACAAGTGTTTTGGAAAGGCCAATAGATAAGTTATGTTTATGTCATGTGTGATATAGTTGTGCTTAAAGCATGGGATTTACCCTGCATATTAAACTTGAGTTGAACTAAATGTGGATTTAAAAGCACTGTTCAAGTTAAGAGATGAACATAAGTTTCATGTAAAAAATGAGATAAAAGAAGTCAGTCATATGTTCTGATTTTGAGATTAAATGATGCTTTAATGTGTTAAGATGTTACTGTTATGCTTCAGCAGTAACAATTAGGGGCCGGAATGTAAGCGCCTTTATTATTTAGTAAGTTTGTTTACTGTTAAATTGTATTTCTTGTTGAGCACAGTGACAGAATATTTAAATTTAGGGTCAGGGAATATTATTGAATATTTTGTATGACTTAATTCCTGTCTGTTTTGACCTCTGAGCTTTATTTTGTCATCCTGTGCAGTTTCCGTTGACCTGTAATGAATTAATAGGAAGTGGAATTTTATTGTGAAAGATTCTGTTAGTGAATAAACAAGTGACGGTGGAGCAACATGGTTGTTTTACTGTTGGCGTTGCCACCGAGCCGACTCAACGCGTAAAACAGTCTCATGTCTTCTATGTCATCCTTAAATGTGGTTATATGTAGAAGTAAGTAGATATTAAGAAGTAAGAAATATGTAGACTAAAGATAGCCACTACACATTGTAATTACTTCTCTCTTTTCCAACTCATTTATTCTCTGTTCAGCTTCTCTGAGTTTGGTAGAGGTGTCTTGTAGATCAGAGTGCATGTCTTTCACATCCTTTTGTAACTCTTTTGCTTCAGCCGTGAAGTTTTCAAATTCTGATCTTAATTCACTAATTTGCTGAGAGATATCATCTTTCATTTGTTTCAGCATCTCCTTGAGGCTTGGCGCAGGTTCATTCCGTTTCAATAACTCTTTTCGATTAACTGCATCTTTCTATGTTCTGATCATTATTTTACTGCTGTTTAGGGGGTTTGTTCGAGATACTCTCACACTACTCTGTCATGCGTGCTGCCGCCTAGAAGCTGCCTCGGTTTTCATTTTTGGGTGAGCTATCCCTTTAATCTTACTTGCCTCTGGAAAATCTCCAGGTCATGATGGATTTCCCATAGTATTTTGATTTGAGTTTTTTTTATATTTATATATATTCTGTACTGTTTGTTGTTGTTGTTGTTGTTGTTCTTTTATTCTTTTTGTTATGAAGGTATACATAGTGAAAAAGTTTTAGGTTGGACCTGAGGTAGGGGGGTGCATGTGTGTTGTTTGTGGGTGATGGTGGGTGGGAATATGTGGAGAGCTAATTTAACATTTATGTGATTATATTTTTGTACATTGCTACGGTATTTAGTTTGAGGGTTGTTATGTAATAAAGATAAAATTGAAAAAAGTAAGAATGGCCAAAATCAGCGCAGATGAGACACAGATATCTTGACTTTTGGGTCCTATATGAAACCCCACAAACATGCACCGCAGCCCAAGTTTAACTTCTGCCTGGTAAATGCCTATATGTTTCAAACTCTGTGCTGCCTGTTTGAAATGCAGACATTCTGTTAAATATTCAATATGTACCCTCTAAACCCAACCTGAGACTGACCCTGATGACATCATTAGGGTCATTTTCTCATACATGAGAAAGCTGAAAAAGTTCTCAGAAGAACTTTTCTCACAGATTAATAGCCCCTATGACAGGTAAACAGAACTTCAAATATAAAATAAAATTCCTTCACAGGGCAGAGGGAGCAAGGACTGTAATAAAGACAGACGTATGTTTACATTTGTCTCTGACAGGTTAATGGTTGCACTTAAACAACAGAACATGTTGTCATAAAGTATATTGTATGTTATATGACAGTCAAATTATGGAAATAATGATTATAATTATGTTATAATTTATTTGTATCTGTTAACCTATTTACCTAGGACAATATAGATAAACCCTATTACACAGGGAGAGGTAATGCAACAGATGTATCTTGGGTGAAGCTAATTTCAAGTCCCCTCCCTTAGTAGGCTTTTAAATCCAGGTTAAAATAAATTGATTCAGGATAATATGGTTTACAACACATGCACCTACAGTACACACAGGCACATACACAGACACACATACACACACACACACACGCGCGCACACACAGGCACACAGACACACACCAGTACAACACCAGTGACAACACTGTAACCTCTCAGAGTGAATGTGGGACTCTTATTCATGACAGATGACAGAAACCTGTTAAGCCTGGGCTGTAAATAATTGTGGGCCATGCTGGGTTATCCCAGTGATGACATATGAGCATGCATCTTGACAAGCAGCTGGGTTTGTTTTGCCACTTTGATACATTCTGAATCATTACACTCTAGTCCCTACATTCCTAAATGGTGGTACATGGACCACTGGTGGTACATGAGCTTCTTCTAGACTGACAGAATTTTAAAAAGGGAATTAATTAAGATAAAAACATAATACTATCAAAATATTACAAAAAACTGAATGGCAAAAATACCTAATGAAAAACAATGAAATCAGTGAAAAGCAATTTTAAATAAGTTTTGTCTTTTCTGTATGTTTGTTTCAATATCAGCCTGATTATCAGTAGTTACAAGCTAAACTGTAATTGTAAAATAATAATTCAAGGTAAAAGACGTGGAATGTGAATGCTTCAAGAACACCACAATCATGGCTCCAAAAGGAAATAGTACAAGAAGTCGTTCAGATAAGGAGGAGAACATTTGGAGCAAGCCATGCTGAAAATGAAGTAGATGACCATGAACCAAGCGCAAGTGCTAATGGCTACTTAAGAAGCGCCAGTGAAGTATCCACAGCCCCTGCTAGAACCAAATGGCACAAAACAGTAAGGTGGTACTTGGAGAGCTCAATAGAAAAACACTACTCTAGTCCATACAATTTAGTATTATAGCCTTATAAATGCACTTTAAAGAGCCACAAATATTTTTTATCGTGTTAACTCATCATGGCTTTGCAATTAACCCTCTGGAGTCCCCTGACGTGCTGGCGCATCAAAATCACGTGACGTCTTCAAAGAGCCGTAAAACAAAAACTAGGGGTGCTTTTCATTCGGTAAATTGGTCTCCTCGTCTCCTCCACTCGCTTCCTCTCCTCGCGTCTTAGCTCCACCCAGCGAGGACATGAAAGAGGGATGCGAGGAAGAGAAGCGAGGACGCAGGAGACGAAACTCCGAAATGAAAAATCCTCGTCTCCTTTTAGCGTCAGTCTGAAGCGACGTCAGTTACTGATGACGAGCTGTATCAGCTGTCAAACTGACAGGTACGAATGTCCGCACAAACACTTATTTAAGAACAATTCCAACATTTGACAGTATTTGATTAGATCTGTAAACTGTTTAAAATAGATGATTAGTAGTAGTATTCTCCCTGATGCTGATTTCAATCATCATTTAAGAATTTATAAATTATATCGGCTACGGATCAGTGATGTTGTTTACTTATTTATTTACTTGCACCATTGTTATCTGCACAATAATACAACAACTATGTAAGAATGTGTGTCGATTTTACTGTGAAGTTAAAAAACAAAAACAAACAGACAAACTGCTGCTTTATGTGATGCCACAACTCTCTACAATGAAACTTATAGTGTGAGATGCCGAAACATGACGGCGCATTATATCACATCTCATCATGTATTATTATCTGTAGATCCTGTACATGACACTACGAAGTAAACACACTACCGCAGGTATTTTCCCTGATTAGTCCATGAAGCGTGTGACAGTGATTCCACAGTAATAATCTCTGAATCATCGCTGTACCAGACGACTTTTCATCCTGTTTGTGTCATTTTTCAAAACATACGGCGATTTGCAGTCTAATAAAACTAGTAATGCTTCTAATCAGTTATTTCTTCATGAGCTCTTTGTGACACCGAAGGACATAAATATTTGCATCAGAATCATTAAAGTGCTGCAGAAACTTGTGTCAGTCAGATTTAATTTCCCTGCATGTGTCCTGATGATAGAGGATGAAAGTCGCTGAAACTGTCCAATCAACATCACCCCTCTTGATAAAAGACTTCTGCGTAGGATACACCGGTGTATCCTCGCTCTGAGCTCCTCCAGAAGCCTCCTCTCTCCTCGCTCCTCATCTCCTCCAGGTGCGTTTAAGCAATTGGAAGATCCTTCATCATGGCGGCGGGGAATCGACTTCCGGGGTCGAAGGAGGAGAGAGGAGACGAGGAGGCAAAATTCAACGAAATGAAAAGCACCCTAGGTCACCTAGAGCGCTGCTGTCAGCTTTGCTGGAAAGTGCGGATTTTAAACTCTCTCCCAGTTTTTATTTGACGTTGATAGACCAAGTAAACCCGGAGATATGATCATTTTAATTCGCTAGTACAAAATATATTTATCCGAGCGTAAAAGTGCGATGGGATGAGACGGCAGGCGCTGCATTTCTTTCCATATATTCGTCATTTTTTGTCATTTTACAAAACGGGAAAAAGTGGTCGAATCAGCTGATACCACTCTACGTGATGACTATACCAGCGACGTCTGACGTTGATCCAGGGAGGCGCCAAAATCGCTGAACCGGAAGCCAACCGCGGGACTTAGCGGCGGGAGGGCGGAGTGTTTTTTTTTTTTTACGAAGAAGAAAGAGTGTTTGACAGAGAAAAAGTCAGAAGAAGAAGAAGACAGAGTGTTTTCGGGCAAAAATGAGGCCGTCACTGAATGTCCATCAAGCCCTCAAGCTGTTTTATGGCGAGGAAGACGCGGAGGGTGAGCTTATTTCATCTTCATCATCCGAGGAGGAGGAGGGTGGCGTTGAGGATGAGGAGGTGACGGACCCATATAACCGATGATGAGAGGTTAGTCGACCTAATCATGAATATTTACAGCTTTTGTTTTGTTTATTGCTGTATTGTAAACTTTATAAACCTGCTTTATATGCATATAACGTTATATATTTAGGTAGATTTATATGTACAGAAGATCAGGGCTGAAATGATAACAGATGGCAAAATGTTAGGCATTTTGTTTCCCCCTTTATCTGAACTCTCATACTCATTTCAAAGAGACGGATATACTGATTTTCCAAGTGTTTATTTTGTTATATTTGATGTTTTATATGTTTATTTCTATTTATATGTTTATTTATTTCTTTATTACTTGTAAGGTTTTCTTTTGTAAACTGAGTATTCACATTGTTGTAGGGAGCCAGAGAATAACAGTTTCAGTGCCCACATTTGAATTCACTATCCATCATGTGCATATGAACAATAATCTGAACAATCTGTAATTTTTTATATGTTATTGTCATGTATGTATACAGATATGAGGATAGTGGACCCTCTACACGGAGGCCTACCCGGAGAGGGTGTGGGAGGAGGAGTCAGATGAGGTCCAGATCTCCACAGGCTCAGCCACACCATCGCTTGGAGCCCTGGAGAACTGGAAACAACCCTGAATGCCTACCTTCTGCACTGTGACATCAGCACCTCAAACCAGGTGAAGCCCATGTCCCACAAGGACTTCCAAACAGAACTGATGTCCCAGCTGTGTGGGGTGGACAGGACAGGCGTGCCCACCAAGAGAGGTGCTGACCACATTCCTGTTACCATTGCCATGGTAACAGATGCCAGCCTGAAAGCCTCACAAGGTCGCAGGATTTGCCAACGTTGCCACCAGGTGGACAATAAAAGAAATCTCACTACCTGGAAGTGCAAATCCTGCGATGTGGCGCTGTGTCTTGTTGTGGACAGAAACGGCTTAGCAGAGTGGCATAAAAAAACCCAAAAAACTATGCTCCATTGTATATAGTGTGAAATATTTGTATGTAGTTTGATTACATCTCAGTTTTACCTCTTATGTTACATTTGCACTATTTGAGACTCTGGGAACAGCTATTTGAGATTCTGGGAATGCAAAGCACTGGTGTAGCTCTGTATAATTTTGCACTTAGTTTATTTTGAAGAGTTGCAGCTGACAAGGTAAAAAACGCCTATAAATATACATGCTTTTTATTGTAAATATTTGTATATAGTGTTACTTTATTTCAGTTTTACATTTATATGTTCATATTTGCAACCTGTTTACTTTTTCAAGTTCCAAAACAGTTTGTTGAGCATGTTTGTGGTTTTTATTGTAATAAATAGTAGATTTTTTCAATTCGAATTTGATTATTTTTGTGAATTTTTGGGCCCAATGTGTTAATACAGTAGGTTAAAAGGGAAAAAATAATTATCAGGTCATATAGATGAAGTTGTACTGAAAAAAAAGATACCAAGCATGGGCATGTTAAACATTTTTTTATGTGGTATATAAAGGCAAAATCAAAAGTATTCAAAAACGGCCAAAATAGGCTCAGACTCCCAAGGGTTAATTGATGAAACTGAAACTGATGAAGTTGAGTTTATCTCTATGAAAAGTGGGCAATATTAAGTCACAATAGTTTACAAATTGCATGGAATTCACTTTATCTTGAGAGCATACAGCAGGCTGTGTTCATGTCATGTAGACATGGTATAGTTTTTTAATGTAATCTGTTCAACAGAGATGGTTGATAATTTATTTATTAACCTTTTAAATGTCCCTGACTGAGCCACACATTAATGATAGCATTGAAGTTTATCTCTTGATCTGAGCCACCGCCTACAGTATTGACCTCTCCTGGCCCATCAGAAGTCAGATCCTGTAGGATCTGTAGGGTTTTTGAATAACAGCTTCATATATTCTTCAGGTGTGTCTTCCCATCTGGCAGCAACGTGGGACTACAATTCCCTCATTCCTCACATACGATGTTCCTGTGGGCAGGAAGTAAAGCAGCAGATGGTAGAAGCGACCGCAGGTAATGAATACTGTTTAATATGTTTGATGATATGTTTGTATCAGTGTTAATATGTTAGAACTACTAAGGCCACATTTTCTGAAAATAATTTGTATGCTGGAAATTGCAACAGGTTTAAGTGTTGGCAAGTGAGATTTTAAATGGAGGTTGCAGTTTAAATTGGTTTAAGGTTGTGTACTTAAAATACCTGCAGTACCATTTAAGCAGTTACAGCAGTTGAAATGTCAATTGGACAGTTGGGGCAGGCGCGGCGTTACGGGTAGGCCTGACGGGCCTGGGCCCACCCACTTGTACATTTGGCCCACCCTAAATGACTGGGAGAACATATATTTCTTAACTTTTAATTATTAAAATCAGCATTTTAATACACCCTTAAGACAAAAACGTTTTCATTTGAAAAAAGACAACTCTTATTCGGCTATTATCACATGTGAGGTCTGGACCGATCACAACGGGCCATTAGTCGTTGCCCCAGACGCTCGCACACGTCACACTGTGGCGGTTGTTCCAGGTCAGTGTCCTGAGGAAAGTATATCATTGTCTTATTTTATACCTGCAGATGCATTTTTCATTTAAACCAGAACTTCTAGAAAATGTAGACAATATGGGAGGTAGAGCTAAATATGCCTGCCTGACTTGATTGTCTTCAGATCACCTTCACAGCAGACACAGTTAAGTTTATGAACGAACAGTGCAGCGCACCTCACTCTCTCTCCTGTTAAAAGTGATTGTAGCTCACCCACTGTTCTGATCACTCTGTTTCTCCCTGCAATCAGTTTATAGAGTAATCCAGCCAGATCAAATGGAAATGCATTACAAGGAATTAAAATGTCAGTTTTCTTAACGAATTGATGCATCAATCTACTTGATCCATAGCGAAAATATAGATATCCTGTGTCACTTGAAATAAATACATACTGCCGCGGTGAAATAATAACCTCTATAGGCACTGAAACGTCTTTAAAAAGTGTCATAACCAACTAGAAGTGCTAGTTGCTCTCCACAGCATTAAACAGTACCAGTCATTTTTGTTAAAATAAGATTACCAATTGGAAATAGTGGTAACTTTTGTAATTAAAAGGCCCACCCAAAGTTACTGTGGCCCACCCAAAATTGAAATCCTGGCGCCGTGCCTGGTTGGAGGATAAAAAGTTCAATGATGAATGGGCTTAAACCATCACTTTAAGTGTAGTGATGAAAGCAGTTGAAGATGAAATCGAAGCACCACAGATAGTTGGAATGAGTGTGCACTTTAAAAGATGACATGAACAAACTTAAACTCAAAAATGCATATTTTCCTCTGGCCTGTAGTGCTATTTATCCATCTAGATTTTTTTTTTTTTGTCTGAGTTGCAGAGTTTTGGAGATATTGGTTGCAGAGATGTCTGCCTTCTCTCCAATATAATGGGATTAATGGCATGGGGGGGACCTGGACCTCGGGAACATAGGATCCTGGGAGAGTGCATGCAGAACAGGGGAACACAGGACCTTAAGAACGTATTATCCCACCTGAAGCACCAGAGATACACTGCCTGGCCAGAAAAAAGTTGCACACTAATATTTTGTTGGACCACCTGTAGCTTTGATTGTGGCACAAATTCTCCATGCCATTGTTTCGATAAGCTTATACAACATCACAACATTTATTTCTGTCCAGAGTTTCATTAATTTTTCACCAAGATCTTGTATTGATGATGGGAGTTGGACTGCTGCATCAAGTTTTCTCCAGTACATCCCAGATATTCTCAATGGGGTTAAGGTCTTGAATTTTGGGGCCCAAACCATGTGTGAAAATGATGTCTCATGCTCCCTGAACCACTCTTTCACAATTTGAGCCCAATAAATCCTGGCATTATCATCTTAGAATATACCCGTGCCATCAGGGAAGAAAAAATCTGTTGATGGAAAAACCTGTTCACTCAGTATATTCAGGTAGTCAGCTGACCTCATTCTTTGGCCACATAACGATGCTGAACCTCAACCTGAGCAACTGAAACAACCCCAGATCATAACACTGCCCCCACAGGCTTGTACAGTAGGCACTAGGCATGATGGGTGCATCTATTCATCTGCCTCTCTTCTTACCCTGATGCGCCCATCACTCTGGAACAGGGTAAATCTGGATTCACATGACCTTTTTCCATTGCTCCAGAGTCCAATCTTTATGTTCCCTAGCAAACTGAAGCCTTTTTTTCTGATTATCCTCACTGATAAGTGTTTTTTTAAGGCTACACAGCTGTGTGGAAATGCTCTGACTTTCACCATTAAACATAGCCGTGAGTTCTACTGTTGATTTCAGAATCATAATCATAATCATAATCTTTTTTTTTTTTTTTTTTTTTTTTTTGGCGATTTGATGTCACCAAACATTTAAGTGATGTCCCATCATGATCATTCAATATTTTTTACCAACCACATTTCTTCCTTGAAGATGATGGTTCACCACTATCCTTCCAGGTTTTAATAATGTTTTGGACAGTTCTTAACCCAAATCTAGTTGTTTTCTTTGCTTGATGGAGGCCAATAATTTGACCCTTCTGAAACAGTCACATCTTTTCCACGACCACAGGATATGTCTTCTGACATGGGTGTTTAAGAAATGAGAAGCTACTCGCTGCATCAGTTATTTTTAAATAACCTGTAGCCAGCTGAAACATATTAATCACTGCAGTAATTATCCAATGGAAGATTCTGAACTATTTGATTAGTTAAATCCATGTGGTGACTTTTTGTTGACCAGCCAGTGTAGTTGAAGAGGGTGCACTGTGAATAGTGAAAATAAATTAAAGAGATGAGGAAAGAGTGCCTAATGTCACACATAATAATGCTGTAGTGAGAATAATATAATTTTATAATATTTTATAAATACTTTAAAATATTTTCTGTTTATGCTCCTTGTCTTGCTGTGCTTATTTTTATGTTTATTTATATGTTTCTATTTAATATCTTTATTATTGTTAGGGATGCACCGATACCACTTTTTTTCAGACCGAGTACAAGTACAAGTACTTACATTACTTACTTGCTGATACCGAGTACCGAATAATGCCATTAAAGTTCTTACAATAACTTTAAAAACATGTTTTATTTTCATTAGATGCTCACTTTCTAAATGTAACAAATCATTGTTACTGTTTCCTGCTACAAGTGTAATCATAGTTACTGTGCACATGACATTTTTGAGTTGTTACTTTACTGAATTTTTGTTCCTTATTAAGCTCTGTAGTTTACTGTGTACATGATATATTTCAGTATAATAATTTCACAACGTGATTATGGACTTAGAGAATTAAATTTATTGTTACAGATGGTGTTATATGATAATTATTTCATTATCATTTACAGCACTTTAACTAGTATTTTAATTAGTGTGGTATCTAAGTGTCTTCTTTGTGTCCGTCTTGCCTAAGAGCTAATTAGTTCCTACCTGCCATTGTTTATGGGGGACAGGTATGAGTGTGGTGCCATGTGCAACAGTTTTGTTTACCCCGCTGTGAGCCCCAAAGAGTGAAGTTGGGTGTACTGTGATGTCAGGCCGTTTCACTGAAGATTAAGTACACAAAGAGAAGTTGTAGCAGCTTATTACGAAGAAAAGATGGTTACAGACTGGTGGCAGCGGTGTTTTTTTCTTTGTCTCCGGATTAATTAGTCACATTCAACTACTTTACACCCGCCGGGGCTTATTGGACAGCGGCTGGCTGCGGTCTGCAGGTACACATGGATTTACATGGAATTTTATGGACAGTTTCCAAAGTCTCTGCGGTCATTAGTGGATGTTGTTGAGGACAGCAATTCCCTCACTGATGATGATGACGCGACCAAAAAAGAAGATAAGCGTCAGCAAGCGACTCTACGTCGTGTTGGTTCTTTAGATATTTGCTTGTGTGTGTTTTCGTGACGTGGTATCGAGTGTGGAGTATCGGAGTAGTTTTGTGAGTATGAGTATGAGTATGTGAGGATAGTATCGGACCGATACCCGATGCTGGTATCGGTGCATCCCTAATTATTATGCACCAAAACACCAAAATAAATTAATTGTATGTGAAAATCTACTTGGCAATAAACCTCATTCAGAAAAATATGGGAGTAATAAAAGTCAAATGATCAAATTAGAATGCAGAAAAAATAAATAAATATAATACATGAAAGTGAAAATAAAAGATGAATATAGTCTATACAGAAATTGGCTTTTAGATGAGAGTTTGGACTATGATCACATTTAGTCTCAGAATCACCTGGACTTGCTCTGCAGCCTCTCTGTGAAAGAAGCAAAGGCCTGGATCTCACTACCTGATCATCTGAAATTTACTGCAAACTTCACCACTAACCATCCTGCTTAATTCTGAAACAAACCTTTTTACCGCACTGTTTTAATTTATATCCAGAGTTTTGGCAGGTTGTCCTTTTAGTCAAATTTTGTTATGGATGATCAAACGCTTCGACATCATTTGGTAATGTATAAAGAGATCTTTCTGAGTGATACATTTCAAACTGTTGTGGTGCATCTTTACAGTTTTTCTCATTTGGCTCGAATCTCAAATGAGAATTGAAAACATTAATTTTAAATCTCTGAACAACAGGTCTGTAATTCACAGCAGATTGAAATTTATTTTTTTTTATTTAAAAAACAACAACATTGTTTATTGGGTTTTCCAACAGACCATAGTTAAACAAAGGAGCATAATGTACATGTGTACCTACAATTCAAATAGTTGGTCACAGTTATAGTCATTAGGTAATGACATTTAGAAAAGAGTCAAATAATGAAGACTCAATAATGTAACTGGAAATGCCTTAACGAGAGAAAAACAGGAGCAAAAAGTAATTGTGATGAAAAGAAAATACACACTCAAAAAACAAACAAAATTAAAGCTGCAAGCAGCGTTAAACGGGCCCTCGCGACCCCGCGCCACTCGGGGCCTGCTGCGGCCACGACCATGTTGCCAGAGCCGACTGGTAGACGAGGTGCTGAATTTTCATGCCCTACGGACACTGTAGGAAGCAATGCGGAGTTACTTCCTGTCCCCACCAGGTGGCGCTATGACTATGACTCGTGAGCGTCATGTAGATGTGTTCAGGCTGGGATTTTTATCATACATGTGAAGTTTGAAGCAGATTTGACCATTTAATCTCATGTTATAACAATTTCGTGTTTCATGGTGAGACATCAAAACTCAATGCCACGCCACACCCACACCATTCAACGCTGACCAATTCTGTTAAGAAGTTTTGGTCACACACTTGTCTATATGTTACACACCAGTTTTGAAGTCAATCGGATCATTTGTGGAGGAGGAGTTTGTTTAGCCACGGCCACTTATGAAATTAATATCAGATGCTCAGGGCGGGACCAGTGACCAACATATAAAGATTCAGGAAGATTCGACCAAGTAAACTGAAGTTATGTTCACTTCCTGTGTTTTGGCGAAACATCGACATTCACCGCGCCATCAGAGTGGAGGTGTCTTCTGAGACATCATGGTCTTCACAATATAGAATGACCAACATCAAATTTGAGTTGAATATGGTCAATGTGGTCAGAGCAGCACCTCAAAGTCTAAAGCATGGTATTTCCTGTCACCAGCAGGGGGCGCTATGACAATTACAAAATTTCTGCATGGAAACGTCTTCAGGGCGGACTATTATCAACCATGTGAAGTTTGGTGCAGATCGGAGCATTTATGCAAAAGTTATAGCAATTTAATGTTGCATGGCGAGACATCAAAATTCGCCGCCACCTCACAGCCACACCCTTCAACGTGAGCAAAATCTTTTGATAACTTTTGATCACAACGTTGTCTAGATGGCACACAGACATTGTGAAGCAGTTTGGATAAGTATGTGGGAGAAAGAGCTGCTTGAATATGCATGGCGATGGATCAAAGATGGCGGCGCCATAGCAGCCACACCCATGAACATAGAAAAAAGCTTTTAATAACTTTTGATCAGTATAGTCTCTGGATGATGTGAAAGAAATTTGAAGTGGATTGGACAAAATCCCTAGGACGAGTTCGTTCAAATACAACGTGAGATAATCACGCCAAAATGACACGTGAAAATCAAAATGACCGACTTCCTGTTTGGAGTAGACCAATGGTGTAAGAGACTTTTCTGTTCGTCTGGACAAGTTACACATGTGTACCAATTTTCATCTTCCTACTCCAAAAAACACCCCTATGGGGAGGGGTTTTTGAAAATTTCAAGGGGGCGCTATAGAGGCATTTTGCCCCGCCCATGGGCGACGCCCATATCACATGTAAGAGGTTGCCATCCTTGACCAGTGTATCAATTTTCATGATGATACGAGGTCATTAAAGCCATCAAAACGGCAAACGTAATTTCATGGCGAAGGATCGATATTCGCCACGCCGCCACACGGACGCCATTACTCGTACCTTCACAGCGTTCATGATGTAGCTTCACCAACTTGTTCTGCATGTTTTAGAAGTGGAATGAAGTTGATGGGGTCAACTATGTGGCATCAGTACATGTTAAAGTAAACACTGGTCATTTCCATCATCAAAAATGGCAGCGCCATAGTGGCCACGCCCATTGACATAGAAAAAAGCTTTTAATAACTTTTGATCAGCATAGTCTCTGGATGATGTGAAAGAAATTTGAAGTGGATTGGACAAAATCCCTAGGAGGAGTTCGTTCAAATACAACGCGTGGAAATCACGCCAAAATGACACAAAAAATCAAAATGGCCGACTTCCTGTTTGGAGTAGACCAATGGTGTAAGAGACTTTTTTGTGCGTCTGGACAAGTTACACATGTGTACCAATTTTCATCTTCCTACTCCAAAAAAATCCCTATGGAGAGGGGTTTTTGAAGATTTCAAGGGGGCGCTATAGAGGCATTTTGCCCCGCCCATGGGCGACGCCCCATCACATGTAAGAGGTTGCCATTCTTGACCTGTCTATCAATTTTCATGATGATATGACTTCATTAAAGACATCAAAAGGGCAAATGTAATTTCATGGCGAAGGATCGATAGTCGCCGCGCCCCACACGGACGCCGTTACTCGTAGCTTCACGGCCTTCATGATGTCGCTTCACCAACTTGTTCTGCATGTTTTAGAAGTAGAATGAAGTCGATGGGGTCAACTATGTGGCATCAGTACATGTTAAAGTAAAAACAGGTCATTTCCTGTTACCACCGGGGGATGCTATGAGTTAGGTTGAAAGTCAATATTTGGATACGTTCAGGGCGGCGCCCTCATCATCTCCAGCAAGTTTTGAAAGCTGTAACCATGAAGTATGTGGGCGTGACAGCCGTTCGAAGCGAAACGGCACACTTCAAAACAGTCGCCAAAGTTTGTCGAGCCCTAGCAGCCACGCCCTTTGACCTACAGAAATTCTTTTAATAGCTTTTGATCTGCATGGGGTCATGATGACGTGTACCAAATTTGAAGACGATTGGATGAAATCCCTAGGACGAGTTCGTTCAAATGCAAGTAGTGGAAATCGCAAAAAAAGGCCAAAATCGGCCCCTTTTTTGACCCTTCAAATGAAAATGGCCGACTTCCTGTTGACATTTCACCATGACGTCAAGAGACTTTTTTGTGCGTCTTGGCATGATAAATGTGTGTACCAAATTTTGTGATCCTACGACAAATAAACCCCAATGTGGAGGGTCTTTTGAAAGTTTGTAGGGGGCGCTATTTCGCCATTTCGCCTCAACCTTGTGCGCGCATCCCAAAATATCGAATTTCGGATCCGGCCGGACGACTTTGCAAAGTTTCGGGAGTTTTTGAGCATGGGAAAGGGGCGAAATTGGGGCTTGAAAAGTGTAAAGAATAATAAACAATTAAAGCTGCAAGCAGCGTTGAACGGGCCCTCGCGACCCCGCGCCACTCGGGACCTGCTGCGGCCACAACCACGTGGCCAGAGGCTGACTGGCACACAAGGTGCTGAATTTTCACCCCCTACGGACACTGTAGGAAGCAATGCAGTGTTACTTCCTGTCCCCACCAGGTGTTCGCTATGACTATGACTCGTGAGCGTCATGTAGATGTGTTCAGGCTGAGACTTTTATCATACATGTGAAGTTTGGAGCAGATTTGACCATTTAAACTCATGTTATAGCAATTTCGTGTTTCATGGCGAGACATCAATAAGTCAATGCCACGCCACACCCACACCATTCAACGCTGACCAATTCTGTTAAGAAGTTTTGGTCACACACTTGTCTATATGGTACACACCAGTTTTGAAGTAAATCGATCATTTGTGGAGGAGGAGTTTGTTTAGCCACGCCCACTTATGAAATTAATATCATATGCTCAGGGCGGGACCAGTGACCAACATATAAAGATTCAGGAAGATTTGACCAAGTAAACTGAAGTTATGTTCACTTCCTGTGTTTTGGCGAAACATCGACATTCGCCGCGCCATCAGGGCAGCAGTGTCTTATGAGACATCATGGTCTTCACGATATAGCATGACCAACATCAAATTTGAGTTGAATATGGTCAATGTGGTCAGAGCAGCACCTCAAAGTCTAGAACATGGTATTTCCTGTCACCAGTAGGGGGCGCTATGACAATTACAAAATTTCTGCATGGAAACGTCTTCAGGGCGGGACTATTATCAATCGTGAAGTTTGGTGCAGATCGGAGCATTTATGTAAAGTTATAGCAATTTCATGTTTCATGGCGAGACATCAAAATTCGCCGCAACCTCACAGCCACACCCTTCAACGTAAGCAAAATCTTTTGATAACTTTTGATGACAACGTTGTCAAGATGGCACACAGACATTTTGAAACAGTTTGGATGAGTATGTGGGAGAGAGAGCTGCTTGAACATGCATGGCGATGGATCAAAGATGGCGGCGCCATAGCAGCCACGCCCATCGACATAGAAAAAAGCTTTTAATAACTTTTGATCAGCATAGTCTCAGGATGATCTGAAAGAAATTTGAAGTGGATTGGACAAAATCCCTAGGAGGAGTTCGTTCAAATACAAGGTGTGGTAATCATGCCATAATGACACGTGAACATCAAAATGGCCGACTTTCTGTTTGGAGTAGACCAATGGTGTAAGAGACTTTTCTGTTCGTCTGGGCAAGTTACACATGTGTACCAATTTTCATCTTCCTACTCCAAAAAAACCCGTATGGGGAGAGGTTTTTGAAAATTTCAAGGGGGTGCTATAGAGGCATTTTGCCCCGCCCATGGGTGACGCCCATATCACATGTAAGAGGTTGCCATCCTTGACCAGTCTATCAATTTTCATGATGATATGAGTTCATTAAAGCCATCAAAACGGCAAACGTACTTTCATGGCGAAGGATCGATATTCGCCACGCCGCCACATGGACGCCACTACTTGTACCTTCACAGCGTTCATGATGGAGCTTCACCAACTTGTTCTGCATGTTTTAGAAGTGGAATGAAGTTGATGGGGTCAACTATGTGGCATCAGTACATGTTAAAGTAAACACTGGTCATTTCCATCATCAAAAATGGCGTGCCATAGCGGCCACGCCCATTGACATAGAGAAAAGCTTTTAATAACTTTTGATCAGCATAGTCTCTGGATGATGTGAAAGAAATTTGAAGTGGATTGGACAAAATCCCTAGGAGGAGTTCGTTCAAATACAACGCGTGGAAATCACGCCAAAATGACAGGAAAAATCAAAATGGCCAACTTCCTGTTTGGAGTAGAGCAATGGTGCTAAAGACTTTTTTGTGCGTCTGGACAACTTACACATGTGTACTAATTTTCATCTTCCTACTCCAAAAAAACCCCTATGGGGAGGGGTTTTTGAAGATTTCAAGGGGGCGCTATAGAGGCATTTTGCCCCGCCCATGGGCGACGCCCCATCACATGTAAGAGGTTCCCATTCTTGACCTGTCTATCAATTTTCATGATGATATGACTTCATTAAACACATCAAAAGGCCAAACGTAATTTCATGGCGAAGGATCGATAGTCGCCGCGCCGCCACACGGACACCATTACTCGTAGCTTCACGGCCTTCATGATATCGCTTCACCAACTTGTTCTGCATGTTCTAGAAGTGGAATGAAGTTGATGGGGGTCAACTATGTGGCATCAGTACACGTTAAAGTAAAAACAGGTCATTTTCTGTTACCACCGGGGGGCGCTATGAGTTAGGTGGAAAGTCAATATATGGTTATGTTCATGGCGGCGCCCTCATCATGTCCAGCAAGTTTGAAGCTGTTACGATGAAGTATGTGGGCGTGACAGCCGTTCGAAGCAAACGGCGCGCTCCAAAACAGTCGCCAAAGTTTGTCGAGCCCTAGCAGCCACGCCCTTTGACCTACAGAAATTCTTTTAATAACTTTTGATCAGCATGGGGTCATGATGACGTGTACCAAATTTGAAGACGATTGGATGAAATCCCTAGGACGAGTTCGTTCAAATGCAAATAGTGGAAATCGCAAAAAAAGGCCAAAATCGGCCCCTTTTTTGACCCTTCAAATCAAAATGGCCGACTTCCTGTTGACATTTCACCACGACGTTAAGAGACTTTTTTGTGCGTCTTGGCATGATAAATAGTGTTACCAAATTTCGTGAGCCTACGACAAATAAACCCCAATGCGGAGGGTCTTTTGAAAGTTTGTAGGGGGCGCTATTTCGCCATTTCGCGTCAAACTTGTGCGCGCATCCCAAAATATCGAATTTCGGATCCGGCCGGACGACTTTGCAAAGTTTCGGGAGTTTTTGAGCATGGGAAAGGGGCGAAATTGGGGCTTGAAAAGTGTAAAGAATAATAAATAATAAACAGCGCGATTTCAAGAGGGTCCTCGTCAGACGACTGCGTCGTCGCTCGGGCCCTAATTAAAGCTGCAAGCAGCGTTGAACGGGCCCTCGCGACCCCGCGCCACTCGGGGCCTGCTGCGGCCACGACTATGTGGCCAGAGGCCGTCTGGTAGACGAGGTGCTGAATTTTCACCCCCTACAGACACTGTAGGAAGCAATGCAGTGTTACTTCCTGTCCCCACTAGGTGGTGCTATGACTATGACTTGTGAGCGTCATGTAGATGTGTTCAGGCTGGGACTTTTATCATACATGTGAAGTTTGAAGCAGATTTGACCATTTAATCTCATGTTATAACAATTTCGTGTTTCATGGCGAGACATCAAAAGTCAATGACACGCCACACCCACACCGCTCAACGCTGACCAATTCTGTTCAGAAGTTTTGGTCACACACTTGTCTATATGCTACACACCAGTTTTGAAGTCAATCAGATCATTTGTGGAGGAGGAGTTTGTTTAGCCACGCCCACTTATGAAATTAATATATGCTCAGGTCAGGACCAGTGACCAACATATAAAGATTCAGGAAGATCTGACCAAGTAAACTGAAGATATGGTCACTTCCTGTGTTTTGGCGAAACATCGACATTCGCCGCGCCATCAGGGCGGCAGTGTCTTATGAGACATCATGGTCTTCACAATATAGCATGACCAACTTCAAATTTGAGTTGAATATGGTCAATGTGGTCAGAGCAGCACTTCAAAGTCTAAAACATGGTATTTCCTGTCACCAGCAGGGGGCGCTATGACAATTACAAAATTTCTGCATGGAAACGTCTTCAGGGCGGGGCTATTATCAACCATGTGAAGTTTGGTGCAGATCAGAACATTTATGCAAAAGTTATAGCAATTTCACGTTTCATGGCGAGACATCAAAATTTGCCGCCACCTCACGGCCACACCCTTCAACGTGAGAAAAATCTTTTGATAACTTTTGATCACAACCTTGTCTAGATGGCACACAGACATTTTGAAGCTGTTTGGATGAGTATGTGGGAGAGAGAGCTGCTTGAATATGCATGGCGATGGATCAAAGATGGCGGCGCCATAGCAGCCACGCCCATCGACATAGAAAAGAGCTTTTAATAACTTTTGATCAGCATAGTCTCAGGATGATGTGAAAGAAATTTGAAGTGGATTGGACAAAATCCCTAGGAGGAGTTCGTTAAAATACAACGTGTGGTAATCACGCCATAATGACACGGGAAAATCAAAATGGCCGACTTCCTGTTTGGAGTAGACCAATGGTGTAAGAGACTTTTCTGTTCGTCTGGACAAGTTACACGTGTACCAATTTTCATCTTCCCACTCCAAAAAAACCCCTATGGGGAGGGGTTTTTGAAAATTTCAAGGGGGCGCTATAGAGGCATTTTGCCCCGCCCATGGGTGACACCCCTATCAGATGTAAGAGGTTGCCATCCTTGACTGGTGTATCAATTTTCATGATGATATGACTTCATTAAAGACATCAAAACGGCAAACGTAATTTCATGGCGAAGGATCGGTATTCGCCACGCCGCCACACGGACGCCATTACACGTACCTTCACAGCGTTCATAGTGTAGCTTCACCAACTTGTTCTGCATGTTTTAGAAGTGGAATGAAGTTGATGGGGTCAACTATGTGGCATCAGTACATGTTAAAGTAAAAACAGGTCATTTCCTGTTACCACCGGGGGGCACTGTGGTTTAGGTGGAAAGTCAATATATGGTTACGTTCAGGGTGGCGCCCTCATCATGTCCAGCAAGTTTGAAGCTGTAACGATGAAGTATGTGGGCGTGACAGCCGTTCGAAGCGAAACGGCGCGCTCCAAAACAGTCAGCCAAAGTTTGTCGAGCCCTAGCAGCCACGCCCTTTGACCTACAGAAATTCTTTTAATAACTTTTGATCTGCATGGGGTCATGATGACGTGTACCAAATCTGAAGACGATTGGATGAAATCCCTAGGACGAGTTCGTTCAAATGCAAGTAGTGGAAATTGCAAAAAAAGGCCAAAATCGGCCCCTTTTTTGACCCTTCAAATCAAAATGGCCGACTTCCTGTTGACATTTCACCACGACGTTAAGAGACTTTTTTGTGCGTCTTGGCATGATAAATATGTGTACCAAATTTTGTGAGCCTACGACAAATAAACCCCAATGCGGAGGGTCTTTTGAAAGTTTGTAGGGGGCGCTATTTCGCCATTTCGCATCAACCTTGTGCGCGCATCCCAAAATATCGAATTTCGGATCCGGCCGGACGACTTTGCAAAGTTTCGGGAGTTTTTGAGCATGGGAAAGGGGCGAAATTGGGGCTTGAAAAGGGTAAAGAATAATAAATAATTAAACACGCGGATTTTCAAGAGGGTCCTCGTCGGACGACGTTGTCGTCGCTCGGCCTACGCCGACAGGCCTAATCAAAACAGTCACGATTTCAAGAGGGTCCTCGTCGGACGACGTTGTCGTCGCTCGGGCCCTAATAATAACAACAACAATGTGATAAATGTTTGATTGATTAAGTGAGTTATAATAATCCACAGTAGAAGGTGCAGCAGTGATCAGTGATCCATGCGCGGCCACAGTCCATGGGAATCTGCAGGATGACAAAGCAGAAAGATTCCGGGGAAGGAATCAAGTCAGTAACAGGCATTAATGGAACATAAACATCTGGGGAGAGAGATGAAGAAAGTGGCTGTGGCTTCGGTCTCTGCAGATATAATTTACGCAACCTAGGAACTTTCTTGTTCCAGATATATTCCAAAATTAGACTAGAACTAGAATGTCTAATTTATGGAAAAGGCACGGAGAGAGAAAAATCAGTATGCACTGAAAAAGATAGGAGAACCGTGGGAAGATATTCATTTTCACAAATTTAATTCTTGCAGCTAAAGATAAATTAAGCACTGACCATTATTAATATTTGACCAAATTATTTAAGAGTGACAAGGACAGCAGGCACAGACAGGAAACAGACAGGTCGGAAATCTAGAAAAGCAGGTCATCTGCATAAAGACAGACCTTCAGTTCTGTACCATAATTGCATATACCTGTAATATAGAGGTTAGACTGTAATGCTACAGACAGGGGTTCAATGGCTATTGCAAAAAGAAGAGGGCTCAAAGGACAACCCTGTCTGGCTGAATGAGAGAGGCGAAAGTAGTCAGAATGAGTATTAGCTTGTGGTGATGAATAAAGCAACTTAATCCAAGAAATAAAAGTCTTCTTAAAGCCACATTTCTCTAAATTACAAAAAAGATAATCCCACTCCACTCTATCAGATGCTTTTTCTCCGTCTAATGATATCAAGGCTTCTTCAATGTGGTGGTAGAGGGGTTTTATATAGTATTAAAAAAGACATATAAGGTTGGAGAAGGAGTGCCGATTCAGAATAAACCCAGTTTGATCTGGTGAGATAATAGACAGGAGAACAGACACCAGGCGTTTAGGCTAATAGTTTGAGCAATATTGAGATCAACATTAAGCAAAGTTATTGGCTGATGTAAAGTACAGGTCAAATGATCTTTGCCTTTTTTCAGAGATACATGTCTGATTAAGAGTTTGGGGGAGGCAGCCAAAGTGAAATGATTTATTGAACATATCAAGTAATATGGGAGCCAATTTATGACAAAATTTCTTAGAACTCAGTAACTGTCTGGACCTGGGCTCCTCCCACTTTGTAATGAAGCTATGGCAGCATTTAGTTCTGCGATAGTAATTGGTTCCTCTAATTTCTTAGCCACAGCATGTTCAACAGATCAAAAAAACTATCAAAATTAGGAGGGGCAGTATTATGATCAAATGAATAAAGAGGAATGTAAAATTCCTTAAATACCTTATTAATTTCCAAAGAGTCTGTTGTTATGCGTGTGTCTGTTCGAATCTGAGGGATTTAATGGGAAAAAAAGCCTGACGCGACTGGTGCTGACCGGTGTGCCAAAACTTTGTTGGCTTTGTCACCATGCTCAAAGAACTTAGATCTAGTCTGAAGCAGGAGTTCACTGGAATGATGATGTGTAGATCTGACCTGTAACTATGATATATCTACAGTTAGGATCCGATATTGTGTTTGAATGTATAAAGGGAACAGATGTATGCAGTAGGATAGCTGCCCCTTTAGATTTACTTTGAAATGAGGGGAGGTAGACCTGGCCTACCCATCTATTCTTCAGTTTAAGATGATCTGTAACTTTAAGGTCAGCTTCTTTTAAATAAATAATTTGTGCCTGCAGATGGTGGAGATAGTGGAGAACTTTACTGTGTTTAATAGGATTAGGATTAAGTCTTTTACAAATCAATCTAGCAAATGTAATATTGTCCCCAGTAGCTGTAAACCTCAGACTGGTGTGAAAATACACAGAAGAACACAAAAACCAACAAACCGGAATAACCCTCCCACCCCCCTCCCATATTAGCAGAAGCATCCCTCCAAACGCGTGTAACCCACCCACATAGTACCAACAAACACTCTCGCCAAGGAGCAAAACCAAACTGAACTTACTAACAGCTACTTTTGGCGTACTCAAATGAGTCAGTAGAAGCACTTTTTAAACAAAAACATAACAAAAATTCAGGCAAAATTCAAATTGATATTAAATATACTTCAACAATCCTGTAAACCATGTTAAAAGCTTGCTAAGCAAGTGACAAGAAAACAGAAGTAAAAATACATAAACTGAGAGAAAAGTGCAAAACTAGCAATACAAATATGTAGCACTGGGCTTTATCAAAAGGCATCTGTGGTATGTAAACAGTGGTCTTATGCCAAAAACTCCACAGAGGTAAACTTACTCCTTGAACATAAAACGTGTAAACAACTTATCACATCGAGTAATGTTAATCTGCAAGTTAGGCCTCACTAAACCAGCCAATAAATCAAAATACCGACTGTTGTATAGTAAACTTTAGCAAAGGAGAGCCAGAGGCTTACAAATATCTTTACTAGTACCTGAGTAGGACGTGAACCGTGCAGTCCTCTCAGTTTGACCACTGTGTAGTGCCTAGGTCGGCAATTAGCGGCCCCTGGGCCACATGTGGCCCGCAAGCAAAAACATCTGGCCCGTGAGATTGTTTGAACTAGAGAATGAAAATAAAAAAATAAATTATACTTTTCAAAAATCGGACTGACAGTCTCAAAAAAGCTCTTTATTTGGAAACTTCATTTTTCAGAACAGAAACATTTCAATCGATCTAAATTCTTATTTGTTATATCTGGATACGAGGGTGAATAAGCGCATCAGCAAGGTGCAGCGTGGACGCTCAACATGCAAAAAACAAATGACGTCAGCGGACAGCGCCTGGTGCTGAAATTCCAATAGTCTCTAAAACACAAGTTGTCACTCAAACAACGGACATAGGCGTCATATTATTGTGAAAATTAAAACACTTCTTTCAAACAGGCCAGACATCAAACAGGTATATACGTAGGAACAGAAATGTGAGTAGCACGAGTTTCAAACATAGCGTGCGTGTTATTTAGGCCTTTATATGACTGTGATGGCACAACAAATATAAACCGATAACAATGCATTGCACTGTCGGAAGCAAATTGGAGCAAATCAGAGCAAAAAGACAACTTCGTTAAAGATCAGGCAGGTGGGCTTTGCATTAATAAAACTGGGCAGGATGAATGCATAGTTCTCTGTCCATTCATCATGAAAGATCCTGTTTTCACTGCTAACTTTTCTCTTTAGATTTTTTGATAGTGCCATTTTTCGCAGCTAACAGCAACACGTGGAAATGTGTGTGTGGGGTGGTTGTTGTTGTTTTTTAACAAACGTGCAGATAATTAATATGGCCCCCAATGGCCAGTCAGCAAATTTAACCTACATCAGCCAGCTTGAATGTCTCAGTACGTCTGTTCTGTCATTTCACGAGCGCCTATCATTTTCATCCTCCCCTATTAATTCAATAAATTAGCCATTGTTATGGTTGTGGCCCGCCATGTAATGGCTTGGAAAAAATCTGGCCCGAGGCCAAACTTAATTGCCGACCCCTGGTGTAGTGTAATGTGAAGCGTAGTGGGGAAGATTAGTCCAAACTTGACATAAGGGCAGGAATGGAAGTCCCTCTTAACGGGGGTGAAAGCAGCTCGCTTCTTAGCCGCCGTCAGAGTGAAGTCTGGGAAGATGGAGATCTTGCAACTGCTGTGATGAAGAGGCGATAGTTCACTTGAACAGCTGTAGGATTTGGTTCTGGACCAGGAAGGGGTTCACCTTAATAACGAGTGGCTGTGGGGGCTCCTGTGGGGTCTGGCATGTAGGGAATGATGAGCCCGGTCCAAAACAGGTTTATTGTCCAGCCAAAATCCATTAGGAATTGGGCCATGAACTCTGTTGGATAAGGACTCTCAGTGCCCTCCAGCAAGCCCACCAGTCACACATTGTTCCACCTTGAACAACCCTCCATGTCCTCGCATTTCTTCGTCAGGGAGTCAACTTGAGTTGTTAGTATAGCAGCCTTCACCTGGAGATTGGCCAGCTGGCTAGCATGCTCTATAGCCGAGCGCTCGAGGTCCGCCACAGTCTCACACTGAGCAAAAAGTTTACTTTCCATAAGATAAGATAAGATAAGATAAGATATTCCTTTATTAGTCCCAAAGGTCCATACATTTCCAGTATTACAGCAGCAAAGTGGATAGCAAAAACAGTGAAACATCAATAAAAAGACAATAAATAGCAAACAAGCAATATAAACAAGGAAATATAGAAAAATATGAACAATTTAAACAAGAGGAAATACAGAAAAATAGCAACATAAACACAGGGAAATATAAAATATAAGAATGGTAACAGTACAGTGTTTTCAAATTTACACCATGGCACAGAGGAAATACTGATACTGCACATTGAAAATAAGAGATTCGCCAGGTACTGATATTGCACATTGGATGATAATACACCTGACTGGAATATTGATATTGCACATAGGAATAATAATACACCTGACTGAAAGATTGATATTGTACCTTGAACCTTGAATTCACCTGAGCTAAAAGAGAGCCATTATGTTGGGATTAATCCACCGTTTATTGTTGGAAAAACACCACACACTCCTTGTGGGTACGGTGTTTTCCACACAGAAGTTAATACAATCAGCTATGCGATGTGAGAGACTATCGATGTCCTCTCCATCAGAATCACAAAATTCCTCCCACACAGTTGTGTTGAAACAGTCCTTCAGAGCCTCATCAGTCTTGTCGGACCATCTCTTCACTGTGCGGGACACAGCCGGTTGCCTGTGCACGAGAGGTTTGTACACAGGCAGGAGATGAACCAGGTTGTGGTCAGATCTTCCTAGGGGAGGGAGGGGAGATGAAGTGTATACCTTCTTGGTGTTGGCATAACACAAATCCAGTATCTTATTGTCTCTGGTGCAGCATGTGATGTACTGGGTGAATGTGGGCAGAGTGAAGGATGGAGAGGCATGATTGAAGTCCCCAGAGATAAGAAGGAGGGCCTGTGGGTGCTCTGTCCGCAGCCAGCTTGTGACAGAGTGGAGAACATCACAGGCTGCATCAGCGTTAGCAGAGGGGGGAATATGTGCAGCTATTGCGATAACATGCGAGAATTCCCATGGCAAGTAATATGGCCTCATGCTAACGGCTAACAGTTCAATGTCCCTGTAGCAGAGTTGTTCTTTAATAGTGATGTGCCCAGAATTACACCATCTATCATTCACAAACACTGCCAGCCCTCCTCCTTTCCTCTTACTGCTGTCCCTCGTCCTGTCCACCCACAGCTGCTTGAAGCCGTCCAGGTCCGCAGCCGTGTCTGGAGTCAGCGTAGTCAGCCATGTTTCCGTAAACATGATGCTGCATGCTTGGTCCCTCTGGTGGTGGGTCAGCGCCGCTAACTCGTCCATCTTACTGGGAAGAGATCTTACATTCCCCATGATGATGGATGGGAGGACAGGTCTGTATCTCCTCCTCCCGGCGCGGTGATCAGCTCCAGCACGGCGCCCCCGTCTCCTCCTCTTCAGCTCGAGGGGGAATGTCGGGTCCCTCGTGGGGCAGCACTGCGGTGCTACATAGCGCCAACAGCTGATCCCTACTGTAAACAATAGGGCCATGGCTGCGTATGGGGTCCCCAGACACAGTCGAAAATGTGAAAAAAACAAAAGAAAGACCAGAATAAACATGGCGGGTTTGGTCTCCATAGTGCACTGATCAATTAAAGAACACAAATGCATAAGAATATTAAAAAAGAAGAAACTAGAATGGAAAAAGCTCAACAGTGAGCGTGAGCTGCTGTAAGAAGCTGCCACTAGTGCGGCACCATTTTGGCCATCAGCGAGCCATAGGCTCCAAAGCAGCGGATATTTCTCTCCTGACGGTCTCTGAAATGACAGTGTTGAATTTGGAGATAATATATACACGTATCTTGTCCATCATCATTCTAATGTTTGCCAGAAGAGCCTTGCCAGTGTCCGACTGTGGTGGAAACTCCGCTCGGGTCAGGTGATAGTCGGAGCTTGGTGCAGCCTGTTTTAGCTGTGTCTAGTTTAGCTCGGCCCGTCATCTTATTTATTGTACTTAGTTGGCAGAAGCTAGTATCATCAGATATAAGTGGTTATAAAGCCTAGACCCTAGAGACCATGGGATAAAAGTCTTGCAAAAGGATATAGTAAAAAGTCACATTTCAGGGAGCTGCCACAAAGCACATCTTACATCCTCACCACTCAGCAGCCCTGGTGCAGACTGAAATTTCTTATTCATTCAAGCAATCAATCAGTTAGGACTGTTTCCAAAAAAAGCCGTAACGATTGAGAAAAACTGTAATGTTATCCTTTTTCAGATCCATCTACCAGAAGATTCGTGAGTATGAGGTTCTGGACAAGAGGAAGACAGTAACAGCTCTGAGGGCAGGGGAGGACAGAGCCATACTGCTGGGCCTCAGCATGGTCTTCATCTCTGTCATGATGTACTTTGTCCTGGGGATCACGATACTGCGCTCTTACTCTGACAGGTAACAACAGGCCACAGACCCACTTACAGCACAGATTGTTTCAGTTCAGAAAACATAATTCAGTTATTTTGTGTGATCTCTTGTGATTATTGATTTGAAACTTTCATCTGTATACAACTAACTACCCACTGAACCCACAGCAAGTGTGTTCTCAGCATACACTGGAAATAAGTGTTCTTTCTCTGCAGTGTATGGACGGGTGAGGCAAGCTGCACCATCGTGAACTCCACCATCGTGTGGGATGTAAACTGTTCATACAGCTGTGGAGCGGAGTGCTGGAAGAGTTCCCGTTACCCCTGTCTGCAGGTTTATGTCAGCCTCAACTCTTCAGGGAAAGTGATGCGACTGCTGCACACTGAGGAGACACAGGACAGCAATCCAGAGGTACTCCACCACTGATTCCTGATCCCTCCCGCTCTAACTGCTGTAATTTGGATTTAGTGGAGAGGATGAATCAGGTTTTTTTTTCATTTGCATTGTGGCACATTGACCGGACCCAAATGCTTTTTCATAGTATGTCAGTTATGAAATGCACCTTGGCAACAGCTACATATACCCATGCAAGTTGCAGGCAGCTAAAATCCCCACACATACACTTGTATTGCATTATGTAGTATCTTTAATTTTAGAAATTAAAACAACAAGATTTTTTTTGTCAAGATGTTTCTAAGTGCAGTAAACCTGTTGAAAAAGCATTCAGGTATGGAGTATTTTACTTGGACTGACAAATGAATTTTCCATTTTAGGCCAGTATGGGTTCAATATAGCACAGACACAATACTTGGTTAAATGTACCCAGTCCCACTGGACAGAAGACCACCCAACAGAAGGATGTGACCTCTCTGTCCCCATACTATATCAATTTTTATTGTTTTTTAGTGTGTAGAAAAACATTACCAGAGTTTAGAGTGAGATCAATAAATCAGGTCGATCTGTTGGGCTAATAACAGCTTGGATTTTGTCCTGTTGGACATCTAATAGGATTGCTCCTCCTAAAAGACCACATATGTGTCGACTGAAATACTCTTTAAGACCATTACATTTACATTTTTGTTTAGTTGGTTTAGTTGTTTGCTGATTGTTACATTTAAAAAATGTTTTTGCAAACTTGAACATGTTAACTTAAATTTTGTAATATCAGAATTAGCTTAATACAAATGCTGAAAATACTGAAATCTTAAAATATTTAGTCAGGGAGTACATTTAATTTTTTTCTTAAATCAAAAGTTGTTTTTGAATTATTTTAATGATTACCTGATTTTTAATGTAGATATTGCAAATATTTAAAGTTAAAGTAAGTCAACTGGTTACATCCTGGCAAAGATTCACGAGAAACACTTGTCCAGCTTCATCTACACTTGCTCACTGTGCATTTATTATATTCTTTGAATCAAAGTAAGTTAATATCCTATGTTCCATCCACACAGGTGTTTTCACTTTGCTTGATTAGACTGATCAGACTGTTCTCAGGACAATTTGAGTGTAGACAGACTTTGCCTGATACAGTCAGTCTTTTCTCAGGATACATGATGACTTTTCGCAACAGGAAAAGGAAAGATGTTACTAATAATATTAACAATGGTCCCTCTCAGTTTAAGTGTCTGTGTCACAAGCATGCTGAGGACCAGTGCTCTGGTGTGGGTTGCACACTCTGGTGCCAGTGCTCTGGTGCAGTCTTTGGTAAGCCTGGTCCTAAATGCTAAGTCAGTGTTAGTTAAGACCGAAATTTTGAATGGACTTAACATCAGCTACATCAACCAGATTTAAGCTGAGTCTAACTTATGCCCAGTCTTGGCAAAACGTGTCATCTAAACGCCCACAAGACTATGGCGTTTGTCCAGCATCATGAGTTGCTAGGATACATTGTTAACAATATTTTGCTGTCTTCCTGATCTGTAGTTAATGATTTCTGATTTGCGAAATGTTATAGAGAATCTGAGGTTAAAAAAAGGCTATTTCATCTCACATTAGGTAAGAAAACTTTGAGAGCTGTGCAGCCAGCACAAGAAAATGTTGACTGCCAAGATGTCCAATGTAATAACAATTGAAAATCAGTCAACTTGGAAACAAATAATGGCAGCCAAAAAGTGTTTGTTCTGATCAAATACATAGACAGATGTTAGTGAGTACACTTTTAAACTGTCTATCATTCAACTAGTTGAGTGTGATATGAACCCTGTGGATACTCATTAGTAGCTGCAATATTGCCATACTCCCTTAAAAAAATGTGCAATTTTGGGAGTTGCTGGGTGAGGAGCAACTTACTGAAGTTTGTGAAACATTGTCTTTTACAAATTATATATATAATTATTATAATTATTATATAATTATTTAGATCTTCTTGTAAATTCTGAAAATGGTATTTAATTCTTATGTCTGATGTTATGTCTGACTGAATATCATTGATTTCCCACCTGTATTGCTTTTCATTTCTACACAGTTACAGTATATTGAATAACACTTCTCTTTGAGGTTTCATGGCACAGAATAGAAGATATTTGTGACTAGAGTCTGTATATCTGTGTAAATCAGTCAAGACTTTGACTTAACAGCTGCTTCTGACTAGGTGTAAGATTTACACCCCATCTTAACAAGAAGGATGAAGAGTAGATGGTGCAACCATCATAACTATTAGGTTGGAATGCCAAGTTAAGAACAACATAGCTTAAGACCAGGCATAAATCTTATTGGTTCAACTGGCCCCTTGACCTTATCATTAATAATATTATTTACACCTGTGTTTTTCCTACTGTGATGTGTCATTTCTTTGCTGAAACACAGATGTTAGTAATGATAATAATTAAGGTTTTGTTCCATTCAAGTCAGTCAGATTCAGGGTGCTGCTCTTAATAAAGAGGCTCTGCTACATTAAATTGAACCTTAATTGTTGGCACTGGTAATACCAGTGTTTACTATTTCATATTAACATGACTGCTGTGAAAGAGGTCTACTGACATCTCCCTCACTCTCCTGAACGTTTTTTTGTGTTTTTTTTTTTTTTTTTTTTGTCCATACAACTTTAAACTGAGCAGAGGTGTAACCAATCAGAACAAACTAAAACATGTTTGGGTAGGGAGAAGAATAAACTACAGTATTTTTTTCTACAATAATTTATGTTTAACTTAAGATGCTTCACACAGTGCATCACATACATACCTATACCTAAACTCAGTTGCCAGTTTATGAGGCACACCTAGCTTAAAGTGTAACACAGCAGACTGCACTAGTTTTAGGTGGTTGTATCCAATAAACTGGCAACTGAGTGTAGATGAGGAAAAAACACTATTCGATGCATGTTTATCACAGACAATTATCCAGCTCATCAAAACATTGCTGTGTTTTTTAGCACATGGGAATTAAAGTAATTCATTGACTGAGGAAAGTCTATTTCTCTGTCTTCATTTATTCTCGATTTTTGATCTGTAAATGAAATTTAGTTATCCACTACTCATATATGCAATAAAAAAGAGGAACCATATAAAAATACTTTACACTTTGGAGTGAAACACATATTTCTCTATGTATGTATCTATGAATAAAAATGTAAGTTTGTAAATGTAAGTCATACTTACATTTACAAAGAATCTGTTGCTTCTCATATTGCTTGGCCGCCTAAAGCTGTTATTAAAATTTAAGGGATAGTTTGTGATGCTACAGTGACTCATTTTCATAGCTGACTGCTTTTGATTGGTTTCCGAGGAACAAGTATATAAATTACTAATGTCTTAATTATCTCAGAAAAGTTATAATGGCAAATCACTCATTTGAAATGAGCTCTTTACACAGTTACATATTCCATATGTACAGGGACTGACCCTGCGGGGGCAGCTGACATGGTTATTTCTTTAAGACACACCACTACATGGCCCATGCACAGTTTTAAAAGGATCAGGTGTGCATGCATTGACTGATTTCCACTGTGGTGGAGACATGAGAGCAGATGACTGAAGGCTTCAAAGTTTGAGAAGGATGATTGCTGTGTTATTGTGGGGGGCAAAGACCACCTCTCAGAATAGCTGGTTTTCCTTTCTTCTTTTATGATCAACAAATTAAGAGGGGTACCATACAGTGTATTGCTGGGATAGTTCAGGTTATGCATCTGTGAATACCACTTTCAAAATATACCACGATCTCGGTAGGAAGAGTTATGCATGGCAAAATGTCAATAGTAAGATCGGGCTATCAGGTTTGTGAATACTATATGTATATGTATATTATCGTTTTCCTCCTCGTCTTCTTTCCGGTGTAACAAGTAGCGTTGGTGTTGCCTAGCAACTGCGAATACCTCGCAATTGTTGATGACGTATCCCTGAGCTCCGCCGCGTCCGCTCAGCACCTCTGCACCCTACCTGGCGGTGAGCGAAGAGCAAATTTCTTATCATGTGAAGGCCCCTTTACCCTAGCAACACTTAATCTCCCATGGGATTTATTTAGGGTCAGGTAGTTGATAGGGGCTGCCCCTCTTACCCTGTGTCAGTAAGGGAGATTGATGTTCTCAGCTTGCAGCCCCCAGAAGAGGATGATGTGATCCCTTTGGGGCAGGAATCAGCCATAGAGGAATGTGAACAACAGTCACCTGTCCCCCAAAAAATTGTTAGTAGGGTGGCAGCTGCTTTGAACATTGAACTGATCTGATCAGGGGCCTGCCCCCTCCCACTTTGGTGATGAGACTGGGAGTCGGTCCACATGCTTCCCGATGCCTCTGCTTTCTGACTTTGAGGAGGTGATCCAGAAGCAGTTTCAGACACCATCAGGTGGTGCTCGCTGGTCAGGGCTCTGTAGATTCTTGGCATCAGTTCACAATCAGGAGAGGATAGGCTGCAGGCCATTACCCCCTGTGGACCAGGCTTTGGCAAACATTTGGCAAACATTCGCCATGGCATTGTTTTGATAAGCTTAAGCTGTGTCACATTTATTTCTGTCCAAAGTTGCATTAATTTTTCATCAAGATCTTGTATTGATGATGGGAGTTGGACTGCTGCATCAAGTTTTCTCCAGTACATCTCAAAGATTCTCAATGGGGTTAAGGTCTGGACTCTGTGGTGGCCAATCCATGTGTGAAAATGATGTCTTATGCTCCCTGAACCAGTCTTTCACAGTTTGAGCCCAATGAATCTTGGCATTGTCATCTTGGAATAATTATGCCCGTGCCATCAGAGAAGAAAAAATCCATTAATAGAAAAACCTACTCATTCAGTATATTCAAGTAGTGAGCTGACCTCATTTTTTGTGCTCATAACATTGCCCGCACAAGCTTGTACAGTAGGCACTAGGCATGATGCGTGCATCTATTCATCCACCTCTCTTCTTTCCCTGATGCACTCATCACTCTGGGACAGCGTAAATCTGGACTCATCAGACCACATGACCTTTTTTCATTGCTCCAGAGTCCAATCTTTATGCTCCCTTGTAGAGTTGGGCGATATGTTAAAGTTTTCTAAACAATCATCGTCAGCCCATCCATCGGCGATTGACGATGTCATAAAATGACAAACATCACCCTAAAAATCGTCCAAAAAGCAATTGGCCTCTAATTGCCTAACCCTAATTTGTGCTTTCACTTGGCGTTTAGTTTGAGATTTAAATGTGGCACCAAAGTTCTCCTTGAACCTCAGTTCGGTGCGTTTGATCCCTCCTTTAGACAGCGCATCACACACTTCGCATACTCATCATTTAATATTTTGAAGTATTATGAAGTATTTCCATGCAAAACTGGTGGCAGACATCGTGTTGTGTGTCTAATATGGTAGAGCCACAAGTTACTCTCCTAACTGCATTAAGGATCAGAAGTGTCTGAATTCATGGTGCTTTGTTCTTGTTAATTAACTAATCATAGCCACAGTAAACTTCACCGTCATATGCACGCACACACACTCTCCTTCTGTCTCTCTGCCTCTCTCTCTCTCTCTCTCTCTCTCTCTGTCTTTGAGTGTGTGCTGAGAGTGACTGGGTGAGTGTCTCAGAGAGCGTTTGTGAAAGTGTGTAAGTTTTTCAACCCTTTTTACTTGTTTTTCCATTTGTTCTATGAGTTTATGCATCACTTCTCTCTCAGCAGAGTTGTGTTTGTTGTTTATTTGTTGAGTTTTTGTTGTTTGTTTGGTGGCGGCTGCTACCGCAGCCACACAGCCGGGCATGGCGGTGCGTGGTCTCTCCGGGCTGGAGAGGCTGACTCGCCGACACGCTGTCAAACTTTCTCCGGCTGTCGGTGTGTCGGTGGAGGAGTGCAGCTTGGCTGTGGGTGCAGTTGTGGGTTATAGCAGCGTTAAATCTGCAGTGCTGTGGTCATTTTTCTGGACTGCACCGATAAAGTGAACCAGATTGTTGAAAGCGGAGTTGTGATTCAGGGATCACTGACTCCTGTGTTTCCTCTTGTTAACCCCGCTAAAAAAGTTGTCATTTCCAATGTGCCCCCGTTTCTGAGAAATGAGATGTTGGAGAAGGAGTTGGCCCGACACGGACAGCTGGTGTCTCCGATTAAAATGATCCCTCTCGGCTGTAAATCTCCGCACCTCAAACATGTCATGTCTTTTAGAAGACAGGTGTTCATGATCCTCAAGAAAAACGAGGAACTGAACTCAGTTCTCAGTTTTCGTATTGATGATTTTGGTTATACTGTTCATGTGACTTCTGACACCTTGAAATGTTTTGGATGTGGGGCCGAGGGACACTTGGTCCGCTCGTGTCCAGAGAGAGCGACTGACCGTCAGGCTGCGTCCGCGGTGGAGCCGCCGGTCACAGCCGCCGGAGACACACACAGTGATACTCAGAACAACACAGAGAACACACAACATGACACACAGGGTGCTGAGAACAGAGCAGACAGTGAGCACACTGATTCCGATGATGTTCAGTTGGATAATGAGGAAAGTGATCAGGATGAGATCAGTGTTCAGGCTGAGTTAAAGGAGCAGACGGGACACACAGCAACCAGAGTGGCTGAGTCTGTGTTAGTCGAAGGGAGTGTGATGGACGATGAGTTAATGAAGCTGCCTGTGAAAAGGAAACAAACAGAAACTAAAGATAATACTGTAAAAACTAAGAAGGTGTCAAAGACAGGCCCATAGTGTTCCTCCTCTCAGTCAGAGGAGAACACACAGAACACACAGAACTCACAGAACACACAGAACTCACAGGTTAATGACTGTGAGGACGACAACATGCAGGTTGAAATACAGAGCGGTTATTCTTTCCTGAGAGTTAGAACTTTTCTAAAAGAAACAAAGGGGCTGAGGGCTTTGAAGGTCGAAGATTATTTCCCAGACTTGCAGCTCTTTCATGACTCAGTCCGGTTCTTCATGAAGAACGCAGGAAGCCTGGGGCAGCCGTCTTTCACTGACCCAGAGATTTTCAGGTTAAAGAAACTGTTGCTGAAGGTTCGAGCCCAAATAGCCAGTGATGAATAAGTGTGCTGTGTTTTTCTTTCATTTGTTTGCTTTGTCTTTGTTGGGATGCAGCTTTATATTAAATATGTGTGACATAAAGCTGGGTTCTTTAAACATTAACGGCGCTCGAGGGGTTGTTAAGAGAGCTTCTCTGTTTAATCTGATCAAGAACAAGAAACTGAATGTAACTTTCCTTCAGGAAACTCACAGCACTGCTGACACTGAACCTGACTGGAGGAGGGAATGGAGTGGGGGGGCTTTTTTCAGTCACAAGAGCAGTAACAGTGGGGGGGTTGGTATTCTCTTTTCTAGAGATTTCTTACCTTTTTCCTGCACAGTCAATGAAATTGTTCCAGGTCAGCTGCTGAAACTGTGTGCTGAATTTGAAAAAGTAAAAATGTTTTTTATAAATGTGTATGCTCCAGTTGTGCCCTCAGAAAGACTGCTGTTTTTGGATGTGTTAAAAAATGTCCTTAGTGGCTGTAACAGTGAGAAGTATCTGTTTGTGGGCGGGGACTTTAACTGTACAGAAAACCCTGTGTTGGACAGGAACCATCAGGAACCTCACGCTGCCTCTAGAAGGTGTCTGGTTCAGCTTGTGGAAACTTTTGAACTGTGTGATGTTTGGAGACATTTCCATAAAAGTCAGCAGCAGTGCACCTAGGTTCACTCCAGAGATAACTCATTATCCTTGGCCAGACTTGACCGTGTGTATTGTTTTGAACATCACATTAATGTATTTAAAAGTTGTGCTATAAGTCCGGTTGGTATTTCTGATCGTTCCCTTGTACAGTGCTCGATTTTTATAAAAGATGTAAAATGTAAAAGTGCGTATTGGCACTTCAGTGTCTCTCTGTTGTCTGACAGTGTTTTCAGAAATGTATTTAAGTGTTTTTGGCTGAACTACAGACAAACTAAGTCTGAGTTTGTCTCCTTACAGCAGTGGTGGGATGTAGGTAAAGTCAAAATTAAGCAGCTTTGCCTACAGTACACTCTCAATGTCACAAAGGACATGTCCAGATCTATGAGAGCTCTGGAGAGAGAAGTGGTGGAGCTGCAGGTTTTAGCAGACTCCACAGGAGAACAAGAACACATTGAAGTTTTCAAAAGCAAAAAATCAGCTCTGTCTGACCTGCTGGGTATTTCTGCTCAGGGTGCTTTGGTTAGATCACGTTCTCACTTTTTCTTTGGTCTTGAACGTAAAAATGGCAAGAGGAGGCTGATACACTCTCTGCGGTCTGACACTGGGCAGCTGCTGCAGGAGTTGGCTGATATTTGGCGGTGTGCTGTTGGTTTTTATCAGCAGCTCTACAGGGCGGAGTTCCAGGATGAACCAGAGGTGGCGCTGTCCTTCTATGAGGACCTTCCTAAGGTCTCCGAGGAGGATAACGCGGAGCTGGAGGCGCCGCTCTCTGCTCAGGAGCTGCAGGAGACCCTGCTCAGCATGCAGAGCGGGAAGGCTCCTGGGATCGATAGTCTTCCTGCAGATTTTTATAAGATTTTCTGGCCCGTTGTAGGTGATGACTTGTTGGTTGTTCTCAGAGATAGTCTGAGCAAGGGGAGGTTGCCTCTTAGTGGCAGGAGAGCTGTCCTCACCCTCCTCCCGAAGAAAGGAGGGACCTGCAGGACATTAAGAACTGGCGTCCTGTGTCTTTACTCTGCATTTACTATAAACTGCTGTCCAAAGTGTTGGCAAGAAGGCTGAGAAAAGTGATGGAGCAGGTCATTCATGTGGACCAAACATACTGTGTGCCCAGCAGGTTGATATCTGATAACATCACTCTAATTCGGGACATTTAGGACCTCTCTGGTTCATTGGGCTGTGAGCTTGGTCTGATTTCTCTAGATCAAGAAAAGGCTTTTGACCGAGTTGAACACCAGTACCTGTGGCAGACATTGCAGGCTTTTGGTTTCAGCTCTGGTTTCATAACCCAGATCTAGGTCTTGTACAGTGACATTGAGAGTGTACTCAAGATTAATTGGGGTTTAAGTGCTCCGTTCAGAGTCCAGAGGGGAGTCAGACAGGGCTGCTCTCTGTCTGGGATGTTGTACTCTCTGGCCATAGAGCCTTTTTTGCATAAATTAAGGTCACTTTTGTCTGGTATTTCTTTTCCTGGGTGTAGAAATTGTTTCAAATTGTCTGCATATACTGATGATGTCATTGTTCTTGTGAAAAACCAACATGATATTGATGTTCTAAATGAAACTGTGGTTAGCTTTGGTAAACTCTCCTCTGCTAAAGTGAACTGGAGAAAAAGCGAAGCCTTAGCAGTAGGTGAAGGACTGATTAATAGGCTGGTTTTACCTGGAGGCCTCGTGTGGAAGAGTGGAGGACTCAAATATCTGGGGGTTCACCTTGGCGATGAGATCTTCTCTTCCAAAAACTGGGACTGTCTTTTAGAAAAAGTCAAAGGCCGACTGAAAAAATGGAAATGGATTCTACCAAAACTGTCTTTTAAAGGTCGAATCCTGATTATCAATAATCTTGTGTCCTCCATGTTGTGGCATCGGCTGGCGTGTATGGACCCTCCTTCAAACCTGCTGTCCAGAGTGCAGGCGGTCATGGTGGATTTCTTTTGGGACCGTCTGCACTGGGTCCCACAGAGCATCCTTTTCCTGCCCAAGGAGGAAGGAGGACATGGGCTTGTCCACTTAGCGAGCAGGGGGGCTGTTTTCAGGCTCCAGTTCATCCAGAGACTCCTGACTGGACCTGTCGACCTGGTCTGGAGACCCGTAGCTCGTGCCATACTGGAGAGGTGTGGTGGGCTGGGTCTGGCTGAGTCGCTGTTTTTAATGGATTTAAATGGATGTAAGTTGGACAACCTTCCATGCTTCTATCAAGGACTGTTCAAAGTGTGGGGAATGTTCCGTAAGGAGAGACTGAAGAAATGTGACTCGGGTGTTTTGGCTTCTTAGGGAGCCGGTGGTTCACGGGACTCGGCTCCGGTGTGAAGCAGAACCAACCGTGCTCCAGAAACTGTGTGAGGCCAGAATCCTCACACTGGGCCGTGTGGTGGAGGTGTGCGGCCCTCACCTGGATGACGCCACAGGTCTGGCCTCATGCTTGGGGATCAGGTCGGTCAGGGTGGTCAGCCTCCTACTGAGAGGCTGGAAACAGCAGCTAACTGACTCTGAACTCTTACTGACTGCTGCTTATTGTGACGGACTGATTCAGCCTGATGTTAGCGATCCCCTTCCTGATGTAAAAATTGTTCCTGTTTTTAAATGTGGTGGTTTTCTGTTAAAATTGAACAATGTTGCTGATTACAAACTGAGCACTATGGTGGGTAAAACAATTTATTATTTGTTAGTGAAATGTTTTAACCAGAACAAACTAAAAGAGAGAGTTGACACTCCATGGAGAGCTCGTCTGGCCCTGACGGAGGCTCAGAGGCCTGAGTGGAGAACACTTTATAAACCACCGCTAACAAAGAGGGTTGGTGATTTACAGTGGAGGGTTCTACATGGTGCTGTTGCTGTCAATGCGTTTGTTTCTGTGATTAATCCAAACGTTACTGATAGCTGTCCCTTCTGTTCACAGAGAGAGACAGCTTTCCATTGTTTTTTAGAGTGTGGTCGACTCTTCTCTCTGTTTCAGTATTTGACTCACACGTTTGCTTTGTTTGAGAGGTTTTCTCACACCAAATGTTCATACTGGGTTACAGGTATAACAGGAAAAAGAAAATGAAATGTCAGCTCTTAAATTTTCTGTTGGGCCAAGCGAAAATGGCAATTTATCTCAGCCGGAAAAACAAGCTTGAAAACTTGTTTGATGTTGACGCAACAGTCATTTTTAGACGTATGTTAAAGGCGCGGCTGAAAATTGATTTCAGCTTCTTTATTTTGACAAATAATGTGGATGAGTTTGAAAAGATCTGGTGCTTTAAACAAGTGTTGTGTTCTGTGAAGAATGATGAGCTGGTTTTTGGTCATTTTTTGAATTGAGGATGTTTCAATTATTTCATGTCATTGTTGAGTTTTGTTTTGTATTATTTATTTTGTAACATTTTTTAGAAATTAAAAGTGGTTTGAAAAATCAAATCTCTCTCTCTCTCTCTCTCTCTCTCTCTCTCTTTTTCAATTTCAATTTAATAAGCTTTATTGGCATAACAATATTGCCAATTACATTGCCATTACAAATTTACAAATAAGGTACAATAATAAAAGTAAGTCAGAAAAGTATGGAAAAAAATATATGTATAACATAATTTAAGCATAAAATTAGACATCAACATCAATAAAACTGAAAAATAAATATCTAGTAGATTTTATATTCATGTGTCGCAGTATGTTTTTGTGCGACACATGAATTGAGGAAAAGAACAAACAAAAAAAATGAATAAAGAAAAATACAGGTTGTGAGTTACAAGGGCTGTAAATATAGACAGGTGTGTCAGGTGTTGTGATGGTTGTCTCTCAGGACTGTAAATATAGACAGGTGTGTCAGGTGTTGTGATGGTTGTCCCTCAGGACTGTAAATATAGACAGGTGTGTTAGGTGTTGTGATGGTTGTCTCTCAGGACTGTAAATATAGACAGGTGTGTCAGGTGTTGTGATGGTTGTCCCTCAGGCTGTGACATAATCTGACATATTTTGCTGCTGCTAAGTGCTGACCCTGTTCTCTCCAAGGATGTGTTGCATTTTAGTTTGATCAGGCAGAGAATCAAAGTCAATGACTTTATGTTTTATTTTTGAGAGGAACTCGGCTCTGACGTGTTCATATTTGCTGCAGTGCATCAGGAAGTGTGTCTCTGTCTCCACTTATCTGTGTGGACAGAGCTGACACAACCTGTCCTCTCTGGGCAGCCAGGTCTGCCTGTGTCTGCCCGTCTCTATGGCCAAGCTGTGGTCACTGAGTCTGTACATGGTCAAAGTCTTTCTCAGTTTCTCATCAGTCACGGTGCTCAGATATTCTGCCACCGTGTACTGTCTGTTTAGAGCCAAATAACACTGAAGTTTGCTTTGCGTTTTTGTGGTAGATGTCCAATAGTTAATGTAATTTTCTTTTTGTTTTTCTATAATTTGCTGGGTCCAGATTGTGTGAGGGCTGTCCTGAGGTCTTGTGCTGTTAGAGGAGCTGAGCCTCAGGATGAGCTGGCTGACGGGGCTCTTCTCCATGTTCTCCTCTTGGCATTGCAGGGCTTTGTAGTGGTAGGAGTTGGGGTCACTTGTTTTAAGGTGTTTATAAAATTTGATGGCTCTTTTTTGAATTCTAATTAAAAGGGGGAATTGGCCTAGCTCAGCTCGGCATCCGTTGTTGGGGGTGTTCCTGTGCACTCTGAGGATGCTCTTGCAAATCTCTGTGTGCAAGATTTCGATAGGGTGTTTGTCCCATTTTTCAAAATCTTGATTTGCAAGAGGACCCCACACCTCACTGCCATACAGAATAATTGGTTCAATTATAGATTTTAATATTGTGAGCCAGATTCTAATGGGTATATTAATGTTTGAAGATTTCTTTATAGCATAGAAAGCCCTTCTTCCCTTCTCTCTGAGATCATCAACAGCTAGGTTAAAGTTTCCTGTGGATGTGATGTGTAGTCCTAAGTATGTGTAATCGTGTGTGTTCCACCTCATGAGAGCCCAGGGAAAAACCTGGTTTGGTTTCCCTGACGCCTGGGTCGTTTCTGGAATATCATAATTTTGGTTTTGTCCAGATTAACTGTCAGGGCCCAGGTCTGACAGAAGGTTTGCAGATGATCCAGTTGCTGTTGTAGTGCTTCCTTTGATGGAGCCAGCAATATGAGATCATCTGCAAAAAGTTGGCATTTAATCTGTGTGTCAGACAGAGTGAGACCAGGGATGTCAGAGAGTTCCAGTGATTCAGCCAATTCATCCATGTAAATGTTGAAGAGGGTGGGACTGAGACTGCAGCCCTGTTTCACTCCTCTACTCTGGGGGAAGAAATCTGTTTCCATGTTGTTCATTTTAACAGCACATTTCATATGTGTGTACATAGTTTTAATGATGTCATAGATCTTCCCCCCTACACCCCTCTCTATTAATTTTAGGAACAGATCATCATGCCAAATTGAGAATGGAAGAAGGTCATGTGGTCTGATGAGTCCAGATTTACCCTTTTCCAGAGTGATGGGGGCATCAGGGTAAGAAGAGAGGCAGATGAAGTGATGCACCCATCATGCCTAGTGCCTACTGTACAAGCCTGTGGGGGCAGTGCTATGATCTGGGGTTGCTGCAGTTGGTCAGTTCTAGGTTCAGCAACAGTATGTGCTCAAAGAATGAGGTCAGCTGACTACCTGAATATACTGAATGACCAGGTTATTCCATCAATGGATTTTTTCTTCCCTGATGGCACGGGCATATTCCAAGATGACAATGCCAGGATTCATCGGGCTCAAATTGTGAAAGACTGGTTCAGGGAGCATGAGACATCATTTTCACACATGGATTGGCCACCACAGAGTCCAGACCTTAACCCCATTGAGAATCTTTGGGATGTGCTGGAGAAGGCTTTGCGCAGCGGTCAGACTCTACCATCATCAATGCAAGATCTTGGTGAAAAATTAATGCAACACTGGATGAAAATAAATCTTGTGACATTGCAGAAGCTTATCGAAACAATGCCACAGCGAATGCGTGCCGTAATCAAAGCTAAAGGCGGTCCAACGAAATATTAGAGTGTATGACCTTTTTTTTTGGTGGCGACTTTTTTTTTGGCCAGGGAGTGTATGTTGTAGATTTCCTGTACAGCCTGTCTGAGGCCGTCTTGATTGAGGGGATAAGAGGTGGAAAGAAAACAGTCTAAATGGGATTGAAAGATTGGATTTTTGATTGCTGTCTGGTATTCGTCTTCGCTTTTGTTTGTCCATTTATAAGGTTGTTTTCTGTAGGTCAGATTGCAGGGTTCTACTGTGTTAGGGTCGTTTGCTGTCATTTTAATGTAGAGTGTGATTTTACTATGGTCTGATAAGGGGGTTAAGAGGCTGACTGTAAATGCTCTCAGGTAGAAGGGATCTAGGTCGGTGATGCCATAGTCTACTGTGCTGTTGCCAAGAGGAGAGCTATGAGTGTAAAGACCGAATGAGTCCCCTCGAAGCCGACTTGACCAGGTATATGTTTGTCTGCCTGTGTGCTGATAAAATCTAGTTCTGTACCAGTCCTGGCATTCAGGTCTCCACAGATCAGTACACTTCCCTGGGCCTGAAAGTAACTAATCTCATCTTCGAGAATGGAGAAACTGTCTTCATTAAAATAAGGGGATTGTGATGGGGGGATATATGCTGCACACAGGAATACATCTTTATCTGTGATGATAACGCCTTGATAACGTTTTGATTTTGAGCCAAATTGAAAATTCTCCTTTTTTGATTAATTCAATGTATTGTACGAGGTTTGCCTTTTACCAAATCAGCATTCCTCCTGAATCTCTCTCTCTCTCTTCTCTCTCTCTCTCTCTCTCTCTCTCTCTCTCTCTCTCTCTCTCTCTCTCTCTCTCTCTCTCTCTTTCTCTCTCTCTCATATGCACATTCGCCACAACCTCTGGTTGTATCGCCGAGGGAAAAAAACAATCGTTGTTCATCCCTTTAATTGCCAATATACGATCAGATCGCCAATTGGCACAAGCCTACTCCCTTGCAAACTGAAGCCTTTTTTTCTGATTAGTCTCAGTGATGGGTGGCTACACAGCTGTTTAGTCCCAATCCCTTGAGTTCTCTTCACTCTATGCATGTGGAAATGCTCTTACTTTCACTATTAAACATAGCTGTGAGCTCTACTGTTGATATTTTCCAATTTGATTTCACCAAAAGTTTAGGTGATCCCCAATCACGATCATTCAAGATTTTTTTTTTTTTTACAACCACATTTCCTCCTCAAAGATGATGGTTCACCACTGTCCTTCCAGATTTTAATAATGCGTTGGACAGTTCTTAACCCAATTTTAGTAGTTTCATCAATCTCCTTTGTTCTTTTCTTTGCTTGTTGCAAGCCAATAATTTGATAATAAATTAAGAAATGAGAAGCTCCTCACTGCATCAGTTAGGGTTAAATAACTTGTTGCCAGCTGAAACATGTTAATCACTGCAGTAATTATCCAATCTTTTTTTTTTAAATAAATGCATGAACGAATAAATAAATATACTGCTGCCTATATGTACCAGAAAATAAATAAATGAATTCATATTTTGCTGCCTAGAACCAGCAAAACAAACAACAACAATAAATTAATGAATATGTTGCTGCTCTGTACTAGCAAATGAATCAATTAATAAACATAATAAAAAACCTATGGACATATGTAACATATAACCCACATACCTATATAAGCAACAAAACAAAAGTAAAATCAATCTCAGTCATCAGTAATTTACAGTTCATTATGTTTAGACTCTGAATTGTATAAATTAATTGTACAAATAATAATAATATAATTGTATAAATTATGGCTGTTAATTGGTCATTAATTGATTTAGGGCTGAATTTGGCATAGAAATGTCACATATCTCATTACATCATTACAAAGATTTGGGGAACTATGAAATTATGAAAGACGGGAAACATGGAAAACAAATAAATAAATCAAATATATCAATCAAAAAATGAATTGTCACTCATTTAAAGGATAACTTCGGTATTTTTCAACCTGGGCCTTATTCCCCCATGTGTATGTGTGTGTATGATTGATAGGTACAACTCGTTTTAAAATTGGTTCAGTATTGAGGGAGGGGGATACAGCCGGCAGCTGTTATAATGATTTAAAGTTTAATGCACAAACTTTTACAGGACATATTTGCCCTCATATCTACCGTTATAACTTGTTTCGCGGCTGCCGGCTGCATCTGCCTCCCTCAATACTGAACCAATTTTAAAATGAGTTGGACCTATCAATAGGACCCAGGTTGAAAAATACTTAAGTTATTATATAAGTATAGTGAATGACACACTGTCTTGAACAGAGAAGTTGTATCTTTTCTCCTGTCTCTCAAGTAATTTGATTTCCAGTCTTAGTTTCTTCTTTTCTAGCTCCAACTTTTCATGTTCTGCTTTATGTTTAGCAGTCTGAGCCTCAACATGAAGGATCTCCTTGGATGCACTGTAGCTCTGCTAAATCCTTCTTGCTTTGTTGTGGGATGGGGGCAGCAGACTGATTTTGTGATCCCTCCTGTGTCTGTGTCTGTGTGTGTGTGTGTGTGTGTGTGTGTGTGTGTGTGTGTGTGTGTGTTGAGGCATGCTGTTGGGCTTTCCTCTTCTGTGGGGAAGTGACTGGGTCTGTAAAATTGCAGCATTGTATTTAAAGTTTGTTGAAACAATGTAGGCCCAACCAGTGGCTGTAGGAAAAGGTAATTTCGAGGGTAAAGTTACTTTGTTAATAAGCTACCACTCTGACAGCAGCTGACAGCTGTCACACCATAGGTCATTTTCACACCTGACCGAGCAGACTTGGTTCGATTGGGGAGCTGAAAGTCGCAACATTGTTGCATTTATCACTTGTTTCGGTTCTGCTTTCACACTGTGATTTCTGAAGCGCACCGAACTTTCTGAGCAGCATCACGTGGTTGAAAGGGGCACTCGTCGATTGGACAAAGTAGGAGGGGAAATCCCTCATGCTTCGTCACATTATTTTAGGGAATGCTACAACGTTAGTGAACGCAACTGTTCCTATAATGCTATCGTAGCTTGTCAGGGATTGATTCTTTTATTTTTCTAACTTTGACGATCTAACATGTGACAACTTATGAGCTCAGAGTTTAAGGACTGTGACTGTTGGTAGTTGTGATTTGATTTTGTTTAAATATGCCAAATTGTGAATTTATGGGTTATTGTTGTTCAGACAGTTGACCTAAGCTAGCTAGCAACTGCTAATGTCAGCGGTCACTTGTTGCCATAGCAACAGTAAACATTCACGTAAGGACTAATGAGCTGTAAATAGAGATGCAGAATCAAGCTATATTATAAATACAGATGAGATATGTTGTATTTTAGCACAGAATACATGATTTTAGTAAATCTATAGAAAATAATTTGTTTAATTCGCATAATTTACCATTGAATTTATTCGTACACACTGCGTATAGCGTCACTACGTATATTTGGTCCTGTGTTTGGTCCGGTGTTTGGTCCGGTGAGCTTCACACTGCATACGAACCGAACCAGGGTTCACTTGCAAGCAAACCGAGACCCACGTTTTCAGGCAGACCAGAGTTCGCTTGTTTGGTCCGCACCAGAGTTTGGGTGAGCTTTCACACCTGCCCAAACGAAGCAGACTATCCGAGGAAACGAACTCTGGTCCGTTTAAAGCGGACCAAACAGCTCTGGTGTGAAAGCGACCATAGTCTGCGCTGCAATGGTCTGACTCACAAACATCAGCGGCTGCAGCTGACAGTTTGGTACTGTCAATCCCATTCAGACACGTGAAGGTAGTGGAGTCCTCTCCAAACAGCTCAATGATAATGGTACTGTAAATTGATATCTTGGGGGAAGGTCCTCCTCTGGTCAGCAGGTTTTTAAGAGTGGATGAGTCTTTTTTGGCTCTTGATCTTTCCATTTTTTTCTGACTTTTATGGATGCAGTGATTGATTTCCAAGCCGACAGCTCCTGCTTGTTTGTGCTGGTACTATTTAATGTTGCTGTGAGGACTTCCTTTTTGTTCAGCATGCAATTTAATTAGCTTCCCAATTTATCCATCTGTAAAATTTACCTTCCTTTTCTTTTGATTAGTGTTACTGTCCATGTTTCTTCTTCTTCCAGCAACAAGTTTGAGAGCGCTTTGGGTAGAAGTGTGTTGCTTGGCATCACTTTGCTTGTACTCACGTGGATGCGCATTGTAAGACCAGGCGCAGCTACGACCATTGTGTCAGTCAGGCTTGTTGCACTCAGTTTAAAGGTCCCATATTATGCAAAATGCAATTTTTCATGGTTTTCCAGTAAAAATATGTGTTCCCGGCCTGCCTACAGACTCCCCTGATATGAGAACAGTCCACTCTCTCCCTCTCTCGCTTATTCCACCTTTCAGTGAATGTCGGCCAAAATGCTCTGTTCAGATTTGCCTCCCCATGTGACGTCAAAAGGGGAGAAGCGCCTCCTCCAGGTTTCCTCCAGGCAGCTGACACTCCCCGTGCTGGGTGTCTGTGCTGCTCACTGAATCCCAGTGAGTCTGCCTTGCAGTCGCCATATTTTTTTCCTCACTACCACTGCTCCAGTACAAAGCAGGATTCACTTCAAAACTGAAACTCAAGGATGGATCAGTACCGACTGTCTGTGACCCAACTGTAGACATGGGAGCGGTAAGTTTTGTTTATGCTGCTTCACTGTGTATTGAGCTGTTGGATCCTGGCGGTAGCATCACGGCTAATATGGGTAGCATTTACTTACTGGGGGTCATCCCTATGTTTCCTGGGTCCTCTGTTCCCCGGGGAATATAGGGCCCTTTTTCTGAAAAAGGGTCCTATATTCCCCGCTGTTTCCCAAAAAGGTCCTATGTTCCCCACTGTTACCAGTTGATGAACAAGGGTGACGGGTGATGAGCATTTTGTTGAATCTCCTGCAGAGTTTCTCCCACTGCGGCTGGCTCAAACTTTTTGCCAGTGCTGCCTCTTTTTCATTCATATGGTCCGACCTCAGTTCCTCTGCCAGTTGCAGCAAAAACTGTCTGCGGGGTATACCACTGCCGGTGCACCAGAGGATATGGGCATTTATCCTGGCCAGATCCAGGATGTTGTAAAATACGACCAGTGGTCATCTCCGGATGCCGCCTTTCACCGAGTATGGCCTCGCCATCTGATGAGGACATCCACTCCGTATTTGGTGCAGTTATAATAAATCACAAACTCTGGCTTTGCCATCTTCCTGTCGGTGACACCCACACCTGTGTGCACGGAGCTCAAAATGCACACATTCTTGCTGGATTTACACTGGTAATCAGTACAAGCACGTCACCAGATTTCAGCACTTTTGTGCTGAACAGCTCCGCTGACTCTTCAGCGGAGGGGGTCAGCTCCCACTTCATTTTCCAAGGTGGTGGCGAGCTTTACAGAAGTGAAGATGTTATCTGTGGTGATGTTTCTCCCCTTACCCAGGATGATGATTATTATTATTATTATATAAGTTATTGCTCGTGTTCCAACACAAGACCTTAGGATTTGCGCCCCTGAGCTATCCCGACTCGTTGAAGACTTTAGAAGGACATCAAACAACTCATTCATTCATAAAACTGATAGCTTTGCCATATTATTATTAGTTATTATAGTCACAGGTTCTTTTTGAATCAGCCTTTAAATTCACAATAGAAAAAAATGGAATAAAGCATATAGAGTGGATGGCCTTTGTGGAGACCGGAGTCTTTTGGGAAAATGACTATCACGCTCAGATTAAAAATTCAGTTTGCTATTTTCTATTTTCTTTTGGAGGGATGATCACTGTCAACATTACATAGGCATCAAGCAACTTCTCCGTTCATTTGCAAAAATGAAAGCCAATTTACGGCCTGTTCTCTATAGGCCTTTTTGGATATGTGCGTCATATGCTCTGTACATAAGCCTATTAAAAAATATATATATAAATAATTTTTGGGGAAAAGCGGGTATCATAGGACCCTTTTTCTAAAAAAGCGTCCTATGTTCCCCGGTCACATACAAAGCGGGGAACATAGGACCCGGGAAACATAGGTACACTCCCCATGCACTGTATGCTCACGTGCTGGAGTATGTAATATTGAGGGAGACTCAAGATAATCTGTGTGAACGTTAAGCCTCATATGAAGCTAATTAACTAAACAGAATAGTAAGTTGGATGCTGGAAACTGTTTTTCATGTCACTTTTTGTGTGACTTCATGCTGCCAGGTTTGTGTTGTCGGCTCTGTTGTTATAGACGCCTCCTCTCTCCTCTGCCTGGCAATGCTGTGTAACTTAGATTAACACCAAGCTGCTAAGTTTCTCGTACGTTAAGTGTGTAGCAACCTGCTGCAAAATCAAGCCGAGAAACTTGTATTCAGACTAAATCAGACGTTGTGATTAGCACAGGTATGCAATTGTGTTTATTTGTGCTTAGAATGTAACTGAAATAATCAGTAAATAAGTTTTATTTCTTCACTGTTTAGATTGCTTCCTCACTGATGCGCACGTGCTAAAGGAAAACAGTATGGTAAGGGTAGTCTTGCATTACATTGCAGACAACACAGTGGAGGGTGCAGGAGGAGGAGAGGGATGCGTCCATAACGCCAACTGTTCTGCTTTGATATCAATACAATTCATAAAATCATGTGACTACATGGGTTATCAGTTTTTATTCACAAAAGGGCACTGTGCATTGTAACAATGACCAAGTCACACATAGTAGCCGTTGTTTGTTGTAAATGCATTAGGCCCATAGCAGTGTATGATTGTAAATGTTGTCTCAGTAGCATTTGAGAGACCCTTGGTGTTGTTACAGTTGCAGTGTAATGTGATGAGATAATTGATACCTAATACTTACAGACTTTGAATTCTGCACTGCAACATGTCACATTTATCTTTCATTTAGGCTTTTTTTCTAAGAAGAAATGTGTTTCCTATGAATTGTAGGAATTTCAAAAAAAAAAGAAAAAAAAGGGTAGATCAGTAAGGACTGTGAGAAGTATTGATCAGAATTATTCTGTTAAGATAATCATGCTGACAGATTCATTTAATTGAGTTTATAAATTAATCACGCATACTGTCATTAGTTATTAGTACTATACTGTATTGTAAACATTTTTATCCTTTTTTAGCAGCTGCTGCCTACTACAAGCTGGAGAAGACGCTGACCAACAAGATGACTGTCACAAAACTGAGCCCCTCCACCAGACTACATCTGAGGCTTTCCACAGCATCATCCTTTGTTTTGCACCAAAGAATGTTGTTTCCATTTCTTGGAAAGCTGTGCAGGTAAATGAAATTGTGGTTATGTTGAACTTGTGAAAATGTGTAGTTTGTCATGATTTACATCTTTGATTTTCTCTGTACTGCTGTACTTCCAGACTCTGCCTGGCTGCCATGTATTACAGTGAAAATGCTGACAAACCACTCATCACATCTGGTGGAGACCAACTCTTCAAAGTGCAAAGTTCCCAAAGTCTATGAGAGCAGCATGCAGAGCAAAACCAGTGAAAACTGAGCCAATGTTTGGTTGGTTTCTTACTGTCATAGATGATAGGTACATCATTTGACATGTTATATGTTGTGATATAGATATGTTCAATAAATGCTTCACGGTACGTGTACAAATTATCTCCTGTGAATTCATGTTTAATATTCACAGTATCTGCTTATTTTGGGATGTGTTACTCCATTCATGGTGTTTTGTGAACACTGTAATGTTATGCCCCCTGAAGTCATGTAAAGCAAATGCAAAGAATCTGACATATTTAACTTCATAAATACAACAGTTACAATATATTGTGAAAATCTTTTCTGTCAGTATTGTGAAATAAACCCTGACAGGGTGATGCAGGACCCTGACACAAAACGGGCGGGTCTTAGTTCATCCTGAAGGGGTTTATTTCATAATACAGACCTGCTCACTGTACATTATTCTACTTAATATACAATGACCTACCATGATAAATAAATTTGACACAAAATATTGATTTTGAAATAATTTTACAGCTCATCCAGAATCTATTCTAAGGTTGGTTGTGAGCACATCCAAAAAATTTTGAAAAAGGTGAATATTTCAACAAAATATGAGGCCTAGGAAACTCAAATCTGAAAGACATTAGACAAGCTGTGGTGGATGAGCAGGAAGCTTTGGCAAATTTTAAATACATAATGTTGAAACGTTTTAACAGGTTAACAGTTACACATCATGTGGAGACAACACAGTGTAGTTTACAAACCACTGCACACAGCCTTGACTTCTGAAAACTGATGATAAAATGATAAAATGATGATAGTGACAGACCGACAAATTTTATGTATTCCAAAACAAGTTCAGTATTATATTAAAAAATGCGGCTCCATAAAGGACCCTGTTTTGATTGGCATCTCTGCTGAGAATATTGCAAAACAAGAAGATCATTTATTGTCAGTAATCATCAAAATATGTTACTAATCCAGAGTGCAACCGTGTCTCATCGGAGACATGACGGTTAACTATATTCACAAATTACAATGTCACTTATCCGACAAAATTTCCCTCAATAATGAACAAGCAGATTGAGTTACAGTTAGCATTTGCTCCCGAGCTACATTTTATCGCTGTACCAACACACACATCGACTAACTGTAATGTACCAAGATACACAAAATTGTTGACTTACCATCAGAAATGTCCTGCAGCATCCACAGAGTTTGAACTTCTGCAGGAGCCTCTCCGTCTCTGTCACATTCTGAATCAAAATCAGACATTTGAATTTCAGCGCATCTGAAGCCAGCCATGTCTGTGTTAATGTTCAGCGTAAACATAGCAGCGTGAGCACGATGGTTCAAGCCACACCCACCTCCCGAGAGGGGCACAGCTCATTTGCATTTAAAGCTACAGGCACAGAAACAGACTGTTTCGAGAGAGGCTGAAATAGAGGGGTATAGAGGCATGCTGATCTACATGATATGAGTGGTGTTTTAAGAAAGAAACTTCAAAAGCATGTTTTTAGGACCTCTGAGACCTATAAAAACTTATCATTAAGGGGCATAATATGGAACCCCTAAATTTCAATCACAACGTCAGACGTAGTTAAGTCCAGCGTAAGAGTTAATACCTTCTTTCTTATGCCCAGTGGTGCACTTGGCTCCAGGCGTTCCTCAGACCTCTGAGATGCAAAATGGGAACTGTGCCAAGGGTGAAATAGGCTATCCTTTTAGGTGATTGGTTTGCAGTGGTCAACCTCAAAGACACCTATTTCCAAATACCAGTCTGGGAGGGGCACAGAAGATTTCTCAGGTTCACTTTCGTGGGCAGAACCTTCAAGTTTTGTGTACTGCCTTTGGAATCTTATGGTCCCCCCACCTTCAACCTTCGAACAGGTGTATGGATGCAGTCTTGAGGTCTTTGAGATGGCAGGGTCTCAGGATCCTGAACGACATAGACGATTTGTTGATTTGTGCTCAGACAGAGGATCGGTGTCATCATCATCTATCTGTGCTGTTGACACATATCCAGGGAACCATCTTACACTGATCTAAAGCACAAGTGGAAAGCACGAGGCACAATGGATTTAATTCAAGGTGTGTCCAAATCCACCTTTGCCAGCTTGCGCCAGGGGCGCAGGGGTGTCCTACCATGTCACCCACCTACCTATCAGCTATGCCTGAGTACCTTGATTAATTCACATGCCAGTTTAGGCTGAGCATGCAATAAACAAATCAGAGAGTCGGCTCACATCACCTACAACAACAAAGAGAAAATTATACATGAACTGTAAATGTCACGCAGATGATGTATGTTACTGGTTATGTTTTACACTAAAGCACCTTGAAATTACGTTATATTTTATAATTCATTATTGTCATCATCATTATTGTGCAGAATAACGCTGAAGAAGAGCAGGTGGGAGAGATAAGTGAGGAGTGGGAGAGAGGAGAGGCTGCACCTCAAGCCAGTTGAACACACTGAGCCAAATTGTGGTGCAGCTTCAACCCATGCGCAAAATTACACACAGGTAATCCACCAGCATCAGGCTCTGACATAAGTACACATACTATTTTCCCACCAGGTTAGACTAGTCTTGTGGTCACATGTAGCAAAATAAGATCTTCATTGTTCAATCCTTGTTTTTCTGGACCCCAATAAACACGCAGACATAAAAACACTACAGCTGCTCCAGGTGTCATGTGACTTATGATCCCATCCTGTGCGCACTTTGCAGGTCTGTTGAGATTTATTAGGCTGACTTTGTGCTACAACCAGGTTTTAGCCGGTCTAAGGCGCAAGTGGTTTTTACTCCAATGTGCTGAGCAAACTCATCTTGGCCATGCCTTCATTTGCCTTCATTATGAGACCTCCTGCCCATGGTGCAAGTGCATTTGCTATCTTGCAGACTTGGCAAAAATGGCTGGTAAAAAATCCAAGTCCACCTGCGCCACGTGTAAGATAGGGCTCGCAGGCTCTCTGGCTTGGAGCTGAGGGCCATTCACCTGGCTTTTCAGCTCTTTGTGCCGAGTCTGCAGGGCTGCCACATATTTGTGAGGACAGACAGCACTGTGGAAGCTGCATACAGTATGTTAACAGCCAAGGGGGCTTAGGCTCTGTGTCCATCACTCAGGTAGCTGGGCAGGGAAACCAGGGGGCAGAGCTCTCCAGAGGAGGCTTGGACCCAGGGAAATGAAGACTTCACCTGGATATGGTTGAGGAAATCTTAAATCCCTTCGGGAGGGCATTGGCAGATCTGTTTGTGTCCAGAGACAATGCCCACTGCCCACTGTTCTTCTCCATGGGAAGTGACCTCCCTCCACCACACCCCCTTCCATCCTCTTCTTCTTCCCCTGCTGCAAAGAGTCTGGGAAGGGGTGGCTTATGCTGGTATCCCTGAACTGGGCTCACATGCTGTGGTTCACAGGGGTGACACCTGTTCTGGATGGGGAGCCCTGGGAACTTCCAGCTCGCTGGCAGCTTCTCAGTCAGGCACAGGGGGCTTGTTTCATCCGTTTCCACAAGGACTCAAACTCCAGTGAATGGTGACCACGTATAAAATGTAAAAAAAAAAAAAAAAAAAAAAAGAACTCAAAACAAACACAAAATGTTTCCATCCTGCTCGTGTGGTGTAATCCAAGTGTCTGTTAGCCGCAACATTAAAATTTAACCACAAAAGGTGCCATTTACACCATGTTTTTAGCCGAAATGTCAACTGTAGCCTCTCAGACTCGAGCCAGATGCACAAGAGATCTTGCAATATTTTCACACGTGCATCCATTAAGAGATATACGTCTCGCGATACATTGACGGCATGTTTACATGCTACCTGGGAGGCTACAGTTTACATTTTGGCTAAAAACATGGTGTAAATGGTGTCTTTTGCAGTTAAATTTTAATGTCGCAGCTAACGAACACTTGGATTACACCACACGAGCAGGGTGGAGACATTCTGTGTTTGTTTTGTGTTCTTTTTTTCCGTTTTATATGTGGTCACCATTCACTGCAATTGTACTGGATTTGGCTGCAACCCTGTTTTCTGCTGAAACTCCAGGATTGTTTTGTGAACTGAAGATCTTCACCCATCCTCACATCAGCATAGGGGTACATATTGAGTGGATTATCGTTCTGGGGTGGAATATCGCTTTAACCAAATCTAGACTCAAATCAGATTCAGCAGGCATACAGCATGCGAAATTTTATTACTTGAATAATGTTGCTGCTGGTACCTCCTTTGGGGATTGTGTGCTGAGGACCACTACACAATAGACAATATATTCACTGTGCCTCTGTGCCTGTGTGCCCGTGAGGAGGAGCTGCATCTGCTCTGTCTCCTTGGTCTGCTCACAGTGTGTCTTACAGGATACCCATACATATGGAATATGTAACTGTGTGAAGAGATAGTCTTGATAAAAAAGAGAACATTTGGTTACATTGTAACCTTGGTTCTCTGAGTGAAGAGACCATCTCTCCAGGGCAAGGCTGTTTGGGAACCGTTTCAATCAATATTAATCAGTAAATACATGCACACCTGGTCCTTTTAAAACTATGCATGGGCCACAAAGTGGTTTGTCTTAAAGAAATATTCATGTCAGCTGTCCCAGTGGGGTCAGTCCCTGTACATATGGAATATGTAATTGTGTGAAGAGATCAAATCAAATCAAATCAAATTTTTATTTGTCCCACTAGGGGAAATTTGTCTTGGGCAGGGAGTTATAACAGCTGCCATGTACATGTAAAACATCCATACATCATACACAATATACAATAAAAAAAAAAAAATATATATATATATATATATATATGTATACAATAAAACCATGACAGGCAGACATATCCAAGAGGAGAGAATGGAAAGAAAGTGCAAGGCGCAATAAATAGAATAACATCCTTATAATACAAGTTCAGATAGAAACATACTAAAAACTAAAAAGAGCAAGGGATGTTGGTATAAGCCAGCAGGTGGACGGGCAAACCGGATGTAGTTGATAGATAGATTGACTAATTGACTGATTGATGGGTTGAAGGGTTGGTGGGTTAATGGGCAGGGGATCCACAGCCATGGCCTCCCCCCTGCCCACATAGGGGAGGGGATTACCAGAAGGTAAAGGCAGGAACCATCCCCTCCACCCGACCGAGGTCAGGTGGTGGGGAGGGAGGGGGCTAGGGTAGTGGATCTGCAGCAGTAGGCCTCCCCACTACCCTAGTGGGGGAAAGGAGGGGCCTCTGCCACGAGAGGTGTTTATTTGTTTATTTAGTAATGAGATGGAAGTGAGAATGAAGGAGTGTTTAAAACGGTTGGTCCTACACCTGCTGGCTCTATAGCGCCTCCCTGATGGCAACAGCTGGTACTCTTGAAAAAGGATGTGTGAGGGGTCATTCAGGATCCTATTTGCTCCCCTCACAACTGTTCCCTCATATATTACCTGGAGGGACTGGAAGTGATCGTGATCATGTTTCCCCACTATCCTCAATGCTGTAGTCACCATTCTTTGGAGTCTGGCCTTACACTGGACTGTGAGGGAGCCAAACCATGCTGCCATACCGTATCTTATGATATTGGCCAACACTGCATTATAGAACGTTACCATTATCTTGGTTCAGACCCCAAACAGCCGCAGCCTTCTTAGAAAGTGGAGCCTCTGAGCTAATCTGTTACAGAGGAAATCCACATGGTCGCTCCGGCCCAAATTATCAGACATCATCAAACCCAAGTACTTATATGAAGGAACCTGTTCAATAGTGCAATTATCAATGATAACCCGGTCATGAGCTGCAATTACCTTGTGGTTAAAGATAATTTCTTTTGTCTTGTTAGTGTTAAGCACCAAATAGTTCTTATCACACCAGGTTTTGAAGGTGGCTATCTCACTGAAATACACGGAGGGGCAGGTATTTCAGAAGTTCTCTGAGTGAAGATAGTCTCTTCACTCAGAGAACCTAGGTTACAATGCAAACAAACATTATACAACTAAAACAGTATCTCTGTTTTTCTCCTTTTCTTTCAGTGCTTCTACATCCCAAAGTGCCATAAGGACTATGCAGCCACACATGCAATAGTGCAGAACATTTCTGACCGTCTGAGGTCTCAGCACACAATCCAGTGTTTCGTGGACCCTGAAGACAGAATGGACAGTGCCATCCTGACACAGATCTATGGCCAGGTTGCAGTCTTCCACTCCCTCTTCTGGCCAACCTGTACCTTGATTGGTGGAACCATCATCATCGCCATGGTGAAGCTGACCCAGTACCTGTCCATCATGAGTGAGCAACTGAGCCGTATTAAGAGGTGAAGGGTAGGAAGGCCATAAGTTCAAAGGGAAGTTCCGTTTCAATGGACACCAGCACAATGGAAGAATTGTCATGGGGTTAGGACAGAGAGAGAAAGAGGAGAGACAACTGAGAAGTTGTCTGTTACAGCTGGAATGGTGGGATCCCAAAACACATCTCAGAGACAATCTAAAAGCAGCCAGAAAGACAGTATACTGTATTGCCTGCTGGTGGTTTAAACTCAGTAACAACCTTTGAAACTAGCATTTCCATTATTTATTGTGGCCAGTAATTTCAAAATGATTTGTACAGATGTGACATAATGTTTTAAGTATATATTCTGTGTTCAGTGGTTTCACAAAACTAGTTGTTAGCTGAAGGAATTGTTCAAAATTTTTAGAAATTATGCTTATCTGCTTTCTTGGCAAGAGTTAGGTGAGGAAATCAATTTGCACACAAAGGGCCGGATTCACTAAGATCCAAGTTTACGTGTACTAATTTGCTTGTGCAATCTAGGATTTTGCGTGTGGGGCGGAACTGCGGCTTGCGGGTGATTTACTAAGATTGCGTGCGTAAAAGGCAACAGGTGCAAACGTGTTGGAGACGCCCTATTTAAATGAGGGTTTTGCGTGTGCCATGCGTCTTGCAGCATGGCGAGTTTGGAGATGAGAAAGCGTAAAATGAAATTCGACCCCATGGAATTAGAGGTGTTGGTAGACGAAGCCAACAAACACTTCAATGAGCTACAGCAAAGAAATCTGACCGTCGCACAAAAAAGTGCTATATGGGAAGAAATTTGTGAAAAAGTGAATGCTCTTGGTAAAGCAATGCGAACAGTGGATGAAGTTAAAAGAAGATACCAAGACATCAGAAGACGAACAAAAGAAAAACTAGCGTATAATAAATCGTCAGCAAATAAAACAGGTGGGGGCACAGTGGATGAGATGCCTCTGACCAGCATTGAGCAGCAGGTGCAGTTGACGCACTGCACATTCAATGAATGCGTGTGTTTGCGATTTCTGTACACATGCTCAGTGTCTGCGGGGGGCACAAGCTGCACATGGGTGCAGCCAATCGCTCCTATAACTCTGGGAAATCCAGCTACTGCAAAAAAGCCCTGTTTGGTCTCATTCAATGAATGCCGAGTGCGTGGAAACCTAATAAACTTGGCCACCCGGCGCAACATGGCATTTAAGACTTCAGCCAGCACACCTGAAAAACGACATTGGGAGATCCCAGCCGAAATAGCTACTGTTCGCTGGAATGACCCAGATGCAAAAAAATGTAGACTTGCAAGGAGTTTTGTCATTGCAGGTATTGCGTGACTCCGTCTCGTGGCTGGCTCCAAATCAACTCTGAGTTCCTCCAACAGCTCCAAAATGGCAATGCTGGATAAGCGATATGTTTTAATGATTGTTTCCTCGTTCATTCCAAAAATGTTCACATGAGGGTGAAAAATGCGTTCTGTGGGTCTCCTTTCATCGTTTCGATGTCTCCTTCTTGCTACAATAACCGCCGCCATGCGTGCGCAGTTACGCATACAAACCGTTTGCACCTCCTTTTGACACGTGCTAAATATAGACGCAATTTCGATGAGCAAAATTGCTTTCAGGTTTGATAAATCACGTTGCGTGTGCTAAATTAATGCATTTACATAATCTCCTCCCAACACACGCAAAATTGCGTGTGAACGCCCCAGATTGCATATTCATCAGGGCAGACGTACTAACTGGATGTAGACGCGCTATTTTGCACCTTTGACAGACGCAAACCTTAGCGCGCACTGTTAGTGAATCACTTTGTACATTTTTTTGCGTGTGCAATCAGTTTGCATGCGTTTTACTACACGCAAACCTTTAGTAAATCCGCCCCTATGTACTTGAAACTTTTAGTCCCAGTTTTCAAGGATCTAAAAGGTTCTCTCAGCCTACTGCTGTGGTTTAAAGACCTGCAAAGATTAGGCAAATTAGTCCGCTGATGTATGAAAAAGGGATGGCTGTTTTTACTTGTCATTTTTGAACATGACCATCAGCAAATTCTGACTGGCATTTTTCCCCCAGCATACAGATGGAGCCACTTAAAATTTCCGTTTGGTCCGTGGTAGAGCCCAGACCGATCCGTGGCAGGTCCCTGTTGTCACCTGGCTGGGCTCGTAGCACTAATGAGATCCCCCGAGATGATGTAGAGAACACAGGGCCGACTTGTCACGCCCATAAGTTCATTTTGTAGAAACCAGTTGCAATGGTTTGTTTATCCACCAGGAGGAGCAGTGAATGTGGAAGTTGAAGCGCCAGTTATTACTGTAATCGTAGGTATATTTGACGAGGGAAAGAGCTTCCCACACAGAGCATATTTAATGATTATCAGGCAAATATATCATAGGTCAGAAATATATACTTTAGCTTTTTGTTACTCAAAAGAACTACATAAGTAATACGGCTGGGGACTGAGCGATTTACAGTGAGAACAAAGCTGCGGTTGCATCACTAGTCTGAGAAGCTGACTTTATCTGCAGTGGTACCGAGATGAATAATGTACAATGTATAACATTATTGTGACTATATAAATGTCATTTATGGTGCTCTGAGACAGCTGTTAGACCACCCCACTACGTGTGTGCCACCATTTCCAGTATGTGCGAAAGCCGAGAGCAAATTAACCTCAGTGAAAATGTTGTTTTTCAAAGACTAAACGCCAACCAGTGCGGACTTAAGCTGAATATATCGCTAGACAAAAACATTTTCTGAATTTTGGAAATGATTATATTGATTTTTATTATTAGGGCCCGAGCACCTCGGTGCGAGGACACTATTGTTTTTTGCTCAGACTACCAGTAAATAATGAATTGCATTTTTGGGGGCTTAAACATACTCAAAAACTCACCAGATTTGGCACACACGTCAGTCTTGGTGAAAATTTACCTGTCATGTGGTTTTTGTTGGTGGGCGTTGCAAAATGACTTGGCCACGCCCTTTAAACGCCGCCATTACTGGCACATTTCACCGTTTCGCACGAAAATCGCTACACACAAAGGCTGTGTTCGAAACCGCATACTTACCTACTGTATACTTCCATACCCATACTATCCATACTCCATACTGCATACCCAATCGATCAGACAGTATGCAAAGCGTTTACACTACAGCATACTACATGATAACTCACAATGCATTGCGCTCCTACCCGAGCCGAAATTGTCAGGCTGAAGCTGATTTCACTTTAGCTCTAAACTCTGTAAATATATCACTTTATCGAGATTTTTTTAAAAATCAGGCGAGAAAGTGGCCGTTTTGAGTGTGTCGTTTATTTGTCCAAATACCAACCGTTTACAATTTTGTTTGGATGAATTCGGAGAAATTTAAGCTAGCTGCAGTGAGCAACGCACTTCCGGTTATTTTCACAAAATAAAACACCCCTTTCCCTTTCTCATACAAAAAAACCATAGTAATAAATCAGTGCTTTTACTTTGAAAACAAGAAGCGAACCTACCCGTAATATATCTTGCTTGACACTGCCGTTTGGACTGATCTCATCCCGTTAACGGAGCAGTCATGATCCCTTACTGGCGGAGAGTGTTGTCGGCTATGAGACAGATCGGCCCGCCGTCTTCGGTACATCATGGTCGCTATCGACTTGGGCTTGTTGTCAGATCTAAGTTACTTGTATTTATTTTATTTTTTAAACTTTTTTAATCAATGTAAATCCAATGAGAAATCGCTAACATAACATACCTCCAGGCATAAAAATTGGAGGGAAAATTACTCAGCTTGGTAAATTTACATCATTAAGAAACAAAGTCATTGTGAATTGAATAAAGTTTATTAAAGTTCATTAAAATAAATAAATACTAAATATATAACAAAATATGGGGTTAGGGTGAGGGTTAGACGTCACGTCGCGTTGCATCTTGGGTAATTTGAGTGTGAGTAGTAAGCTCATGATGAATACTCAACATTTCTGGCGAATGCAGTATGCATCCGGGAACTTCTTGCATACTCAAAAATCGCATACTGCCAGTGTAGACACACTGCATACTCAAAGAGTTAGTATGAGTAGTAGGTAAGTATGCGGTTTCGAACACAGCCATAGATCATGCCCAGACACACAAAAAAGTCTGAGGGCCCTATAGGCTACACCCAACAGGAAGTCGGCCATTTTGAATTCCGTGGTCATTTTTGGCCTTTTCCACGTGTTGTATTTTAACGAACTCCTCCTACAGGATCGCTTGGGTTGACTTCAAACTTGGTGTGTGCGAGCTCGACGACCTTGTGATCAAAAGTTATTATAAGGTCTTCCAGATTCTGAAGGGCGTATTTTTGACGTCGAAGTTTGACCTCTCGCCATCAGGTTGACCATATCCAGCTCAAATTGGGTCAGAAAGGCCTTAACATGTTGCCAATGCTATATTACAAAGACCATGATGTCTTGTCAAACGTTGTCGCCGTGACGGAGCGGCGAAGGTTGCTGCTTCGCCAAAACCCAGAAGGTGGCTCTAACTTCAGTGTTCTTGGTCAAATCTGCCTGAAACTCCACATGTATATCACTGGTCTCGCCCTGAGCAGATGATATTAATTTCATAAGCGGGCGTGGCTAAATGGCTTGACCACGCCCATTTTTAACAGTACCCCCCATAGGACGTTTCACCGATATGCACGAAAATCACTGGATGGATCTATCACACCCAGACGAACAAAAAAGTCTCTTGCACCCATAGGCTAAAACCAACAGGAATGGACAGTGCCATCCTGACACAGATCTATGGCCAGGTTGCAGTCTTCCACTCCCTCTTCTGGCCAACCTGTACCTTGATTGGAGGAAACATCATCATCGCCATGGTGAAGCTGACCCAGTACCTGTCCATCATGAGTGAGCAACTGAGCCGTATTAAGAGGTGCATCACTAGTCTGAGAGGCTGACTTTATCTGCAGTGGTACCGAGATGAATAATGTACAATGTATGACATTATTGTGACTATATAAATCAAATCAAATCAAATCAAATCAAATTTTATTTATATAGCGCCAATTCACAACAAAGTTGTCTCAAGACACTTTACAAATAGAGTAGGTCTAGACCACACTCAATAATTTTGTTTACATCCGACAGTTGAAACAACTCCCCCATAAGCAAGCACATAAATGTATTTATGGTGCTCTGAGACAGCTGTTAGACCACCCCACTACGTGTGTGCCACCATTTCCAGTATGTGCGAAAGCCGAGAGCAAATTAACCTCAGTGAAAATGTTGTTTTTCAAAGACTAAACGCCAACCAGTGCGGACTTAAGCTGAATATATCGCTAGACAAAAACATTTTCTGAATTTTGGAAATGATTATATTGATTTTTATTATTAGGGCCCGAGCACCTCGGTGTGAGGACACTATTGTTTTTGCTCAGACTACCAGGAAATAATGAATTGCATTTTTGGGGGCTTAAACATACTCAAAAACTCACCAGATTTGGCACACACGTCAGTCTTGGTGAAAATTTACCTGTCATGTGGTTTTTGTTGGTGGGCGTGGTAAGATGACTTGGCCACGCCCTTTAAACGCCGCCATTACCGGCACGTTTCACCGATTCGCACAAAATCGCTACACACATAGATCATGCCCAGACGCACAAAAAAGGATGTCATCCAATAGCCTAAACCCAACAGGAAGTCGGCTATTTTCAATTTTGTGGTCACTTCTTGGTATTTTCCATGTGTCGAATTTCAACTAACTCCTCCAAAAGGATACATCAAATCGGCTTCAAAATTGGTGTCTACCATCTGGACTAGTTTGTGATTAAACGTTATTAAAACATTGCATTTCTGTTAAAGGGTGTGGCCGTGAGGTGGCGGCTAATTTTGATGATTCACCATGCCACAGGAAATGGTTATAACTTTGGCATACAGGGTCAGATCTGCACCAACCTTACCATGTTTCATAACCATCTTGCCCTGAACACATATGCATGACAATATTCCACGATTTTCATAGCGCCTCCTGCTGGTGACAGGAAATGTCATGTTTTAGACTTTGAGGTACTGTTCCCAGCATGTTGACCATATCCAACTCAAATCTTGTCAGGAAGACCATAAGGCCTTGGTTATGTTATATTGTTAGGATCATGGCGTATCATCAAATGGCATTGCCCTGACGGTGCGGTAAAGGTCAGTATTTCGCCAAAACACAGAAAGTGACATAACTTTGGTGTATCTGACTGAAACTTCACATGTTTGTTAACAGTCCAGGCCTGAATATATAGTATGAGTTTCATCAATGAGCATGGCCGTATGGCTTGGCAACACCCCTTAAAGTGCAGCACCCCCCCATAGCAAGATTCCCCGACATGCATGAGAATCGGTACACACATGTATCACACCCACATGCACAAAAAAGCCTCTTGGACACATGGGCCAAACCCAACAGGAAGTCGGCCATTTTGCATTTTGCTGTCATTTTTGGCATTTCCCATGTATCATATTTTAATGAACTCCCCCTCCAGAAATGATCCAATTGACTTCAAAACTGGGGTGTACCATCTAGACAAGTGTGTGACCAAAATATATTAAATTAATTGGTCAGCCTGGAATTGTGATCAAAAGTTATCAAAAGATTTTGCTCACGTTGAAGGGTGTGGCCGTGACGTGGCGTCGACTTTTGATGTTTCGCCATGAAACATGATACTGCTATAACATGGGATTAATGGTCGAATCTGTTCCAGTCTTCACATGTATGATAAAAGTCCAGTCCTGAACACACCCGCATGACACTCACGAGTCATAGTCATGGCGCCACCTAGTGGGGAGGGGAAGTAACAACACATTGCATTTCAGTGTCCAAAAGGGGGTGAAAATTCAGTACCTCATCTACCAGTCAACCTCTGGCAACATGGTCACGACCGTAACAGGCCCCGAGTGGCGCGGGGGTGTGAGGGCCCATTCAACGCTGCTTGCAGCTTTAATTGTTTTTTTTGTTTTTTTGTTTTCTTTTGGACTGCACAACGCTCTGTATGTCATTGATCTGTCCCTGTCTGTCTGTAATGGAAATGATATTTTACAATTAGTTGTATTATAAACTAACGGAATTTGTTAAATCAAGTCATTTGGTGTTTACAAAGTCATGATATTTAACTGAGACAGATTCATTCTGTTCGCATTCACAGGCTGCTGCCGCGACTCCAGCAGAAGGCTGACACGTGTGTGCCACAGTGTTTCTCCACACTCAGGCTAATAAAGTCGGTGATCACTCAGTTAAAAAGTGAAGCTATGAAAAGCGGTCACATACTTGGCGTGAGAACTTAGAAAGATTCTTAAGGAGATTTTGGCCATCTTTATTCAGTGCAGTGCGGGGTCATTTTACGCCTGAACGAGCAACAGTGTTTACAATCGCATAAGATGTGACCTGAAAAAAATATATTTATCATTTACAAGGGTGCTTTATTAAGTTTCAGACAGAAGACGTCAAGACTAAACAGCATCGGAGCTTCAGCAGGAAAAGACGCACCTGTCTCCCTCTCTCCGTCACACAAACATACACACATACAGTACACGGACACACCTCACAATCAACGCACACTCAACAAAGCCCTCCTCCTCCTCAGATGAAGACGATTGATCAGGTGAAAATGATGGTTAACATCGATATCTCTCCCTCATCAGATCGTCCCTCGTCTCTCACATCCTGAAGCTGTCAGTGTCTCAAATATTTGTTTCTTTTGATATGGCCTGGTGTTTCTTGTTTTTTTCTATCTTAATAATTTCTAAGATCGATACAGCCTACTGTGAGAACAGGGCGTGTGCACTCTTGTAATGATTAAAAATGTCTTGAGTAAACAATGGCCGTTGCTAAGCAACCAGACTAAACCCATGAGTGCAGCTTATCCAGCTGTTTGTAGAGTAAAGCCAACCTATCGGCTCTTCTATTCATCACATCATTAGCATCACGATGTCTGCTTTTGTTTGGACTGAACGTGTGAATGTGCGATCCGAACAGGTTTCCAGCCCCACACTGTCACACACATCATCACACTGAGTGAACTACAGACTTTAAACAACTCCTCATCACTGTCCATGTCTGATCTACCTAAGTAACATTTTACAATTCTTAATATGATAAACTAACGAAATTCGTTAAAGGAAGTCATTTGGTGTTTTTAAAGTCATGGTATTAAGGTGAGACAGTCACCTACAGTTCACCTTCACAAGCTACTGCCACAACACAGCGGGGGGCTGGCTCTCTGCCAGAAAAATGACTTAGAGACTAAAATAATTACTTCATATTTTAAAATATGCAGTTAGTATCTTAAAATTTTGTCATGATTTTGAGTTATTTTCATAGTTTCTCATTATTCTGAGAGACTTGCTCAATATTTTGAGATCAGGAGACCTGATGCAGAACGAATTTGTGATTTAAAAAAAAGAAAATGTGTTTGTTGTAAATTCATAACATTAATATGAATTTGTCACAAGCAGCTTTCACAAAGTTGATAAAGTTTCCCCTAACTTAATAACTCAAAATGAGTGCACGTGTTTGTCTTTGACGGTGAGAGAACCCCCACACCTCATTAACATGACAATGAACCTTTTTGTTCTTACTGAATGTGTGAATATGTGATCTGAAGAGGTTTCCCAGCCCCCACACTGTCCCACAGATCATCACACTGAGTGAACTGTACAAACATTCAACAACACATCGTCACTGTTGTCCGAACAACCTCATAAAAGTGATATTTTACAATTCTTCACATTATAAACTAAAAAATGATTTAGTCTCTTAATTAATGTTAATGTGATTTTAAAATTTAAGTCTCTTAATGAGCAACTTTTTCAAAATGACAAGTAATTATTTTCAGGCACTAAGTTATTTTCATAACGTTTCGTTATTCTGACTCAGTATTTTCAGATAGGGGAGACCTGGGCCAATTGTAACAACTTTGGGTTTTCCTTAATAACTAATGTGTTTATAACACAGATGCTGCAGTAGATAAAGGTGGTCATTTTAATAACTTAAGTTCTTTTGGGTGGCTTATTGTAACCTATAATAATATAACCTAGCAACAAATGTATATTATTGTACAAAAGTACTTTAACTAATAGGCCAAACTAAATCTTTAAAATAAAAGTAGTGCAATAAAAGTGTAATATTCGCATCGGAGATAGTGGAGTAGATGAATAATGTAGCATAGAATGGAAATACTACTAGGTAAAGTACAAGCAGCTCTAAATCTTTGTTATTTTTTGTGTTTCTGTGAGGGAAGTGCCATCTAATGGTGACACCTTGTAATTGAATAAATGGGCATGTTACAGTGGAATCTAGGCACACCTAGAGAATAGTAGTAGTAGTAGTAGGGAATAGTAGTTGGCTGGAAACTGGGAGGACACTGGCAGGCTTCTGGAAGGCTTTCGAAAGGCATGGGAAATTTCAAGTGGCTGCATCTGTAAATGCTGATAATAAATGGTGGCTGGAATAAAATGCTGTGAGCAATCAGAAATGTTATGTGCTGCAAGCCCCACCCCCAATGTTACTGTATTTTTGAAAGGAGGCCTACTAACCCCCAAGCAGGGATTTTTTTGTGGAATAAAGTAATAGACCCTGGCCCCTGCAGTGGAATTGCAGTGAGTCCCTCCAAAGGTTTCTCTTCCCTGGTTAAATGTGGGTCTCTGGTATAGCCAGCAGCTTGTTAGCTTAGCTTAAAACAAAATCTACAAGGATGGAGATAAAACAGAGAAGCAGATGTAACAAAATCTTTCTACCTGCTCTAAAGCTGACAAATTAACACCTGATATCTTGTTGGCTTAATTCAGGATCTCTTTTTCCTCCTAGCAGTCTTTGTGCTAAGCTAAGCTAACAGGCTCCTGGCTGTACCTTCATATTTAGCTCACAGACATGAGAACAATATCGATCTTCACATTTTAAAAAAAGATTTTGGGGGCTTTTATGCCCTTATTTTAGATAGGACAGCTGAAGTGAAGGCAGGAAAGCTGCTTAAGACTCACAGCCTCACTATATGGGGCAAACGCTCTACCAACTGAGCTACCAGGCCACAATCAATCTTCTCATTTAATTCTTGGTAAGAAAACCAATATTTCCCAAAATGGCAAACTATGGCAACAGATTTCCTTAAACTATAGCTTGGTACCAAACTTGCATCCCCATATAAAAAGGGCTGCTAATGCTTTCCTGTATCTCTGTCTTAGGATGAGAGATATATTTGCTTTTTAACCATGTGTTCACACAGACAAATGGCTGCATTGTGAACTTAATTGTTCATGTATATGCCTATATACTATGCATATTACTGGGGGATTCTACCAGACAGCACACCACACAACTCAGACCATATGGAACTAGATGTAAAATCTGTATTACTTTGTGGAAAAAATTGGTTGCAGTGGACCAGTAATTGACAGAATTTCTTAGTCAAGGCATTTGATGACTGGTGGACAAAACGCGCCATCTGCACCATTCACACTTGCATTTCCAAACATTTTCTGCTTTGCATGGATGGTGTTGGACTTGTTGCCATTTATTTTCCTAGGCTTCCACGTTGTCTTCTAAAATAGCATTGATCTGTTACCAGGTATTTTGACAAGAATATGCGACAATGACACATCACACAGATTTGTGTAATTTGAGACTTAAGGCTACCTTTATGTACAAAAATAGATAGATCCATTTCAAACAATGCAACCGTCACTGCCCACATACTTCCATGCATCCTCTATGCTGGCAAGGATATTAAGCAATGCATCCACTCAATGGCACTGCTCAGGGTAAAAAGATACCCCAAATAATAAGAAGAGTCAAAAGTTTCTGACAACAAACGTGGCAACGCTGGAGGAGGTTGTAATAATGTATCTCTGTTGATGTTTAGTCAGTTAGCTTGCATAGACTGTTTTTTTTTTTTTTTTTTAAACAGTCTGTTACCTTATCTTCAAAACTTTCTGCTATTGTTGTGCTACTGATGTACCTACTGACCCCTGGCCTTTGCAGTGTAGGGGCATTCTAGTACTGCCTCTACACTGCCATTACACTACACTGCCATGTACACTATATTTCTGCATAACCAATGATTCATACGGACACAGCATTTGTGCACTCAAAAATGGAGCATAAAAGCATAAGCAACTGTATCTCCATCCTTACAATAAGAGAACTGGCTGTTGAGGTCCTATGTGGAGACGATTTACCAACCACTGCTCTGATAATACAAGGTGTGTACTCATCACATGCAGCTGAACTTCTGGGATTCTCAGAAATAAAGTGCCACTGTATGACAGTGGCAGTCCATTTTTATGGAATCAGATTTGTGTCAAAATAATCAAACAAAACTTCTTCAATATCAAACAAAAATAAAAATTTGAGAGAGAATAAAATTCACTGAAGCAAAAAAAAACGTCATCTCAAAAGTAAAACTTGTAACTTGCAAACAAATTATTTCTGCAATTGAGTAAACTATTGGTCTTTTACTTTTTGTCATATCCTGTTTCTTTCTCACTGCTCAGACTTTTGCTCTCACCGTCAGCTTTGCAGTCACGCTGCCAGCTCTCTCGTTTGCGCTCCCTGAGTTTTTGTTTGCGATTCTGACACAAACCTCTCACGTGGGCGGGCTTTTTCAGGGGTGAGTCGCCATTGGCTAGTGAGTTTTTGAGTGACAGCTCAGTGCCCGGAAGTTGCTCAGTGCAGCAGCACGCGCGAAAAACAACACGGACGAGAGACAGCAATCGTGGCAGCGGCAGCAAGCAGTGGCACTTGCTGTGGCAGCATGGACCTGCCGCGGCAAATGCCGCTGTCTGAGGAAGCTGACTGCGGTCAAGTGAGCCGTCTTTCGTCGGAAAATGCTCGGAGTCCACCGAGCAAGCTAACTTCCGGTTTTCAAAATAAGACGTCGGTAATTCAAAGGCAACCAGTCAAGCTGATTTCAAGCCATTGGGTCACATTGTCTAGAAGCTATTGAACTAAATATTTTCCCCAATTTATTTTAATTTTTACTTGTACATTAACAACACTTTTGTCCATAATTTCTGACAATGGTTGACATGAGGATGTTTCAGTTTCAGGATAAGAGTAGACTCCTGAGTGTCACAGTAAAAACATAATCAACAACCCTCCATGTCTCAGCTAAACATTTGGGAAATAATTCACATCATTCACAAGGAAAATGTGGATGTTTGAGTAGAAAGTGAATATAGACATCAGATTAACATAGTCTGAGATTATTGATGAAGATGGTGTTTCTTTTTTGGGGGGGTGGGTTCTGAAAACCAAACTATATTTATTGTATTCAGGATTAAATGACCACAAACAAATCAGTAGAGGAACAAATAACATAACAATACTTGGGCCCCATTCTTCAAACATACACACAAAGTGTAGCTTACGTTAGTGACTTGTTTTTTTTTTTTGGAAGTGGCAGGCTGATTTGTTTCTCTCTAACCACATGTAAGGATATCAGAAAATTATCAGCCAGATTAAAAACATGAAATTCACAAGGCCAGTCCTCAGATTCTGTCAGTGTCACCTCAAGAAAAGGAATCAGTAGGTATAGCAAAATGTCACTGATAGAGTGGTATGGCATTTTTATTTCCTTTCTTCTTAATTACATTGGATTTATTTTGTTGTACTTTTTTGTGTTACTTTAGAATGTTTGACCATTTGACTTCAAACCTCTTCAGCTGTAACAACACTGAGAGATTGGTGCTTTTAAAGAATGGTGCAGCCCTACATGAAAATAAAATAAATTGGCAAGTTTAAAAAAAATTGTTCTTGCAACTTAAATCACAATGCAGGAGCTTGTGTTTTCAGGTTTTGAGCTCAGGGACCAACCGTCACATTAATCTTGACCAAACATAAAAATCCAAGCTCATGTCAAATCATCAACAATGAAAATGAAGCCAACTTGTTATCCATGTATGAAGAACAGGGCCTTGTGGGTACAGAACACTAATCTCCCAAACTCCATCAGTTGACATCCCTGCTCTCCCAATATGCAAACAGCATAACTTAACTTCAAAAGATGAGATATTCATCACCACTTGAGGTAGCTTCAGTTTTCAAAACTGCAGTTAAAAGGGTGTTGAAAGGAAATGGCCTGCAACTTCTGACTTATGCACATCAAAAAATGCATGACAAACTGGAGGCTGCTGCTCTTCAATTCACATCTAGAATCAGTTGTCCCATCAGTCTACATTCACAAGGACAATACAGAGATGAGACAGCTGACTCCAAAACAACAGTATGGAAGCATCTCCCAGTCACTGCCACTGTGTGAGTGAGTGAGTAGTCAGGATGGTGCTGAAGTCAACTGTATCAACCATTGTCAGAAATTATGGACCAAAGTGTTGTTAATGTACAGTAAAAATTTAAATAAATTGGGGAAAATATTTAGTTCAATAGCTTCTAGACAATGTGACCCAATGGCTTGAAATCAGCTTGACTGGTTGCCTTTGAATTACCGACGTCTTATTTTGAAAACCGGAAGTTAGCTTGCTCGGTATTAAAATAGCGCTGATTTTCTCAGTGGACTCCGAGCATTTGCCGACGAAAGACGGCTCACTTGACCGCAGTCAGCTTCCTCAGACAGCGGCATTTGCCGCGGCAGGTCCATGCTGCCACAGCAAGTGCCACTGCTTGCTGCCGCTGCCACGATTCGAGCTTGCTGTCTCTCGTCCGTGTTGTTTTTCGCGCGTGCTGCTGCACTGAGCAACTTCCGGGCACTGAGCTGTCACTCAAAAACTCACTAGCCAATGGCGACTCACCCCTGAAAAAGCCCGCCCACGTGAGAGGTTTGTGTCAGAATCACAAACAAAAACTCAGGGAGCGCAAACGAGAGAGCTGGCAGCGAGACTGCAAAGCTGACGGTGAGAGCAAAAATGTGATAAGTGAGAAAGAAACAGAGGGAACGGTAAATAAAACCATATATTAACAAAACAGTTAAAGACTACGGAAGCGTATTGCATTCACTGGATAAAAAAAAAATCAGACACCTTATCTCGTAATTACGAGATCTTTTCTCGTAATTACGAGAAAAGATCTCGTAATTACGAGATCAGGATCTCGTAATTACGAGATAAGGAAAGGTGCCACATTGGCCACAGCTTCACTCAGAACTACTAACTGCACATCCACGAAGAGGTAAATTCATATATATGTCTATAAGTAAATTAAAAACTTGGTTTATTTACGACTGTGGCTTTGTTACGTTTTGCCATGTGACGTCGTTACCATGGCAACAGAAACGCTGACACGGCTGACATGCATGATTGAGTTGTTGTTATTGTTGTTAAGCTAGCATACAGGTAGCGTAGCTAACAAGGAGACTGACGATTGTTGATGAAGCAACAAAACATATGTATTTCCAGGAAACCGAGGAAATGGCAGAGCAAACGTCGCATGACAATGGTTTATGGGATTTTCTCCGAAAGCGAGGTGTTGCAGAGGAAAACATTGACCGAATGCAACAAGACAAGGTAAGGTTAATTCCACTTTTCATGGCAAGAACCCAGATATTAGCGTTATTAACGTTATTAGCCATTAACAGGTTCTTAGGACAAATTTGAATTATGAGCTGACAAAGTCTGTGGACTAAAAGTCTGCGTATTACTCTTTGTAGCCTTTAAGAAGAGGTGAAGTTGTTGAATATGGAGAGAGAAGATTTGGAGTTCTAGAAAAAAATGGCTTTACTGAATATCCGAAATTCTCCTGTATGATTACAAAGGCTTCTATAGCCTACAAGTACCTATTGACACAGTGAAGAATTTAATAATCCAGGACTGTGTAGTTTTACAACTTAATTGTGTCTTACTGTGGCTAAATATTTCTTGCTGGTAAAAGTTGTGAAATGACAATGTTGAAAAAAAGTGTGGAAAAGTCATGATTGCAGTTATTTGGTATATAATAGGGCTGTACAATTTAAACACAAATATATCTAATTGCAATTATTTTGACTGATGTTCCAAATGTAATATGATTTGTAAAATTAAATTGAAATATGTATTATTGAAGTATATATGTATGGTTCTGATGTGAGTTTACAGGGATCTGTACCAAACAGATTCCTGTAAACTATCGTATATGTCAAATATGATTTTAGATGAGACCATCTCTGTCCTGGAACAGAAGAGGAGGAGGAGAGGAAGAGGTAGAGAAAGACAGGAGGAGGAGAGAAGCAGGGGAGGAGGTGTGAGGTTAAGAAGCAGAGGAGGAGGTGTAGGAGGAAGTTAAGATGGAGAGGAGGAGGAGGGGAGGAGGTTAAGAAGCAGAGGAGGAGGCGTAGGAGGAGAGGAGGAGGTGTAGGAGGAGAGGGGAGGAGAGGATGAGGTTGGCCAGGACATCACTGCAGAATTACAATGTTTACTCTAAGATGCTTAGAGAATTGCAGAGGTTCATCTTGCAATTTCAATTAAATTTCAATGAATTGTTCAGCCTTAGTATGTAACAGTATACTGATACTCAGGTACAAATTAACTGGCAGTTCATTTAAAGTGAGCTTATATTTTTTAATGTTTCTTCACAGATTGACTCATCGCTTATCAGAGAAATAGAAGATGCCTACCTTGCACGCTATATACCAGTTTATGGGGACAGGATTGCTCTGAGGCGATACTGTCTGGACAAAGAAAAACAAAAAGACAATAGTTCAAGGATGTCCCTTCTTGAAAAACTTCGAAAGAAACTAAGGACAGCAACAGCAAGTCAAGATGAGGAGTCTGAACAGGAACCCTGGCCTGCAAAGAGTGCAAAAAAACCAAGCCGTGATCGTTCTAAAAATGCTGTTAAGAGTTCAAGAAAAATTGAGTTAGGGTGGATCCATGAGGGAAAACAAATGAGGAAGCGTTCTGGTGGTGGCACCAGGATACTTGAGGTATCCAAGAATTCAACCAAAACAGACATTTTGTCACATGCCAAAGAACTGTTTTTTCCAGGTGGTGAATCGAAAAAAGGAAAATGGGAAGACTTCCAACACGATATTTATGACTTTAAGGAATCACACCTTGATGAGAGCTGTACTGTTGGTGAGTTGTACACAGTGTCAAAATTTGGGATTTTACGGTTCTACCTAAGCACAACATGCTTCGTAGAGTCATCTGACACAGAAGTGGACAGGAAAAGGGACAAGTGTGGTGTCACTATGGTAGAGCAGCAGAGACAGACCAATTCTGATGAGCACCAAGAAAAGCCAGCCAGACTGAATAAACCACAAAGAGAACAATCTGGTACAGTTGAAGACTCAAATGTTGTTGATCTCACCTCTGAGTCTGATAATTCAGAGGTGATCATTGGTGGCCTTGTAGGTGTATCCTCTGCAAGCCAGTTGGATGACACTGTTCCACTTTTCTTTTCCACTGAGGATATTATCAGTGTTGCCTTTACTACAGGCTCTCCTGTCTTAGCAGATGATATTGACCATGCTGTCCATTCAAGTGCACATTGTGACCAACTCTCAGAGGTCCAACTGAATGCCGCTGTTCCAGTCTTCACACCAACAAATGAAGTCTTCAGTGTTGCCCTGTCCACATCCACTCCTGTCTTAGGAGATTGTGTTGACTATGCTGTCCATTCAGGTGGTAATGCACATAATGACCCACCCTCAGATATTCAGCTGGATGATGCTGTCCCAGTTTTCACTCCAGTCGAGGAAGTCATCAATGGTGCCCCCTCCACATCCACCCCTCTGTCAGAGGACCATGATCAGCATACTGACGACTACTCAAGTTTTGATGCAGGCTTTGACCAACATTATGTGAGTCTTAAACTTCACAGAGTAAATCTCTTAGAGGAAATGATTTGTCAGTTCAAAGATGAGTCGATTTTGAAGTACCCTTTAAAGTTTGCTTTTATTAATGAAAGGGGTGCAGATGCAGATGGTGTGTCCAGAGATGCCTATGCTGCCTTTTGGACAGAGTTTTTGGATTCTGCAGCAGAGGGGGCAGAAATGAGAGTGCCATCCCTGACACCAAAATGGCAAGAGGAAGAGTGGAAAGCTGTGGGAAGAATATTGGCCAAGGGATATCTGGATCAGGGATACTTTCCGTTGCGCCTTGCCCCAGCATTTACCACAGCACTGATATTTGGAGAGCATGCTGTGTCTATTGATTCACTGTTTGAATCTTTGATGCTGTACTTGAGTCAGTGTGAGAGAGAGCTCATAACCGCTGCCTTAGAGGGAGACCTTGATAGTGATGGCCAGGATGAGTTATTAGATCTGCTGGATCGCCTGGGAGTGAAAGCTGTTCCATCACAAGCCAACCTAAAAGCAGTCCTCCTTCAAGTAGCACACAAACAAAATAATACAGCAGCCAAAGTATGCTCTTGATAACATGTCAGCAGTTGCAGCACAACTCCTGAAGACCACCATAACCACCACAGCAAAAATACAGATCATGTATACAGACAAAAAACCAACTTGCAGGAAGGTCCTGAAGCTAATTGAAGCAAGTCCAGAGACTCCAGCTGAGAGACAAGCCCTTGGATTTTTACAGCAGTACGTACGAGGACTGGATGAAGTGGGTCTCAGAAGGTTGCTGAGATTTGTGACAGGCTCTGATATCATCTGTGTCACAAAAATACAAGTCATATTTACAGCTTTGGAGGGACTGCAACGTCGACCAGTTGCACACACCTGTGGATCAGTATTGGAGTTACCCTGTACATATAACTGCTACCCAGAGTTACGTGTGGAGATGGAGAATGTACTGATGAGTAACTATTACACTATGGATATTGTGTAGTGAGAAATGACATGTAATTGGTGCACACACCAGGCAGGGTCCATATTGACATTCTGAATGTAACTGAACTGCAGTCTTCAATATTTTAAACCTCAGGCAGAAGAAGATTTGAAGAAATGTTTTGTGTCAGAAATGAAGTCCCAAAATGCTGAGTCAAATTGCACTTTTTATACCAGTCTCTTCTAGAAGTTGTACAGTTCATTGCTATTTAACTGTGCATAAGAAGCCATGAGGTAACCTCAAGAATGTCTCTCTTTTTTTTTTTGCAGTTTGCCATGCAGTTCAAATCGTTAAAAAACAATTTTGATGTGAAGCTATTGCAGTAAGTAATGTGCCTGACACAGAAAAAAAATACTGTAAGTTAAAAACAAACTTGTGGTTATATCACATATCAGCAAATTCATATCTGAGCAATGTAAACATATTGTGTGGCTTAAAGGCTGCTGAGTTTGCTGGCAATGTTATATCTGGTAATGTTATAGTAAATCCAGAGGCCAATTGTCAGTTATGGTCGTGTTTGACAAAATCATTCAGTGTGAAAGTTTTATACATTAGAAAAGAGCAATTATGTCATGTTAATTCATAGCTGTCTGCTTGTGCTCTTATAAGTGTGTCTTTGATGTGCCACAGCCCCTCAGACATTGATATGTTAATGATCAGTTGAACCAGAGGTAGTTTTTTTTTTTTCAAAGTGATGGTTTCAAAGGCATGAGGCTGGCTCCTCACATCACATAACTTGAAAACTTGAAAGTACCAGCAGTGTGTTCTGTGGTTTTAATTCTACTCAGAGTTATTATGAGTTCTGTTCAAATTATAAGCAAGAGAAATGTTTATACAAATAATTAAAAGGGTTGTTCTGCGTGGGGCCAATATTATGTTGGTAGGCTGCCCCAATAAACTTTTTGATAAATTAAATGTTAAATTGCTATGTTCACGTAAAGGCAAGCCCTGTTAGTGGTTGTTGTAAAATGAGTTACAATGTCCTGACTTTATACTTCTTTAATGTCGATTGACTTAAGTGCCATTAATTAAATGTGTTCTTTACTTCATCTTGTGTGAATTTTCTTTTGTGTTAGGTGCCAGTTATCAATGTGTATTCAGTTAATACAACACAAACTACAAAAAAGTTTTTATTTTTTAGAAACTTAATTGCATTCAACAAAATGTCACATTAGTGATATTAGTGTTCACTCATCATTTTCTGTCTAATGTAAATGTTCAACATTTTTAAGTGACCGATAATCCTGAAGATGAATTCCAGAGTGTTTGAATTTCAACATTATATCCAAAAGATTTGGGCACTGTTGCTGCCAGTTGGTCCCTTCATAAATCAGGTAAAGGGTTGAATCAAAGTAATAATAGGGCCAAAAGTATTTAGTTTTTTTGACAAAGCCCACAGTTTATATATATTATACATTATCTGCATAATCAGGGCTTTAAACACATACCTCACGACTTTCAATAATCTTCATAATAAAATGACATTCAGATGTAATACAGGTACATTTGCAATTGCCACTGCCATGTTGATTACAAAACATTAATTAGACACATTAACAGACAAAAATAACAACTGACAGACAGTTTTAAAGTTAAAATTCACTGGCTACTGTGTCTTCTAGTCTGGCAGATCTGAAAGACAGTTATCTGTTCAGGTCTCTGTATGTCTGGGAACAGCCTGAAACACAGAAAAGGACATGGCATTGTTACTCTTTAAATGAGAACCATAAAAATCTGAATGTATTGTTGGTTTTAACGAGGACTAGAATTATGACAAAGATTATAGTAAGTTGATTATTCACAAAAGAGCACACAATAAAACCAACATCGCAATGATAAAACCTGTTGTGTTTGTAATGTTGTTGACTGTTTTGTGGCTTGGTGGTAAATCAGTTTCCCCTTGGGGATTAATAAAGTTAATCTAATCTAATAAACTGAAGCAGCAGGGTCATTCAAGACATTTTATGAATAGTGTAAGAATCAAAGTAGTTGTAACACACTTTATTTTCGTTAATACATGTTAATTGTTGACATACATTTTTTGCTTTTTGTTGCTGGTGTTAGTATACTGTGGTTCTAGGCCTACTAGGCCATTATTCTTGGTCTGGGGGTCAGTAGTCTGGACCCCCACAAGAAGTCACTGGATTAATCAAAATGGTCACAAACATAATATTGTGCTTTTTAAAAAACTTTCTTATAATTTCTGCTTTATTTATTTCAGATTTTGGTATTTTACCTCCTCAAGCCTCTCAAACTTATTCAGATAAAATAAAATAAGTCCTCTCTCCAGAGCAGCTGGGTCAGTCAATTATTTGATTAAGTCAATTGACAGAAGATCAATAAGCCACTACTTTGATAACTGAATAAGTGTTTTAGTCTTTATCAAGCAAAAATGTAGACAAAGAAAATAAGCTTGTCATATATATATATATTTATAAAACGGAAAGGTGAAATCCAGCAATCTGATTGGCTGTTAACTGTGATATAATGAGCGTATACCACAGCTACTATTCTAAAAAGCCTTATCACAGCATATCACTCCGCTTCAGGGAAGCAACAATGTTTCTATGACAACAACCAACTGTTACAGTACGCAGCAAAAAGTAGCCGGTTTTGATGTTTATTTTTTGACGGCGTTAACAACATTTAAATATGTTAAACATGTTTAAACATGTGGCCGTATTATTATTAGATTAGATTATAAAATCCTGCACTGTGTGTCAATGAGTAATTAGGAGTCAAATAGCGGACCACGGGCAGCTCCCGTATAATGACAGTCACAGGATCAGCACCTTGACAGCGACTATGACACTTAGGGCTCTATAGGGTGATCTGTCACTGTCTAATTGAACAGCCTCATGAAATGATATTTTACAATTCTTCACATTATTTACTAACAAAATTCGTTAAGGCAAGTAATTTGGTGCTTTTAAAGTCATGATATTCAGATGCCGCTGCTGCGTCTCCAGGTGCCTGCCGCGATGTCACATATGGTCGGCTTAATAAAGTCAGTGATCACTCAAAGCTAAAACTATTTAAAAAAACTCTCATTCATTGAGTTTTTGGGTGGATTGTTCCGGACCACTCACTCATAGTTAACTGCGGGGGGGCCTCGCATGTTTACGTTACGGGGCTGATTGTCAGAGAAGCAACAATGTATCCATGACAACAAACTGTTACAGTAGGTAGCAAAAAGTTGCTGCGGTGTTTTGACAACGTTAACAAATAGACTAAATTAGTTGAATTCACATGTTTAAGGTTACCTTTCACCTCCAGATAGGGTTAACAATGGTAGAGTTGATTGATCAGTGACTTTCTCCCGAAAAAAAGGCGAAGAATAGACGACATGCAGAGCTAACGTACGGAGAGGTGGGACTATTTTTTTCACAGCGGGGCTATTTTATTAGATAATATGTATTTCTGTTTAATTAAAAACTACATGAAAATTATTGCGTATTCCTCTATTGGTAACCGTTTTTTTAAATATATATATATATGTATATATATGTGTGTGTGTGTGTGTGTGTGTGTATAGACATTACTATTTTCTGACCTTTTATGGACAAAAGGATATGGGGTGGGGTCCTGGATAGACTTTGCTTTTTTATTATGGGTCAAACTTTTGGAACCACTATAATAGGTCTTTAGCACTATACTTGCTATTAAAGCTGAGTGTGGATGTAGGCCCGTAAGAAAAGGTAAAGTTCAACTGCCTCCTCGGAAGAAGTAGGTGGATGCAAATAGTTTTCTGACATTGCAAGGCAACAAACGTCAAAAACAGTCTCATCACATGGATGTGGACCTCTTGGCAGGCATTCCTCTCTACAAGCCTGTATCTGCTGATGGGATACTGCCTTGATGTAGTCTGTGGTGCCAAACAGGTGGGGAAGGCTGTACATCAGTAGTGGTCGTCCACTTGGGGAAACTGCATTCCTACTGGGGCGAATTCTGTGGCAATTCCACAGATGAGCAACGTCCTGCAGCTCTCTCTAAAAGAAGAAAAGCAAACAAGGCGAAAAACAAAAAACACTTAGCTTAAACTTGCACATCTTTTCAATTATCCCATACTAACCATACTGCAGTCATTCTCCTCCCCAAGGAGGCCGTGAAGGGATTCTAATAAATGTGATAAGGGACAATACAGTCTTTCTGTGTAATATTCATTCTAAATCTCAGCTGAAGCTCATATGAGGTTTGAACAGAGAAATAATTAAGCTGTTGTGAATGTGAGTCTTTTTGCAACAAAATTTCTTAAGCAGCTCAGGAAGAAAATACTTTGGGATTCATATTCACATTGGAATTGTGAATATGAACAGCATGGAGAGGAGAAACCATCACAGCTGCAGTAAACGACAAGCGCAACTGGGCATATGAACAGTATTGTTAGAATTAGTTATTGACAGAATAAAAAAAAAGTCTAGTCCAGTGAAGTTAACAATTAGACCTAATTCATTACTAATTTAAAGTGTTATCTTAATTCAACCAAAACGGGAGGAAGACTTACCTCAATTATTTCCAAGCATGTGAACTGTATGAGATTTTTGTCAATGAAGTCCCCTGAGAAATGGTCATGGTCCTTTAAATCTTGAAAAACATTGATCCAGTACTGAGAATGGTGTTTTCTTAAAAATCCCCACCACTGTTCAATCCTTTGGTTATGATTGCTTGAGCCGGTAATGTAGCATCTCTCACTGAACTCGTCGTCATGGGTACCTCTTAAAAACATCTGCATCTGCTCCACTGAGCGGTTCTCAGTGCCCAGGTCTGCCCTGATTCGTGTGGGAGTGCCGCCCCTGTCTTGTACTCCATCAATAAAGTAACCAGAAATAACTCTGGGGTTGCTATTTGTGGTGTAAGCATGCAGCCACATGACCATACGCGAAAATCCATCAACGGCACCGTTAATACATATTCCATAAGGTTTCAGTTTGTCGTACGAATCGACATGCCATAAGAAGTTGGGGCCTGGGTTTGTGTACAGGCGTCTTCTTAGACGGTTCCGTTGCCTCAGCTGTACTCCTTGAGGATCTAGGATTTTTAACAGGTGCCGTACAGTTCTCTGAGTCACTACCAAACCAGATTGGATGCATTTCAAATGCATGAATTTGTATCCATGAAGCATCCCGTGCTGGTTCAACTGCTCCTGCAGAAAGAGAGCGACATCCAGCACGTCAGACTGGGCTTTCCGCCTGAACAATCCTAACGACTTGAGATGCCTGCGCAGTGTTGACATACTAATATTAATACCATCCTCATTTTTAAGAAACATCAGTATTTCCCAGTGTCTCAAACCGAGAAGGTAGTAATAGCATATTACCTGCGATAGCGCCATCATTGCCACTGAGAGATGATTTACAGACATTTCCCTTTTCTTTATCTTATCTTGTAATTACGAGAAAAGATCTCGTAATTACGAGATCTTTTCTCGTAATTACGAGATCAAGATCTCGTAATTACGAAATCTTTTCTCGTAATTACGAGATCAGGATCTCGTAATTACGAGATCTTTTCTCGTAATTACGAGATCTTTTCTCGTATTACGAGATGATGATCTCGTAATTACGAGATAAGGTGTCTAATTTTTTTTTATGCAGTGAATGCAATGCGCTTCCGTAAAAGACCAATAGTTTACACAATTGTAAAAATAATTTGTTTGCAAGTTGTAAGTTTTACTTTTGAGATGACATTTTTTTTTCTTCAGAGAGTTTTATTCTCTCTCAAATTCTTATTTTTGTTTGATATTGAAGAAGTTTTGTTTGATTATTTTGATGCAATTCTGGTTTCAGTTTGTGTCAGAATCGCAAACAAAAACTCAGGGAGCGCAAACGAGAGAGCTGGCAGCGTGACTGCAAAGCTGACGGTGAGAGCAAAAGTCTGAGCAGTGAGAAAGAAACAGAGGATATGACAAAAAGTAGAAGACCAATAGTTTACTCAATTGCAGAAATAATTTGTTTGCAAGTTACAAGTTTTACTTTTGAGATGACTTTTTTTTTTTTGCTTCAGTGAGTTTTATTGTCTCTCAAATTTTATTTTTGTTTGATATTGAAGAAGTTTTGTTTGATTATTTTGACACAAATCTGATTCCATACATTTTCTGCTTTCATTTCTTCTTGTCACACTGAAGCTTAACACCAGAGGATTGGTTGGTAGCAGCCTTTTCAGGTACAATATTGTGCAGATGGTGCATCGTGCAGAGCAGTTAAGGAAAGGGCTTCCAAAAGGGAAAACCAATAAAACTTATTTTCTACTACTGGGCTTAATCAGGCTGACCAGTTCTTATTCAGAGTTTCACATATCACACCAATGCTGTCTGTGATTGATTTTCAATTTTCTATACAAACAGGTTTTGTTACATGAATGATTGTACTGTTTAATAAACACAATGTGCTTGTTACCCCTTGATAATGGTGGACCCTTCAACTTATCTTAATGGTTAATGCTCACAGTTTGATATCATACAATTTGGATTATGTAAGCTGTTTTATGATGGTTTACAGTTTACAAGCCCTGTGATTGGCTGTATCGTCTGCATCATGACAGATCAAGGAGGCAGTTTGACTACAAAGAGACACAAAATTATACAACAAAGACAAAACAAGGATAAAAAGGAATAAAACCACCACAAAGAGACATAAAAGAACTACAGAGAGACACATTACAACAAAAAAGAGACCAAAACAACAACCATAAGGATAATTAAAATTATAGCTACTGCGCAGCAGTGGTCGGGGCCGGGCAATTTTACGCAAAATTAGGCAATTCTGAGCAACAAGCAGAGTGTAGGAAGATGAAAAAAAGTTGGCATTCTAATGTGCATTTTAGAGGAAGGTGAGACTTGCCAAATTACTCTTTCTAAATCCCATACTGATGTTTCTTTTTTATAAATATGTTTGTTATTCTGTTCCCTTTAGCTTCAATAACATTGTTAAACACTGATGTCTGACCCAGCACTAAACCATCAGCTCAGTGGTCCCTTTCTTAAGAAGTCATAATCTATTTCATCATAAAACACTGAATGTGTGGTATATATAAAAGCCCATGTGAAAAATGTAATACACACAACGCAACAAACAAAGCATATCACAACATAGAAGTTACGTCATATAATTGTGGCATGCCCTTCAAATTGTGGATGAGTGGCTGAAGTGATCAGAGGCTCATAATATACAAAGGAAAGAGAAAAATCAAGAACAAGAAAGAGTAAGAATAACATTAACTGCTAGCAATTATGAACAAAGTAGATGTTGGATTGGATAGACTCTGCATTTGACTGATAGCTAAGCCAAATAAACAGGAAAAAGAGACAAGGGATAACAGGGAAAAGTGTTGATAAAGAGTATTTGTCTCTCCACGAAACTGCCTGGATCATAATTATTTTAACCTTAGTAGTCTCTAATCCACATAGCATGATGCCTGAACATAGGACTTTAATATTAGAATGTCCGTTCTGCCTTAACTGAGGCTTGAACTCACAATTTCTGAGACTGAGGTCCATCTTCTATCTCACTGAGCTAATTGGCAAGTGACAGGTCATGTGTGGCTTCACAAATTGACTAAGCCAAGCAACAGGGTGCCAGACAGTAGCCATCCATGCCATGGAAAAGCAAATTTCAAAGTGAAAGTTCCAAAGCTGTAGCACATATGGTTGATTTGTTGTGAATTTTCAAAGTTTTGAAATTTAGAGGCTTGCTGTAGCGCCACCATCAGGACTATTGTCTTGTGTTTCCAGTTGAGGACATTGGGCATGGGACTGGACCTTTGTGAAATGTTTGGGTAGATTTCTCATATGGAAATGTTGTACAAGCTGAGGCTTGAACTCACAATCTTCAACACCAAGAATCATCCTCTATCTCACTGAGCTAACTGGCAAATGTAAACATCACATGTAGCTTCACAAATTGACTAAGCCAGTCACCTGTGTGCAAGACAGCAGCTGTTACTGTGTAAAGGCAGATTTCAAACGGCTGTCAAAAATTCAGTTATTAAGACAAAAATCCCAAAATACACAAATTGCATCTAGACAGCATGGAGATGTTGGTAATTTGTTTTTAACAATTATTTATTGGCTCCATAAGTGAAAAACTGATGTTTAAAAATACCATTTTTGCATTGACTCAAATTGTTCGCATGAGAGTGAAATTCAAAATGCTGTAAAAAATTCAGTTTTTGAGATAAAATTCTGATATTTTCCAAACATCATCTACCATGACTCCAAAATTTTGTCATTGTTTTATGAACATTAAAAATGTATTTAGCAAGAATTTGCAAGTATATGTTTACAATACCGTTTACAGTCAAACATTTTGATGCACTGTAGGCTCAATTTTCGATAAAATTGTGGAGGAGGAATCGGTTTAATAAGTTTTACAGTTTTTGAAAAAAACAGAGTGATGGACTTCATAATTTGCAATAGGTTTAAATGTACAAAAGTTTCTTCAGTATTGGGGCTACATTTTGGTGAAAGTTGCAAATCTGTAGTACATATGGTTGATTTGTCGTGAATTTTAAAAACCTTGAACTTTAGAGGCTTGCTGTAGCACCACCATCAGGACTATTGGCCTGTTTTTGCAGCTGAGGCAATCTGGCATGGGACTGGACCTTTGTGCAAAGTTTGGTGATTTTTCGCGCGTGGGAAGTAGGATTTCCTCGGAAGAAGAAAGAAGAACATGCAGGATAAAAATAGGGTCCTGGCAGCTTAGGCTGCCCAGCCCCTAATGAACAGAATGAGACACAGAACAGCTATAGAGTAACACAAGAGACACTAAACTCCAAAAGATGGATAACAACTACAAAGAGACAATAATGAATCACAAAAAGGCACAAAACAACTACAAAGAGATGTAAAGTGACTACAAAAAGAGGCTTTTAGAGGATTTTACATTTCTGTACTAGGGGCCCATTGTCTCATCATCTGTGATGGGGCATGGGTAGGCCCTGTAGGAATGCTGTGGTCATGATTCATTGTTTCTCAAACTTATTACACCACGAACCACCTCAGAAAATATTGAGCTCTCCATGCACCACCTAACTGTTCTGCACAGTTTGGTACTAGTAGGTTTAGTGAACACTTAACTGCCACATATTAAATAGCCACTAGCTCTTTCACTGTTGTCAAAGACGGGACATAAAAAAGATGTAACAAGACAAAAGAGATGTAAGATGAAAAAGACATAACAAGACAAAAAAGACGTAACAAGACGCAAAACAATGTAAAAGATGCAACAATACAAAAGACAACGTAAAAAGATATAACAAGATGAAGAAATATGTAAAAATTGTCACAAGGAGAACAGCTTCCGGGTTGAGATGGAGTAGACGCATGTCGAGTCTCGCTCCCACAACTACTGACTATTTCACGTTTCAAGACCCCGAAAGTCACAACAAAGCGGTAGAACACGAGTGATGTTGTCTCTTTTGAGTGACACACCACCGAAATATGTCGACGTATGCAACCAGACAGACTGTGAAAGACCAGGGTGCTAAGGTCAGCCCCTTGCACGAGGCAGGTGGCGAGTTCAGTATGGCAGCCATAGCTAACCTCTTGGAAGAACACCACCAAGCCCTCTCTGCTGATTTTAAAGCTTCTATTTCAACACTCGAAGCAAAGCTGGACCACGTCCACACTACAGTGTCAGACCACGCTCAGAAGATAACCTCTCTCGAGGCAAATGCTAACTTACAAGACAAGCGCCTGTTGGCATTGGAGGCATCCTGTGCTACACTAGCGGAGAGCAATGCTAAGCTCTTAGCCAAAGTTAGTGATCTCGAGTCCTGGAGTCAGCGAAACAATATCAGTGGTCGACATACCTGAGTCAGTGGAGGGGCCGCGGCCCACAACCTTCTTTGCAGAGATGCTCATGGAAGTTTTTGGCGAAGGCTTCCTGGAATCACCACCAGAATGTGACAGAGCTCATCGCACGCTATCCGAGAAACCGAAGCTAGGGCAGAGAGCATGGCCCATCATTATCAGGCTGCACAGGTACCAGGTGAAGGAGAGGATCATACGTGAGGCCTGAGCCAGGAGAGGCAAGCTACAGTACTGAGGCTACCCCATCTCCATTTATGAGGACTACGCTCCGGAGGTGGTAGAACAACGCCAGAAATGCCGAGATGTGATGTCGGAGCTTTACAACCTGGGCTTCAAACCGGCATTGCTATTCCCAGCCAGGCTTGTCATCGTGATGAAGGATGGAGGTAGGAAGAGACTCTCTTCGGTTTCAGAGGCTAAAGGCTTCATAACATCCATCCGCACGGCAGAGGCCTGATGACCGCGGACAACTACTAACCCCACTGCGGGTGAGCCAATGTTATGCTAACTGGATAGCTGTAAGTTAATGCGATGCTAACTAGATAACTGCATCTCTACTGGCCCTGGATGGGCCTGTAGTTAACCTGCAGACCGTGTCATTAGCAATACTAGCCTGTCACGGCCTTGACAGATTAGTATGAGAGCTAGTATTTTGACTGTGCAGACTTTTGAACAACATACATGCAGGCGTTTTGTTGATCTCAATGATACATAGGATTACTTTCACAGCCTGCCTACTTTAAGTTGTCTTGGTGCCCTGTGTCTGCTCATAATTACTTTCACCGTTATTTTCTCCACCTGTGTTTACATTGTTTAACCAGTTCTACCTCATAATGGATGTTATTGTTATATACATGCAGGATGCTTTGGTGATTTTAATCACTTTATAGAGCCATAGATGTGTAAGGCATCTATTTCACTGCTTCTGAAGAAAGACCGGGATCCTACCTCTTGTGGTAGCTATAGACCAGTCTCACTTTTAAACGTGGATTGTAAGTTCCTGGCTAAGGTTCTCGCTCTCCGCCTCCAAAGTGTGATGTCATCAATAATTTCATTGGACCAGACAGGCTTCACATTAGGGAGACATTCATTCTTCAACACCAGAAGGCTACTGAACAACATACTCTCACCCGCGTCTAACGCTCCTGAAATTACAGTGGTGCTTGACGTGGAGAAAGCCTTCGACAGGGTGGAGTGGGGCTATTTATTTTTTATTTTTTGGAAATTTGGTTTTGACTCTAACTTCATTTCTTGGGTTAAAATTCTGTATGCTACCCCATCCACTTCTGTAAATTCTAACGGCATCCATTCAACATACTTCCCTCTCAAACGCAGGACCTGGCAGGGCTGTCCGCTCTTACCCCTGCTGTTTAACATAGCCATTGAGCCACTAGCCATCTGGCTCAGAAACCAGGGTGAGTTTGAAGGCATCACTCGTTTTGGTCTAGTCCACAAACTCTCCTTATATGCTGATGACCTTCTCTTATTTATTTCAAACCCCACATCCTCCCTCCCCTCAGTTTTACCACTTCCAGCGCCGTCACGGGCAGCAGCCTGCCAGAATCGCTCCTTACTTTTTTCTATATTTTCTATATTCTTCCACTTTTTTTTTTTTCTCTTCTTTAAAGTAGTAAGTTAAGTTATTTGCAAATAGAACGATGTGGCTTCGTGCGTTTTTTCTCGTTTTTCTCGCGTTTGGAGTACTTTTATCGTGCCAGATCCCGGTCCTGGTGGAGGCGAGCCGGCGCTCCATTGTTTACACCAGGGATCAGCTGATGGGACTCCAAAGTAGCAGCATGGCTGGCGAGAGACTCGAAATCCCCAAAGAACTGAGGAGGAAATATCGGGGCTGCAGAGCCGGGAGGAGAAAATGGCTAAGGAAGAGGAGATACGGACCGTATCTTCCCTCTATCATTATGGGGAACGTAAGATTGCTTGTGAATAAGATGGACGAGTTAACATCACTCACAATGGGTGAGAGTGTGTTTCGTGAGAGCTTGGTCTTGTGTTTCACGGAGACATGGCTGCACGACAACATACCGGACTCGATCGTGAGTTTAGCCGGCTTTCAGTTGGTGCGGGGGGACAGGAATTGCAGCGAGAGCGGCAAGAAGAAGGGAGGGGGAGTCGCTGTCTATGTTAACAACAAGTGGTGCAACCCTGGACACATTACGGTGAAAGAACGTATGTGCAGCCCGGACATTGAACTGTTAGCAGTAAGTCTCCGTCCATATTACTTGCCCAGAGAGTTTTCCCAGGCCATTATTATTGTTGTTTACATTCCTCCCGCGTCGCGGGCTGCTGACGTCATCAGCACTGCGACGGCCCTGCACCCCAATGCCTTCATAGCGATCTCTGGGGATTTTAACCATGTCACCCTGAAAACAACCCTTCCCACCTTTAAACAATTTGTAGACTGTAAGACCAGAGAAAATAAAACACTGGATCTGCTGTATGCTAATATCAAAGAAGCATACAGCTCCATAGCTCTCCCTCCCCTGGGCAGGTCAGATCACAACCTGGTCCACCTGAAGCCTCTTTATATACCTGCAGTCCAGCTCCAACCTGTGACCACCAGAACGGTACGAAGGTGGTCGCAGGAGGCTGAGGAGACTCTGTAGGGCTGCTTTGAGGTGACTGACTGGGATGTTCTCTGCAATGCACATGGGGAAGACATAGATGGACTTACAAATCTGTGTATCATTTGTTCTTTCTATTTTCAATTGGCAATCAAAAATTTTAAAAAAAGTGACGGATTATTTTGTTTTTCGTTTTTTAATCTAACACAAAAAACGAATAAATGCCTGGTTTTTAATATTTCAATTTTAGGCTCAGATCAAAAATACAAAATGGAAAAAACGGGCTACATGACTGAATTTGATTTTAATATTTAATTGGTTGTGTTTACGTGACCCCCGGAAGTGACTCTGCGCGCGGCAGTTCGGGTAGTGCAGTAGGCAAGGCTACATGGCGGCGCTGGAACCACACACTATTTTGATCAAACAGTTGTTCAACAGCGGTGTGACCCACGCCGAAATTTCCTGCACGTTGCAGCAGATGGGTATTCTACGGAGCCCCTTAAGTGTCATGGAGAAAAAAACACTATATCGTGCGCACGAGATACTAAAACGTGTGCACGAGATACTAAAACGTGCGCAGGAGATACAATTATTTCCCACACTTTGACTTGTCCGTGCATATGGCTCTCTCAGGGTTCCTACAGGTTTCTTCAAGTTAAATTCAAGTCTTTTTAAGACCTTTTTAAGACCATGTATATCAAAAATTAATACCTATTTCTCGGCCTATTTCACAGCCCTACCGGCAAAGAAAAATGAAATCCTTGAATTTCAGAACATTAATTTATTCAACAAACAAAACCACAGTACTCCTGTATGTTAAATATAAATAAATAATAAATTTAAAAATCTGTGGCTATTAACAAAATAAACAATGAACATCACTCAGAAACATCAGAAACAAAGTCAACTCCTCAGCTGGTGGGAACCCGGCGGCGATGGAAGGAGTTTGTTCCTTTCCTCGGACATACTTCATGTGCTTCGTCGATTTGGCATGAGAATCTAACACCTTCACTCCCATTGTTCCGAGATGAATCCTCTTCTTGCACACGGTGCAGTAAGCCTCAAAAACGTTGTCCGGTATTGGTTTTAACCAGTGTTGGGCACATTACTTTTAAAAAGTAATTAGTTATAGTTACTAGTTACTTCTCCCAAAAAGTAACTGAGTTAGTAACTGAATTACTCCACTGTAAAAGTAACTAGTTACCAGGGAAAGTAACTACTGCGTTACTCTTTTTTTTTTAAAGTTTAAATATGTCGTAAGAATTTGGATTTTTTTCGAAGCAGGTTTCACAAGCCAGTTGCATAGAGTAGAATTGCATAGACAGGTACTTACACATAACTTTTAATATTTATTGATTAGAGTTGCTTACAACGGACGTGGACAAACACTTCGCTCCAGGACATAATGTACACTTCACATTTACCTCAAGGAGAATAAAGTAGTGTCTGTACTTCCACTTTGAAAACGCCAACTTTCCCTCCAGACTCGCCATTGCTGCAGCTTACCTCAGCTAGTTTGGGTGTGTGGGGCTGCTGTGTGCGTGTGTGGTTTGTGTGTAAACTGAACACTGCCTCGGATTGGCTTACCATGAAAGCTTACTCTACCTTAGCCAATCATCATAACTTATGCGGTTGTCTCGTCCCTCCCTCCTCCCTCACCAAAAAAATAAACAGCTTTGCAGCTCCTGTGGCTGAGAGCCGAGTCGGATGACAAGAGCTTCAATGAGTAGCTTTAGTTTATAACGCGCCCCATATAATTGTCGGTAACGGTAACGGCGTTGTAACGATGGAAATGGTAATTAGTTAGATTACCTGTTACTGAAAAAAATAACGCCGTTAGTAACGGCGTTTATTTTAACGCCGTTATTCCCATCACTGGTTTTAACCAATGCCGGAAAGACATTTTATCCATCCACGCTGCGTTAAACTTACATTTCCCCATGTTCCCAGCATGAATTAGCTAGCTGCTTGCCTTGTTGTTTGTTGTTTGTGGTCTGTGTCTGTGTTGTGATGCTGTAGCGCGCTTCTTTTTCTTCTTCTTCTTCTTTATTTTTTTTTTATTTATTTTTTTTTTACCGGCGGTTGGCATCCAGCGTATTGGTGCATTACCGCCACCTTCTGTTCCGGAGTGTGAATCAGTCATAGCGCAAGGTATTCAGTGACTGTTGGGAGCATTTTCCCCCATTGGTTCCGCCGCTCTTTATTTACATTATTTGATCAAAATAATCGTGGTTGACAAATGAAACTTTTGACGAGAAATGCGATATGGAGAAGTTACATACAGCACAATTTTTAAGACCCAGATATCAAAATTCAAGACTTTTTCAAGTCTTTTTAAGGTATTATTTCCAAATTCATAAATTCAATGCTTTTAAGACTTTTTAAGACCCCGCGGGAACCCTGCTCTCTGTACTGACCACCTCAGATGTTCACAGCCTCACCTGCGATACAATGGAGAGAAGAACTCAGCTCATCAACTTATTTTCACCTCAGAATGTCATAATCAGGGTTCGAAGTACGCAGTGGCTTTTGGGGAGCCCTATTTATCAGTGCGCACAGCTTCTATACCATACAAGTGCACGTCAGCGCGGCCAAGTTCAGATGACCCTGAAAATCATGATGTTACTGTTACTATTACAGATAGTTAATACTGTCAATAACATGTCATAGAGTCTAAATAACAACAATAACAATAACTGACGTGCGTCATTTAAAGTTTCTACGGCGAACTACTGCAGGCTTCAGATTTAAAATTCCACAGAACCAGCAATATTTTAGGAAAAGGTTGCTGTTCATATGCATCTATTAATTTCTGTAGAATTAATATAAAGAAAAGGATGAGGCAGAGAAGGCGGGTGAGGAAGAGGAAGACAACCATGAGGATTAATCTATCAGCATGAAGTAATTCTGTATTTAAAAGTATACAAGTCGGACTTGGGAGAAAAAAGTACGCACCACAGAAGTGTACAGTTATATTATGATTCATAATCATAAAAAGTTTTTATATTAAGTTGGCACATCTGTTCATATTATCATGCTATCTCTCTCTCTCTCCCTCCCTCTCTGCTGCGTTTTTTTTCTTTGTGAATGTTAACTAATGTGAAGAGTTCTCAAATCAAAATGAATTCACATTCATGAATTACATGGGAGGACTTCATAAAGTATCATAGGCAGATGCTGCCCGAGTCTCTCTCAAACAGTCTTTCCTCATCGGCTGTCCCTTCATTTCCTTGTTGTTTCTCTTCTGTCTGTGGATTGTAGTCAGGAGAAAGTGAATTGGGGCCGAAAGTTCAATTTGCAACAATGAAAAGCAAACAGGAACTGAAGTAACATGTTCTGTCTGTCTGTCCTTCTGTCTATTCATCAGTCACCTCTGTCCTGTGTCAGAACCATGGACAGCGCGGTGGTCAGGTTCTCCAAACACAACAGCGCACACAGCGTGGTGTCAATTAGTGAAGATACATGTTCGATACACGTGCGAATACACAAATAATATTGGCATATTTTCACTATTATTTATTTCAGGATCATCATGTTTTAGAGCTCCCCTCAATTGTCCAAAATGAGGCTTTCAGGAGAGCTCATGCCCGTTTCAGGTGAGCTGAGCTCTCCGTAGCTGTACCCTAATTTGAACCATGCATATAATGACATTCTTGCTGCTCTTGCACTGGACAGGGAGACAGGGATCCTCATGGTTGTCTTCCTCTTCCTCACCCGCCTTCTCCGCTTCATCCTTTTCTTTATATTAATTCTACAGAAATTAATAGATGCATATGAACAGCAACCTTTTCCTAAAATATTGCTGGTTCTGTGGAATTTTAAATCTGAATCCTGCAGTAGTTCGCCGTAGAAACTTTAAATGACGCACGTCAGTTATTGTTATTGTTGTTATTTAGACTCTATGACATGTTGTTGACAGTATTAATTATCTGTAATAGTAACAGTAACATCATGATTTTCACGGTCATCTGAACTTGGCCGCGCTGCCATGCACTTGTATGGTATAGAAGCTGTGCGCACTGATAAATAGGGCTCCCCGAAAGCCACTGTGTACTTCGAACCCTGATTATGACATTCTGAGGTGAAAATAAGTTGATGAGCTGAGTTCTTCTCTCCATTGTATCGCAGGTGAGGCTGTGAACATCTGAGGTGGTCAGTACAGAGAGCCATATGCACGGACAAGTCAAAGTGTGGGAAATAATTGTATCTCGTGCGCACGTTTTAGTATCTCGTGCGCACAATATAGTTTGTTTTTTTTCTCCATGACACTTTAGGGGCTCCGTAAAATACCCATCTGCTGCAACGTGCAGGAAATTTCGGCGTGGTCAAACCGCTGTTGAACAACTGTTTGATCAAAATAGTGTGTGGCTCCAGCGCCGCCATGTAGCCTTGCCTACTGCACTACCCGAACTGCCACGCGCAGAGTCATTTCCAGGGGTCACATAAACACAACCAATTAAATATTAAAATCAAATTCAGTCATGTGGCCCGTTTTTCCATTTCGTATTTTTGATCTGAGCCTAAAATTGAAATATTAAAAACCAGGCATTTATTCGTTTTTTGTGTTAGATTAAAATACGAAAAACAAAATAATCCATCACTTTTTTATTTTTTTATTTTTGATTGCCAATTGAAAATAGAAAGAATGAATGATACACAAATTCTTACAGACTGCATAACTGAGTATATTAATTTTTGTATGGACAATGTATTCCCCACAAAAACCATACGCTGCTTCCCCAATAATAAACCATGGGTGACAAAGGACATAAAGGTAACACTGAATAGGAAAAAGGTGGCATTCAGGAGTGGTGACAAGGAGGAAATGAAGAAGGTGCAGATCGAACTGAGGGAGAAGATCGCAGAGGGCAAGGAGTCTTACAGGAGGAAGTTGGAGAGTAAACTCCAACAAAACAACATGAGGGAGGTGTGGAGTGGTCTGAGAACCATCACTGGCCATGAAAAGAAGAGTGGCCAGGGGATGGAAGGAGACCTACAGGAGGCCAATGAGTTAAACTTGTTCTTTAACAGGTTTGATGATATGGCCTCTGCCCACCCTTCCCTCAGCTCCTCTCATGACTTCTCTCCCCCTGCACACTCACCTCAATCCCCTTTGTCCACCCCCCTCCCCTCATGCCCCTCCCCAAACCCTGATCACCCCTCTACCCGCCACCACCATCCACCTCAACTCCCCTCCCCCCTCCCCCCCTCCACTGCACCCTCATCACACCATCTCTCCTCAACGACCCCACTGGCTCCTGTCGATTCACCTCAGCCCTGCCCCCCTCCCCCACCGGGGCTCTCTAACAACCCGCCAGCCTCTCTCGCCATCACCACAGAGGAAGTGAGAAGAGAGTTCAGTCGCCTTCGGCCAGGAAAGTCTGCGGACCCTGACAGCCTCAGTCCCAGAGTGCTTAAAGGATGTGCTACTCAGCTGTGTGGTGTTTTTCAATATATATTCAGCCTAAGCCTGAGCATGATGGTTGTCCCTGACCTGTGGAAAACCTCATGCCTGGTCCCTGTGCCAAAGAAAAAACACTCTAACACACACAGTGACTACAGACCAGTGGCTTTGACATCACATGCCATGAAGTCACTGGAGAGGCTCGTCCTGAAGCACCTTCGTTCAGTCGTCGAGCCATCTTTGGACCCCCTCCAGTTCGCATACCAGCCCCATATTGGAGTGGAAGATGCCATCATCTTTCTGCTGCACAGGGCTTATACTCACCTGGAGGAGGCAGGCAGCACTGTGAGAGTCATGTTCTTTGACTTTTCCAGTGCTTTTAACACCATTCGACCTGCCTGCTCAGGAATAAGCTATTGGACATGCAGATGGATGCTCCACTAGTGGCCTGGATTACCAACTACCTCACAGGCTGCCCACAGTATGTGAGGCTACAGAACATCGTGTCAGACACTATTGTGAGCAGCACAGGGGCACCACAAGGGGACAGTTCTGTCTCCCTTCCTGTTCACACTCTACACCTCAGACTTCAGCTTCTGCTCACAGTCCTGCCACCTGCAGAAGTTTTCAGACGACTCTGCCATCGTGGGCTGTATCAGCAGAGGCCAGGAGGCTGAGTACAGGAGTGTGGTGGACAGGTTTGTGGAGTGGTGTGGACTAAACCACCTGCAACTCAACGTCACAAAGACGAAGGAGTTGGTAGTGGACTTTAGGAAACAGAGGACCTGTCCGAACCCCATCTCCATCAATGGAACAGAGGTGGACATTGTGGATGAATACAAGTACCTGGGCGTCCACATAGACAATAAACTGGACTGGACTAAAAACACAGATGCCGTACTCAAGAAAGGTCAGAGCCGTCTTTTCTCAGGAGACTCAGATCTTTCAACGTCTGCAGAACCATGCTGCAGATGTTCTATCACTCGGTGGTGTCCAGCGTCATCTTCTACGCTGTGGTGTGCTGGGGCAGCCGGCTGAAGGCAGCTGATGCTAACAGACTCAATAAGCTCATCAGGAAGGCTGGATCTGTCCTGGGAGTAGAACTGGAGTTGTTAGTGGAGGTGTCAGAGAGGAGGATGCTGAGGAAACTGCTCAGTATCATGGACAACACCTCTCACCCCCTGCACGCCACACTGGAGTCCTATCAGAGCACCTTCAGCCGTAGACTGAGACCACCGAGGAGCACCACAGAACGCCACAGGAGGTCTTTTATACCTGTGGCCATCAAACTATTTAACTCCTCCCCTTTCTACAGGAAGGAAATCTGACACATCGGACAGAGAATAACAACACCAGTATTATGTTCAGTATTACCTTTAACAATAATGGGTGATATAATGTTCATTCTCATGTGCACTTTAGGTCACGTCATCTCATTTCATTATCATGTGCAATAGTACATTTATTATTCTTAAACCATGTGCAATACTACTTTCAATATCATGGGCTATTTTTCTTTTATTTTTTACATCATCATGTGCCATATTAATCTCAGTACCATGGGCTATACTAAGTTCAATATGATGTTTTGCAATCTCTATTACGTCATGTAATGTCATGTTTGTATACAATGTGCAATATTTTCACTGCCATGTGCAATACTATTTTTTTTTAACTTTCATTAGTATTATTATTATTACTATCATGTACAATCACATTGAATTTCATGTGCTATCTTTACACCATTATCTGGTGCAATACAACCTCTCAATACCTCTCAATAGAACTGTCAATATTTCTCTCCATGTAAATTGCCATTATTTTGCTTTACTTCGTACTTAACATATCTTACTTCTACTGGTATTCTATTAAGCGCTGTTTACTTGCAAACTTCTCATAGACACTTATTTTTATACTTCAATTTTTAGACACTGATTTTTATACTTCATTTATTTGATGCTCTATTGTTTTATGTTTTATGTATATTGTTACTGTAATTCTGGAGCTATCTGGCACAAGAATTTCCTTCGGGATTAATAGGTTTTTATCTTATCTTATTACTTATCTTATCTTATCTTATCTTATCTTTGTCAATTCTAGATCGGTTTGGACACCTATCAGGGTATAAATTGAACATTCAGAAAAGCAAGCTATTTTTTGTTAACAATTTGGCGAGGTCCATATACTAACCCCATTCTCTGCATTCTATGATTTGTTCACAGCTGCCCATAAGTGTCCATAAGGTCTCACCTAACCCAGTCGTCACCAATACAATTAAAATTTGGAACCAATTCAGGAAGCAACACGGCTTACATATATCCATAAAAATGTATTAAATCCACCTGGCAGACCTATCATTAGTGGAAATGGCTCAATTTTTGAGCCAATTTCAAAATTTATTGATCACCACATCAAACCTTTTGTTTTAACTTTACAGTCTTACATTCAGGACACTACTCAAGTGTTAAATAAGATTGATGAAATAAAAAACATTGGAGATGCATATATGATCCAGTGTTTCCCATTAATCAATGAGACTGTGGCAGCCCGCCACAGTCTCATTTGGCCCCTCCACAGTCTCATATGGAGAAAAAAATACGATCTGTCACTCTGTCAGACCATTACACAGCTGTACTTGCGCGCGCACTGGTCACGCTCATAGACGTCGCTCTTTACTTTATACATTTGGCGCGAACCAGATTCCAGCGACACTGGAGCGGGACGTCTGACTCTGAGGTAAGTGCAACTTCTTTTTGGGGCAATAGCGCCCATGCAGAGTTATCAAGTTGGATAATGTTGTTGATCTCATCAAGCCAGTCAACTTCTAACATTCCAAACCAAGTTTAACTTTATGCTCTCCATGGTGCTGATTTGCCGCTATTTCTCCCTCCGCTGCTCGCGCCATTTATCTCATCCATCTATGCCAGTGCTGTTCACCCGCGAAGCTACTTTTGACCCAGTGGATCCAGATCCACCGGGTGGATCCAGATCCACTGGGTGATTTCCCAACTTATGACGTGAGGTTACCGTGGCCTCACCCCAGTGTTCCACGATTCTGCCTTCCAAGCAGTGGTGTAGTCTACGTGATACGCAGGCATACGCCGTATACCCACTAGAAAACGTCCCGAGTTTCCGTATAACCAGGGGTTAAAGTGGGCCGGAGCCCTCCGGAGCTCAGCTCCGCCACCTCAGAGCTCAGCTCCGTCACCTTATTCAAATAAATAAATTTTTCAATTCAAACTGGCAGTAGCCAGTAGCTGTCAGTTTGCTGTGTTTCTCTGTTTGTTAGCCATGTTAGATTGCTATGTGTGTTTTACCTTTAATCCGGCCTGTATTTTTCTGTTGAGAATAGACTTGCTCGGATTTATCGGCAGTGTTCGGATTCGGGCAGGTTTTCACGTGGTCATCCATGACCTGCGACCGGCCGGTCAGTCTAAATTTGACGGTCTAAAGCGCCGGTCAAATTCCCATCGCGCTGCGGCAGCAAAAGAAACAAAAAAACAAAAACCAAACACACCATGTTATAACGTGCTATAACATGCTTTGCCCAGGTGTTTGGTACCGCTGCGCTCTCACGAGGCGCGGATGCCGCGGCGCTTTCCAAGGTGCTGATCCTGACTTTGTTGATTTATTTGTTTGCTCGGTACTGTTTTACTGTTATTCTCTGTAGTTGTTTTTGCACAATTTCGTACTTCGTAGTTTGACAGAGTCTTTTGGGGGCGTCGGGATGAATATTTTCCCGAAAATTACATTTTCTATCCTGGAAACAGAGGCGCTATATATCCCGATGTATGTAGGTTCCCAACCTGACAACTTTAGTGTATTTTCTGCTGATATCAATAATTATTATTGAGGAAGAAGACCGCCATTTCAATATTAATCAACATTATAAACTGCAGGCTGCGTGCAACTTGACCTTCACTGCGGCTGCACAGGCGGATGAAATGCCAAGTTCAGCCTGTGATCTGTTACTGTCTGACTGAACAACCTCATGGAAGTGATATTTTACAGTTCTACATATTTTAATCTAACAAAATTCGTTTAACAAAGTCAGTTGGTGTTTTCAAAGTCATGATATTGAGCTGAAACAGGTTCTAGACTTCGTTCGCATTCACAGGCTGCTGCTGAGCGGAGCAGACGGCTCACAGCGCGCACACTGCGATGTTCAACATCGTAGACTTAATAAAGTTAATTATCACTGAAAGTTAAAAAGCAAAACTCTAAAAAAAAAAAAAAAAAAAAAAGCTCTCACTCACTTGGTCGAGGGCTTTGTACGCATTTCCTGGAGATGTTGGTGTCTTTCTTCAGTGAGGGGTGCTTTTTGCCACAGCCAGCTGCTGATGGTAAATCCATCACATGCAGTATTTCACCCCGACGTGTTTTGGATTAAGAAGCTTCGAGCTTCACCGGGAATTTTATCTGAGATTCTAAAAGTTGCAGCAACAGTTTGCATCTTCATTGTTTAATATTTTGAAGTATTTCCACACAAAGCTGGTGGCAGACAGTGTGTTATGTGTCTCATTAAGATGGTAGAGACAAAAGTTATTGTATTAAGTGCATTCATAATCAGACATGCTTGAATTCATGGTGATTTGTGATCGTTAACCAATTAATAAAAGCACCCTGTGTACTCAGCTGGTAGCAAATAGGAGCCAGAAAACACACACTACCCCGAATGAAAATTCAATCTTAAGAATAATATAGCACATGCTATGATATGATGATGTTATAGACAAAAAGTTATATATTATTTATTAATGTAGAGTGTGTTTTAGCAAAGACATGATTATTGAAAAGCTGGTTGTATCTTGGTTAAAATGTTCTAATAAAGGAAAGTTAAAAAATTTTGTAATATCTTGTGTGCTGTAAAGTGGTTTGGAAAAAATGAAATCGGAATCGGCCGAAATCAGTATCAGCCATCCAAGCAGTGCAAATCAGAAATCAGGATCGGCCCAAAAAATTGTAATCGGTGCAAGTCTAGTTGAGAATAAAGCCAATATAGTTTTTTGCAATCATTTACGTCATTTTCCCTACTGCGCCTCAGCACCGAATTTTAGGGCTCCCCCACCTGTCAAATCCCACTTTAACCACTGCATATAACCATTTAAAAATGCGCAATGATACGTATCACCATGATTTTGTGAGAGAACTTTCTCTTTCCCATTCATAAATTCGCCTTTGCTGTGTTATCAAAGCGTGCGCGCGCGTGTGTGTGCTCCGCAGGCAGATCAGAAAGTAACGTCAGACGCTATGTGAAGCGGAGAGAGAAGCTGCTGTGAACGGTAAATATAACAGATAAAACTGTAAAAAAAAAAAAAATAATAATAATAAAAAAGCAACATAAGTTGTCAAAACAGAAAAATAACAGACTATACTTTGCTGTAAGTTTGTAGAGAGGCCCAGCTCAGAAACCTGTGGAACAGTGAATGGAGCGAGAAGTTTTATTGTGGGTATGGTGTATTATTGTGATGTGGTTATGGTGATTTTGATATTGATGAGACAGTGAATAGTGAGCTGTTCTAAGATAAAGTGAAATCCTGTCTGTGCAGTATTATCTGTGATATGTATCTGCTGATATATGATTCCTTAGACACTGAGCTGTTTTATAAATGTTCTTTAACCTGCAGCTCCAGTCATATGAGAATATTCCTGTAGAAAAAAATAAAATTGAAAAGTTGAAAAATTACTGTAGCAGCAAATATCTCAGTTTTTATTTAACATACAGTTAAATGTTATACACAGTTACTGTGTACTTACTGTAAGGGCGATACATCGCGCTTAAAAATGTACACACACATTAAAACCGCCGAGGGTCAGAGACTCTCCCACCACAGTCTCCTAAAATCCTGTGGGAAACACTGTGATCACAATGGATGTGGAATCATTATACACGAATATTGATCATAAAGAAAGTTTAGAAGCTATTCAACATTTCCTACAAATGAGAGATGAGCCATTTCCTCCAACGGATTTTATTGTTGAACTCCACTATAAGATGGACATTGGATAATAATGTATTTGTTTTTCAGGAACAGCTTTACAGACAGACACGGGGCACAGCAATGGGTGTAGCCTATGCTCCATCGTATGCCAACCTGTTTCTAGGAGTGTGGGAAGATAAATTCATTTGGAGCCCTGTCAATCCCTATCTGGATAAAATAAAATGGTTTGGACGATACATAGATGATTTGATATTCTTTATGCAATGTGAGAAGAACACGAAGTACTTGATTTTCATAAATATTTAAACAATACCAACAAGAGTTGAAATTATCTTTGTAATACAGCAAGAAGGACATCAATTTCCTAGATTTGAAGATCATGAAAACAGATGATGGTGATTTACACACTACCATTTACAGAAAAGTCACAGATCGAAATACGATCTTAAGGGCTAGCAGTTTCCATCCCAAGACCCTTATAGATAACATTCCATTTGGACAGTTCCAGCAACTATGACGTATCTGTGACACAGAGGAAGACTTTGATGACAAGGGTATAGATATGACAAACCGTTTCACTGAGCGAGGATACAAAAAGAATACAGTGGAAAAATCTCTTCAAAGAGCAAAGTCTTTAAATAGAAAACAGTTGCTCCAAACAAAAAAGAAAACACGCCAGTCATCGAAAATATATTTTGTCACACAGTACGGTAAACAAGTCAAAATCAAAGTCAAATTTTATTTATATAACGCCAATTCACAACAAAGTTGTCTCAAGACACTTTACATATAGAGTAGGTCTAGACCACACTCAATAATTAATTATATTTACATCCAACAATTGAAACAATTCCCCCATGAGCAAGCACTTTGGCGACAGCGGTTGGGTTGCATCTCAAATAAGGAACATTATTAATCGCAACTGGAATATTCTTCAGAGCGACACATCTCTCCAACCACTGTTCAAAGAACCACCAATGTTCTCATTCAGACGTGCATCAACTCTGAGAGACAGAGTGGTACGGAGCTTCATTTAATTTATTTTGTTTTTCTTTCTCATTTTATTTTATTTTATTTCATTTCTCTTCTTTAGTTTTACTTTTTTCCCTCTTTTCTTCTTTGTTTTCTTGTCCCCCACCCCCATTTTTTCGCTTGGATACACTTGGTGTTTGGCCAGTGGGTATGTGCCTTGACAGGGAACTTCCCGCCTACTCAACTCATTAGTGTAACACAGCATAGGTATGCAAGTTACTCCTGTCTGACCCTGATGAAGACCTATGTTGGTCGATACACGTTGGTCATTTTTTAACTCTTTTTGACTCATTTTGCCATGTAAAATAAAGGCATTTTAACTTTATACAAACTTTACAGTGTGCCTTGGTGTGTTTTTGAAGGAGCCTTGCATTTTTGATTTTTTACTGAGACTGTTTGACCCATGCAATGAGCCCTTCACCTGAGGAATAAGTGCAAAATACCTGAAGTATCCAAAGAGCACCTGTATTGTGACCAACAGAAAGACCCAGCAGCGCTTCCACTCTGTTGTCTTCACGGCTTACATAGGGCTTCGATTCTTGCTCGAGTTTTGAATAATCATGCATTCCGCCCCTCCTGCTCCGACCCTACTTTTCGCATATGGTCAGATAAGGGCCTCAGAACACTTAATGACCTATATGACGAAGGTGTCTTTACATCCTTTGCATCTCTGTCAGACAAATACAGCTTTCCCAATAACCACTTTTTTCGGTACCTTCAAATGAGACACTTTATTCAGAAGCAGTTCCCACATTTCCCAAACCGCCCCCCTGAAGCTGAAATGGACCAGCTCCTCTCTCTCAATTTGCAACAGAAATGACTGATATCTAATAAGATTGCACTTCTGATCCCAGTCTCCACTGTATCACCTAAAAATGCATGGGAACAGGATTTGGGGGTAGACATTACCGATGTCCAGCGGAGGGACATGTTAAAACTGATCCATTCTTCATCCATATGTGCCAGGCACAGTCTACTGCAGTGGAAGGTGCTTCATAGAACCCATTTTACCAACGCTAAACTGGCTAAGATATATCCCAATCACAGTGATGCTTATAACCGCTGTAAACAGTCTCCAGCTGACCATTTACACGTTCTGGACGTGCTCGAGGCTGACCAACTTTTGGTCCGATATATTCCGAACTCTCAAACAGGCTCTTAACACAAATTTAGAACTGAACCCCCTGACTGCTCTTTTTGGTCTCCCTCCGACTAAAAATCTGCCCTTTACTACGCAGCGTGTCATGGCCTTCACTACTGATAGAGAAATTCTAAAAAAGACACAGGAACAAAGTCTGAGAATCAAAAGAGTAGGATATTTAATGAAAACTTGCAAGCAAGGGAACAACTTACATACAGAGTCTGCAATGTAATTGTTCAAAGATACAGTGTTAACACAAGGTTTTTATACTGTGAAACGGGCAGAGATTTGACGTTCCTGTTGACATTGTGATTCTGTGAGCTGAACTGTGTATCTTACAGATGATCATGGTGACCTTGATAACACAAGAGATTTCTTTATCACACATTTGTACGGTCATGTTGAACCTTCTTCACACGCCTGCACAATGATATATAAAGTACAAAATCATACTTTTCCAACATTTCCCTCCTGTTTTTACTTTATATATACAGAAGAATATCAACAGAACATCAATAGAATAGAATAGAATAGAACATCAATAAAAAAAATGAATAACAGACAAAAACCAGTAAAGTGTAAATAATAGAAATCAGGGTTACTTATACAGTATATACATACATGTAAGTCAGAGTACTTCTGTGATATCTGTATACTTAAGCAATACATCACGACAGGCCGTGGTATACGCTCATTATACCACAGCTAAGGGGCGTTCTCCGCGTCGGGCCGAAAACCCCCTTAGCGTGGTATAATGAGCATATATCAAGGACTGGAGTGATATATTGCTTTTATAAAACGGTTACCAATAATGGCAATATGAAAGAGGAATACACAATAATTTTCATGTAGATTGTAATTAAACAGAAATACATGTTATCTAATAAAATAGCCCCGCTGTGAAAAAAATAGTCCCACCTCTCCGTACGTTAGCTCTGCATGTCGTCTATTCCTCGCCTTTTTTCGGGAGAAAGTCACTGCTCAATCAACTCTACCATTGTTAACCCTATCTGGAGGTGAAAGTTAACCTTAAACATGTGAATTCAACTAATTTAGTCTATTTGTTAACATTGTCAAAACACCACAGCAACTTTTTGCTACCTACTGTAACAGTTTGTTGTCATGGATACATTGTTGCTTCTCTGACAATCAGCCCCCTAACGTAAACATGCGAGGCCCCCCCGCAGTTAACTATGAGTGAGTGGCCCGGAAGAATCCACCCAAAACCTCAATGAATGAGAGTTTTTTTTAATAGTTTTAGCTTTGCGTGATCACTGACTTTATTAAGCCGACTATATGTGACATCGCAGCAGGCACCTGGAGACGCAGCAGCGGCATCTGAATATCATGACTGTAAAAGCACCAAATTACTTGCCTTAACGAATTTCGTTAGTAAATAATGCGAAGAATTGTAAAATATCATTTCCGTGAGGCTGTTCAATCAGACAGTGACAGATCACCCTATAGAGCCCTAAGTGTCATAGTTGCTGTCAAGGTGCTGATCCTGTGACTGTCATTATACGGGAGCTGTCCGTGGTCCGCTATTTGACTCCTAATTACTCATTGACGCACAGTGCAGGATTTTATTCCTGCACTGTGAACAATGTGAACATGTTTAAATGTTGTTAAGGCTTTTTAGAATAGTAGCTGTGGTATACGCTCATTATATCACAGTTAACAGCCAATCAGATTGCCGGATTTCACCTTTCCGTTTTATAATACACTTCGATTAGATTTTCATAGTACATTTCATTACAGGATACAGACTTTAAATCATCATCATCATCATCATCATCATCAGTTTGTACTATCATGGTTTTTGTCATAGCAGTATCAATCCGTCTTTGAATTAGTCCTTGAATACATGGAATGCAACAGCAACCACAGACATACCTTTAAAGCTGTCACGGGTAAATTTTACAAATCGCTGTTGATTGTAATAGATGTAATTTATCCAGTCTACATTCTTGTTGACTGTAGCCCACCAGAAGAATAAAGATTCAAAACCTGCAGCAACTTGGTTACATGCCTTATATTCATCAGGAACACCACGGGGTATGCCTATTCCATCAATGTACACGTGTGAGTCAAATGTCTACTAACGGCAGAACATAGAAATCATGACCAGTTGGATCAGAGCACATTTCTCCTCCCAATCATAAGGCAGAATAGATCGAAGTACTCGTCCCCCACAATACCACCATACGTCAGCTCGAGGAATAGTCTGATTCTTCAGCCATGAATCTTGAATGCCTGTATTTCTAGCAGACAGAGTGACATTACACCACGACAGCTCTCCCACATCCTGCCCCGTACCTGTCCTTCTAATGCCAGTATAACTACCTGCATACAGGCTGAAGTAAGGAGGTCGAGTTACTGCAGTTGGGGGGAACAGATAGTGTAGGGTGGTGCAGTTAGTAGGAGGATGGGGGATAGTGAGTAGTTTAAGGATACAGTGGGATCATTCTGGTTATCTAAGGGGAATGGAACGGTGCCCAATCCAGGTCTGGCTGCTGCACATGCTAAACAATTAGTCTTATTCAGCCTATTATTTTGAGCAGTATAGATCAACCACCGCAACCATTCGTTCGTGTCTACAAATCCTGTTTCAATAGTTACTCTGTCTATCAGTGTTAAATTGGTAAGGTTGCACAAATTTTTTTTTAGCAGTTCTATCTTCCCCCTCAGTAAACACTAGAGTTAATGGATTAGAGCTCTCTCTCAGTGACCTTTTACCCATTTTGATCTTCCGTCCTGCTGAAATTTCATCCGTGGATGCAGTTGTCGCATTGAGTGGATGCTGCTGCTCGCTCCCTCGTGCCTCGTACCATACAATAGGAAGAACAATAATGAGAGTTAGAGAAAGTAGAAAACAGACAGTACCTCTGAATTCACAGAGTCCTGGTTGTCTAAATGGGTGTCAGGGCCGTGGTCTATCCATAATGAACTATCAAATAGACTAGAAGTGTGGCTATTGATATTACCAACAACAGAATAGATATTACTGTAATCGACTGAATTCTCTTTTGGTGCTTTTTACTCCATTTAATATGAAATATGATTATTTATCATGTGAAATTCTGCTTTGCTTAGTTATTTTCATTTGTGATTAACATTTTTTATTATTTTTCAGATGCCACAAGAACAACACATATAGTGCTTGTATCATTACAGGTCCCATAAAACAAAAATACATGAATGACAGGATTTTATATTTCATGTAGAGGGGCACACTTATGGAGTCTGGTGGCCATCTCCCTCCAACCTTCCAAGAAAGAAAAAAAAAAGAAAGAAGAGGAAAAGAAAAAAAAAACACCAGAGAAAGAGAGAAAAAAAAGAAAAAGAAAAAGAAAAAAGGTGAGTGAGAAGAAAAAAAAATAGGAAAAAAATCACCAAATACATAAAAATAAATGCAATACAAAGAAATTAGATACATTGCACTTTTTTTTTCCTGGTTGCTACTATTCAATGGTACACAAAAGGAAAAACTAGACAGGAAGTTGGGGTGTCCCTTCGAGGCTCTTAATTACAATTCCCATTTGTTCCATTTTTGCGTGAAAAGGTCAACTCTGTTCATGAGTCTGAAGGACAGCTTTTCCAGCCCTGCCAAGTGTCCCAGCAAACTAGACCAGTAGTTCAAGGAGGGTGCACTAGGTGCTTTCCATTCACACATAATTAGTTTGCGACCCAACATCAGAACTGTTTGAATCCATTCTGCGTTTAAGGGATCGGTATCCCTAAGGAAAGAGGGATCGCCCAAAATAAATAGTCTGGGGGAGAAGGGGATTTTACATTTCTGAACGGATTCAATATACGAGCTAACTCCCACCCAAAAATCTCGTATATGGGGGCAGTCCCACAACATGTGCCTTAAGGTACCCTCTCCCGTCTGACATTTCCAGCATTTAGAGCTGTCCCTTAATTTTACCCTATGTAGTTTATAAGGTGTCCAGTAGATTCTGTTTAGAATTTTAATTTGAACAAGCCTTGTTCTGAGATCTCTAGACATCTTTTTAAATTTTTTTAATATCAGGTTCCACTCTCCATCTGTAAATGATGTGTTCAGGTCAGCCTCCCATACTGCTTTGAGGGCGGAAGCAGACTTGTCTGAGCTACGAAGAAGCAGTGAGTAATAATAGGATGCTTCATGACCTGACCCAAACACCTTGAGTATCTGTGTGGGGATTTCTGCATTGGGGGGTGGAGTGGAGGGAGAACCAAATGTTTGAACAAGTAAATGTCTCAACTGTAAATAGCGCCAGAACTGATGTTGAGGTAATGAGAAAGAATCCATTAAATTTTTATAAGACTTAATAATGTTCCCCTCATAAAGATAACCTAGAACCTTGATTCCTCTGTCATACCACAGTTTCCACATAACAGGTGAGTGTCCTATACATAGCTTCTGGTTTAACCAGATGGAAGCTGAGAGATGGCGGTGAGAGTCGAATTTGCATATATCTGCAACTTTCTTCCATAGCCACTGCATATGAGATATGATTGGATGAGTTTGTTCATCTGCAGTAAGCTTAGTTGTAACAAGGTGAGTAGGATGAAGCTGCTTGCAGAGGAGTATCTCAATAGTGTACCAGGGATGGGCCCATTCTGGAGGTAAGGACCAATGAGCCATATGACGGAGGCCGAAGGCTAGGTAAAATAAAAGAAGGTTAGGGATGCCGAGTCCACCCTGATCTACTGGTCTCTGCAGTTTTCTTAGGTTCAATCTGGGGCGTTTGCCGTTCCAGAGAAATAAATTACATAGTCTGTCAAATTGTTTAAAATATTTCAACGGTAAACTAATAGGGAGTGATTGTAATACATAATTGAATTTTGGTACGCAGTTCATTTTGATGACATTTGCCTTCCCCCACAAGGAGAGATGTAATGGTGTCCATTTCTCAATATCAATTTTGAATTTATCCAGTAGAGGTTCAAGATTGATACGTACAAGATCTGAGAGTTGTGGGGGGAATATAATACCGAGGTACTTAATCCCAATAGAGGGCCACAAGAAATTACCAGGTTTAAACAGATTTCTGGGGCAATAGTCTGTAAGAGGAAGTGCCTCTGATTTTGCCCAATTAACTTTATAACCCGATAATTTCGAAAATTTGTTAATCGTTGCAAACAGAGATGGGAGAGACCGTTAGGGTTCTGTTACCAGGACTAATGTGTCATCTGCGTACATCATTAGTTTATGTATGCAGTCGCCTATTTGGATACCTGGGAAATTTGGGTCTTTACGTATGGCCGCAGCTAAAGGTTCCAATGCCAATGCGAATATCAGAGGACTTAGCGGGCAGCCTTGCCTCGTGCCTCTGCCAAGCTCAAACCGTTGTGAAAGCACACCGTTGGTAAGAGCTGAGGCTCTGGGGTGGGTGTACAAAAGATGGATCCAGCCTAGAAATTTAGCACCAAAGCCGAAAGTTTCCAGGCTGGAGAACAGGAACTGCCACTCCACCCTGTCGAACGCTTTTTCTGCGTCTAGTGAAAGGGCTGCTGTCGGAGTATCTTTACAACGTAACGACCACATTATATTGATTAAGCGTCTACAATTATCGAACGAGCTGCGAGATCTAGGGGATCTTTGTCTGTTTTCAAAATTAAAGAGATAACGGCATCGAGCAAAGAGGGAGGTAGGCTGCTGTCAGGAGTAGAAACTACCTGTATTGACCTATGTCCCACATGGACTGAAAAACAAGTATTAAACTTTTAAACTCTCTGAGGAAGCATTAGTCTTGCAACACATAGATACATCCTTAGTGACAGACTTATGAACTTACGAAACTGCCAAGGTGAACTCCAGATCATGCTTGTCCTTAGTGATGAACTTACGACCTAATGAAACTCCACAGATACTCGAGACGAACCCCAGATCACACTTCCCCCTTTTTTGCAAAATTTTAGAAGTAAAAGGACTATTGGGCAATAGGCCAGTCAAATTTGGCATTAGACTAGGATATGAAACTCTACAGACAGTCACGTACAGAATATCAAATTTAGGCAAAACATTAGGCACCTAGCTGTTTTACATTTCAGGGCGCTGTCACCCTGGATTGGAAGAAACAAGTGTCAAGAAACCCGGACCAGGCCGTGGACCAACGAAGGGAGAGCTAAGTCTAAACCACGGCCCTCCCCACCACTATAGACCAATTAGATAATCGCACATTTTCATTTAAAATACTGTGTAACGTTAAGTTAGACACTCTTTCTTTGTGAGGTGGCTACAGCTAACTGCTAACGCAGACTGTTGGTTTCTGAACAAAGAAAGATCCATGTACATGTATTTCTATTCTGCCAATGTCAATTAAATACTTTGAATCAGAAAGAGATCGTCTCCTGGTTCCTTGCAACAAAAGAACACGACTCAACAAATTTGGTGACCCCGACGTGATTGCAAAAGGACAGAGAATTGGCGGCGTCCACGGCTGGACATTTCCAGAGGGACCGGACCCTGAGCCAGGACTTCTCATCACTCACAAGGAGCGCTCCTACGATCAAAAGGTAAGCAGAAAACCTGTTGTTCTATGAACCTAATTTCTGCATATTGGGCATTTAATCAAATTTCTGTGAGTGTTGAGAGGTAAGGTGAAGAGGTCAAAATTTTATGTAAAAGTAACTGTAACAATAATTATAACTACTTTAAAGATAACCTAAGCATTGGCAAAATAGAATCCTTTAAGGTATACCAAAATAAAAGAGAATAAAGAAGTTAAAAGAGAATAAAGAAGTATAAGAGAATAAAGAAGTATAAGAGAATAATGAAGAAATGATAAAAGAGAATAATGAAGAAATGAGTGATAATGGAAAAAATGCTGAAGAGTATTATGAGAGAATTCGGCCATTGGCGGCATAGCACGTATCTGTGATTCCAGACAGAAACTTTCAGCAGAGACTGACTGAGTACCCTGTAGCCTGCAGCGATGGGTCTGTTCTGTATAGGGTATGTGCGTGTTGATGCGAGTCCAAGCAGAATTGGGACTGGTAGAAACTTACTAAAGGTAGTTCGTAATTTGAATTGTCAGGCCATATTGTGCCTGGCCCCAGACCATTCCAAGCTTGTAGAGCTCCAGGGTAAAATTGACTATTACTTATTCGGAAAAAATTAGAGAGTATAGAGTAAAAATGAATTGAGCATTGAATAACTGGAGGGGCTTCGGATTCAAAAATAGAGAGTGGGGGCTCCAAATAGTTAAAAGCAGGCGGAGTAAAAAAGTAAACTAAATTGAAGAAAAAGTGCACGAACAAAACAGCGCTGAGTTAAATATTGTTGCAACATTGTCTGTTTGTTGGTTTGTTTTTGTCTGTTTGGAAGTTATGTGTGAATCTGTATTATATTTGATTAAAACAAGAGATAAACCATTACATCACCAGACAGTAAATTACACACATCCAATGCTAAATGCTTACACATAATCTAAAAATACATGTGCACTTGAGATAGCACTCCTGTGCCAATTTGCATTAGTCCGTTCTCAATAGGAACGTAAACCAGTAATAATGATTGGCCAAAGCAAAATGCTCATTTTGACATTTAAATGTGAAAACTTTCCCAGATAATTTGTAAAAATCATTGTACATAGATGAGAAAATACCAAATTAATCAGTCTGAGTGATTCTAGTGATATTGATAGTTAGACTAAAATGTTTTGATTTTGTGCAAAAGCTGTATATGTTTGCTGTTAAGCTGAATTATTCGCTGTATATATATTGGCTAGATATGAGATGTGAGAGCTTGTGAATTCACTGTACATTCCTGGTTTGTGTGAGAGTGGCTGCATGTGCCTAGTTTGTGTGAGCGTGGCTGTGTGTGCGTTTGGGTATTCCCCGGGGAAGTGTGAAAGTGACTGATGACTGAGTGAGATAAGTTTGAAATGTCTAAGTGCTAAAGATTTGAATGCAAGATTGTTCTAAGTTTTGCTTACGGAATTTCATTGTTTAACAATTCACGCTACTTCAAACTCTAGTCAATAAGCGTCGCCGCACGATGTGAAAAAATTGGAAGAAATATTCACTTTGATGTCTGTTTACGACGTGTCCTGCTCAGACACAGACTCTCAAATGTTGGAGTGGTTGGCTGATGTTTTGTTTGAACGTCTAAGTTGAAAAGCTGCTGACAGCCGCCGTGCTGGGTTGTTTGAGTGTTAAGAGACATGCCAATTGCTGCAACGTGTTGCTATTTCCTCTGTGTCTAGAGCAGGAGTGACAAAATTTGGGATTGGACTATGGAGGCCACTCGGTGGGCGTTGTCTAGTTGAGTAGAAATTAAGTAGCTCACTCTAGAGGCATTTAGGCCTAACTGAAACCATAGGCTGTTAAAAATAACAGTATTCCTGTCGACTGTATTAACTAAGAACCATATAGAGCAATAATAATAACAGCACCATCTCTCGGCTGAAATTGATTAAGTAAAGTTGACTGGCGATTTAAAATCTACATGTGAACATTGCTGAGAGGCATAATAATAATTTACCTTAACTATTAAAATCCTAACTTTCACATTGAGGTAAATTAACTAAAGTAACGTCGCATTAATATAGTAATAAAAGTAGAAATATTATTAATAATAATGGTAGTAAAAAAAAAAAAAAAAGGTAATAATAATAACAACTTAATAAGTGTGTAGTTAATATACGTATTAACGCAACACTGAAGGAACCAATAATGGGTAAAGTTTACGTATACTGCATTAAATCTCACAGTCCTACTTTAGGATCACCAGAATAACAATGAGGGAGTGAGATCCATTTATGTCCAGTATATATGCATTTCTGATGTGTATTTTGGGAACTGTCTAGATATCAGCAGTGTCTCTGGGTGGCTCGTTAACAGTGACTCAGTGAGGTAGGTTAGTTCTCCGCCAGCTAAACCTACGTCACTGAAGAGGCAGTTGCCTGGCTGTGAGCCATTTCCATAAGGGTCAGATACTAGGGTGAATTCCCTACTAACTGACTGGCTGTTGAGGGGAGTGTACCAGTGGCAGCTGGCCACTGGGAAAGGTTGAAGGGACTGTTTTGATAATTTCGTGCATTCTTGACTGCTTAGATGATTTAATGTTTATTTTGATTGCCTTAACGATTTTGTGTGCTTTGATTTAGGTGGTTTTTGTGGATCTTTTGACTGTTTGAAGTGAGTGCGCCTGGGGAAGACAGCCAACCTTAAATCTTAGTTTTTTCAGCTAGACTTTTACACACACACATGCACCAAATTCTACTTCCCCATTTTGACCTAAATTTAGACATCCTGATTCAGTTTGTGACAATTTGATTAAACTCTCACTGCTTTACTTTAGTTCATGATACTACTAAATATAGACTTAATTTTTGATACTACTGCTTAATTCTTGGTATTTTGTTATTACTTTCAATTTTCTGTGTCAATTTTCTTCTTAAACTCTGTACATTACGCTTAATATCTACACTTCCTTTACGTTTCAGACTTAATTCTTAGCATTACGAATTAAAATTTTAGTATTTTGACTTTGTTTCTAAAATGTGATATAAGTTTCGAATACTTAGTTGTAGTAGTGATTTATGAACACACACACACACACACACACAACAGACTCTGACTACTTTTAATATAAGGTTACTATTTTGGATAGAACATATTAGAAAGGCTAAGGTCAGGAAGATTTAGTATCCATAAGTTCATGATAGTAAGGAACAATTGCCACGAGGATCATAATGACAGTAGTGTACATTGAAGTTATTCTTTGTGTTTACATCATTACCTTCATGAGAACTTTACAGACAACCAGCTGGAGGTCCTCCTCCCAGTATGTTTTCACACCTTCTTCACACTGTGCCTTTTACCTCTTATAATCTGTGTTATTGCCACCTGCATTGCCTCCTGATTCTGAATAAACCGCCCTAGAATATCCCACATTAAGAAGAAAAGAGCTATTGGCATGGCAGCAGGAACTTTAGCTGTATTCCTTAGTTGCATGTTACCTTATAACTTCTCCCATTTTGTAGTTTTCCACCAGAATGAGAACCCACGATGGAGGTGTTACACTCTATTGCTTACTGCCCTTAACGCCTGCCTTGACCCAATTATTTTTTACTTTTCCTCCCCCTCTTTCCAACGCAATAGAAGAAGAGAGCACACAAGTTACAGCACATCAACACTTATTAGTATTGATTTCAATGTCCCGAGCTAATGCGCAGCAAAATAATTAATAAAATAAACCGAAAAAACACATAAAATGTAAACACACTATAGTCTAGGACACATGACAGTAACACAATTTGCCATGTTACATTTGCACCATTTTACCACATCACATTCACATACTAGAAGTACATTAACCTGTAAATATTCACACGTTTAAATATTCGGTGCCACTTTTTACTACACTCATCATCACCATTAAACATTTAGACCATTTTTGCCGTAAAATACGAATTAAATTAAACAAAAGAAGTTACAACTCACATTATTATTTAAATTAATAGCATAAATTACATATCAAAATACATACACGTACAACACTTCAATTAGACACTGTGCCATTTTATTTTCTATCAACATTACAAATCCAACAGACCTGCCCATCAACGGAGAAGACTCCATTAAGAGTAATCTGCGGATACAGCTCATCATCCAGAAGAAGAGCTTAGGCTAATACAGGTCCAATATTGAAATAACAGTCAGAGCCAGTCCAGGCTACAAAGGGGACCCTCAGTTTGGCATTAGGAGGGTTGTCTCAAACCTGGTGAAGATTTTGGCAAAATAAAAAACTAAAAAGGGTTCTGACTGCATAGGTTACACCTGTAACAAGCATACAGCCTTGGATTCAAACTCAGGATTCAACCCCAACAGCTTGGAACCTAGAAGGACGGAAAACTCAGGAGTTAAGGAGGACTGTACTGGAGGAAGGATTACAACCACGAACCAGGAAAAAAGGATTAAAGGAGGCTCAGACACCATGGAAGACATCCAAACAACGGGAGACCTGAAAGAATGGGTAATCTGGCAAATGGAAAAGAAGGCTGAAGGAAAGGACAGAACTCAAGCCAGAAAGGAAGCATTGATGATGTGGGAAAAGTGGGAAAGGCAGGGTCTCATCGCCAGGGATCCTCAAGCTCCATTCCCAACCAATGTCGCTGTGTCCTGCATTGTCACAAATGCAGAGGGTGCATCCAAGATGGCCACCTCGGAGTGGGAGACTACAGGAAGGAAATCATGGGGGTCTGTTCACGGTAAAATGAGAAAGAAACAAGCTTGCCTGATAAACACCAGAATCATGTGTGCCTTGATAACCGATGCTAAAAAGAAGAAGTGCAGCATGCTGAGCGGAGACAGGAAATTCGACGGGGAGGCCAAGTCCCCTTCGGCACCACTGCCGCCGCCATCACCCCCCACCACCACCTCAAGCATTGACCACCTATTCGACTGGAATGTACCCAGCACTGCCTGATCCACCCCCATATCCCCCATATTCACAACAGCCACCAAACTCACCGAACAACATGAAGCCACAAGAGCAGCCAGCCATCCAGGCCCCTTTGATGGAGGTTAAAGGAGGAACATTGGATGTGGATGTGAAAGGAGAAGAGGACTTTAAAAGCCGAAATGACACACATTACCAGACAAAATACATCCATGTTAGGCGATCTTCCCTCCAAGATGGATCGCCTGGCCTGGGAACTGTCACACAACCAGACCAGAGCAGACGTTTCAACAACATCAAGCAGCCTCAGCTGGAGAAGAGAAGGAAAGAGAGGAGGTACCTGAACATTCTAGGTCCTCTCCCTCGTGTTCCCCGCAGCTCGGACCAGCAAGTGTACAAAGGACTGACGTTGAACCTCAGCCACAGAATCCTGCATTCACCGCCATTGACCAGACTCTCGAAGATTCTATTCCAGCACATCATTCACCTAGACCAATGCCACAGGATATCCTGCTCCTGGATGACCACCTGGGTGCACTCTGGCAATCTCCTGTCCATGAAAATTCTGGTGAAGAAATGACAGACGAAGAGGAATATGCTGACAATTGGGAACAACCACCGGAGCCTGACTGCCCTGTGGAGAGGACCCAGGAATGCCAACAGAGCAAACCATTCAGCGGAACGCTGACGGGACAATTCTCAGGAACCATAAAACCAGCTCCTGAAGCCAACCGAAGGGCTAGGAGAACTCAACGCCAATCTTCACAGCCAGCAACCAGCACCCACCTCATGCAGGCTACGTTGAGCTCACCCAACCTCTGACAGACATCGTTGCTGAAGTTGGTAACAGAAACTTGACTGCACAACTCAACTGGACCACTGCAGCCGAAGAAGCCTTCACGCTCACAAAACAAGCACTGGCCCAAGCCGTAGCTCTGGCTTCACCCGACTATACGAAGCCATTCTACCTGGATGTTTCAGAAAGAGCTGGCATCGTGAACGCTGTGCTTTTCCAGAAAAAGGAGGGAGAAAGAAGAGTCCTGATGTACCACAGCTCAAAACTCGACTACATGGAAGCTGGCCAAGCAGGCTGCACAAGATATCTCGCAGCTCTAGCAAAAGCAATCAACAAAACCAGCCATATTGTGATGTGCCATGAGCTCAAAATCAACACAGGTCATGGAGTGGTTGCCTTCCTCTCATCCAGTGCATTCACCTTTTTGACAGCACGCAAAAACAAGATCTCGGAGACACTGCTCCAACCACACATTACCTATGGCACAGACGGAGTCAACATGGCAAGAGGACTGGACACTGATCCATCACAGCCACACAACTGTGCAGAAATAGCAGAAAAAGATATAAAACTCAGGACTGATCTTGAGACTGAACCATTGGAAAATCCAGAGCTCACCCTGTTCACAGACGGATGTTGCTACAAAGGAGAACACGGAAATGTAGCATCCTATGCAGTAGTGGAGCAAGATCTACGGACCAAGACACATACCACCAGAGACCAAGGTGTCATTCCCCAGCCTGCCTCAGCCCAACTAGCAGAGATAATAGCTCTGACCAAAGCGCTCGAACTAGCCGAAGGAAAAAGAGTGAACATCTACACAGACTCAGCCTATGGACATGGAGCTGTACATGTTGATGGTCCCACAGTGGTTGCGAAGAAACTTCCTGACCACAGCAAACACACCTGTCAAACATCGAAGCCAACTGGAAAAGTTGATACATGCCATCTCCCTGCCCGCTGCAGTTGCAGTTATGAAGTGCAAAGGACATCAGAAACTAGACAGTCTAGTGGCAGAAGGAAACGATGCTGCGGACGCAGCCGCCAAAGCAGCCGGAGGATACACACCAAGGCAAATGGTGGTAACAGACACGCAACTTCCAGAACTGACGGAAGAAGACATTGTGAACATGCAAGAACATGCAGGAGCATATGAACAGAGTGAATGGAAAAGGAAAGGAGCCACCAAAGCAGAAAATGGACTATGGAGAGCCCATGATGGAAGACTGGTTGCACCTGCCAAGCTGTGTAATCTGCTTCTCAAACAAGCTCATGGACCAGCCCATGAGGGAAGGAAAAGAACACAGGCTAACATTGAAGCTCTATGGTGGCATCCACACATGACAGCAATGGTGGACAACTACGTGACCGATTGTGACACCTGCAATGGACACAACCCAAAACAGACCTACAAATGTCCCATGGGCCGTTTCCCAGTTCCTGAAGCCCCCTTCCAAGACATCACGATCGATTTCACGGATATGGGAGCTGACAACAGAGTCAAAGGATATCGATATCTACTAGTAATGGTAGATAGATTCACCAAATGGGTTGAAGCAATCCCCTGCAAGAATGAGTCCTCCCAGACCGTTGTTAAATGGCTGAAGAACGAGCTCATCCCCAGATATGGAGTTCCGCGCAGCATCAGGTCTGACAACGGCACACACTTCAACAACAAACAATTAGCCGAAGTAGAAAAAGCACTAGGCATCACACACAGGTTCGGTTCAGTCTATCACCCAGCATCACAGGGGTTGGTTGAAGGAGCAAACCAAACACTGAAAAGAAAGATTGCAAAATATGTTATGGGACAAAACTAAAATGGAGAAAACAGAAGAGAGCTCCAGTGTTTAAACTAAGCCCACCCCTGAAACAGAACTGAACAGATCCGCTTGTATGAACGACCACACACCCATTTGAGAGATAGTCGGTGGTCAACGCTTGTTAAGGAGGAGCAAGGAGTATAGACGTAGAGTACTTGTATACCTCACCTGCGAAATTATATCCTTGCAACCTCTCATTGTTGTTTTGCTAAGTTTTATACTATTTTACGTACTTAAGATAACTTGTAAGAGATTTTGAGACTTCTGGCTTAACTACTACGCTTAAAATGACTGTGGTGACTCTGGGGCGACCTGAGCTGCTCGTACTAAGACGAATACTTTTTTGTATCGGAGGGTTGACTCTAGTTCTGCTGGCTTGGCAAATGGCCTGGCGACATGACCTTCTGAAAAGACAAGAAACCCGGGAAACTATGACATGGACTACTACGACTGGAACTTTGACTTAACCTCGACTCAACATGACCGACTGAAAGAGCAGTCTCAACCCAGGGTGTTAACATAGTCATATCTGCTGGCGAAACTACGAGCTTTTCCTTTGATTTTGTAGACGCACTGACTCAGCAAGGTGACACACGAACTGTACAGACGCAGGACTGGTACTCTCAGGCGCCCAAATATCTCTGTGAGCCCCCTTGTAGTTGGCCTAACATTTTTGCGTCCTCAGACAACGGATGGACTCACCCCGGACACCCAAAGACCAAACGCTTTACCATTATCCGCGGAGCTGGTTGCCCTTACAAGGGTGACAATAGACAAACCCGTTGTAATCCCGTTGTAGTAACTGTAAAGAACCCCCAAATGAGTGATTCAGGTATTTACATGATAGGAGCCTCAGTGAGAGGGAAGGATCCCCTTAGAATATGGTCATTGTTAGTTGCTAGAGGGTCTGAAACACTAGAATCAGAGCCTATAACCACCTACCCCTGCTCCTGGAGGCCCTAGAGTTACCTATTTGCATAATGTCACGTACGAGAGCAAACTGGCGCTGGAGACCGGGTACAGTGATAGAAATGAATGGTTGGAATGGGTTCGATACACAGCTTACACCACTGAACGATCTGATTGCATAGCGTGTGCCAAAGCTAGACCTGTGTTAGGAACTGTTCCATTTAGACTCAATGACGCTAATGACCACAAAGGACTACAATGTGTAATAAGTCTCTTTAGTACCACAGCCACACCAAACTCTGAAGATTGCAAACTTTGTCTTATCTCTTCCCTTCTGTTAAAGACCCAGCTATCCCACCATCTATTGTTGTTTACTCGGGTAATTACACATGTTTCACTCACTCTGGCAAAGGTAAGAACGTGGGTAAGTTACCAAGTTCATACTGTGCCACTTCCATTGATATTATTAGGAAACCAGGCACCTACTCAGCCACTTCTTTTCTCAATCACAATACATCCAGAACTGATTTGTGGTGGCTGTGTGGTGATCAGAAATTGAGATCCTATCTTCCACCTCAGTGGATAGGAAGCTGTGCTCTAACCCAACTTCTCATGCCATTTCAGATCCTACCCATCGCGGCCGACCGCCTACAGCCCAGCTCTCATTCCCCAGGCCATCGCATTACCAAACGTGACGTTCCGGGTGGCTCGTTTGATTCACACATCTACATTGATGAAATAGGCGTGCCCCGTGGAGTCCCAGATGACTTAAAGCCAGAAATCCAGTGGCAGCAGGTTTTGAGTCTCTTTTACTTTTTGTCACTGTTAATAAAAATGTTGATTGGATTAATTACATTTACTATAACCAACAGCGATTCGTTAACTACACCCGAGATGCCGTAAAAGGCATCGTAGAACAACTTGGTCCAACCTCCCTGCTGGCCTGGCAGAACCGCATCGCCCTTGACATGCTACTAGCAGAAAAAGGTGGTGTTTGTCGTATGTTCGGTGATTTCTGTTGTACTTACATTCCCAACAACACGGCCCCCGATGGAAGCATTACTAAGGCCTTAGATGGTCTTACTGCACTCTCCCAAGAACTAGCTGAGCATTCAGGAATAGATGACCCAATAGGAAAACTGGTTTGATCGGCGTTTTGGCCAGTGGAAGGATATTGTTATTTCTTTGTTGGCCTCTGTCGGTTGCTTTTTGGGAATTTTGGTCTGTTCTGGTTGTTGTCTCATCCCTTGTCTCAGAACGCTCATTAACCGCCTGATTGTCCACTGCTCTGTCTAAGGAGAAGCCAAGCCCTCCGCCCTACCAGATGCCCCTGCTTCTGGACACTGAAGGGGACCCGACTGTGGGGGAGGGACTTGAGAGAGTTGAGTCGATCTTGTTTCTCGAGAGTCCATGGATTCCATCTCCTGAGGCCAAATTTAGACCAATCAGCCCACCACCCTTTCGATTATGACGCAGACACTTTGGTTTGAATACTAACCATGGACCCTCGGGGAACAAGAGTGAGTGTGTCAGTTTCTTGTGCCTTGATAAAATACCGGATCCCTCCTTTTATTATTGCATGTTAAAAAAAAAAAAAAAAAGAGAAAATTATGATTTTTGCTTATATTCTTTTGATTCATTTTTGCTTCTTGTTTTGTTCACACCTTAAAAGGTGTGAAAGGGAGGGATACCGCAAAAAACTTATACTGCACACATTAATCATTTATATGACTATTTTGTCTCGAACATTAATCATTATTACTAGAGACATTGATTACTTTTTCAGTTATTCTATTTCAAAAGTTAATCATGAATCAATTAATCATTTACTCGATTTTGGAAATCAAACATTCAATTTTTTATCCAACTTTTAATGATATTAATCGTTTTTGATTCTTTTAAGATTGTCATTTCTTCTGTTTTGAATCAATCAACATTTATTCAATTATTTAGTTTTGAAATCACAAACACTTACTCTTCATTCCAATTTTGAAACGTTACCTGAATAATCATTCATTTTATTTTTGATCATTATTCATATACACAAGCTGAAAAATTGATTGCTAATCAACCATTGATTCCTAACATTTTCTCTCATTTATATTATCATTGAAGTATTAGCCATTAATCAGTTACAGAGCTACTAACATTAATCACTCATCCAGCATTTAGACTAATCATATATTTAGCTATAAGACATTGGTAGACTATCCAGTCCTTTGAACAACATTTGTCAATTGATTTCCCATTCACATTTACTTACGTGTTATTGCTAGCTAACCCTTTTGCCCAATATCAACCACACATACTTAGATAATTAGTTTACACCTTAAAAGGTGTAAAAGGAGGGATTTGTCAGGAGTAGAAACTACCTGTATTGACCTATGTCCCACAATGGACTGAAAAACAAGTATTAAACTTTTAAACTCTCTGAGGAAGCATTAGTCTTGCAACACATAGATACATCCTTAGTGACAGACTTATGAACTTACGAAACTGCCAAGGTGAAACTCCAGATCATGCTTGTCCTTAGTGATGAACTTACGACCTAATGAAACTCCACAGATACTCGAGACGAACCCCAGATCACACTTCCCCCTTTTTTGCAAAATTTTAGAAGTAAAAGGACTATTGGGCAATAGGCCAGTCAAATTTGGCATTAGACTAGGATATGAAACTCTACAGACAGTCACGTACAGAATATCAAATTTAGGCAAAACATTAGGCACCTAGCTGTTTTACATTTCAGGCGCTGTCACCCTGGATTGGAAGAAACAAGTGTCAAGAAACCCGGACCAGGCCGTGGACCAACGAAGGGAGAGCTAAGTCTAAACCACGGCCCTCCCCACCACTATAGACCAATTAGATAATCGCACATTTTCATTTAAAATACTGTGTAACGTTAAGTTAGACACTCTTTCTTTGTGAGGTGGCTACAGCTAACTGCTAACGCAGACTGTTGGTTTCTGAACAAAGAAAGATCCATGTACATGTATTTCTATTCTGCCAATGTCAATTAAATACTTTGAATCAGAAAGAGATCGTCTCCTGGTTCCTTGCAACAAAAGAACACGACTCAACACTGCCCCTGTCTATAGCCTCATGGTACATATCAAAGAGTAACGGAGTAAGCTCTTTTTCATAGATCTTGTAAAACTCGGCTGTGAAGCCATCCGGCCCAGGGGCTTTCCCAGAAGGGAGATTTTGAATAGCTTCAGTTATCTCCTCCATAGTGATTGGCTGATCGAGTGACGCCGCCTGGTCATTTGAAAGGGTGGGGAGACCGAGAGGAGTTAAAAAAAGCAACAATCTCCTGTTTACTTGCGTGGAATTCAGAGGAATAAAGGGTGGAATAATATTTTTTAAATATTTCATTTATCTTTATATTTATTGTTTATTATTTATATTTATTATTTTTATATTTATTTGGATCGGTTATTAATTGCTGTCCTTGCGCCCTCAGAGCTGGAATAGAGCTTAAAGCGTCCTTTTGTTTAATATATCTCGCCAGCATGCGCCCTGCCTTGTCCCCTTCTTCAAAGATTTTTGTCTAGCTCTAAACAATGCAAATTCAGCTTTATGAGTTAATATTGTATTCAACTCATATTTAAGTCTGGTTAGAGTATTTTAGTGGACGATGCGTTAAGTTTAAAGGCGCTCTCTGCTGAGTTAATTTTTTTCTCCAGATCAAGCTGCTTGTTGATGCTAGACTTTTTTTTAAAGGAAGCATTTTGTATAATATGGCCTCTAGTGACAGCCTTTAATGCTTCCCAGACAATGCCTGCAGAGGGTGCAGAAGGCAGATTGATTTTCTTGTAAGAATTTATCTGAGCTCTAAGAGACTCTCTGAATTCTACATCCAGTAGGAGGCTGGAATTAAGTCTCCATCTAGAGGAACGGGCTGTTTTATTAAAGGGGAGCATGCTGAGAAATTCTGGGGCATGGTCAGAAATTAATATATTGCCAATAGTACTGGATGCAACTGAGGAAGTAAGAGAGTTTGATATAAGGAAGAAATCTAATCTAGACCATGAACCATGAGGGGGTGAGTAAAAAGTGTAATCTTTGGTTGATGGATTAAGTAATCGCCACACATCTATAAAACCCAGAGTCCTCACAGATGCCCAGATGCCCTGTAGAGCCCTGGCTGATTTACTTGTATGGGATCTAAAATATGATCTAAAACTAGATTAAAGCCCCCCCCCCAAATATGACGGGGTACTGTCCAAGGTCATTTAATTTACACTCTAGATTCCCAAAAAAAGAGGGATCATCTAAATTAGGGGCATATACGTTACCTAATATTGAAGTTTGACCTTGAATTTCGGAGAGTAAGAAAAGAAAACGCCCAGACTCATCGCTAAGACATTTAAATTGTAATTGTTTGTTAATTAGAGTTACAACCCCTCTGCTTCTATTACTGCCACATGCAGCAAATACATAACTCATCCAGCCCTGACGAAGCTTTGGGATTTCCTCAGACATTAATGTGTTTCTTGCAGTAACATAACATCACATTTATGAGATTTAACGAATGATATGACCTTCTTTTTTTTTAATGGGGTGGTTCATTCCCCTTACATTCCATGCCAGAATATTTAATCCTCTTTTATCTGCTTGCATTATGTTGTTGATTGAATATCCCTGAGTAATATAACAAATTGAGTTCTGGTTGACCTGACAAAAGTTGTACCATCATAGTAGAAACATACACAAAAACACTAAGAAACAAGTGCATGAAAAAAGCAAAACTAAATACTGGGTGAACAACCATAAAAAATAACTTCACCTGTGAGTGCTTTAACAGCTCCACATCACCAAAGAAAAAAAAACACTTAGCTCCGTGGTTGCCAGCAGTGACAGCTTTTAAGGGCAGCTGTGTTGCAGTACGCATTCTTATAATAAACAAATGAGATTAGGATCAATTATACCATCTCTCTCTGTACACTTATGGGACAAAAAGTCAGAGCAAGAAGAATAGCATAAGAGGAAGAGAAAAAAAAAGAAAAAGAGAAAAAAGGAAAAGTCCCTATCCAATTCTAGATAATAATAAAGAAAGCTAACCAATCTGTTACACCCCCATTCGTTTTCTGACGAGAATCACAGATCTTGAATTCCCAGTATTCATTAATTAAACCAGGTTAGTGTATCTGCCTACGGTTGCACTGTATCATTTTCATTAGAAGATTTATCAACAGCGTTACTTTTCTGTAGGGGGGAAGTGTGGTGGAAATTCACATACTTTACATAGTCCAACTAATAACAGTCAATCTCACCGGCGCTGGTTGGATATCCTAGGGGTGAGAGCTGCTGGTTGAAGAAAGAGACTGGATGAACTCGGCCGCTTTCTTCAGGTCATCGAACTCGCGTCTTCCTTCAGATAGTTTAACCACCAGTGTGGCCGGGTAAATGAGTGAAAACTTAATGCGGCGATCGTGTAGCAGCCGCTTACATTGGTTGAACTTTGCGCACATCTCCGCGACCGGTCTCGAGTAGTCCGGGAAAATCATAATGTGATGTCCGTTCCATAACACTTTTCCCTTCTTTCGAGCGGCCTCTGTAATCCGATCTCTGTCCTGGAACTTTAGAAATCGGGCGATGATGGCCCGCGGTGGAGTATCCCCGTCCGGTCAGCGTCTCATGATGGATCTGTGTGCTCGATCAATTTCAATCCCGTTGGGAAAGTCGAGCTCCAGGAGCTGTGGGATGTTGTCGCGGAGAAAAGAGAGTGGATCCCGGCCCTCACAACCCTCGGGGAAGCCAACGAACCGTAAATTGTTACATCTCGCCCTGTTTTCAAGGTCGTCTATCTTGCGCCGGAGTTGGTCCACTTCACTCTTGGTTACAGGAGGCTCCTTTTCCATGGCTTTGTTAGCGTCTTTTAGAAAATCCAGCCGAGACTCTGCGTTGCCAATCCGTGTAGTAATATCCGCCAGTTTACTTTCCATGGCTGCAGTTGTTCGCTGGATACTGTTCAGTTTTGCCTCCTGTTTCTCCAAAGTGTCTTTGAGTAATGTGTATATTTTGGCAACGTCCGCCGCTAGAGTAGCAACGTCCTCGTCTGACCCGGCGGCATCGGCGTGGTCCATTGTTTTTTTGCCGCTGTTGCTCTGCTGTGAGCCAGGCATTGCGTTGTATCTTCTGTTCGGAGATTTTCATTTTGGCATTTGGTATTTCTTGGTTAGCTCAGAGATATCAGTTCAGGAGAGCTTGATTCGTTTGTACTATCTCAACTATTTTAATAAATACCGCATCAGCCGCCACCGCTCTCTCTCAAGCCGCCATGTTGCTGCTCGCTCTCACGTGACTCCAGTTATTTTCATTTATTATTTTTATTTTCCCGTGGTTTCCTTGCCCTCTATTACCTCAGTGTGTATTCTTCACTGGCTCCCTGCGACTGGGTGCGCCTTATGCCTATCACCCCCCGCGTCGGAAAGTACTCCTATTGTTGTCACTTCCCCTGGGTCCAGACTCACATCACTGAGGTGGCGGGTTCAGAAACTTACGGTTCACCTGTTGTTACCAGATGATGAGCCCTTTTGCAGTGCGACAGATGGACCCAGGAGCTTCTCTCTGCAATTTTCACTGCTGTTGGTGTTGTCCGGAGGACTTGGAATGGCCCTTCCTACTTTGGACCGGACCAGGTTTTCTTCTTAATGACTTTGATGAACACATAGTCCCCTAGTTTCACCGTTGGTGCTGTTTGGTCAGGTTCCTGTGTTGGAATAGAATTAGCAGATTGAACATCTCTGTTAGTTAACATCCTTCTCATATAATCAGCTAGAGTCTCTTCTGCTGCTTCATCAGGTCGGGTGAATGGTCTTAGTTCTGGAATGACATAAGGTCTTCCATACATCATTTCAAATGGGATGAGGCCTGCGCTTGTTGGTGTAACATGCATATTTAATATCACTAAGGGTAGGCAATAAAGCCAATTCTTCCCTGTCTTAATTTGGACTTAATGGTTCCATTGAATCTTTCTACCAGCCCTGCTGATTGTGGCTGATATGCACAATGATTTTTTAACTCCATATTAAGGTTCTTGGCTACTAGAGTGATGATGTTATTTACAAAGTGTGTTCCATTATCACTATAAATTCTTTGTGGAATTCCAAATCGTGGTATTATTTCTTTTACTAAGGCTTTAGCCACCATTAGTGCATCTGGATCTGCACAGAGGAATATTTCTACCCACTTTGTGTGCATGTCAATTATTACCAAACAGTATTTCTTTCCTTCGCATTTATTTAATTCAATAAAATCCATACAGATGTGCTGAAATGGGTATTCTGGTTTTGGAAATTGTCCTCTTTTAGGTCTCAGGTTGCCTTGTGGGTTATGTTTTGAACAGATTTTGCACATCAAACAAAAATTCTTAAGAGTAATTTGCAAATCCATATATTGTAAATGTTTGCTCTATTGCATGTACCATCCCTCCTGTTGAGACATGACATTGTCCATGGCTCAATAATGCAGCATATCTGAACAAATTACGTGGAAGGATTGGTTTACCCTTTAATCATTCATAAATCCCTTTTTTATTAGGGCCCAAGCACCGTAGGTGCAAGGACCTATTGTTTTTGCTCAGACTGCCCAAAAAATGAATTGCATTTTTGGGGGCTTAAACATACTCAAAAACTCACCAATTTTGGCACACACATCAGTCTTGGTGAAAATTTACGTGTCATGTGGTTTTGGTTGGTGGGCGTGGCAAAATGACTTGGCCACTCCCTTTAAACGCCGCCATTACCCGCACGTTTCACCGATTTGCACGAAAATCGGTACACACGTAGATCATGCCCATACACACAAAAAAGTCTGGGGGACCCTATAGGCTAAACCCAACGGGAAGCCAGCCATTTTGAATTCCGTGGTCATTTTTGGCGTTTTCCACGTGTTGTATTTTAACGAACTCCTCCTACAGGATTTATCATAATGACTTCAAAATCACTGGCTACCATCTACACTGCTTTGTGATCAAAAGTTATTAAAAGATTGCGCTATCGTTGAAGGGCGTATCGGCTTTTTTGGCGTCGAAGTTTGACGTTTTGCCATGAAACACGAAATCGCTATAACTTTGGACTACATTGTCCATTCCTCACCAAACTTCGCATGATTCATAATAGTCCCGCCCTGAAAACAGCTACATGACAAAATTCCATGTTTGTCATAGCGCCCCCTGCTGGCGACAGGAAATGACATGTTTTACACTGTGAAGTGCTGCTCCCAGCACACTGACCATATCCAGCTCAAATCTGGTCTGAAAGGCCTTAAGACCTTGGCGATGCTACGTCATGAAGATTGTGACGTCAAACGGCGTTGCCCTGACGGCATGGCGAAGGTCAGCGTTTCACAGAACACAGGAAGTGACCCTGGCTTCAGTGTACTTGATCGAATCTGTCTGAAATTTCACACGCTTGTTAATGGTCCGGGTCCGAACGTGTGCTATGAGTTTCGTCAATGGGCCCGGCCAAATGGCTTGGCCACGCCCTCTAAACACCGCCATTACCGCCACGTTTCACCGACATGCACGAAAATCGGTACACACACGTAGATCATGCCCGGACGCACAACAATGTATCTGGGACCCATAGGCTAAACCCAACAGGAAGTCAGCCATTTTGAATTTCGTGGTCATTTTTGGCGTTTTCCACGCGTCGTATTTTAACGAACTCCTCCTACAGGATTCATCAGAACGGCTTCAAAATCACCAACTGTCATCTACATTACTTTGTGATCAAAAGTTATCAAAAGATTCTGTTTCAGTTAAAGGGTGTTGCCATGAGTTGGCAGCTAATTTTGATGATTCGCCATGAAACAGGAAATGGTTATAACTTTGGCATACATGGTCAGATCTGCACGAAACTTAATATGTTTCATAATAGTCCCACCCTGAACACATATGCATAAGAAAATTCCGCAATTGTCATAGCGCCCCCTGCTGGTGGCATGAAATATTATGTTTTTGACTTTGAGGTGCTGCTGCGCACATTTTGACCGTATCTCACTCCAATTTGGTGTGGAAAACCTTCAGACCTTGCTAATGCTATCTTGTGCAAGTCGCAACATAGGTTGACGTTTCGTACAAACACATTAATGGCATTAACTTCTGTGTACCCGTTCGCGTCGCCATGAAACTTCACATGTATGATAATAATCCCAGCCTGAACACATCTACATGAAACTCATGAGTCACAGTCATTGTGCAACCTAGTGGGGACAGAAAGTAACACACAACTGCTTCCTACTGTGTCAAAAGGGGGTGAAAATTCAGCACCTGATCCACCAGTGGGCCTCTGGTGACATGGTCGCGGCCGCAGACGGCTCCGAGTGGCGCGGGGGTGCGAGGGCCCGTTCAACGCTGCTTGCAGCTTTAATTTTGTTTTGCTCCCTTCTTCTGCCACATTCGCTGTTCTGTTTGAGGTGATGCTTTTTGGGAATAAGGTAGATGGATTTAAGGTGGTGCATCTTTCTATCGTTAGATGTGGCTGAGATAGTAAAATAGTCATGCATGATAGATGTCTAGAAGGTGACAGGTATGAGATCTTATTTTGCAATAGTATTACTGCATGGCACTTCCAGTGTTAGCTGATGGAATAATACTACTGAGGCCGATGCTTGCATGGCCATTGAGGCTGCTACTACAGCCTGTATACATGGTGGTAATGCTCTAGCAACAGGATCTAATTTAGTTGAGTAGAAGGCAATTGGCCTGTCATTTGTTCCATGTTTTTGAGTTAGAACTGATGTCATGAAGCCATTTCTGCAGTCTACAGTTTGTTCAAATAGCTTAGCGTAGTCTGGTGGACCTAAAACTGATGAGCTAACCAAAAGCTGCTTGATCTTGGTAAAGGCTTCTTCGGCCTCTTTTGTCCACTGAATAGGATCCGATGCAGCTAACGGTGTGTCATAGATTAAGGCTGACAATGGAGAGGTTATTATTGCATAGTTTGATATCCAACTCCTGCAGAAATTTACCATTCCCATGAATGACATCATTTGTTGCTTAGTTTGAGGTTTTGGCGCTTGCAGAATTGCTGTTTTCCTTTCCTCATCTAAATGTCTTCCTTCAGCTGACAAGCAGTATCCCAGTATCGCTTTGCAGAGCTGTAACTTGTTTTTGCTCACTTTGTGCCCTTGTTCAGCTAGAAATTTTAATAAGGCTAAAGAATCTTCTAAACATGCTTTCTCTGTTGGTGATGCTAGAAGAATATCATCCACATATAATAGAATTTGGCTTCCTTTTGGAGGTTGGAATTTCGCTAGATTTGCGGACATAATTTGGGAAAATATGGTTGAACTTTCACAATAACCTTGTGGAATTCGCGTGTAGGTATACCTCTTCATTTTGTAGGTAAATGCAAACCAAAACTGGCTGTCCTTGTGTACTGGAACAGAAAAAAAAATGCATTACTGATATCACAAACAGTAAAGTATTTATTTTTTTGGCTTAGCTCATTTAACAATGTATGTGGGTCTGGCACTGTTGGTGCTCTGGGAATCAATGCCTTATTTACTGCTTGTAAATCTTGCACCATTCTCCATTCAATAGAGGGTGCTTTTTTCTTAACAGGAAACAAAGGTGTATTGCATGGAGAGTCAGGACATTCAACTATTACTCCTGCTTTGATTAAGTCATTTATTATAGGTTCGATGCCTGCTTCAGCCTCAGGTTTTAATAGATATTGTCGTTGATGTGGCCTGAATGATGATTTTTGGCGTTATTGAAACAGGTTTTACTCCTTTAATTAATCCTACATCTGCTGATCCTTGAGACCACAATTTAGAAGGAATGTTTCTTAGCAATTGTTCCTCACTATCAGTTAGCACATATGCTTCTCATGTTGACCCTGGCTCATCCAGGTGTGTGCTTGTTTTAGCAGTTGTTCTCCAGTTCAGTACTTGAGTGTATGCTTTCAGGCTGGGGGAATATTGAATTCCCTTGCTGTGATTTTCCCAGTCTGAAACTTCCTCCTGTTTGTATGTTTACCACATACGTAACAGGCGTCCCTGTTATCACATGGTAGGTCAGTCAGGTCTGTGTCTCCGTCTTACAGTATTGTCTCCCTTTTTGTCAGTCAGGGTTAGTACATCAGTCTTTGTCTCAGTGCTTGTTTCTTTTTTTCTGCCCCTTTTTATCTTTTCTTATCCCTTCTTGTCTTTTCCTTGCTTCTGTTAACCAATTTCTCGCTTGAGTGAGGCCTTCTTTTTCACTTTCCTTTGGCCTTCCTCTAGTTTTAGTCTCTATTTTTTTACTAATTGATGGCAGTCTTTAGTTATTAATTTCCCTGTGAACCCATGCTTCTTTTCCCATTTCTCCAAATGTTTTACATTATCTGGATCTCTAATGAAGATTAATTTTGCATCACCGGTGAGGTTCTTATCTTTCTTCCTGCTATTTCTGTTCCCCATTCTTTATTCTTATTTATATATATATATATATATATATATATATATATATATAAATAAGAATAAATATATTATATATATTATATATATATAATTTATTTATTTGTTTATTTATTTTATATATTTATATATAAATTTTTCTTTAATTTGTTTTTCTTTTTGTCGCCAACCAGTTTGTATGGAGTTCACCCGAGCAACTGGTCCTATTGATGAGCACCACTTGTGTTATCACCGTTGGGTTTCCACGGCCAGAGAGTTTGTTGACACCGTGAGGTTACCCCTTTCTGTTAACTCATCAAGACACCACATTTTCAGAAAACATTCTAGTACTTCTCTTGTTGCAACTTTATCATTATTATTTTTGTGTTTTTATTTTTCTTTTATGACTCTGTTATTTATTTTATTTTATTTTATTGTGGTTCCTACGCGAACCACCGTAGTTCCTCCGCGAACTACTTTGGCCATTCTTTTAACGTGCTGCACAGAGTTTTTTTTTATTCCTGTAGTCTTCTCATAATGACTATGGACTATTTTAGGTCACGTTTGGATTTTGTTTAACAGTCTTCCTTTTCATGTAAGGATCACAGGAATCACATATACCTGGTCTCTTCTGTTTGCAGAATCACAGGAATCAACTACCTCTTTACAGACTCGTATGTACCTGGTCTTTTCTCTTCCACAGAATCACAGGAATTATTCACCTGGTCTTTCCTTGTCTCTTATTAATATCTCTCATCAATATTCAAAAATCCTTTTATCCTACCTTGTGCCTCAGATGTCCTTGTTACGTGGGGGTGTAAAGTCAACTAAAGAAACACAAAAGGGTGGACCCAAAAATGCAGACTGGAATGGAGGAGGCAGAGTTCAAAGGAGATTTAATGATTAACAAAAGGTAACTGAAACACTGGCTTACATGTATGACGCAAAAATCCAGAAACCAAGGCAAAATCCAAAATGGTGAAAATCCAAAAAGGGAAAAAGTCCAAAAAAACACTGGGAGAAACACAGAGAAGGCTCAGAAACTCACACCACAAACAACACGACGAACTGACAAAGACAAAGAGAAACACAGGGACTAAATAGACAGGGGGGTAATCAAACACAGGTGGGTGGACAACAAGAGGTGAACCAAATCAGTAATCAACCAAGGGCGGGAAAAACACAAAGACAGGAAGTAAAAGCAAGAAGGACACACAAGGGAAACCAATACTACAAAATAAAACAGGAAATGACCAACAAAACACAACCATGACAGTACCCCCCCTTCAAGGGACGGATCCCAGACGTCCTAAAAATAAAGTCCAAAACAAAGTCACTCAAGTCCACAAGGAGCTGGGTGGGTGGAGGGGGCCTGGAGGAGGGACAAAACAAAAAGCGTCACTAAGCTCAGGCACACAGCCTGGCAACAACAAAAGGCAGGGTCCATAAGTCTGTAAACCCGTGGACGGGCAGGGGCCAGGTCGAAGCCTCAGGCGGGCAGCCGGGAGGCAGGATAGAGGCGGAACCGGAGACCTCAGGCGGGCGGCCTGGAGGCAGGGCAGGGGCGGAGCCGGAGACCTCAGGCGGGCGGCCTGGAGGCAGGGCAGGGGCGGAGCCGGAGACCTCAGGCGGGCGGCCTGGAGGCAGGGCAGAGGCAGAACCAGAAACCTCAGGCGGACGGCCTGAAGTCCACCCAGGGGAGCAGAGCCGAGCAGGAGGCCGGCGGCGATGGCGAGACCCCTCAGGGGGCCGAGCAGGACGCCACAGGCGAAGACGAAGGCAGAACCCGTCGGGAGGACGAGCAGGAGGCCACTGGCGAAGACGAAGGCGAGACCCGTCGGGAGGACGAGCAGGAGGCCACAGGCGAAGGCGGAACCCGTTGGAAGGACGAGCAGGAGGCCACAGACGAAGGCGGAACCCGTCGGGAGGACGAGCAGGAGGCCACAAGAGCGAAGACGAAGGCGAGGACCCCTCAGGGGCGCCGGCGGCGCGGCGAAGACGAAGGCGGGACCCCTCTGAAGGCCGGCGGCGCTGGCGGAGACGAAGGCGGGACCCCTCTGAAGGCCGGCGGCGAAGGCGGCGGACCCCAGGGCGGCTGACGGTGAAGGTGAAGCCCCTTGGGAAGACGTGCAGGAGGCCGACGGTGAAGGCGGGATCCCTGGGGAAGACGTGCAGGAGGCCGGCGGCGAAGGCGAAGACGAAGGCCAGCCCCCGCTAGCAGAGAAACAGGGGGCCAGCGGCATAGCCTAAGGTGGGACCCTTCTGAAGGTGACTGTGGCCCAGCCGGGATTGGAGGAGCCTGCAGAAGCGAAGACGGCCCAGCCAGAACAGGAACTGGCGATGGCTGCGGTGGCGACATAGACAGCCCAGCTGGAACAGGAAGCGGAAGAGGCGGTGGCTGTGGCGGCGACGTAGACAGCCCAGCCGGAACAGGAACAGGCGATGGCGGTGGCTGCGGCTGCGGCGACCCAGCCGGAGCAGGAACTGGCGATGCTGCTGCTGCGGCGGCGTCCCAGCCGGAGCAGGAACAGGCGATGGCTGCTGCGGCGACGTAGGCGGCCCAGCCTGAGCAGGAACAGGAAGAATCTGTGGCGATGACGTAGATGGCCCAGTCCGAGCAGGAACTGGAGGTGGCTGCGGCGGCGACGGCCCAGCCAGAGCAGGAGATGGTGGCGGTGACCCAGCCGAAACAGGGGATGATGGCTGCGGTGACCCCACCGGAATAGGAGAAGATGGCTGCGGTGAGCCCACCGGAACAGGAGATGATGGCTGCGGCCCAGCCAGAACAGGAGGAGGCTGCAGCCCAGCCAGAACAGGAGATGGTGGCGGTGACCCAGCCGGAACAGGAGATGGTGGCTGCGATGACCCCACCGGAACAGGAGACGGTGGCTGCGGCCCAGCCGGAACAGGAGATGGCTGCGGCCCAGCCAGAACCGGAGATGGTGGCGGTGACCCAGCCGGAACATGAGATGGCTGCAGTGACCCCACCGGGGCAGGCGATGATGGCGACGGTCCCACCAGAACAGGAGATGGTGGCGGTGACCCAGCCGGAACATGAGATGGCTGCAGTGACCCCACCGGGGCAGGCGATGATGGCGACGGTCCCACCGGAACAGGAGATGATGGCGACGGTCCCACCGGAACAGGAGATGATGGCGACGGTCCCACCAGAACAGGAGATGGTGGCGGTGACCCAGCCGGAACATGAGATGGCTGCAGTGACCCCACCGGGGCAGGCGATGATGGCGACGGTCCCACCGGAACAGGAGATGATGGCGACGGCCCCACCGGAAGAGGAGGTGGTGGCGGCGGTCCCACCGGGACTGGAGATGATGGCGACGGCCCCACCGGAAGAGGAGGTGGTGGCGGCGGTCCCACCGGGACTGGAGATGATGGCGACGGCCCCACCGGAAGAGGCGGTGGTGGCGGCGGTCCCACCGGGACTGGAGATGATGGCGACGGCCCCACCGGAACCGGAAATGGTGGCGGCGGTCCCACCGGGACAGGAGATGGTGGCGGCGACCCAGCTGGAACAGGAGATGGCTGTGGTGACCCCACCAGGGCAGGCAATGGTGGCGACGGCCTCACCGGAAGAAGGAGATGGTGGCGGCGGTCCCACCGGGACTGGAGATGATGGCGACGGCCCCACCGGAACAGGAAATGGTGGCGGCGGTCCCACCGGGACAGGAGATGATGGCGACGGCCCCACCGGAACAGGAAATGGTGGCGGCGGTCCCACCGGGACAGGGGATGATGGCGACGGCCCCACCGGAACAGAAAATGGTGGCGGCGGTCCCACCGGGACAGGAGATGGTGGCGGCGACCCAGCCGGAACAGGAGATGGCTGTGGTGACCCCACCAGGGCAGGCAATGGTGGCGACGGCCCCACCGGAAGAGGAGATGGTGGCGGCAGTCCCACCGGGACTGGAGATGATGGCGACGGCCCCACCGGAACAGGAAATGGTGGCGGCGGTCCCACCGGGACAGGGGATGATGGCGACGGCCCCACCGGAACAGGAGGTGGTGGCGACGGTCCCACCGGGATAGGAGAGACGAAGACTAGGTTGCTGGGCAGCAGAACCTCCGGGACGCTGGGCAGCTGGGGTTCGGGGACGCTGGGCAGCTGGGGTTCGGGGACGCTGGGCAGCTGGGGTTCGGGGACGCTGGGCAGCTGAGGGGCATGACGTCGGCGAGAGCCACGCTTGCGCCTGGGGGGCTTCACAGGTGATGAGTCCGGGGCAGGTTCAGGCAGAGGACTGGCTGGCAGAGGAGCAGGCTTCGCAGGTGGCTGGTGGGTTAGCGAGTCCTTGCTGAGCTCAGAATTGCAGGTAGAATCCAACTCAGCCTGTAATTCTCGCTTTAGGTCTGCAATCACTGTCAGGTTATGAGTTATTTGAGGGAAAAACAAAATTTTGGGCCTTGATAAAAAAGTCTTTTCCATCAAGGAATAAACAAAAATTCTCCGCTTAAAATCCGTGCAACCTGTAATGGCACAGTTCAGTTGCTCAAATTCAGAGTAGGCCTTCTTTAGCTCCTCACTAGCCAGTGCAAAGTCTGCTGGGTCCATAATTGGTCAGTTCGTTCTGTTACGTGGGGGTGTAAAGTCAACTAAAGAAACACAAAAGGGTGGACCCAAAAATGCAGACTGGAATGGAGGAGGCAGAGTTCAAAGGAGATTTAATGATTAACAAAAGGTAACTGAAACACTGGCTTACATGTATGACGCAAAAATCCAGAAACCAAGGCAAAATCCAAAATGGTGAAAATCCAAAAAGGGAAAAAGTCCAAAAAAACACTGGGAGAAACACAGAGAAGGCTCAGAAACTCACACCACAAACAACACGACGAACTGACAAAGACAAAGAGAAACACAGGGACTAAATAGACAGGGGGGTAATCAAACACAGGTGGGTGGACAACAAGAGGTGAACCAAATCAGTAATCAACCAAGGGCGGGAAAAACACAAAGACAGGAAGTAAAAGCAAGAAGGACACACAAGGGAAACCAATACTACAAAATAAAACAGGAAATGACCAACAAAACACAACCATGACAGTCCTGGTTTTAGAGTTCTTGGATCTCATCACCCCTCCACAGCCCAGTAGAACCTGGCCTCTTTTTGACAGCAAAACTCTGTGCTGGAGGTCTTTTCTTTCAGGAGTCCCAGACTCCCCCGTGCACGGTACAGGTCCTGTTGGTCCGGGCAATGGAGAGGCTGTTGAGATCCAGCTCGAAGGACCAAGTTGATAGAGAAATTCTAAAAAGACACAGGAACAAAGTCTGAGAATCAAAAGAGTAGGATATTTAATGAAAACTTGCAAGCAAGGGAACAAGTTACACACAGAGTCTGCAATGTAATTGTTCAAAGATACAGTGTAAACACAAGGTTTTTATACTGTGAAACAGGCGGAGATTTGACGTTCCTGTTGACATTGTGATTCTGTGAGCTGAACTGTGTATCTTACAGATGATCATGGTGACCTTGATAACACAACAAGAGATTTCTTTATCACACATTTATACGGTCATGTTGAACCTTCTTCACACGCCTGCAAAATGATATATAAAGTACAAAATCATACTTTTCCAACAACTACCCTGCTTGCCAGGCATATCATTCTCCTCAAATGGAAACATGCCTCTCCCCCAACTCACAAAAGCTGGATATGTGAAATTTTACAATGTGTACAGTTTACCAGTTTACCTTAATTATTTACTTATTGTATGTTGTTGTGTAACAATTTAGTTGTTTACTGTGGCCACATCTGACATGGGTTGTTGGGAGGGATAGTTGGGATGTTGGGGTTTTCTTTCACTCTAATGCAGACGCTCTGTTGTAATGTGAAGCTGATGTACTTTTTTGTACTGTCTGCAGAAACTGAATAAATAAATTTGGAAACAAAAAATTGTCACAAGATAAAAGAGACAGCAGGACGAAAAAGACGTAGCAAGACATAAAAGACGTAACTATGTTTTGCTTTTATACTTTGAGTACTTTCGGAGCCTGTACTTTTTCACTTTTACTGCAGTAAAGAAGCTGAACCTAGGTCATAAGTTGAAGTCCCCCTAAGCAGCCTCTTTGTAATTTCTTTTCAATTATCTGGATATTTCTGAGAGCTTTCTCCACACTTCCAGGAATAAAACTATCCCCAGACAAAATACCTAAGACATGACCTCAGTGCCCACAGTGGTATTTACAGACCTGGCCATGTGTTTTTTCACTATAAAACAAAGTTTGTTTGTTTTATTTTTTTTTTCCTGTTGGGAATGTGTCTCCTATCTACTTTATCTACAACCAGACTGAAACTCTGACCTTTGTTTCAGGTCATGGATTTATTTATCATGACAACCTGCCAACTTTTGAATTTGAGAGTTCAGATACATGGAATTGATCGGCCTTGTATCTTATATTTAACTTAGATAAAAAAAATAAAAATCTGACTCCATTTTGTTGTGATCTGCTGTTCCTACTGATTAAAACAGTGTCACAAATCTAACAGGTAAGATCACATCCGTGTGTGGTTACTTTATTTTTGAACTCTTGTAAACCACCTGCACAAGTGTATTTTTATTAGTGTGGCTACAACACTTAGATAAGCTAATCATGAATATTGAATTAATAATTAATTTGACCACCATGTAATCTCTGTCAACCTGAGTCATAAAGATGACCAGAGCATGTGAATGTTGCGTGTCCTGTGTTTCTTCCTGTGTATAAAAACACAGTGACAACACTTCCTCAGACGCAGCAGGGCTGAAGCAGGTTGAACCAACAGTGAGTGTGTATCTGCAGCTGGAGTCATGGCACTCAAGTGGATCATTCTGTTTGTGGGTCTGGGACTGGTAAGTGGAAGCGAGTGCAACAGTTGTAAGTTCTTTCTTTAGTAAATCATGTCATCAGTGTTCTCTGTTGATTGATTCTTGTACTTTCTGATGTTTTTACTAGGTTGCAGCGAAGCTAACAGGTGATTCAGGTGAGTCACATGTTGTGATTTTCAGACATTAAAAGACACAAAAACTTGAGCATAACTTGCGTAACAAGACTTAAAATACACTGAGCGGCTCTATATACTCGTGATCTTTTGGCAATACATGTATGACCCCAATGTCTCGCATTGCACTGCATGCATCATTCATGTCCTGCTTCCCAGTTGAATGTATTTCAGTGGCTGAGGTGTCAGCAATTTGAACACCTGAAAGAAATCTGTGCCTCTCTGTCCCTCAAAACAACTTGGACAGCAGTCCAGCAGATCTTGAAACAATCCATTAAATCTTTGAACAGTCCATCAAATTTTAAAATGAGGAGTTCATTTGGGGAAAAAAACCTGAATAAATAAAATCACTCTTAAAACAAAGAAAACCAACACCAGTTTGACTAATATTTCCTGAGTGCAAAATTTTAAAAAGACACAAGGAAAATTTACGAATTTTGAATTATCAGAAAAACTCAGTAAAACAGCAGTTTGATTGATATTACCTGGACTGTCAAAAAAAAAAAAAGATTTTGGAATAAAATTAAAGATGTCTGTTTTTGCAAATGAACCCTTCAACTAGAGCCAGGATTTAAATTTAAAAAATATATTTTCAAGTATATTTAACACTTTAAAGTAAACATGTCTCATGTCCACACCGCTGCATCATGTCAGTGGAGCGGGGCTCAGTGCTAACTGCACCAAGTACACAGTACAATAATAATAATAATAAAATAGATCATTTTTATACTTCCTGTAATCCCATTCCATATCATTGATTCTATACCTGCAGAAACTGATGTTGATGAAGGCCATGACTGGGACATCTTCAACATCAATGAAGGTTTGTGGACTACTTCCATGTTGCTGCATTGTATGACATGTCAATGCCTCTGAATACTTCCATCAATCAATACAATGTTACTTTGCAGCGGCTGGGCTGGACCTGATGGAGGGAGACATCCAACAGGAGGACGTAAGCATATATACATATAAACTAAATCATAAACTAAATTAAAGCTGCAAGCAGCGTTGAACGGGCCCTCGCGACCCCGCGCCACTCGGGGCCTGCTGCGGCCACGACCATGTCGCCAGAGGCCGACTGGTAGACGACGTGCTGAATTTTCACCCCCTACGGACACTGCAGGAAGCAATGCGGTGTTACTTCCTGTCCCCACCAGGCGACGCTATCACTATGACTCGTGAGCGTCATGTAGATGTGTTCAGGCTGGGACTTTCACTCATGAATTTGAACACATCCACAGAGGTTAAATACCTGGGGTTCCCACCATTTAGTTAGACTAGCTCTGACTAGTCTGACAGGCATGAACTGATGAAGCTTCTTGGATGAGAAGCGAAACGTTTTCAATAAGACTTTTAAACAAGTCCAGTTGCTTTCGATTTAATCTTTTCCTGAGGCTGGGACTTTTATCATACATGTGAAGTTTGGAGCAGATTTGACCATTTAATCTCATAGTATAGCAATTTCGTGTTTCATGGCGAGACATCAAAAGTCAATGCCACGCCACACCCACACCGCTCAACGCTGACCAATTCTGTTAAGAAATTTTGGTCACACATTTGTCTATATGTTACACACCAGTTTTGAAGTCAATCGGATCATTTGTGGAGGAGGACTTTGTTTAGCCACGCCCACTTATGAAATTAATATCATATGCTCAGGTCAGGACCAGTGACCAACATATAAAGATTCAGGAAGATTCGACCAAGTAAACTGAAGTTATGTTCACTTCCTGTGTTTTGGCGAAACATCGACATTCGCCGCGCCATCAGGGCGGCAGTGTCTTATGAGACATCATGGTCTTCACAATATAGCATGACCAACATCAAATTTGAGTTGAATATGGTCAATGTGGTCAGAGCAGCACCTCAAAGTCTAAAACATGGTATTACCTGTCACCAGCAGGGGGCGCTATGACAATTACAAAATTTCTGCATGGAAATGTCTTCAGGGCGGGACTATTATCAAGTACGTGAAGTTTGGTGCAGATCGGAGCATTTATGCAAAAGTTATAGCAATTTCATGTTTGATGGCGAGACATCAAAATTCGCCGCCATCTCACAGGCACACCCTTCAACGTGAGCAAAATCTTTTGATAACTTTTGATCACAACGTTGTGTAGATGGCACACAGACATTCTGAAGCAGTTTGGACAAATATGTGGGAGAGAGAGCTGCTTGACTATGCATGGTGATGGATCAGAGATGGCGGCACCATAGCGGCCACGCCCATCGACACAGAGAAAAGCTTTTAATACCTTTTGATCAGCATAGTCTCTGGATGATGTGAAAGAAATTTGAAGTGGATTGGACAAAATTCCTAGGAGGAGTTCGTTCAAATACAAGGTGTGGAAATCACGCCAAAATGACAGGAAAAATCAAAATGGCCGACTTCCTGTTTGGAGTAGACCAATTGTGCTAAAGACTTTTTTGTGCGTCTGGACAAGTTACACATGTGTACCAATTTTCATCTTCCTACTCCAAAAAAAACCCTATGGGGAGGGTTTTTGAAGATTTCAAGGGGGCGCTATAGAGGCATTTTGCCCCGCCCATGGGCGACGCCCCTATCACATGTAAGAGGTTGCCATTCTTGACCTGTCTATCAATTTTCATGATGATATGACTTCATTAAAGACATCAAAAGGGCAAACGTAATTTCATGACGAAGGATCGATAGTCGCCGCGCCGCCACACGGACGCCATTACTCGTAGCTTCACGGCCTTCATGATGTCGCTTCACCAACTTGTTCTGCATGTTTTAGAAGTGGAATGAAGTCGATGGGGTCAACTATGTGGCATCAGTACATGTTAAAGTAAAAACAGGTCATTTCCTGTTACCACCGGGGGGCGCTATGAGTTAGGTGGAAAGTCAATATATGGATACGTTCAGGGCGGCGCCCTCATCATGTCCAGCAAGTTTGAAGCTGTAACGATGAAGTATGTGGGCGTGACAGCCGTTCGAAGCAAAACGGCGCGCTCCAAAACAGTCGCCAAAGTTTGTCGAGCCCTAGCAGCCACGCCCTTTGACCTACAGAAATTCTTTTAATAACTTTTGATCAGCATGGGGTCATGATGACGTGTACCAAATCTGAAGACAATTGGATGAAATCCCTAGGACGAGTTCGTTCAAATGCAAGTAGTGGAAATCACAAAAAAAGGCCAAAATCGGCCCCTTCTTTGACCCTTCAAATCAAAATGGCCGACTTCTTGTTGACATTTCACCACGACGTTTAGAGACTTTTTTGTGCGTCTTGGCATGATAAATGTGTGTACCAAATTTCGTGAGCCTACGACAAATAAACCCCAATGCGTAGGGTCTTTTGAAAGTTTGTAGGGGGCGCTATTTCGCCATTTCGCGTCGACCTTGTGCGCGCATCCCAAAATATCGAATTTCGGATCCGGCCGGACGACTTTGGAAAGTTTCGGGAGTTTTTGAGCATGGGAAAGGGGCGAAATTGGGCCTTGAAAAGGGTAAAGAATAATAAATAATTAAAGCTGCAAGCAGCGTTGAACGGGCCCTCGCGACCCCGCGCCACTCGGGGCCTGCTGCGGCTGCGACCATGTCGTCAGAGGCCGACTGGTGGACGAGGTGCTGAATTTTCACCCCCTACGGACACTGTAGGAAACACTGCGGCGTTACTTCCTGTCCCCACTAGGTGGCGCTATGACTATGGGTCGTGAGCATCATGTAGATGTGTTCAGGCCAGGATTATTATCATACATGTAAAGTTTGGAGCAGATTTGACCATTTAATCTCATGTTATAGCAATTTCGTGTTTCATGGCGAGACATGTAAAGTCGACGCAACGCCACATCCACACCGTTCAACGCTGACCAATTCTGTGAGTCAGAATTGATCACACACTTGTCTATATGTTACACACCAGTTTTGAAGTCAATCGGATCATTTATGGAGGAGGAGTTTATTTAGCCACGCCCACTTATGCAATTAATATCATATGCTCAGGGAAGCACCAGTGACAAACATATAAAGATTCAGGAAGATTCGACCAAGTAAACTGAAGTTATGTTCACTTCCTGTGTTTTGGCGAAACATCGACATTCGCCGCGCCATCAGGACGGCAGTGTCTTATGAGACATCATGGTCTTCACAATATAGCATGACCAACATCAAATTTGAGTTGAATATGGTCAATGTGGTCAGAGCAGGACCTCAAAGTCTAAAACCTGGTATTTCCTGTTGCCAGCAGGGGGCGCTATGACAATTACAAAATTTCTGCATGTAGACTTCTTCAGGGCGGGACTATTATCAAGTACGTCAAGTTTGGTGAAGATCGGAGCATTTATGCAAAAGTTATAGCAATTTCATGTTTCATGGCGAGACATCAAAATTCGCCGCCACCTCATGGCCACACCCTTCAACGTGAGCAAAATCTTTTGATAACTTTTGATCACAACGTTGTCTAGATGGCACACAGACATTTTGAAGCAGTTTGGATAAGTATGTGGGAGAGAGAGCTGCTTGAATATGCATGGCGATGGATCAAAGACGGCGGCGCCATAGCAGCCACGCCCATCGACATAGAAAAAAGCTTTTAATAAGTTTTGATCAGCATAGTCTCAGGATGATCTGAAAGAAATTTGAAGTGGATTGGACAAAATCCCTAGGAGGAGTTCGTTCAAATACAACGTGAGATAATCACGCCAAAATGACACGTGAAAATCAAAATGGCCGACTTCCTGTTTGGAGTACACCAATGGTGTAAGAGACTTTTTTGTTTGTCTGGACAACGTAGACATGTGTACCAATTTTCATCTTCCAACTCCAAAAAAAACCCCTATTGGGAGGGGTTTTTGAAAATTTCAAGGGGGCGCTATAGAGGGATTTTGCCCCGCCCATGGGCAACGCCCCTATCACATGTAAGAGGTTGCCATCCTTGACCATGTATCAATTTTCATGATGATACGAGTTCATTAAAGCCATCAAAACGGCAAACGTACTTTCATGGCGAAGGATCGATATTCGCCACGCTGCCACATGGACGCCATTACTCGTACCTTCACAGCGTTCATGATGTAGCTTCACCAACTTTTTCTGCATGTTTTAGATGTGGAATGAAGTTAATGGGGTCAACTATGTGGCATCAGTACATGTTAAAGTAAACACTGGTCATTTCCATCATCAATAATGGCGGCGCCATAGCGGCCACGCCCATGGACATAGAGAAAAGCTTTTAATAACTTTTGATCAGCATAGTCTCTGGATGATGTGAAAGAAATTTGAAGTGGATTGGACAAAATCCCTAGGAGGAGTTCGTTAAAATACAACGTGTGGTAATCACGCCATAATGATACGTGAAAATCAAAATGGCCGACTTCCTGTTTGGAGTAGACCAATGGTGTAAGAGACTTTTCTGTTCGTCTGGTCAAGTTACACATGTGTACCAATTTTCATCTTCCTACTCCAAAAAAAACCCCTATGGGGAGGGGTTTTTGAAGATTTTAAGGGGGCGCTATAGAGGCATTTTGCCCCGCCCATGGGCGACTCCCCTATCACATGTAAGAGGTTGCCATCCTTGACTGGTGTATCAATTTTCATGATGATATGACTTCATTAAAGCCATCAAAATGGCGAACGTAGTTTTATGGCGAAGGATCGATATTCGCCACGCCGCCACACGGACGCCATTACTCGTACCTTCACAGCGTTCATAGTGTAGCTTCACCAACTTGTTCTGCATGTTTTAGAAGTGGAATGAAGTTGATTGGATCAACTATGTGGCATCAGTACATGTTAAAGTAAACACTGGTCATTTCCATCATCAAAAATGGCGGCGCCATAGCGGCCACGCCCATTGACACAGAGAAAAGCTTTTAATAACTTTTGATCAGCATAGTCTCTGGATGATGTGAAAGAAATTTGAAGTGGATAGGACAAGATCCCTAGGAGGAGTTCGTTCAAATACAACGTGTGGAAATCACGCCAAAATGACACGAAAAATCAAAATGGCCGACTTCCTGTTGGGAATAGACCAATGGTGCAAAAGACTTTTTTGTGCGTCTGGACAACTTACAGATGTGTACCAATTTTCATCTTCCTACTCCAAAAAAACCCCTATGGGGAGGGGTTTTTGAAGATTTCAAGGGGGCGCTATAGAGGCATTTTGCCCCACCCATGGGCGACGCCCCTATGACATGTAAGAGGTTGCCATTCTTGACCTGTCTATCAATTTTCATGATGATATGACTTCATTAAAGACATCAAAAGGACAAACGCAATTTCATGGCGAAGGATCGATAGTCGCCGTGCCGCCACACGGACGCCATTACTCGTAGCTTCACGGCCTTCATCATGTCACTTCACCAACTTGTTCTGCATCTTTTAGAAGTGGAATGAAGTTGATGGGGTCAACTATGGGGCATCAGTACATGTTAAAGTAAAAACAGGTAATTTCCTGTTACCACCGGGGGGCGCTATGAGTTAGGTGGAAAATCAATATATGGATACCTTCAGGGCGGCGCCCTCATCATGTCCAGAAAGTTTGAAGCTGTAACAATGAAGTATGTGGGCGTGACAGCCGTTCGAAACAAAACGGCGCGCTCCAAAACAGTCGCCAAAGTTTGTCGAGCCCTAGCAGCCACGCCCTTTGACCTACAGAAATTCTTTTAATAACTTTTGATCTGCATGGGGTCATGATGCCGTGTACCAAATTTGAAGAAGATTGGATGAAATCCCTAGGACGAGTTCGTTCAAATGCAAGTAGTGGAAATCGCAAAAAAAGGCCAAAATCAGCCCCTTTTTTGACCCTTCAAATCAAAATGGCCGACTTCCTGTTGACATTTCACCACGACGTTAAGAGACTTTTTTGTGCGTCTTGGCATGATAAATGTGTGTACCAAATTTCGTGAGCCTACGACAAATAAACCCCAATGCGGAGGGTCTTTTGAAAGTTTGTAGGGGGCGCTATTTCGCCATTTCGCGTCGACCTTGTGTGCGCATCCCAAAATATCGAATTTCGGATCCGGCCGGACGACTTTGCAAAGTTTCGGGAGTTTTTGAGCATGGGAAAGGGGCGAAATTGGGGCTTGAAAAGGGTAAAGAATAATAAATAATAAACAGCGCGATTTCAAGAGGTCCTCGTCGGACGACGTTGTCGTCGCTCGGGCCCTAATAAACAGCGCGATTTCAAGAGGGTCCTCGTCGGACGACGTTGTCGTCGCTCGGGCCCTAATAAACAGTACGATTTCAAGAGGGTCCTCGTCAGACGACTACGTCGTTGCTCGGGCCCTAATTAAAGCTGCAAGCAGCGTTGAACGGGCCCTCGCGACCCCGCGTCACTCGGGACCTGCTGCGGCCACGACCATGTCGCCAGAGGCCAACTGGTAGACGATGTGCTGAATTTTCACGCCCTACGGACACTGTAGGAAGCAATGCTGTGTTATTTCCTGTCCCCACTAGGTGGCGCTATGACTATGACTCGTGAGCGTCATGTAGATGTGTTCAGGTCGGGACTTTTATCATACAGGTGAAGTTTGGAGCAGATTTGACCATTTAATCTCATGTTATAGCAATTTCGTGTTTCATGGCGAGACATCAAAAGTCAATGCCAGGCCACACCCACACCGGTCAATGCTGACCAATTCTGTTAAGAAGCTTTGGTCACACACTTGTCTATATGTTACACACCAGTTTTGAAGTCAATCAGATCAGTTGTGGAGGAGGAGTTTGTTTAGCCACGCCCACTTATGAAATTAATATCATATGCTCAGGGCGGGACCAGTGACAAACATATAAAGATTCAGGAAGATTTGACCAAGCAAAGTTAAGTTATGTTCACTTCCTGTGTTTTGGCGAAACATCGACATTCGCCGCGCCATCAGGGCAGCAGTGTCTTATGAGACATCATGGTCTTCACAATATAGCATGACCAACATCAAATTTGAGTTGAATATGGTCAATGTGGTCAGAGCAGCACCTCAAAGTCTAAAGCATGGTATTTCCTGTCACCAGCAGGGGGCGCTATGACAATTACAAAATTTCTGCATGGAAACGTCTTCAGGGCGGGACTATTATCAACCATGTAAAGTTTGGTGCAGATCGGAGCATTTATGCAAAAGTTATAGCAATTTCATGTTTCATGGCGAGACATCAAAATTCGCCGCCACCTCACAGCCACACCCTTCAACGTGAGCAAAATATTTTGATAACTTTTGATCACAACCTTGTCTAGATGGCACACAGACATTCTGAAGCAGTTTGGATAAATATGTGGGAGAGAGTGCTGCTTGAATATGCATGGCGATGGATCAAAGATGGCGACGCCATAGCGGCCACGCCCATTGACATAGAAAAAAGCTTTTAATAACTTTTGATCAGCATAGTCAAAGGATGATCTGAAAGAAATTTGAAGTGGATTGGACAAAATCCCTAGGAGGAGTTCGTTGAAATACAACGTGTGGTATTCACGCCATAATGACACCTGAAAATCAAAATGGCCGACTTCCTGTTTGGAGTAGACCAATGGTGTAAGAGACTTTTCTGTTCATCTGGACAAGTTACACATGTGTACCAATTTTCATCTTCCTACTCGAAAAAAACCCCTATTGGGAGGGGTTTTTTTGAAGATTTCAAGGGGGCGCTATAGAGGCATTTTGCCCCGCCCATGGGTGACGCCCCTATCAGATGTAAGAGGTTGCCATCCTTGACTGGTGTATCAATTGTCATGATGATATGAGTTCATTAAAGCCATCAAAAGGGCAAACGTACTTTCATGGCGAAGGATCGATATTCGCCACGCCCGCCACACGGACACCATTACTCGTACCTTCACAGCGTTCATAGTGTAGCTTCACCAACTTGTTCTGCATGTTTTAGAAGTGGAATGAAGTTGATGGGGTCAACTATGTGGCATCACTACATGTTAAAGTAAACACTGGTCATTTCCATCATCAAAAATGGCAGGGCCATAGCGGCCACGCCCATTGACATAGAGAAAAGCTTTTAATAACTTTTGATCAGCATAGTCTCTGGATGATCTGAAAGAAATTTGAAGTGGATTGGACAAGATCCCTAGGAGGAGTTTGTTCAAATACAACGTGTGGAAATCACGCCAAAATGACAGGAAAAATCAAAATGGCCGACTTCCTGCTTGGAGTAGACCAATGGTGCAAAAGACTTTTTTGTGCGTCTGGACAAGTTACACATGTGTACCAATTTTTATCTTCCTACTCCAAAAAACCCCTATGGAGAGGGTTTTTTGAAGATTTCAAGGGGGCACTATAGAGGCATTTTGCCCCGCCCATGGGCGACGCCCAATCACATGTAAGAGGTTGCCATTCTTGACCTGTCTATCAATTTTCATGATGATATGACTTCATTAAAGACATCAAAAGGGCAAACGTAATTTCATGGCGAAGGATCGATAGTCGCCGCGCCGCCACACGGACGCCATTACTCGTAGCTTCACGGCCTTCATCATGTCACTTCACCAACTTGTTCTGCATGTTTTTAGAATTGGAATGAAGTCGATGGGGTCAACTATGTGGCATCAGTACATGTTAAAGTAAAAACAGGTCATTTCCTGTTACCACCGGGAGGCGCTATGAGTTAGGTGGAAAGTCAATATATGGTTACGTTCAGGGTGGCGCCCTCATCATGTCCAGCAAATTTGAAGCTGTAACGATGAAGTATGTGGCACATGCAGCCACGCCCTTTGACCTACGGAAATTCTTTTAATAACTTTTGATCTGCATGGGGTCATGATGACGTGTACCAAATTTGAAGATGATTGGATAAAATCCCTAGGACGAGTTCGTTCAAATGCAAGTAGTGGAAATCGCAAAAAAAGGCCAAAATCGGCCCCTTTTTTGACCCTTCAAATCAAAATGGCCGACTTCCTGTTGACATTTCACCATGACGTTAAGAGACTTTTTTGTGCGTCTTGGCATGATAAATATGTGTACCAAATTTCGTGAGCCTACGACAAATAAACCCCAATGCGGAGGGTCTTTTGAAAGTTTGTAGGGGGCGCTATTTCGCGTCGATCTTGTGCGCGCATCCCATAATATCGAATTTCGGATGTGGCCGGACGACTTTGCAAAGTTTCGTGAGTTTTTGAGCATGGGAAAGGGGCGAAATTGGGGCTTGAAAAGTGTAAAGAATAATAAACAATAAACAGTACGATTTCAAGAGGGTCCTCGTCGGACGACGTTGTCGTCGCTCGGGCCCTAATAAAAATCTGAACAAAAACAATAGGGTTCCCAGCACCGCTGGTGCTGGGAAACGCGTATGCCTTGCATACGCGTTCCCCAGCCCCCGCGGGCTTGGCCCCCTAATAATTCCTTCAGTTTCAATAGGGTCCTCGCACCGGACGGTGCTTGGGCCCTAATAATAAACAATAAACATTACAGTTTCAAGAGGGTCCTCGCACGGTACGTGCTCGGGCCGTAATTAAAGCTGCAAGCAGCATTGAACGGGGCCTCGCACCCCCGCGCCACTCGGAGCCGACTGCAGCCGCGACCATGTCACCAGAGGCCCACTGGTGGATCAGGTGCTGAATTTTCACCCCCTTTTGACACAGTAGGAAGCAATTGTGTGTTACTTTCTGTCCCCACTAGGTTGCGCAATGACTGTGACTCATGAGTTTCATGTAGATGTATTCAGGCTGGGATTATTATCATACATGTGAAGTTTCATGGCGATGCGAACGTGTACACAGAAGTTAATGCCATTAATGTGTTTGTACGAAACGTCAACCTATGTTGCGCTGTCAGGGCGAAGCCCGTCGAAAAAACGTTACGACTTGCACAACATAGCATTAGCAAGGTCGAAGTTTCCACACCAAATTGGAGTGAGATACGGTCAAAATGTGCGCAGCAGCACCTCAAAGTCAAAAACATAATATTTCATGCCACCAGCAGGGGGCGCTATGACAATTGCGGAATTTTCTTATGCATATGTGGTCAGGGTGGGACTATTATGAAACATATTAAGTTTCGTGCAGATCTGACCATGTATGCCAAAGTTATAACCATTTCCTGTTTCATGGCGAATCATCAAAATTAGCTGCCAACTCATGGCAACACCCTTTAACTGAAACAGAATCTTTTGATAACTTTTGATCACAAAGTAATGTAGATGACAGTTGGTGATTTTGAAGCCGTTCTGATGAATCCTGTAGGAGGAGTTCGTTAAAGTACGACGCGTGGAAAACGCCAAAAATTACCACGAAATTCAAAATGGCTGACTTCCTGTTGGGTTTAGCCTATGGGTCCCAGATACATTGTTGTGCGTCCGGGCATGATCTACGTGTGTACCGATTTTCGTGCATGTCGGTGAAACGTGGCGGTAATGGTGGTGTTTAGAGGGCGTGGCCAAGCCATTTGGCCGGGCCCATTGACGAAACTCATAGCACACGTTCGGAACCCGGACCATTAACAAGCGTGTGAAATTTCAGACAGATTCGATCAAGTACACTGAAGCCAGGGTCACTTCCTGTGTTCTGTGAAACGCTGACCTTCGCCATGCCGTCAGGGCAACGCCGTTTGACGTCACAATCTTCATGACGTAGCATCGCCAAGGTCTTAAGGCCTTTCAGACCAGATTTGAGCTGGATATGGTCAGTGTGCTGGGAGCAGCACTTCACAGTGTAAAACATGTCATTTCCTGTCGCCAGCAGGGGGCGCTATGACAAACACGGAATTTTGTCATGTAGCTGTTTTCAGGGCGGGACTATTATGAATCATGCGAAGTTTGGTGAGGAATGGACAATGTAGTCCAAAGTTATAGCGATTTCGTGTTTCATGGCGAAACGTCAAACTTCGACGCCAAAAAGCCGATACGCCCTTCAACGATAGCGCAATCTTTTAATAACTTTTGATCACAAAGCAGTGTAGATGGTAGCCAGTGATTTTGAAGTCATTATGATAAATCCTGTAGGAGGAGTTCGTTAAAATACAACACGTGGAAGACGCCAAAAATGACCACGGAATTCAAAATGGCTGGCTTCCCGTTGGGTTTAGCCTATAGGGTCCCCCAGACTTTTTTGTGTGTATGGGCATGATCTACGTGTGTACCGATTTTCGTGCAAATCGGTGAAACGTGCGGGTAATGGCGGCGTTTAAAGGGAGTGGCCAAGTCATTTTGCCACGCCCACCAACCAAAACCACATGACACGTAAATTTTCACCAAGACTGATGTGTGTGCCAAAATTGGTGAGTTTTTGAGTATGTTTAAGCCCCCAAAAATGCGATTCATTTTTTGGGCAGTCTGAGCAAAAACAATAGGGCCTTGCACCTACGGTGCTCGGGCCCTAATAAACAGTACAATTTCAAGAGGGTCCTCGTCGGACGACGTTGTCGTCGCTTGGGCCCTAATAAACAGTACGATTTCAAGAGGGTCCTCGTTGGACAACTGCGTCGTCGCTCGGGCCCTAATAAACAGCGCGACTTCAAGAGGGTCCTCGTCGGACGACTGCATCGTCGCTCGGGCCCTAATAATAATAAAAATCCAAACAAAAACAATAGGGTTCCCAGCACCGCTGATCCTGCAAGCATACGCGGTCCCCAGGCCCCGCGGGCTTGGTCCCCTAATTAACTAAAGCTGGGTGAGATGGCTATAAATGTGATGATGATCGTAAGACATGACTCTACCACGATATCTGCTCATCTACATTATTTTAGATAATGAAAATGAAGCCATTGCACAGATGTAATAAATAGGCAGTAATTTCAGCATTCAGAGATAATTTGGTCTCAGGTCTCATTTTGTAGAACTGTAACTTTTAAGTATGATTGGACACCTGTTGTTTCCCTCATTTCCTCCCATCAGGCATCCAGCAGAAACTCTATCATAGGTGATAACTATCGCTGGCCAACAACCATTCCCTACTACCTAGAGGACAGTCTGGGTAAGACACTGTGTTGTTATGGAAAATCACATTCACAGTATACTTAGCATGTTATTATGAATATAGACCAAATTAGGATGCCTTTTCATGTTTCTTTGTCTTACATTTTGTAATATGTAGACATGAATGCAAAGGGCGTGATCCTGAAGGCGTTTGACCAGTACAGACTGAAAACCTGCATTAACTTCACACCATGGAAAGGAGAGCAGAACTATATCTCTGTGTTCAAAGGCAGCGGGTGAGCTGAGCTTCAGACTGATGTTGTTGCTTCATATAAGCTCCAAGAGAAAAAGGTTGGGAAGTGCCATCTTAGCATTAACTGCAGACCTTAACTTAACTTAAAATTATTAGAATTATAATGAGCACACGTAGCCAAAGTTTGAAACAAAACATTTTAGTAAAGCTATAGCTACAAAAAATTTCAGCATCTAATTTTTGGGTTTGCAAGTTGGGTGGCACACCTGTGACAACAGAGAATTTATCAGACATTTTCTCAGGAGTTGATTCAGATCAAAACAGAGCTAAAAAGCACAATTGGACTTATGGTTGTCAATTTACCACTTTTACTGCTTTTAGCCCACAGAGAACAAAAAGGCACAAAAGTGAGGTCTTAATTCTAGTACTATATTACTACTACTACTATGGTGTCCCTCTCTCTGTAGATGCTACTCCTCTGTTGGCAACCAACATGTGGGGAAGCAGCGGTTGTCCATTGGTAGAAACTGTGATCGTCTAGGAACTGTTGAGCATGAGTTCCTGCACGCTTTGGGCTTTTGGCATGAGCAGTCCAGAGCCGACCGTGATGATTACGTCAACATCATGTGGGATCGCATTGAACCAGGTAATACTAACCTGTAACACAGTGAATTACAGCTCAATACCTAAACAAAACAATTATCTCCTGAATTTTTTTCCTTATGCCTATCTACTATACATTTTTAGACAACACAATAGGCAGTTGCTTGCAATACTGTCATTCCATCCATCCTTGTAAAAATTAAAATCAAAGGGTTGACTTCTTCCTGATATTCTTTTTATGTCTTCCTCAGGTAAAGAACACAACTTCAAGACGTATGATGACACTGTGTCCAGTGCTCTGGGTGTTCCCTATGACTATGGCTCTGTAATGCACTACAGTAAGATGGCCTTTAACATCGGCTCTGAGCCCACCATTGTCACCAAGATCCCACACTTCATGGATGTGATTGGTCAGCGGATGGGGTTCAGTGCTAGTGACCTAACCAAGCTCAACCATCTCTACAACTGCAGTGAGTTACCTGACATGTCCATCAAACAATAAATGAGACAGGTTACCTTCACTCCACAAACCATTAGATGTTTGTGATATTGCAAGGAAAAGAAGGAAGCCTCGAGCAACACCTTCCATAGACACTATATTAGAATGATATTACAACACAATAAATACTTTTTTTCTCAGTTCACTAGATAATAGTTAATTGACGTTAGCTAACAGGCCATGTCATTCATTCATTCATTCCTCGAAGGATCATGGGCGCTGGAGTCTATTCCAGCTGACATTGGGTGAGAGGTGGGGTACATCCAGGCAAGTCACCAGTTCATCACAGGGCTGACACATAGAGACACACAACCACTCACATTCACATTCACACCCATGTGCAATTTAGAGTTGCCAATTAAACTGCATGTCTTTGGACTGTGGGAGAAAGCCGGAGTATACGGAGAGAACCCGTGCAGACACAAGGAGAACATGCAAACTTAGCATAGAAAGACCCTGCCTCAGCCACAAACTCCGCAGCCCCCCAGACAGCTGGGGGATTCAAACTCAGAACCTTCTTGCTGTGAGGCAACAGTGGTAACCACTGCCTGACCATGCTGACCCAGTCCATTACACTGTTTCCAAAATAGTGCAGTGTGACACTGTCGTTAAAACATAAAGCAAACAATGAAGAAATAAAAAAGAGATTTTGGCATGTGTAGACAAAGAATATATTAAATATCATGTTATAATCAAATATTATGTCATATTGAAGCATCAAGAGGGGAAGACAAAATTACATGTCTCATAGAAGACACAATTTTCTGGAAAAGAGCAGCTAAAGTGTACATGTAGTATATGTAAGTATACATTATCTGTATTAAAGTGGTGAAATAAACTTGCACTGGAAGGGTTATTTGAGTGTTTGAAGAATCAATAAACTAAATTTTTGTCCCATAATAAACTAGCAGAGTTACAGGAAGGGTTGGTATTTTTCTAGCATTAGCTGATGCTAATATATAATGATAATCTTGGGCAATAATCTGTAATTTATCAGCCCAGTTATGGATACCCCGGCCTCATTTATCCAGAAAGTGTTCAGGTGTCAGGTTCATACACAGTTGATCTGTGAACTGTCAAACCTTGTTGGCTCTTTTCTGTTATATGTCACTGATCTGATGGTCTTCAAAACTCTTACAATAAGTTTGTCAAATAAAAAATGAGCCTCTGCACTAATGTACATTCATTAATACAAGTATGGCATCTAGCTGTGATGCCTTGTAATGCCAAGAACAACAAAGATCCTGAAGGCCCTGCTTCATGAAAGACCTGTATTTCCACAGAATGATCTATTAGATCCATAGTCAAGTGACCTTCATCATTATCCATAGGCAGGTGACTTTTGTTGTCCTAGTAACTAAAATAAACATGCGGTTAACCACCCAACGTGGACTGTCATATCACCTGCACAGAAAATTGGACTTGGGTGTATACTGCACGCTCTTTGAAAGTTTAAATGACATGAGCACATGGTCCTCATTACCACTTGGGTAGAGTTGCAGAAGCAAAGTTGAAATTTCTTCCAAGGATATTGTATCAATTGCAAATTATTCTCCTTCAAATCATTGTTTTTATTTGTTTGTTTTTGATATACTGCATTCAGGTGTGTCAAAATATGGAATCACAATCATTGTTGCTTTCCTGAGTTCTACCAGTCACAGCAATCCACCACAAAAACATCATATATATTTTGTTTTATTGTTTTTTTTTTTTTTTGCATTATATTTTTTTATTTGATCACAGGTACTGAAAATAACACTGTTATTGACATTTATCAATGCTCAGTGTACCCTTATTTCATGTTTGTGCTGTTTTGACTGAGTTTGCGCTCCAAAAATTTTTGGTTCTTTGTGGAATACCCCCCAGGTGACCTTTTCATCTACAATTAAAGCATATTTTGTTTGTTTATGTAATCCTGAGCCTTTTTGTTAAGTTCATTATAACACTCAGAATAGTGTGTGGTTTTGTTCTCCCTGGAATAAGTTTCTTTTGATTTTACTGAATTTTCTTTTGCAGTTTTCATGTGCTCCTGCAATTTTACTGCAAAAAATGGCTAAAAATATTGCAACATACAGTACATCACAATTTTTTTTAAAGCTGTGAAATCAGACTTTTTAGTCAGCAACAATCCCAAAAACAGTCTGGGAAATCCTGGAGGGACTGATTATTGTTTTGTCCAAGAGTGTTGCATTTTTGCATTAAGAAACTGGGTACTATGGATTTCTTACTCGATTATGTTAAAGCAAACCAATATTCATGTTATTTCTAAAAGGGTAAAATGTGTTTTTTCATAATAAATCTATCCACACATTAATAAATACATAGATTTTAGTAGCATTCAGAATTATGGAGGAATAGTAAAAAATGTTCCAGTCAAACCAACGAGATAAACAAAAGTCTTAGTCATTCAAATCTACTGCACTCTTGATGAAATTGTGACTGTTTTCTTTCCATAGCCAAGTCTTCTACCTTCGTGGAAAGTTGTAACTTCGAGGACGAGAACATTTGTGGGATGATTCATGGTCCTGGCAACAGAAAGTGGGAACAACATAGTTCTGTGAGTGGAGGGCCTCAGACAGACTTCTCCAACATGGGACAATGCAAAGGTGACTGTTTTCATTACAAATGCATGTTGTGGACATTATGCTGAACTTTGTTCAAAGTCCTTGATACCAAATATCTTACAAAATATCCAGACCTCTCAGTGAAAAGCAGATAAAGAATATAGAGTATAATCTTGTATAATATAGCTATAATGTTATAATATTAAACAGCAATTAAAATTATAAATATTTACATTAAATAAATGGACCTAAAGACAATGACTGCTTACTGAATACACAAATCTCTGTGTGGTTATCCAGGTAGCACTTATTCAAAAAAAGCTCATCACTTCTTGCTCCCTTATGTAGCCTTATACAGTAGATACCTGACCCTGGTGTTTAGTGTCAAAGGTGTCTGAGGTGATTGCATAATCTGTACAAAGTACAGTGATTAGGCTTCAAGATAAATATCAATTTATTAGTGGTTTATTGGATATAATTTAGAGAGGGTTTCTTTCATTGGCTGCTATAAAAAAGATAATTCTGGGATTTGCTGCTATAAACTAAAAAGCTTTCCACCACTGTGCTGGCTAAAGAACTTTGGGCTGCTCATCATCATCATTTCAACAAAGATAATGACAATTAGTTTTCATCCTTCAACTAAATAACAAAAATTGGCAAATTCAAAAGGGAACTGTGAGCATGCTGAATTAACTAGGATGAAATAGGCTCTTGAATATGGTAACATTAAAACCCTCCAACATCAGCACTAAAACTCTTTGTGTTTTTATTTAGGTTATATAGGGAATTAATTGCTACTAGATGCACAAGAATGATGGATTTAAAACTTTTCTGTGGCCAAAGCACACCAAAGGGCAAGCCAAAACCTCAAGGCACACCTGTAATCACATGCATGCAAAATAGCCTCAAGACAATGAGTACTAGCCAACCAGAGACAGAATTCCTGAACTACGAGTGGGAAAAACAATGGACATTCAGCGAAAACTGGGATTCACTTTTAAAAATAGTTAGCTCACAATTCCATCACATTGCAATTCAGAAAGGGTGACCAACAGAAGAAGTGCATGGTAGACATCTACGTGTGCCTTATATAGAACACTTTTTTTTTAAAAAACTGTGTTTATTGTCTTTTTGAACAAATATAACATAGCACCATACATAAAAATACTTGCCGCCATATATGCACATATGTATACGGACAAAGTACCATGTTAATAACAGAAATAATATAAAATATAGGCAGGAAAAAAAATAATAACATAAAACAAAGGAAGAGGATATGTTAAATAAGCTTTAAGAGAAGACTAAGATTGAAGGATACAGCACACAAATATATGTAACGTACACCTGTCTTATAGTTTGAGTCTGTAAAGTGTGAAAAACAGAATAGCCATTATACAATATTTGACATCGTTAGACCTCCCTTCCATAGGAAAATTTCAAAATGATAAATGAATAGCTCCCATCACAAAAAAAGAACTGGACACGGCTATCAGTAAACTGAAAGCAAATAAATGTCCTGGAAGTGATGGCTTCCCAAACGAATGGTACAAGATCTTTAAAAGAAGACCTCGCACCTATTATGTTAGAATCATTTAATTGGACTCTAATAAAAGCTGTGGCACCACCATCATGGAAAGAGGCAGTGATATCAGTCATTCCAAAAGAAGGGAAGAACAAAGAGAACTGTGAATCATATCGTCCAATCTCTATATTGAACGTAGATTATAAGTTGTTTACATCTATTATCTCTAAAAGAGTTGAACATCTCCTGCCCGACTTAATTAATGAGGATCAGACAGGGTTCATAAAAGGACGCCAAACTCAAGACAACATCAGATGAACTTTACATATTATAGAACACATGAATAAAAAACATCTAAGTGCGGTTCTGGCCAGTTTAGACGCAGAAAAGGCCTTTGACAGGGTCTGTTGGCCCTTTCTGTACCGAGTGCTAGAGAGTCTGGGCTTCAGTAGTCAGTTTGTTGGGTGCATACAGGCTCTTTACAGAGACCCAACTGGGAGAATAAAAATCAATGGCCATCTGACAGGCAGTTTTAAGCTATTCAGAGGCACCCGTCAGGGATGCTGTTTTAGCCCTGCACTTTTTGCCATATTCATTGAGCCCTTAGCACAGAGTATAAGACAAAATAAAGAGTTGAGAGGAATCAGCATAGCAAATGAGGACCATCTAATAGGACTTTTTGCGGACGACATTATTATCTATCTCCAAAACCCTAATTTAACACTCCCTAAACTCATGGTGACTCTAGAGGAGTATGGCCAAATGTCAGGTTATAAATTGAACATAGCTAAGACACAAATACTCTCTTTTAATTACACACCAAGTAAAGATATTAGGCTGAAATACAAAGTAAGGTGGGAAGCAAAATCAATAAAATACTTGGGAGTGCTAATTAGTCAGAAACTGGATAAAATATACAAAATAAACTATAAAATAATAAATGATAAGATACAGGAAGATATTAAAAAATGGTCCACACTAGGGTTAGACTTTAGTTCAAGGATCGAGGCAGTGAAAATGAACGTGCTGCCAAGGCTGTTGTACCTTTTTTTTATCTTTACCTGTCAGAATCCCAGATTCACAGTTTTCAATGTGGGACAAACAGTTATCAAGGTTTATCTGGGCTGGAGCAAGACCAAGGGTAAGATTTAAAACACTTCAAATTGACAAAGAACATGGAGGCCTTGCAGTACCAACTCTAAGGGAGTACTATTATGCTGCCCAGATGAGATACTTTGTTCACTGGTGTTCTCCAGAGTACCAGCTAGGTGGAAGCACATTGAGTTAAATATGGATAATTCTCGACCTCAAACCAGGTTAGGTGGGATAGAACACGCAGACCATAAGGGAGAAAATTTAATCTTGGAGGATGCATTTAAAAATTGGTACGAGATAGTTAAAAAATATAAACTAGAAGGAGACAGTAAACTTCTTATTTGGCCTTCTCAAACATCTCAGTTCAGTCCCGGAGAAGACTGACAACACATTTGCAAGGTGGAGAGAAAGGGGGATTACAGCGATGTGTACACTCTTGGAGGGGAAAACTTTCAAAACTTTTGAAAAACTCAAAAGAGAATTTGATTTAGATAATGGGGACCTGTTTAGATACTTACAGTTAAGACATTTCTATGAGACAGAAATCAAAAGAGGAATTTCTGCAGAAGGAAACGAAGTGATTGAAGTATTTACTAACGCATATAAATGTACACCTGTAAAGATTGTCTCTAAGCTGTATAGAGGTCTACAAAAACAAAATTAGAGGAACTCATTATATGTGAAATCAAAATGGGAGTTAGAACTGAATATCAAACTGACAGAGTGTGATTGGCATTCTATGTGTAGAACTCAACAAACCTCCACCAGCTCTAAAAGATGGAGAAAATTTGGATGAAGAATTTAATTTGCTTCTTCATCACGCCACACATCAAAAATAAATAAACAGGTGAACAGCAGCAATGCGGGAGACAATGTGGGCAGATGAGTGCCAATCACACGCATGTTTTTTGGTCATGTGTAAAATTGCAGGGGTTCTGGGACAGAGTGACTCAGATTCTGGGAGAAATTTTTTCCTACAGGATACCCAGGGACCCTCGGATAATGTACCTGTGTTTGATTCCAGAAGGTACTATTCAAAAGAAGGACCTGTATCTTTTCAAAATATTGATCTTGGCATGTAAAAAGGCCACGAGAAACTGGCTGAAAAGTGACCCTCCAAGTCCAGGACAGTGGCTGGATATTGTTGAGGAGATTTACTCGATGGAAAGAATGACTTATTGTCTTAGAATGAGAGCAGGGACCCTGGACCAAAAATGGCACAAATGGACTATGTATATGAAAAAAGATGGGTCGAATACTCAGCAGACCTAATGGACAGTGATAAATGTTGCAACAAGAGCGGTGTACCCCACTTCTATTTAATATATCTGTTGTGTTTATTTTATTTTACTATTTTACTTGTTTTTTTGCTGTTCCAAGTTGCCATTTTGAGGCTTGCTTGCTGTGCATTTGAGTTTGTTTATGTACAAAAAAAGTAAGATAAATAAAAAGTTTCAAAAAAAGAAAAACAATAGAATTTACACATTATAAGATATGTCTGCCATATCTAAAGGTGTATAACCTTATAGATTTTACAGGTGTGTAACAGCCTCTAGTGTGGACAATTATTCCTCCACAAATAATAGAAAAAGAAACAAACAAAAACAACTGCAACAAAGAAAAGTTTAGAAAGAGAAAGAAAAAAGAAAAAAGAAAAAAAGAGAAAGGGGGGAGAGGGAGGGATGCATCAGGATATTCCTTATCTTTATCTCCTATCTCCTAAGACCACCTAAGAGACCACACTAACTCTTGGTAAAGGATCGGTTAATATAATTGAAATGGTCAATAAATGGCTGCCAAATTTTGTAAAATTTCCCCTCTTGTTTTATCAAAGAGAATTTAATTTTCTCAAGCTCCAAGTTCTTCATTACATCTCTTAGAAGATTTAAGTGTGTCGGTGCAGTCCTCTGTTTCCAATTGAGTAAGATCAGTCTCCGTGTGAGTAAACAGACAAATGATATCATATTATATTCCAATTTGTTTCTTCTTATGTTAGAGTCTATAATTCCTAAAATCGCCATCAGGGGGTCTAGATCAATAGGCTTGTGCAAAATTCTTGATAGTGTCTGGAAAATATCATTCCAACAGTTCGATATTCTTGGGCAATTCCAGAACATGTGACCCAATGATGCCGGTGAAAGCCCACGGCGATTTTAATGAAGGATCTATCCCTGGAAGTATCTTACTTAGCTTTTGTTTAGACCAGTGTAACTGATGAACTATCTTAAATTGTAAGAGGCCATGTCTTGCACAAATTGAGGAGTTATGAGTCTGATTTAGGGTTGTGCGCCATTGTTCCTCTGCAATCTCTTCACCTAGGTCTTGCTGCCAAGCTGATTTCAGGTGTTCCATAGTTGTGATACACACCCACTGAAAGAGTTTCTCATATATATTTGAGATACCTCCTTTCTTGTGAGGATCTTGTGTTAGTATCAGTTCCATTGAGGACTGTTTTGGGGAGTTAGGGTATGATGGATTATTTTGCTTTACAAAGTTCCGTACCTGCAAATATTTAAAAAAGTGTGACCGCAGTATGTTGTATTTTTTTTGTACCTGCTCAAAGGATGGGAATACGTCATCAATAAATATATCTATGAAGCTATGAATTCCTTTTCCAGACCAATCATTAAATATTGTATTGTTAAATGAGGGTGCAAAAGAATGATTTTTAACTAAAGGGCTTTGAAGAGATCCAGCCTGCCATCCATAAAATTTTCTTACCTGGGACCAAATCTTGAGTGTATGAGAAACTACTGGATTGTCTAATGATTTGGGGCATACAGTGGGTAGAGCAGAGAGTACCAGGGCTGACAGAGAGGAGGGGGAGCAACATGACCTTTCTATAATGTGAATGTTTTTATTGGATTTTATAACACATACAGCTGCACACATAGCACGAGAACATCTAGAAACTCAAGAACATCTAGAAACTCAAATGCTTTGCACACACACCATAAAATCCATTAAAAAAAATCATAATAATGAAAATAAACAAGATTGGATTGCCCCCAAAATATTAGCGTTAATGACAATAAGAAAAATAAATAAACAGACATTCTGACAAAGGAAAGCAATGATAGCTTCACAAATAAAGCTACACAAAAACAACAAAGGTGAACCGGAAAAAAAAAAAAAAAAAAAAAATTAGAAAATAGATAAATGACTAAAAATAAATAATTTTTTACAGGGCCATTGAAATCATTTATTTGACAGGGAGCTTCTCAACATATAGTAGGAACGGTTGCCACAGCTCTTTGAATTTTCTTTCCGAGCCTTGAGTTATATATCTTAGTTGTTCCACTTTGAGATGAGCCACCATGTCCATCACCCACCGCCTATGAGAAGGGGGTACCGACTTTTTCCATTTAAGCAGAATAGTCCGTCGAGCCAGAAGTGTGGCGAAGGCCACTGCTGTGGCATGGGCGGCTGAAATCCTACAGTCCAGTGGCACCACACCAAATAAGGCTGTGACAGGGTCCGGTTGAATTGTTATTTCCCACACTGCAATGATTGTGTCAAAAATCCCCTCCCAAAAGCCTTTCAGCCTTGGACAGCCCCAAAACATATGGCTAAGGGTGCCAGGGTCACATTCACACCTAGGACAGTTTTCACTGGTTCCTGGAAACATTTTTGCAAGCTTGTTACTTGATAGGTGGAGTCTGTGCAGGACTTTAAATTGGAGGAGTCCATGCCTGATACAAATAGATGAATTGTGCACCCAGCCAACTGCCCTCTTCCATTCTGTTGCAGAAAGACCAAAGCCTAGTTCTGTCTCCCACTGCTGTTTAATACGATCTAAAGAGGGGGTTGCTGCCCCCTGCAAGAGCTCATATATGGCAGACACACATCCTCTTTGCAAAGGATCGGCTTTCAAGCATTCTTCCAACCAGCTACTCTGTAGATTTTGAAGAGAAGGAGAAAAGTGTTTTTTGATAAAGCTTCGGACCTGCAGATATCTAAAAAAATGTGATTGTGGAATATTAAGTTTTGTTTTTAACTGCTGAAATGACATGAAATTGCCTTCTTTAAAGAGATCCTTGACCAAACCTACACCTTTTCTTGTCCAGAGCTGAAAAGTTGTGTCAATCAGAGATGGTGGGAAGAAGGCATTTGCCGAAATGCCGAAATGGGAGCTAAAGGGAGGCCTTGTTTGCACCCAAAATGGATTCTTAACTGTTTCCATATCCTAAGCGATCCTTGTGTCACTGGGTTGTGCCCTTGCGGTCTTTTACTCATTGGTAGTGGAGCACAGATTAAGGAACTCAGTGCTATTGGGCTGTAAGAGCGCTGTTCCATAAGTGCCCAAAGGGGCATTTGTTCTCTTTCAGGAGGCCACATCAGAATGTTCAACTTAGACATGTTAGCTGCCCAGTAGTAATGCATGTAATTAGGCATGGCTAACCCTCCTTCCTCCTTCCGCCTTTCCAAGCACTCCTTTCTGATATGTGGTATTTTCTTATTCCATATATACAATGAAGTAGCCCTATCCAGTTCTTTAAAAAATGATTTTTCTATGAATAATGGAATAGTTTGGAAGAGAAATAAGAATTTTGGCATTATTGCCATCTTTACTGAATTTATGCGTCCTGCCATTGACAGAGGAAGTGTTGACCATCGTTCCATGTCTTTTTTTGCCTGTATTAGAGCAGGTTTGAAATTATGTTTGAACAAGTCCCTATAATGTTTGGTCACCGACACTCCCAAATAGGTAAATTTATCTTTAGTTAACTTAAATGGATAAGTCTCCAAATTCATTTGGCTAGCTTTATCATTGACTGGGAAGATTAGGCTTTTTGCCTTGTTTATTTTGTATCCTGAAATTAATCCAAAATCAGTAATGGTTTTCAGAGCACTTGGGATGGTGTTCCTGGGGTCGGACAAAAAAAGAAGGAGGTCATCGGCATATAACGAGAGTTTGTGTATGTGTCCTCCTCTGCTAATTCCTGTCAAAGTGTTGTTACATCTCAGTGAAACAGCCAAAGGCTCAATGGCAACATCAAAGAGTAGAGGGGATAGGGGACACCCCTGTCTAGTTCCTCTAGATAAGGATAAATATTTCGACATATTGTTGTTAGTCCTAACTGCAGCCTGTGGGCAGGTATACAACATATTCACCCAAGAGCAAAAGGAAGGTCCAAATCCAAAATTTTTTAGGGCCGAAAGCAAATACTTGTGCTCGATTCTGTCGAATGCTTTATGAGCGTCCAAAGCAATAATAACCTCAGGGACATTATCATTACCTGGAAGATACATTACATTGTATATTCTGCGAAGGTTACTGTATAGCTGTCTACCCCTTATAAACCCTGTTTGATCGCAGTGAATGATTTTGTCTAGCACTCGCTCTAATCTGTCTGCTAATACTCTAGTTAATATTTTATAGTCACAACAAAGCAAGCTCACTGGATGATAAGATTCACATTGCAATGGGTCCTTATCCCTCTTGAGAAGCACTGAGATGGTCGCCTGTGTCATTGTTGGAGGAAGGGATTGGACCCTGAAGGCTTCGTCATAAACTTTACATAATAAGGGGAGGAGTTTCAGTGAAAAAGTTCGATAGAATTCTATTGGAAATCCATCCGGCCCTGGGGTTTTCCCCGACTTCATTTTCCTAACTGCCTGTTCTATTTCCATTACCTGTACTCCACCCTCTATACTGTCTCTGTCTGCATCTTCTAACACGGGAACCCTGATCCCCTTAAAGAAATCTTCCACCATTCCTTCTTCACACTGTTCAGAGGTGTATAACTCCTCATAAAATGTCTTGAATTGGTTGTTAATTCTCAGTTGATCTGTGACTATGTTACCGTCCTTATCCTTAACTGCTGATGTAATTTGCTGCAGCCATTTGTTTCAGCTGGTGACTTAACATCTTACTGGCCCTTTCTGCATGCTCGAAATATTGCTGTTGTGATTTCAAATGCATATCTATGGCCCTTTCATTCATCAAGAGGTCATATTCAGCTTGAAGTAATGATCTTTCCCTCAGAAGATCTGCAGATGGTGAGACTGATTGACCCTGATCAATTGATTTCAGTCTGTCACTAATGTCTGACAAGCGCTTCAATTTTCTTTTAGAGCGACTTGCATTATAGGAAATTATTTGCCCCCTTATAAAGGCCTTAAATGACTCCCATAGGAGGGTGTGACTTATATCTGGTGAGCTGTTTGTCTCAAGAAAAAAATCAATTTGTGTGTTGATGAACTGCACAAATTCTTCATCTGCCAAAAGTCTTGTGTTGAGCCGCCACAGTGGCCTGGGAGGTATTACGTCTGGGAATCTGAGATTTAAGATTACAGGACTGTGGTCTGATATTACTATTGTTTCGTAGTCTGTCGAAATTAAGAAGGAGAGAAGTCTACGGTCCAGTAAAAAGTAATCAATTCTGGAATACGATTGATGTGGTGCGGAAAAAAAAAGAAAACTGTTTTGATGCTGGGTGTTTGAACCTCCAAGGATCCACCATCCCACAGGTCTGCAGAAATGCGTTAATACATTGAGCAGAGTTATTTAATGAAGTGCCAGTGTTGTGACTTGGATGAGAGCGATCTTGTGTTGGATGCAGAACACAATTGAAATCCCCCCCAAGTATTAAATTGTACCTGTCAAGGTCAGGAAGGAGTGAGAATAAATTTTGAAAGAAGTGTCTGTTATCCCAATTAGGGGCATAAATATTTGCTAATATTACAGGTGTGTTACCTAGAGTTCCTTGTACAATTATATAACGTCCGTCTTTGTCTTGAATTGTATTAAGTTCCTTAAATTGTACCGATCTGTTTAAAATTATTGCCACACCCCTAGCTTTACAATTAAAAGAGGAATGATAGATTTGTGTAAAACCTGCTCTTTTAATTCTGTTCTGATCCTTTTTCGTAAGTGTGTTTCCTGAAGGTACACTACGTCGCCCTTTAATTTATTTAAATAGAGGAACACCGTATTGCGTTTAATTGGATGGTTAAGCCCTCGCACATTCCAGCTAACAACTCTGATCCCTCCCCAGATACCTTATTACTGCACATAGTCATAGTAAGAATGACCTATTCGATGTTGTCAACAAGCCAGCACTTCTGCCCTCCTGCATGTCCTTTAATCCGTCCGACCCAGAAACCAGCCATCCTCCTGTAACATATACTTGAGAGAAGTAAAGACCCCCGCACAATATACATGACCCAGTGAACAAAGTGTAAAGGAAAAGCAAAACATAAAAGGGCAAACAAACATAAAAAGGTGTGCAATACATTCTTCTAACATTGACTTAAAACAACATATTCAAAACCTCACATGCCATAAACAATGGCCTCAGATACATTACCAAACAAACGGAACAGCACAAAAAAAAAAAAAAAAAAAGACCAAGATTAATCCTAGTCCAAATCCAAATCTGGCTCAATTGCCTTAAAATGTAAAAGTAAATGAGCTTACCATGACAGCCTAGCTCAAACGGGGTATAAAACCTTTATGTTAACATCTGATAATGTAGTTTGATTGTTCACAATTTGACCCAAAACTGAGAATAGGAGAAGGAGAAAAGCGAGTGCCTCTCACCATCTTTTATGTTTAGTCCACTTTTAGCGTCAGGTTTTTCACTATGAAGTCTTTAGCCTGTCCCGGATCTTTGAAGCGAACTTCTTTCCCGTTCGGGGTGGTGATCCTCAGCATGGCCGGGAACAGAAGACCATAGCGGACTCGCTCGTAGCCTCGCAGCAGCGCCCTTATTTCAGTAAAAGCCGCCCGCTGCCTACTCACTGCCTGCGTGTAGTCCGGGAGGACCGAGATCTTGTCACCCGCCGCTGTTGGAATTGGACGACGCTCCGTTGCCTTGCGAAGAATAGCTTCTTTTTCTTCGAAGTAATGGCATCGAACAATTATTGCCCGGGGCGGTGCGTTCTCAACCGTGGGCTTGCTGCGGAGACTCCGGTGCGCTCGGTCCAGGAGCGGTGGCTTGTCGAGGGCCAGTGCCTCTTTCAGCAGACGTGCTACAAAGTTAGACATTCTTTCGCCGTCCTCCCGTCCCTCTTTCACTCCCATTATTCGGACATTGCAGCAGCGAGACCGAGCCTCCAGGTCCTCGCACCGCTCTTTTAGAGTAGACATCTCTCCTTTCACTGCCTGCATCTCCGCCTCCAGGGTGCTAATAGCATCAGAATGGCCACTCACCGCAGATTCCAACTCTGTTACCCGGCTCCCCGTAGCCTCCACCGTGGTACTCATCTTTTCCACGGTGTCCTGTAGCCCGCGAAGTTGGTCCGAGTGGGCCGATGCAGTGCTTGAAATTTTTTCCATAACTTCTTCTCGGAGTTTACTGATGGCTGCTAGTATTGCTTGTTGCGCGCTAGCATTAGCATTGTCGCTAACGCTAGCTTCTTGGGCTTCAACGTTCTTGTGTTTAGGCATTCTTGAAAGTAGTTCACTGATAAACAGCTATTTACTCTCTCGGTCGAACAGAGACAGAAATTGCCCCAGTCCAGGTCAAATGTGCACTGAAGTTAAAGCTTTGTTCTTGAAATTTTGATAGTTTACCGAAGAGCTCGACTCAAACACGTCTTCACATGGCTCCGCACAGACCGGAAGTCTCAACATGACCTTTCTATGTTTATCCACGACGGAGGTTGTTTTTGAAGCCAATAGGTCATCATCTTAATATTACTTGCCCAATAATAAAGTTGAAAATTTGGCAATCCCATTCCTCCTGCTGATTTGGGCCTCTGTAAGAATTCTTTCCTAATTATAGTTTTTTTTTATTGTTCCAAATAAACTCTGAGACAATTTTATCTATACTGCGAAAGAAACATTTTTTTGATACATAATGGAATACACTGATATAAAAATAAAAATCTGGGTAGGATGGTCATCTTAATTATATTTATTCGTCCAGCTAATGATATGGGGATCAGGGACCATCTTTGCAGATCTTGTGTTGTTTGATCCAATAATTTTAAAAAGTTCTCTTTGTAAAGATCTGTGAATGCCTTAGTGATGTTAACTCCCAAGTATTTAAACTGAGTTGAAACTTTAAAGGGCAAAGTTTCAAAAGATTGTTCTTCAGCTAACACCTTAATCGGGAACAGTACACTTTTACTAATATTGAGCTTATATCCTGATATTTGTCCAAATTTATTTAAAACAGACAGTATTGTAGGAATCGATTTAGAGGGGCTGGATATATATAATAATAAATCATCTGCGTACAGCGAGATTTTATGCTTCCCACCCCCTCTTACTATCCCTCTGCATTCAGGTGAAGATCGTAAAGAGATTGCAAGTGGTTTTATTGCTATTGCAAAAAGCAGTGGTGATAGCGGACAGCCCTGTCTAGTAGACCGCGTTAAATGGAAGTATTCAGACCTTAACCTATTTGTCTGTACTGAGGCCATTGGGGAAGCATAGAGGAGCTTGATCCATGAAATAAATTTGGAACCAAAACCAAACTGCGACAGGGCTGAGAAGAGATAATCCCACTCAACCCTGTCAAAGGCCTTTTCAGCATCTAGGGATATTATTATCTCAGAGTGGGAACGAGGGCCAGATGTGTATAGAATATCAAATAATCTGCGAATATTATGAACCATTTGTCTATTTTTAATAAATCCCGTCTGATCTTCATGAATTATTGTTGGAAGAACATTTTCTAATCTAATGGCCATTATTTTAGCTAAAATTTTTGTGTCTACATTTAGCAGACTCACTGGTCTATATGATGCCGGATCGAGTGGGTCCTTACCTTTTTTGTGTAATAAGGAAATTGATGCCATATAGAACACTTTTGACTATTCCATTATTATTAGGGCCACGACGACAAGTCGTTGACGAGGACCTCTGAAATCGTACTGTTTTTGGCCGAGCGACGACAGTCGTCCGACGGGACCCTCTTGAAATCGTACTGTTTATTAGGGCCCGAGCGACGACAACGTCGTCCGACGAGGACCCTCTTGAAATCGCGCTGTTTATTAGGGCCCGAGCACCGTAGGTGCAAGGCCCTATTGTTTTTGCTCAGACTGCCCAAAAAATGAATCGCATTTTTGGGGGCTTAAACATACTCAAAAACTCACCAATTTTGGCACACACATCAGTCTTGGTGAAAATTTACATGTCATGTGGTTTTGGTTGGTGGGCGTGGCAAAATGACTTGGCCACGCCCTTTAAACGCCGCCATTACCCACACGTTTCACCCATTTGCACGAAAATCGGTACACACGTAGATCATGCCCAGAAGCACAAAAAAGTCTGGGGTACCCTATAGGCTAAACCCAACAGGAAGCCAGCCATTTTGAATTCCGTGGTCATTTTTGGCGTTTTCCACGCGTTGTATTTTAACGAACTCCTCCTACAGGATTTATCATAATGACTTCAAAATCACTGGCTACCATCTACACTGCTTTGTGATCAAAAGTTATTAAAAGATTGCGCTATCGTTGAAGGGTGTATCGGCTTTTTGGCGTCGAAGTTTGACGTTTCGCCATGAAACACGAAATCGCTATAACTTTGGGCTACATTGTCCATTCCTCACCAAACTTCGCATGATTCATAATAGTCCCGCCCTGAAAACAGCTACATGACAAAATTCCGTGTTTGTCATAGCGCCCCCTGCTGGCGACAGGAAATGACATGTTTTACACTGTGAAGTGCTGCTCCCAGCACACTGACCATATCCAGCTCAAATCTGGTCTGAAAGGCCTTAAGACCTTGGCGATGCTACGTCATGAAGATTGTGAGTATCGTCAAACGGCGTTGCCCTGACGGCATGGCGAAGGTCAGCGTTTCACAGAACACAGGAAGTGACCCTGGCTTCAGTGTACTTGATCGAATCTGTCTGAAATTTCACATGCTTGTTAATGGTCCGGGTCCGAACATGTGCTATGAATTTCGTCAATGGGCCTGGCCAAATGGCTTGGCCACGCCCTCTAAACACCGCCATTACCGCCACGTTTCACCGACATGCACGAAAATCGGTACACACGTAGATCATGCCCGGACGCACAACAATGTATCTGGGACCCATAGGCTAAACCCAACAGGAAGTCAGCCATTTTGAATTTCGTGGTCATTTTTGGCGTTTTCCACGCGTCGAATTTTAACGAACACCTTCTACGGGATTCATCAGATCGGCTTCAAAATTGGTGTGAACCTTCCAGTCTAGTTTGTGATTAAAATTTATTAAAAGATTCTGTTTCAGTTAAAGGGTGTTGCCATGAGTTGGCAGCTAATTTTGATGATTCGCCATGAAACAGGAAATGGTTATCACTTTGCCATACATGGTCAGATCTGCACGAAACTTAATATGTTTCATAATAGTCCCACCCTGAACACATATGCATGAGAAAATTCCGCAATTGTCATAGCGCCCCCTGTTGGTGGCATGAAATGTTATGTTTTAGACTTTGAGGTGCTGCTGCGCACATTTTGACCGTATCTCACTCCAATTTGGTGTGGAAAACCTTCAGACCTTGCTAATGCTATGTTGTGCAAGTCGTAACGTTTTTTCGACGGGCTTCACCCTGACAGCGCAACATAGGTTGACGTTTCGTACAAACACATTAATGGCATTAACTTCTGTGTACACGTTCGCATCGCCATGAAACTTCACATGTATGATAATAATCCCAGCCTGAATACATCTACATGAAACTCATGAGTCACAGTCATTGCGCAACCTAGTGGGGACAGGAAGTAACACACAATTGCTTCCTACTGTGTCAAAAGGGGGTGAAAATTCAGCACCTCATCCACCAGTGGGCCTCTGGTGACATGGTCGCGGCTGCAGTCGGCTCCGAGTGGCGCGGGGGTGCGAGGGCCCGTTCAACGCTGCTTGCAGCTTTAATTAGGGCCCGAGCGACGACGTAGTCGTTCTGACGAGGACCCTCTTGAAATCGTTACTGTTTATTATTTATTAGGGCCCGAGCGACGACAACGTCGTCCGACGAGGACCCTCTTGAAATCGCGCTGTTTATTATTTATTAGGGCCCGAGCGACGACAACGTCGTCCGACGAGGACCCTCTTGAAATCGCGCTGTTTATTATTTATTATTCTTTACCCTTTTTCAAGCCCCAATTTCGCCCCTTTCCCATGCTCAAAAACTCCCGAAACTTTGCAAAGTCGTCCGGCCGGACCCCCGAAATTCGATATTTTGGGATGCGCGCACAAGGTTGACGCGAAATGGCGAAATAGCGCCCCCTACAAACTTTCAAAAGACCTCCGCATTGGGGTTTATTTGTCGTTAGGCTCACGAAATTTGGTTACACATATTTATCATGCCAAGACGCACAAAAAAGTCTCTTAACGTCGTGGTGAAATGTCAACAGGAAGTCTGCCATTTTGATTTGAAGGGCAAAAACAGGGCCGATTTTGGCCTTTTTTTGCAGTTTCCACTACTTGCATTTGAACGAACTCGTCCTAGGGATTTCATCCAATCGTCTTCAAATTTGGTACACGTCATCATGACCCCATGCAGATCAAAAGTTATTAAAAGAATTTCGGTAGGTCAAAGGGCGTGGCTGCTAGGGCTCGACAAACTTTTGGCGACTGTTTTGGAGCGCGGCCGTTTCGCTTCGAACGACTGTCACGCCCCACATACTTCATCGCTACAGCTTCAAACTTGCTGGACATGATGAGGGCGCCGCCCTGAACGTATCCATATATTGACTTTCCACCTAACTCATAGCGCCTCCCGGGGTAACAGGAAATGACCTGTTTTTACTTTAACATGTACTGATGCCACATAGTTGACCCCATTGACTTCATTCCACTTCTAAAACATGCAGAACCAGTTGGTGAAGCGACATCACGAAGGCCATGAAGCTGACGAGTAATGGCGTCCGTGTGTGGCGGCGCGGGCCGACTATCGATCCTTCGCCATGAAATTACGTTTGCCCTTTTGATGTCTTTAATGAAGTCATATCATCATGAAAATTGATAGACAGGTCAAGAATGGCAACCTCTTACATGTGATAGGGGCGTCGCCCATGGGCGGGGCCAAAATGCCTCTATAGCGCCCCCTTGAAATCTTCAAAAACCCCTCCCCATAGGGGTTTTTTTTGGAGTAGGAAGATGAAAATTGGTACACATGTGTAAGTTGTCCAGACGCACAAAAAAGTCTTTGGCACTATTGGTCTACTCCAAACAGGAAGTCGGCCATTTTGATTTTTCCTGTCATTTTGGCGTGATTTCCACACGTTGTATTTGAACGAAATCCTCCTAGGGATTTTGTCCAATCCACTTCAAATTTCTTTCAGATCATCCAGAGACTATGCTGATCAAAAGTTATTAAAAGCTTTTCTCAATGTCGATGGGCGTGGCCGCTACGGCGCCGCCATTTTTGATGATGGAAATGACCAGTGTTTACTTTAACATGTACTGATGCCACATAGTTGATCCCATCAACTTCATTCCACTTCTAAAACATGCAGAACAAGTTGGTGAAGCGACCTCATGAAGGCCGTGAAGCTACGAGTAATGGCGCCCGTGTGGCGGCGTGGCGAATATCGATCCTTCGCCATGAAAGTACGTTTGCCCTTTTGATATCTTTAATGAAGTCATATCATCATGAAAATTGATACACCAGTCAAGAATGGCAACCTCTTACATGTGATAGGGGCGTCACCCATGGGCGGGGCAAAATCCCTCTATAGCGCCCCTTGAAATTTTCAAAAACCCCTCCCCATAGGTCTTTTCTTGGAGTAAGAAGATGAAAAATTGGTACATACGTGTAACTTGTCCAGACAAACAAAAAAGTCTCTTACACCATTGGTTTACTCCAAACAGGAAGTCGGCCATTTTGATTTTCACGTGTCATTTTGGCATGATTACCACACGTTGTATTTGAACGAACTCCTCCTAGGGATTTTGTCCAATCCACTTCAAATTTCTTTCAGATCATCCTGAGACTATGCTGATCAAAAGTTATTAAAAGCTTTTTTCTATGTCGATGGGCGTGGCTGCTATGGCGCCGCCATCTTTGATCCATCGCCATGCATGTTCAAGCAGCTCTCTCTCCCACATACTTATCCAAACTGCTTCAAAATGTCTGTGTGCCATCTACACAACGTTGTGATCAAAATTTATCAAAAGATTTTGCTCATGTTGAAGGGTTGTGGCCGTGATGGTGGCGGCGAATTTTGATGTCTCGCCATGAAACATGAAATTGCTATAACTTTTGCATAAATGCTCCAATCTGCACCAAACTTCACATGCTTGATAATAGTCCGCCCTGAACACGTTTCCATGCAGAAAATTTTGTAATTGTCATAGCGCCCCCTGCTGGTGACAGGAAATACCATGTTTTAGGACTTTGAGGTGCTGCTCTGACTACATTGACCATATTCAACTCAAATTTGATGTTGGTCATGCTATATTGTGAAGACCATGATGTCTCATAAGACACTGCCGCCCTGATGGCGCGGCGAATGTCGATGTTTCGCCAAAACACAGGAAGTGAACATAACTTCAGTTTACTTGGTCGAATCTTTCCTGAATCTTTATATGTTTGTCACTGGTCCCGCCCTGAGCATATGATATTAATTTCATAAGTGGGCGTGGCTAAACAAACTCCTCCCCCACAAATGATCTGATTGACTTCAAAACTGCTGTGTAAACATATAGACAAGTGTGTGACCAAAGCTTCTTAACAGAATTAGTCAACGTTGAACGGTGTGGTTGTGGCGTGGCATTGACTTTTGATGTCTCGCCATGAAACACAAAATTGCTATAACATGAGATTAAATGGTCAAATCTGCTCCAAAACTTCACATATATAACAATAATCCCGGCCTGAACACATCTTACATGATGCTCAAGAGTCATAGTCATAGCGCCATCTACTGGGGACAGGAAGTAACGCCGCATTGTTTCCTACAGTGTCCGTAGGGGGTGAAAATTCAGCACATCGTCTACCAGTTGACCTCTGGCGACATGATCGCGGCCGCAGCAGGCCTCCGAGTGGCGCGGGGTCGCGCGAGGGCCCGTTCAACGCTGCTTGCAGCTTTATTTATTATTCTTTATATATTTCCCGCGCCAATTTCGCCCCTTTCCCATGCTCAAAAACTCATGAAACTTTCCAAAGTCGTCGGCCGGATCCGAAATTCGATATTTTGGGATGCGCGCACAAGGGGTCGACGCGAAATGGCGAAATAGCACCCCCTACAAACTTTCAAAACACCCTACGCATTGGGGTTTATTTGTCGTAGGCTCACGAAATTTGGTACACATATTTATCATGCCAAGACGCACAAAACTGTTTTGGAGCGCGCCGTTTCGCTTCGAACAGCTGTCACGCCCACATACTCATCGTGACAGCTTCAAACTTGCTGGACATGATGAGGGCGCCGCCCTGAACATATCCATATATTGACTTTCCACCTAACTCATAGCGCCCCCCCGCTGGTAACAGGAAATGACCTGTTTTTTACTTTAACATGTACTGATGCCACATAGTTGACCCCATCAACTTCATTTCCACTTCTAAAAGATGCAGAACAAGTTGGTGAAGCGACATCATTGAAGGCCGGTGAAGCTACGAGTAATGGCGTCGTGTGGCGGGCTCGTGGCGACTATCGATCCTTCGCCATGAAATTACGTTTGCCCTTTTGATGTCTTTAATGAAGTCATATCATCATGAAAATTGATAGACAGGTCAAGAATGGCACCCTCTTACATGTGATAGGGGCGTTCGCCATGGGCGGGGCAAAATGCCTCTATAGCGCCCCCTTGAAATCTTCAAAAAACCCCTCTCCATAGGGGTTTTTTTGGAGTAGGAAGATGAAAATTGGTACACATGTGTAAGTTGTCCCGACGCACAAAAAAGTCTTTGGCACCATTGGTTCTACTCCAAAACAGGAAGTCGGCCATTTAGATTTTTCCTGTCATTTTGGCGTGATTTCCACACGTTGTATTTGAACGAAACTCCTCTAGGGATCTTATCAATCCACTTCAAATTTCTTTCACGTCATCCAGAGACTATGCTGATCAAAAGTTATTAAAAGCTTTCTCTGTGTCAATGGGCGTGGCCGCTATGGCATCGCCATTTTTGATGATGGAAATGACCAGTGTTTACTTTAACATGTACTGATTGCCACATAGTTGATCCCATCAACTTCATTCCACTTCTAAAACATGCAGAACAAGTTGGTCAAGCTACACTATGAACGCTGTGAAGGTACGAGTAATGGCGGTCCGTGTGGCGGCGTGGCGAATATCGATCCTTCGCCATGAAATTACGTTTGCCCTTTTGATGGCTTTAATGAAACTCATATCATCATGAAAATTGATACACCAGTCAAGTATTGTATTGTATTATATTGTATTTTAAACGAACTCTCCTAGGGATTTTATCCAATCCTCTTCAAATTTCTTTCACGTAATCCTGAGACTATGCTGATCAAAAGTTATTAAAAGCTTTTTTCTATGTCGATGGGCCGTGGCTGCTATGGCGCCGCCGTCTTTGATCCATCGGCACGCATATTCAAGCAGCTCTTTCTCCCACATGCTTATCCAGACTGCTTCAAAATGTCTGTGTGCCATCTAGACAACGTTGTGATCAAAAGTTATCAAAAGATTTTGCTCATGTTGAAGGGTGTGGCCGTGAGGTGGCGGCGAATTTTGATGTCTCGCCATGAAACATGAAATTGTTATAACTTTTGCATAAATGCTCCGATCTGCACCAAACTTCACATGGTTGATAAATAGTCCCGCCTGAAGACGTTTCCATGCAGAAATTTTGTAATTGTCATAGCGCCCCTGCTGGTGACAGGAAATACCATGTTTTAGACTTTGAGGTGCTGCTCTGACCACATTGACCATATTCAACTCAAATTTGATGTTGGTCATGCTATATTGTGAAGACCATGATGTCTCATAAGACACTGCTGCCCTGATGGCGCGGCAAAATGTCGATGTTTCGCCGAAACACAGGAAAGTGAACATAAACTTCAGTTTACTTGGTCGATTCTTCTGAATCTTTATATGTTTGTCACTGGTCCCGCCCTGAGCATATGATATTTAATTTCATAAGTGGGCGTGGCTAAACAAACTCCTCCTCCACAAATGATCGATTGACTTCAAAACTGGTGTGTAACATATAGACAAGTGTGTGACCAAAACTTCTTAACAGAATTGGTCAGTGTTGAGCGGTGTGGGTGTGGCATGGCATTGACTTTTGATTGTCTCGCCATGAAACACGAAATTGTTATAACATGAGATTAAATGGTCAAATTGCTTCAAACTCCACAAGTATGATAAAAGTCCCAGCCTGAACACATCTACATGACGCTCACGAGTCATAGTCATAGCGCCACCTAGTGGGGACAGGATAGTAACACCGCATTGCTTCCTACAGTGTCTGTAGGGGGTGAAAATTCAGCACCTCGTCTACCAGTCGGCCTCTGGCGACATGGTCGCGGTTTGCAGCAGGCCCCGAGTGGTGCGGGGTCGCGAGGGCCCGTTCAACGCTGCTTGCAGCTTTAATTAGGGCCCGAGCGACGACAATGTCGTCTGACGAGGACCCTCTTGAAATCGTACTGTTTATTAGGGCCCGAGCGACGACAACGTCGTCCGACGAGGACCCTCTTGAAATCGCGCTGTTTATTAGGGCCCGAGCACCGTCCGGTGCGAGGACCCTATTGAATTTCAAGGAATTTTTTTTTTTTTTCTTTTTCTTATTACGACAAAAATAAATCGCTTATTTGGGGGCTTTAACATATTCAAAAACTCACCAAATTTGGCGGTCGCATCAGTCGCGGTGAAAATTTTCGTGTATTAGGGTTTTCGGCGGTGGCCGGCCCAAAATGGCTAGGCCACGCCCCTTAAACTGCGCCTACTCGCTAGGTTTCACGGATCTCCACGAAAATTGGTACACATGTAGATCATTCCGAGACGCAAAAAAAAAGGTCATAGGGCCCATAGGCTAAACCCAACAGGAAGGCGGCCATTTTTGAATTTCGTGGTCATTTTTGCCCTTTTCCACGTTTTGCACTTTTACGAACTCCTCCTACAGGATTAATCTGAATGGCTTCAACATTGCTGTGTACCAACTACACTACTTTGTGATCAAAAGTTATCAAAAGATCACACTATCGTTGAAGGGTGGTGGCCGTGAGGTGGCGGCGAATTTTGATGCCTCGCCATGAAAACCGAAATTGCTAATAACTTAAGCATAAATGGTCCGATCTGCACCAAACTTCAAATGTTTGATAATAGTCCCGCTCTGAACATGTCTATATGAAAATATTCCATAAATGTCATAGCGCCCCCTAGTGGCGACAGGAAATGACATGTTTTACAGTTTGAGTTGCTGCTCTGAGCACATTGACCATATCTGACTCACATTTGAGCAGTGAGGCCTTAAGACCTTGGTAATGCTATATTGTGAAGATCATGACGTTTCGTCAAACGGCGTTGTGCCCAGAGTGCGGCGAAAGTCGATGTTTCGCCAAAAACGCAGGAAAGTGGCCTTAATTTCAGTGTCCTTGGTCATATCTGCCTGAAACTTCACATGTGTGTTAATGCTCCAGGCCTGATGAACATGTGCTATGAGTTTCAATGATGGGCGTGGCCAAATGGCTTGGCCACGCCTTTAAACATCAGCCCCTGCGGCACATTTCACCGACATGCACGAAAATTGGTACACATATGTATGACACCCAGACGCACAAAAAAGCCTCTTGGACCCATTGGCCACACCCAACAGGAAGTCGGCCATTTTCAATTTGGCGGCCATTTTTGGCGTTTGGTACGTGTTGTTTTTAACGAACTCCTCCTACAGGATTACTCAGAACGGGTTCAAAATCACCATGTGCCATCTAGACAACGTTGTCATCAAAAGTTATTAAAAGGTTACGCTCTTATTGAAGGGCGTGGCCGTGAGGGTGGCGGCGAAGTTTGTGATGTCTCGCCATGAAACATGCAATTCCTATAAACTTTACCATTAATGGTCCAATCTGCACCAAACTTGAAATGCTTGATAATTGTCCCACCCTGAACATACAACAACAACCTGTGCATGCAGAAATTTTGTAATTGTCATAGCGCCCCCTTGCTGGCGACAGGAATACCAATGCTTTAGACTTTGAGGTGCTGCTCTGAGCACGTTGACCATATTCAAACTCAAATTTGGTCAGAAAGGCCTTAAGATGTTGGTAATGCTATATTGTGAAGACCATGATGTCTCGTCTAAACGATGCCGCACTTACGGCGCGGCGAAGGTCGATGTTTCGCCAAAACACAGGAAGTGGACATACTTCAGTTTACTTAGTGGAATCTTCCTGAATCTTAATATGTTTGTCACTGGTCCCGTCCTGAGCATATTATATAATTTCTTAAGTGGGCGTGGCTAAACAAAACTCCGCCTCCACAACTTATCCGATTGACTTCAAAACTGCTGTGTACCACATAGACTACTTTGTGATTACGAGTTATTAAAAGAATTGGTCAGTGTAGAACAGTGTGGCTCTGGCATGGCGTCGACTTTTCATGTCTCGCCATGAAACACGAAATTGCTATAACATGGATTACATGGTCAAATCTGCTCCAAACTTCACATGTATGATAAAAGTCCCGGTTTGAACACATCTGCATGATGCTCACGAGTCATAGTCATAGCCCCACCGAGTGGAGACAGGAAGTAACACCGCATTGCTTCCTACAGCGTACAAAGGGGTGAAAATTCAGCACGTTGTGTGCCAGTCAGCCTCTGGCTATAAGGGTCACGGCGGCCGCAGGCCTCGAATGGCGTGGGGGTTGCGCTCGCCAGCACCCCGAGTTGCGTGGGGGTGCGAGGGCCCGTTCAACGCTGCTTGCAGCTTTAATTAGGGCCCGAGCGACGACAACGTCGTCTGACGAGGACCCTCTTGAAACTGTAATGTTTATTGTTTATTATTCTTTAGACTTTTCATGCCCCAATTTCGGCCCCCTTTCCATGCTCAAAACTCACGAAACTTTGCAAAGTCGTCCGGCCACATCCGAAATTCGATATTTTGGGATGCACGCACAAGGTTGACGCGAAATGGCGAAATAGCGCCCCCTACCAACTTTCAAAAGACCCTCCGCATTGGGCTTTATTTGTCGTTAGTCTCACGAAATTTGGTACACACATTTATCATGCCAAGACGCACAAAAAAAGTCTCTTAACGTCGTGGTGAAATGTCAACAGGAAGTCAGCCATTTTTGATTTGAAGGGTCAAAAAAAGGGGCCGATTTTGGCCTTTTTTTGCGATTTCCACTACTTGCATTTGAAACAAACTCGTCCTAGGGATTTCATCCAATCGTCTTCAAATTTGGTACACGTCATCATGACCCCATGCTGATCAAAAGTTATTAAAAGAATTTCTGTAGGTCAAAGGGCGTGGCTGCTAGGCCTCGACAAACTTTGGCGATCTGTTTTGGAGCGCGGCGTTTTGCTGTCGAACGGCTGTCACGCCCACATACTTCATCGTTACAGCTTCAAACTTGCTGGACATGATGAGGGCGCCGCCGTGAACATAACCATATATTGACTTTCCACCTAACTCATAGCGCCTCCCGGTGGTAACAGAAAATGACCTGTTTTTACTTTAACGTGTACTGATGCCACATAGTTGACCCTATCAACTTCATTCCACTTCTAGAACATGCAGAACAAGTTGGTGAAGCGATATCATGAAGGCCGTGAAGCTACGAGTAATGTGTGTCCGTTGTGGCGGCGCGGCGACTATCGATCCTTCGCCATGAAATTACGTTTGACCTTTTGATGTCTTTAATGAAGTCATATCATCATGAAAATTGATAGACAGGTCAAGAATGGCAACCTCTTACATGTGATGGGGCGTCGCCCATGGGCGGGGCAAAATGCCCTTATAGCGCCCCCCTTGAAATCTTCAAAAACCCCTCTCCATAGGGGTTTTTTTTGGAGTAGGAAGATGAAAATTGGTACACATGTGTAACTTGTCCAGACGCACAAAAAAGTCTTTAGCACCATTGGTCTACTCCAAACAGGAAGTCGGCCATTTTGATTTTTCGTGTCATTTTGGCGTGATTTCCACACGTTGTATTTGAACGAACTCCTCCTAGGGATTTTGTCCAATCCACTTCAAATTTCTTTCACATCATCCAGAGACTATGCTGATCAAAGTTATTAAAAGCTTTTTCTCTGTGTCAATGGGCGTGGCCGCTATGGTGCTGCCATTTTTGATGATGGAAATGACCAGTGTTTACTTTAACATGTACTGATGCCACATAGTTGATCCCATCAACTTCATTCCACTTCTAAAACATGCAGAACAAGTTGGTGAAGCTACACTATGAACGCTGTGAAGGTACAAGTAATGGCGTCCGTCCGTGTGGCGGCGTGGCGAATATTGATCCTTCGCCATGAAATTACGTTTGCCCTTTTGATGTCTTTAATGAAGTCATATCATCATGAAAATTGATAGACAGATCAAGAATAACAACCTCTTACATGTGATGGGGCGTCCAACCATGGGCGGAGCAAAAATGCCTCTATAGCGCCCCCTTGAAATCTTCAAAAAACACCTCTCGATAGGGGTTTTTTTGGAGTAGGAAGATGAAAATTGGTACACGTGTAAGTTGTGCAGATGAACAAAAAAGTCTCTTACACATTGGTCTACTCCAAACAGGAAGTCGGCCATTTTGATTTTCACGTGTCATTTTGGCGTGATTACCACATGTTGTATTTTAACGAACTCCTCCTAGGGATTTTGTCCAATCCACTTCAAATTTCTTTCAGATCATTCCGACACCACTTGCTGATCAAAAGTTATTAAAAGCTTTTTTCTATGTCAATGGGCGTGGCCGCTATGGCGCCGCCATCTTGATCCATCGCCATGCATATTCAAGCAGCTCTTCTCTCCCACATATTTATCCAAACTGCTTCAGAATGTCTGTGTGCCATCTAGACAAGGTTGTGATCAAAAGTTATCAAAAGATTTTGCTCACGTTGAAGGGTGTGGCCGTGAGGTGGCGGCGAATTTTTGATGTCTCGCCATGAAACATGAAATTGCTATAACTTTTGCATAAATGCTCCGATCTGCACGAAACTTTACATGGGTTGATAATTGTCCTGCCTGAAGACGTTTCCATGCAGAAATTTTGTAATTGTCATAGCGCCCCCTGCTGGTGACAGGAAATACCATGTTTTAGACTTTGAGGTGCTGCTCTGACCACATTGACCATAATTCAACTCAAATTTGATGTTGGTCATGCTATATTGTGAAGACCATGATGTCTCATAAGACACTGCCGCCTGATGGCGCGGGCGGAATGTCGATAGTTTCGCCAAAACACAGGAAGTGAACATAACTTAACTTGCTTGGTCAAATCTTCCTGAATCTTTATATGTTTGTCACTGGTGCTGCCCTGAGTGTATGATATTAATTTCATAAGTGGGCGTGGCTAAACAAACTCCTCCTCCACAACTGATCCGATTTGACTTCAAAACTGGTGTGTAACATATAGACAAGTGTGTGACCAAAACTTCTTAACAGAATTGGTCAGCGTTGACCGGTGTGGGTGTGGCGTGGCATTGACTTTTGATGTCTCGCCATGAAACACGAAATTGCTATAACATGAGATTAATGGTCAAATTCTGCTCCAAACTTCACATGTATGATAAAAGTCCCAGCCTGAACACATCTACATGACACTCACGAGTCATAGTCATAGCGACACCTAGTGGGGACAGGATAGTAACGCCGCATTGCTTCCTACAGTGTCTGTAGGGGGTGAAAATTCAGCACTTCGTCCTGCCAGTCCGCTCTGGCGACATGGTTGTGGCCGCAGCAGGCCCGAGTGGCGCAGGGTCGCGAGGGCCCGTTCAACGCTGCTTGCAGCTTTAATTAGGGCCCGAGCGACGACAACGTCGTCGACGAGGACCCTCTTGAAATCGCGCTGTTTATTATTTATTATTCTTTACCTTTTCAAGGCCCAATTTCGCCCCTTTCCCATGCTCAAAAAAATCCCGAAACTTTCCAAAGTCGTGCCGGCCGGATCCGAAATTCGATATTTTGGGATGCGCGCACAAGGTTGACGCGAAATGGCGAAATAGCGCCCCCTACCAACTTTCAAAAGACCCTCCGCATTGGGCTTTATTTGTCGTAGTCTCACGAAATTTGGTACACACATTTATCATGCCAAGACGCACAAAAAAGTCTCTTAACGTCGTGGTGAAATGTCAACAGGAAGTCAGCCATTTTGATTGAAGGGTCAAAAAAGGGGCCGATTTTGGCCTTTTTTTGCGATTTCCACTACTTGCATTTGAACAAACTCGTCCTAGGGATTTCATCCAATCGTCTTCAAATTTTGGTACACGTCATCATGACCCCATGCAGAACAAAAGTTATTAAAAGAATTTCTGTAGGTCAAAGGGCGTGGCTGCTAGGGCTTGACAAACTTTGGCGACTGTTTTGGAGCGCGCCGTTTCGCTTCGAACGGCTGTCACGCCCACATACTTCATCGTTACAGCTTCATAATTGCTGGACATGATGAGGGCTCCGCCCTGAACGTAACCATATATTGACTTTCCACCTAACTCATAGCGCCCCCCGGTGGTAACAGGAAATGACCTGTTTTTACTTTAACATGTACTGATGCCACATAGTTGACCCCATTGACTTCATTCCACTTCTAAAACATGCAGAACAAGTTGGTGAAGCGACTTCATGAAGGCATGAAGCTACGAGTAATGGTTGTCCGTGTGGTGGCGCAGCGACTATCAATCCTTCGCCATGAAATTACGTTTGCCCTTTTGATGTCTTTAATGAAGTCATATCATCATGAAAATTGATAGACAGGTCAAGGATGGTAACCTCTTACATGTGATAGGGGCGTTTGCCCATAGGCGGGGCAAAATGCCTCTATAGCGCCCCCTTGAAATCTTCAAAAACCCCTCTCCATAGGGGTTTTTTTTGGAGTAGGAAGATGAAAATTGGTACATATGTGTAACTTGTCCAGACGCACAAAAAGTCTTTAGCACCATTGGTCTACTCCAAACAGGAAGTCGGCCATTTTGATTTTTCATGTCATTTTGGCGTGATTTCCACACGTTTGTATTTGAACGAACTCCTCCTAGGGATTTTGTCCAATCCACTTCAAATTTCTTTCAGATCATCCAGAGACTATGCTGATCAAAAGTTTATTAAAAGCTTTTCTCTATGTCCATGGGCGTGGCCGCTATGGCACCGCCATTTTTGATGATGGAAATGACCAGTGTTTACTTTAAAATGTACTGATGCCACATAGTTGACCCCATCAACTTCATTCCACTTCTAAAACATGCAGAACAAGTTGGTGAAGCTACATCTTGAACGCTGTGAAGGTACGAGTAATGGCGTCCGTGTGGCGGCGTGGCGAATATCGATCCTTCGCCATGAAAGTACGTTTGCCGTTTTGATGGCTTTAATGAATTCGTATCATCATGAAAATTGATATACCAGTCAAGGATGGCAACTTCTTACATGTGATAGGGGCGTCACCCATGGGCGGGGCAAAATGCCTCTATAGCGCCCCCTTGAAATTTTCAAAAACCCCTCCCCATAGGGGTATTTTTGGAGTAGGAAGATGAAAATTGGTACACATGTCTAACTTGTCCAGACGAACAGAAAAGTCTCTGACACCACTGGTCTACTCCAAACAGGAAGTCGGCCATTTTGATTTTCACGTGTCATTATGGCGTGATGACCACACGTTGTATTTTAATGAACTCCTCCTAGGGATTTTGTCCAATCCACTTCAAATTTCTTTCAGATCATCCTGAGACTATGCTGATCAAAAGTCATTAAAAGCTTTTCTCTCTGTCGATGGGCGTGGCTGCTATGGCGCTGCCGTCTTTGATCCATCGGCATGCATATTCAAGCAGCTCTTTCTCCCACATGCTTATCCAGACTGCTTCAAAATGTCTGTGTGCCATCTAGACAACGTTGTGATCAAATGTTATCAAAAGATTTTGCTCATGTTGAAGGGTGTGGCCGTGAGGTGGCGGCGAATTTTGATGTCTCGCCATGAAACATTAAATTGCTATAACTTTTGCATAAATGCTCCAATCTGCACCAAACTTCACATGGTTGATAATAGTCCTGCCCTGAAGACGTTTCCATGCAGAAATTTTGTAATTGTCATAGCGCCCCCTGCTGGTGACAGGAAATACCATGTTTTAGACTTTGAGGTGCTGCTCTGACCACATTGACCATATTCAACTCAAATTTCATGTTGGTCATATCTATATTGTGAGGACCATGATGTCTCATAAGACACTGCCGCCCTGATGGCGTGGCGAATGTCGATGTTTCGCCAAAACACAGGAAGTGAACATAACTTCAGTTTACTTGGTCGAATCTTCCTGAATCTTTATATGTTGGTCACTGGTCCCGCCCTGAGCATATGATAATAATTTCATAAGTGGGCATGGCTAAACAAACTCCTCCTCCACAACTGATCCGATTGACTTCAAAACTGGTGTGTACCATATAGACAAGTGTGTGACCAAAGCTTCTTAACAGAATTGGTCAGCGTTGAGCGGTGTGGGTGTGGCCTGGCATTGACTTTTGATGTCTCGCCATGAAACACGAAATTGCTATAACATGAGATTAAATGGTCAAATCTGCTCCAAACTTCACATGTATGATAAAAGTCCCAGCCTGAACACATCTACATGATGCTCACGAGTCATAGTCATAGCGCCACCTGGTGGGGACAGGAAGTAACACTGCATTGCTTCCTGCAGTGTCTGTAGGGGGTGAAAATTCAGCATGTTGTCTACCAGTTGGCCTCTGGCGACATGGTCATGGCCGCAGCAGGCCCCGAGTGGCGCGGGGTCGCGAGGGCCCGTTCAATGCTGCTTGCAGCTTTAATTAGGGCCCGAGCACGTCCGTGCGAGGACCCTATTGAAATTGAAGGAGTTATTAGGGGGCCAAGCCCGCGGGGCCTGGGGGACGCGTATGCACAAGCATACGCGTTTCCCAGGACCAGCGGTGCTGGGAACCCTATTGTTTTTGTTCTGATTTTTATTCATCTTCTTTTTATTATTATTCTTCCGTTGATAAAAGTCCAGCTGCAGCCTAAACCGTGCAAGGGAGGGCGGTGCAATTTGGAGGGATGGTCCAGACCCCTGCACGTACCTCAGGCGCAAAAATTCACATATGTCCGCCACTAGGCGGTGCTATAACCAAGGAAAACACCTTTTGGCCTATAATTCCCACACCGTATGTCACACATGCAAAAACCTCATATCCTCAGATTCCCTGAATAGGGATGCATCACCTGGGCCAGGCCACGCCCATTTCCGCCTATAATTTTTTTTCGCTACATCGCGAAAAACTGGAAAACCTACTTTTTCGAACTCCTCCTTGGGGTTTTGTCCGATCAGCGTCAAACTTGGCGTGTACAGTCTACAGTTGTAACTGATCTAAAGTTATCAAAACAATTTTGCTCGGTAAAAAGATGCGCAAATTATTAACGAATGCATTTTTCAAGCTAGCTATAAAAACGCGAACTGCTGCATATCTCGGTCAAAATAAATGCTAACGACACCAAACCTCAGATCCTTGGTTGGCATGCCACTGTGAGGCTAAGACCCAAATTTGACTGATGTTAACCACTAGGGGGCGCTGCAGATACGCTACATTTATATCTCTTAAACGACAACACCGATTTTTAACGAAATTGGCTGGCTACCATGCTGGATGACTCCTGAGGCCACATCTTGAAGTTAATCGCGACTGGTCAAAGTGGGCGTGGCTTATGACGCGATAAACAACAAACGTTTATTTCAGCACAAGTATTATGCTGAGAGGTCTGAAATTGACAGGGTATATGTAGAATAGGACACAGACGGCCCATACCGAAAATTGTGCATCTACTCCACTAGGTGGCGCTATAACAGACACAAACGCGTTTTGGCCTGTAACTTCCACATTTTAAGTCACATCTTCATAAACTTCATAAAGGGCAGCCTAATTTGACACCACGCTTGACAGCAAATCTTGGCGACGTGCCTCCCTACTGCCCATACCGAAAATTGATTAAGTCACATCTTCATAAACTTTATATCCCCCTGTTCCCTGCATAGAGCCGCATCTTCTGACATAGGCCACGCCCAGTTCCACAACATATTTCTCTTTCTAATTCGCTACACGTCAAAAACCTACTTTTTCGAACTCCTCCCAGGGTTTACGCTCCAGCTGCACGAAACTTTGCACATACAGTCTCCCAATGGCCCTGATCAAAAGTTATCAAAAGAATTTTGCTACTCCAAAAAATGCGGTACTTATAAATAAACAATTTTTTTTGCTAGCTAAAAAACACATATTGTTGCATATTTTTGTCAAAGTAAAAGGTATCAACATGAAACTTGAGTCACTTCTTTCAGTGGTCACCCAGAGGTTCTGTACCAAATTTGGTGAAAATTGGGCAACAGGGGGCGCTATAAACACGGTAATATCAAGCGACACAAAAGTAGCTTGGATCCGCACAAAATTCGGGGAGCGTGATCTGGAGTCCCTCCCGAGCCCGGCCGTAAAGTTTAGTCATGTTTGATCAAAGTGGGCGTGACTTGTCACAACAAACATATTCTGCCTTTGACACTTGCAGTGCTCTTCCCATTACAGTAAGAGGAAGGGAGAGACAGGGCAGCCTTGTTTGACCTCACATTTAACGGCAAACCTCGGCGACGTGCCTTCCGGTGACGAAACAGAGCCGTTTGTGTTGCGTGGGCTCCGCGACGCCCGGGGGCCGAGTCGCGCGGGAGGCTTGGCCCCCTTTCATAACTGCTTGCAGTTCTAGTTATTCTTTTTCTTATTATTCCTCCAAATGAATTGCCTTTTTGGGGGCTTTATCATATTCAAAAACTCACCAAATTTGGCAGTCGCATCAGTCGTGGTGAAAATTTACGTGTATCATGGTTTTTGGCGGTGGGCGGGCCAAAATGGTTAGACCACGCCCCTTAATTACCAGCCCTGAGTGCATGTTTACCCGATATGCATGAAAATCGGTACACACGTATATCATGCCCAGACGCACAAAAAAGTTCAGGGGACCCATGGGCTAAACCCAACAGGAAGTCGGCCATTTTGGATTTCGCGACCATTTTTGGCGTTTTCTACGTGTTGTATTTTAATGAACTCCTCCTACACAATTGATCGGATTGACTTCAAAATTGGTTTGTGTGAGCTCAACTACCTTGTGATCAAAAGTTGTTAAAAGATTGCGCTATCGTTGAAGGGCGTGCCCGCAGCGGAAGGTCGAATTTTGATATCTCGCCATAAAAAACGAAATTGCTATAACTTTGGGGTTAATGGTCCGATCTGCACCAAACTTCACATGATGGATAATAGTCCCACCCTGAACACTTATACATGCAGAAATTTTGTAATTGTCATAGCGCCCCCTGATGGCGACAGGAAATGCCATATTTTAGCTCTTGAGGTGCTGCTTTGAGCACGTTGATCATATCCAACTCAAATTTAGTCAGAAAGGCCGTAAGATGTTGGTAATGTTATATTGTGAAGATTGTGACATATTGTTAAACGCTGTTGCCCTGACAGCGCGGCAAAGGTAGACGTTTCGTCAAAACCAAAGAAGTGGCCTTAACTTCAGTCTCCTTGGTCATATCTGCCTGAAACTTCATAGGTGTGTTAATGGTCCAGCCCTGAACATGTGATTTGAGTTTCATGAGTGGCCGTGTCCAAATGGCTTGGCCACGCCCTTTAAACAGCAGCCCCCGCGGCCACTTTCACCGACATGCACGAAAATCGGCACACATATGTATCACACCCAGACGCACAAAAAAGCCTCTTGGACCCATTGGCCAAACCCAACAGGAAGTCAGCCATTTTGAATTTTGCAACAATTTTTGGCGTTTCGCACGTGTTGTATTTTAACGAACTCCTCCTACAGGATTAATCCGAACGACTTCAACATCACTGACTATCATCTAGACTACTTTGTGATCAAAAGTTCTTCAAAGATTTTTCCATCGTTACACGGTTTGGCTGTCAGGTGGCGGCGAAGTTTTATGTCTCGCCATGAAACACGAAATTGCTATAATTTTGGGATACATTGTCCAATCTTCACCAAACTTCACATGATTCATAATAGTCCTGCCCTGCACACATCTACATGACAAAGTTCTGTGATAGTGATAGCACCCCCTACTGGCGACAGGAAATGACATGTTTTTGACTTTGCGGTGCTGTTCCCAGCACGTTGACCATATCCGACTCAAATCTGGTCAGAAAGGCATTAAGATATTGGTAATGCTATATTGTGAAAACCAGGATGTTTCGTCAAATGGTGTCGCCCTGACGGCGCGGCGAAGGTTGATGTTTCGCCAAAACACTGAAAGTGGCATTAACTTCAGTGTACTTGGTTCAATCTGATTGAAACTTCACACGTTTGTTAACGGTCCAGGCCTGAACATATGGTATGAGTTTCGTCAATGAGAGTGGCTGTAAGGCTTGGCCACGCCCATTAAAGTGCAATACTACCTATAGCAAGGTTCGCCAAAATGCACGAAAATCAGTACACACATGTATCATACCCAGACGCGCAAAAAAGCCTCTTGGATGCATAGGCCAAACCCAACAGGAAGTCGGCCATTTTGAATTTTGTGGTCATTTTTGGCGTTTTCCACGTGTCGTATTTTAACGAACTCCTCCTCCAGAAATAATCCGATTGACTTCAAAACTGGTGTGTGCCATCTGGATAAAGGCATGATGAAAAGTTCTTAAAACAATTGGTCAACGTGGAACGGTTTAGCCGTGACGTGCCGTCGACTTTTGATGTCTCGCCATGAAACACAATATTGCTATAACATGCGATTTAATGGTAGAATCTGCTCCAGACTTCACATGTATGATAAAAGTCCAGGCCTGAACACACCCGCATGACACTCACAAGTCATAGTCATGGCGCCACCTAGTGGGGAGGGGAAGTGACAACGCATCGCTTCCTACAGTGTCAGAAGGGGCTGAAAATTCAGCACCTCATCTGCCGGTCGGCCTCTGGCGACACAGTGGCGGCCGCATCAGGCCCCGAGTTGCGCGGGGGTGCGAGGGCCCGTTCAACGCTGCTTGCAGCTTTAATTATTATTAGGGCCCGAGCACCGTCCAGTGCGAGGACCCTATTGAAACTGAAGGAATTATTAGGGCCCGAGCACCCTCGGGTGCGAGGACCCTATTGGAATCGAAGGAATTATTAGGGCCCGAGCACCGTCCGGTGCGAGGACCCTATTGAAATTGAAAGAATTATTATTATTATTCTTTTTTTTCCTAGAACTAAATCGCTTATTTTGGGGGCTTTAACATACTCGAAAACGCGCAAATTTTGGCGCTCGCATCAGTCGTGCTGAAAATTTACGTGTATTAGGGTCTTCGGCGGTGGGCGGTCCAAAATGGCTAGGCCACGCCCCTTAAACAGCAGCCCCTGCGGCTCGTTTAACCGACATGCACGAAAATTGGTACCCCACATGTATGACACCCAGACGCACAAAAAAGTCTCTTGGACCCATAGGCTAAACCCAACAGGAAGTCAGTCATTTCCAATTTGGCGGCCATTTTTGGCGTTTTCGACCTTTTGTATTTTAACGAACTCCTCCTACAGATTTAATCGGATTGACTTCTAATTTTACCTCAGCGAGCTCGACTACCATGTGATCAAAAGTTATTAAAAGATCTTCATTACATCGAAGGGCGCGAGCGCTGCGGAAGGTCAAATTTTGATGTCTCGCCATAAAACACGAGATTGCTATAACTTTGGGGTTAAAGCTCCGATCTGCACCAAACTCTGCAAGATGGATAATAGTCCCACCCTGAACAAGTCTACATGCTCAAATTTTGCAATTGTCATAGCGCCCACTGCTGGTGACAGGAAATGCCATGTTTTACACTTTGATGTGCTGCTCTGACCACGTTGACCATATCCAACTCAAATTTGGTCAGAAAGGCCATAACATGTTGATAATGCTATATTATGAAGATCATGATGTCTTGTCAAAGGGCGTCGCCGTGACGAAGCGGCGAAGGTCAACTTTTCGCCAAAACACAATAAGTGGCCATAACTTCAGTGTCCTTGCTCGAATCTTTCTGAAACTTCACATGGTTGTAACTGGCCCTGCCCTGAACATATGACATGAATTTCATAAGGGGGCATGGCTAAATGGATTGGCCACGCCCTTTAAACAGTAGCCCCCGCGGCCCGTTTCACCGTCATGCACGAAAATCGGTACACACATGTATCCCACCCAGACGCACAAAAAAGTCTCTTGGACCCATAGGCTAAACCCAACAGGTAGTCAGCCATTTTGAATTTCATGGTCATTTTTGGCCTTTCGCACGCGTCGCATTTTTTCGAACTCAGCCTGCAGGATGAATCAGAACGGCTTCAAAATTGCTGGCTACCTTCTAGACTAGTTTGTGATTAAAATTTATTAAAAGATTTTGCCTCAGTTGAACGGTATGGCCGTCAGGTGGCGGCAAATTTTGATGATTCGCCATGAAACAGGAAATTGCTCTAAATTTAGCAAAAAATGGTCCAATCTGCACAAAACTTCTCATGTGTGATCACAATACATCTCTAAACATAACTTTATGACAATATTCTGGGATTGTCATAGCGCCCCCCGCTGGCGACAGGAAATGACATGTTTTAGAGTTTGATGTACCGCTCCAAGCGTGTTGACCATATCCAATTCCAATCTACTCAGACAGGTCTTCAGACCTTGGTGATGCTATATTGTGAAGATCTTGAGGCCAGGTCAAATGGTGTTGCCCTGAGAGTGCGGCGAAGGTTCACGTTTCGCTAAAACACAGGAAGTTGCATTAAATGCTACTGCACCTGGTCAGATCTGCCTGAAACTGCACATGTTTATTGACAGTCCAACTCTGAACATATGATATGAATTTCGTCAATGGGCGTGGCTAAATGGCTTGGCCACGCCCATTCTTAAAAGTAGCTGCCATAGGATGTCTCACCGATATGCACGAAAATCAGTAGACATATGTATCAGACCCAGGCACACAAAAAAGTCTCTTGGACCCATAGGCTGAACCCAACAGGAAGTCAGGCATTTTGAATTTTGTGGTCAACCTTGCTGTCTCGCCATGAAACAGGAAAAGGCTATAACTTTGCTATAAATGGTCTTATGTGCACCAAACTTGACAAGTATGATAAAAGTCCCAGCCTGAACACATCTGCATGACGCTCAGGAGTCATAGTCATAGCGCCACCTCGTGGAGACAGGAAGTAAACACCGCATTGCTTCCTACAGCGTCCAAAGAGGGTGAAAATTCAGCACCTCGTCTGCCAGTCAGCCTCTGGCGACAAGGTCACGGCCGCAGCAGGCCCCGAGTGGCGTGGGGGCTGCGGTCGCCAGCACCCCGAGTTGCCGGCAGTCCGAGTTGCGTGGGGGTGCGAGGGCCCGTTCAACGCTGCTTGCAGCTTTAATTATTAGGGCCCGAGCACCGTCCGGTGCGAGGACCCTATTGAAATTGAAGGAATTATTATTATTATTCTTTTTTTTCCTAGAACTAAATCGCTTATTTGGGGACTTTAACATACTCGAAAACGCGCAAATTTTGGCGGTCGCATCAGTCGTGCTGAAAATTTACGTGTATTAGGGTCTTCGGTGGTGGGCGGTCCAAAATGGCTAGGCCACGCCCCTTAAACGGCAGCCCCTGCGGCTTGTTTAACCGACATGCACGAAAATTGGTACACACAAGTATGACACCCAGACGCACAAAAAAGTCTCTTGGACCCAGAGGCTAAACCCAACAGGAAGTCAGCCATTTTGAATTTGGCGGCCATTTTTGGCCTTTTCGACCTTTCGTATTTTAACGAACTCCTCCCACACATTTAATCGGATTGACTTCAAAATTTACCTGAGCGAGCTCGACTACCATGTGATCAAAAGTTATTAAAAGATCTTCATTACATCGAAGGGCGCGAGCGCTGCGGAAGGTCAAATTTTGATGTCTCGCCATAAAACACGAGATTGCTATAACTTTGGGATTAAAGCTCCGATCTGCACCAAACTTCACAAGATCAATAACAGCCCCGCCCTGAACACGTCTACGTGCTCAAATTTTGTAATTGTCATAGCGCCCCCTGCTGGCGACAGGAAATGCCATGTTTTAGACTTTGATGTGCTGCTCTGACCACGTTGACCATATCCAACTCAAATTTGGTCACAAAGGCCATAACATGTTGATAATGCTAAATTATGAAGATCATGATGTCTTGTCAAAGGGCGTCGCCGTGACGGAGCGGCGAAGGTCAACTTTTTGCCAAAACACAATAAGTGGCCATAACTTCAGTGTCCTTGCTCGAATCTTTCTGAAACTTCACATGGTTGTAACTGCCCGTGCCCTGAACATATTATATGAATTTCATAAGGGGGCATGGCTAAATGGATTGGCCACGCCCTTTAAACAGTAGCCCCCGCGGCCCATTTCACCGTCATGCACGAAAATCGGTACACACATGTATCCCACCCAGACGCACAAAAAAGTCTCTTGGACCCATAGGCTAAACCCAACAGGAAGTCAGCCATTTTGAATTTCATGGTCATTTTTGGCCTTTCGCACGCGTCGCATTTTTTCGAACTCAGCCTACAGGATTAATCAGAACGGCTTCAAAATTGCTGGCTACCTTCTAGACTAGTTTGTGATTAAAAGTTATTAAAAGATTTTGCCTCAGTTGAACGGTATGGCCGTCAGGTGGCGGCAAATTTTGATGATTCGCCATGAAACAGGAAATTGCTCTAAATTTAGCAAAAATGGTCCAATCCGCACAAAACCTCTCATGTGTATCATAATACATCTCTAAACATAACTTTATGACAATATTCTGGGATTGTCATAGCGCCCCCCGCTGGCGACAGGAAATGACATGTTTTAGAGTTTGATGTACCGCTCCAAGCGTGTTGACCATATCCAACTCCAATCTACTCAGACAGGTCTTCAGACCTTGGTGATGCTATATTGTGAAGATCTTGAGGCCAGGTCAAATGGCGTTGCCCTGAGAGTGCGGCAAAGGTTGACGTTTCGCTAAAACACAGGAAGTTGCATTAAATGCTACTGCACCTGGTCAGATCTGCCTGAAACTGCACATGTTTATTGACAGTCCAACTCTGAACATATGACATGAATTTCGCCAATGGGCGTGGCTAAATGGCTTGGCCACGCCCATTCTTAAAAGTAGCTGCCATAGGACGTCTCACCGATATGCACGAAAATCAGTAGACATATGTATCAGACCCAGGCACACAAAAAAGTCTCTTGGACCCATAGGCTGAATCCAACAGGAAGTCAGGCATTTTGAATTTTGTGGTCAACCTTGCTGTCTCGCCATGAAACAGGAAAAGGCTATAACTTTGCTATAAATCCTCTTATGTGCAGCAAACTTGACAAGTATGATAAAAGTCCCAGCCTGAACACATCTGCATGATGCTCAGGAGTCATAGTCATAGCGCCACCTAGTGGAGACAGGAAGTAACACCGCATTGCTTCCTACAGCGTCCAAAGAGGGTGAAAATTCAGCACCTCGTCTGCCAGTCAGCCTCTGGCGACAAGGTCACGGCCGCAGCAGGCCCCGAGTGGCACGGGGGCTGCGGTCGCCAGCACCCCGAGTTGCCGGCAGTCCGAGTTGCGTGGGGGTGCGAGGGCCCGTTCAACGCTGCTTGCAGCTTTAATTTTTTTTCTTTTTCTTATTACGACAAAAATAAATCGCTTATTTGGGGGCTTTAACATATTCAAAAACTCACCAAATTTTGCGGTCGCATCAGTCGCGGTGAAAATTTACGTGTATTAGGGTTTTCGGCGGTGGCCGGGCCAAAATGGCTAGGCCACGCCCCTTAAACTGCGCCCTACTCGCTAGGTTTCACGGATCTCCACGAAAATTGGTACACATCTAGATCATTCCGAGACGCAAAAAAAAGGTCATAGGGACCCATAGGCTAAACCCAACAGGAAGGCAGCCATTTTGAATTTCGTGGTCATTTTTGGCGTTTTCCACGTTTTGCATTTTAACGAACTCCTCCTACAGGATTATTCAGAACGGCTTCAAAATCGCTGTGTACCAACTAGACTACTTTGTGATCAAAAGTTATCAAAAGATTGCACTATCGTTGAAGGGTGTGGTCGTGAGGTGGCGGCGAATTTTGATGCCTCGCCATGAAAAACGAAATTGCTATAACTTTAGCATAAATGGTCCAATCTGCACCAAACTTGAAATGCTTGATAATTGTCTCACCCTGAACACGTCTACATGCAGAAATTTTGTAATTGTCATAGCGCCCCCTGCTGGCGACAGGAAATACCATGTTTTAGACTTTTAGGTGCTGCTCTGAGCACGTTGACCATATTCAACTCAAATTTGGTCAGTGAGGCCTTAAGACCTTGGTAATGCTATATTGTGAAGACCATGATGTCTCGTCAAACGATGCCGCACTGACGGCGCGGCGAAGGTCGATGTTTCGCCAAAACACAGGAAGTGGACATAACTTCAGTTTACCTAGTGGAATCTTCCTGAATCTTAATATGTTTGTCATTGGTCCCGTCCTGAGCATATGATATTAATTTCGTAAGTGGGCGTGGCTAAACAAACTCCGCCTCCACAACTTATCCGATTGACTTCAAAACTGGTGTGTACCATATAAACTAATTTGTGATTAAAAGTTATTAAAAGAATTGGTCAGTGTAGAACAGTGTGGGTGTGGCATGGCGTCGACTTTTGATGTCTCGCCATGAAACACGAAATTGCTATAACATGGGATTAAATGGTGAAATCTGCTCCAAACTTCACATGTATGATAAAAGTCCCGGTTTGAACACATCTGCATGATGCTCACGAGTCATAGTCATAGCGCCACCTAGTGGAGACAGGAAGTAACACCGCATTGCTTCCTACAGCGTCCAAAGGGGGTGAAAATTCAGCGCCTCGTCTGCCATTCAGCCTCTGGCCACAAGGTCAGGGTGGTAGCAGGCCCGGAGTGGTGTGGGGGCTGCGGTCGCCAACACCCCGAGTTGCGGGCACCCCGAGTTGCGTGGGGGTGCGAGGGCCCGTTCAACGCTGCTTGCAGCTTTAATTATTATTATTTTTCCTAGAACTAAATCGCTTTTTTGGAGGCTTTAACATACTCGAAAACGCGCAAATTTTGGCGGTCACATCAGTCGTGGTGAAAATTTACGTGTATTCGGGTCTTCGGCGGTGGGCGGTCCAAAATGGCTAGGCCACGCCCCTTAAACAGCATCCGCTGCGGCTCGTTTAACCGACATGCACGAAAATCGGTACACACACGTATGACACCCAGACGCACAAAAAAGTCTCTTGCACCCATAGGCTAAACCCCACAGGAAGTCAGCCATTTTGAATTTGGAGGCCATTTTTGCCATTTTCGACGTTTTGTATTTCAACAAACTCCTCCTACAGATTTAATTGGATTGACTTCAAAATTTACCTGAGCAAGCCCGACTACCATGTGATCAAACATTATTAAAAGATCTTCATTGCGTCGAAGGGCGCGAGCGCTGCGGAAGGTCAAATTTTGATGTCTCGCCATAAAACACGAGATTGCTATAACTTTGGGGTTAAAGGACCAATCTGCACCAAACTTTACAAGATCAATAACAGTCCCGCCCTGAACACGTCTACATGCTCAAATTTTGTAATTGTCATAGCACCCCCTGCTGGCAACAGGAAATGCCATGTTTTACACTTTGCCGTGCTGCTCTGAGCACGTTGCCCACATCAAACTCAAATTTGGTCAGAAAGGCCTTTACAAGTTGGTAATGCAATATTATGAAGACCATGATGTCTCGTCAAACGGTATCGCCGTGACGGCGCGGCGAAGGTCGACGTTTCGCCAAAACCCAATAAGTGGCCCTAACTTCAGTGTCCTTTGTCAAATCTTCCTGAAACTTCACATGGTTGTAACTGGCCCTGCCCTGAACATATGATATGATTTTCATAAGGGGCCGTGGCTAAATGGATTGGCCACGCCCCTTAAACAGCAGCCCCCCCCGGCCCGTTTCACCGACATGCACGAAAATCGGTACACACATGTATCACACCCAGACGCACAAAAAAGCCTCTGGGACCCATAGCCTACAACCAACAGGAAGTCGGCCATTTTGAATTTCGTGGTAAATTTTGACGTTTCGCACGCGTTGCCTTGTCAGAGTTCCTGCCTACAGAATTCATCAGAACGGCTTCAAAATTGCTGGATACCCTCTAGACTAGCTTGTCAGTAAAAGTTATCAACAGATTTTGCCTCAGTTGAACGGTATGGCCGTCAGGTGGCGGCGAATTTTGATGATTCGCCATGAGACAGGAAATTGCTATAAATTTAGCAAAAACGGTCCAATCTGCACCAAACTTCTCATGTGTGATCATAGTCCACACCTGAACACCACTACGTGACAATATTCCAGGATTGTCATAGCGCCCCCTGCTGGCGACAGGAAATGACATGTTTTAGAGTTTGACGTACCGCTCCAAGCGTGTTCACCATATCCAAAACAAATCAACTCAGACAGGTCTTCAGACCTTGGCGATGCTATATTGCGAAGATCTTGAGGCCAGGTCAAACGGCGTTGCCCTGAGAGCGTGGCGAAGGTTGACGTTTCACCAAAACACAGGAAGTTGCTTTAAATGCACTGTACCTGGTCAGATCTGCCTGAAACTTAACATGTTTATTGACAGTCAAACTCTGAACAAATGATATGAATTTCGTCAATGGGCGTGGCTAAATTCCTTGGCCACGCCCATTCCTAAAAGTAGCCGCCATAGGACGTCTCACCGATATGCACGAAAATCGGTACACATATGTAGCAGACGCAGGCACACAAAAAAGTCTCTTGGACCCATGGGCTAAACCCAAAAGGAAGTCAGCCATTTTGAATTTTGTGCTCATTTTTTCTCTCTCACCATGACACAGGAAAATGCTATAACTTTGCTATAAATGGTCTTATGTGCACCAAAACTTGACAAGTATGATAAAAGCCCCAGCCTCAACACATCTGCATGACGCTCAGGAGTCATAGTCATAGCGCCACCTAGTGGAGACAGGAAGTAACACCGCATTGCTTCCTACAGCGTCCAAAGGGGGTGAAAATTCAGCACCTCGTCTGCCAGTCAGCCTCTGGCGACAAGGTCACGGCGGCAGCAGGCCCCGAGTGGCATGGGGGCTGCGGTCGCCAGCACCCCGAGTTGCCGGCAGTCCGAGTTGCGTGGGGGTGCGAGGGCCCGTTCAACGCTGCTTGCAGCTTTAATTAGGGCCCGAGCACGTCCGTGCGAGGACCCTATTGAAATTGAAGGAATTATTATTATTATTATTACGACAAAAATAAATCGTTTTTTTGGGGGCTTTTACATATTCAAAAAGTCACCAAATTTGGCATGCACATCAGTCCCCGTGTAAATTTCCGTGTGATGTGGTTTTCGTCAAGGGCCGGGCCTAAATGGTTAGGCCACGCCCCTTAAACAGGGGCCCGGACTGAAGGTTTCACGGATTGCCACGAAAATCGGTACACACATAGATCATGCCCAGACGCACAAAAAAAGTCATAGGTACCACTAGGCTAAACCCAACAGGAAGTGAGATATTTTTAATTTGGCGGCCATTTTTGGCGTTTTCCACGTTTTGCATTTTAACGAACTCCTCCTACAGGATTTATCATATTGACTTCAAAATCGCTGTGTATCATTTAGACTACTTTGTGATCAAAAGTTCTTAAAAGATCAGCTACCCGTTGAGGGGCGTATCGGCTTTTTGGCGTCGAAGTTTGATGTTTCGCCATGAAAAATGAAATTGTTATAACTTTAGCATAAATGGTCCGATCTGCACCAAACTTCACGTGTTTGATAATGGTCCCGCCCTGAACACACGTATGTCAAAAGATTCTATAATTTTTATAGCGCCCCCTGCTGCCGACAGGAAATGAAATGTTTTAACTGTTTGAGGTGCTGCTCTGACCATCTTGACCATATCTGACTCAATTTTGGTCAGGAAGGCCTGAAGTCCTTGGTAATGCTATATTGTGAAGATCATGATGTATTGTCAAACGGCGTTGCACCCAGAGCGCGGCGAAGTTGATGATTCGCCAAAATGAAGATATTTGGCCTTAACTTCAGTGTCCTTGGTCATATCTGCCTGAAACTTCATAGGTGTGTTAATGGTCCAGGCCTGAATATGTGATTGGAGTTTCATGAGTAGGCGTGGCCACATGCCTTGGTCACGCCCTTTAAACAGCAGCCCCTGCGGCCAGTTTTCACCGACATCCACGAAAATCGGCACACATTTGTATCACACCCAGACGCACAAAAAAGCCTCTTGGACCCATTGGCCAAACCCCACAGGAAGTCAGCCATTTTGAATTTTGCTACCATTTTTGGCCTTTCGCACGTGTTGTATTTTAACGAACTCCTCCTACAGGATTAATCCGAACGACTTCAAAATCACTGACTATCATCTACACTACTTTGTGATCAAAAGTTCTTCAAAGATTTTTCCATCGTTAAACGGTTTGGCTGTCAGGTGGTGGCGAAGTTTAATGTCTCGCCATGAAACACGAAATTGCTATAATTTTGGGATACATTGTCCAATCTTCACCAAACTTCACATGATTCATAATAGTCCTGCCCTGAACACATCTACATGACAAAGTTCTGTGATAGTGATAGCGCCCCCTACTGGCAACAGGAAATGACATGTTTTTGACTTTGAGGTGCTGCTCCCAGCACGTTGACCATATCCAACTCAAATCTGGTCAGAAAGGCTTTAAGATGTTGGAAATGCTATATTGTCAAAACCATCATGTTTTGTCAAACGGTATCGCGCTGAGAGCGCGGCGAAGGTTGATGTTTCACCAAAACACAGAAAGTGGCATTAACTTTACTGTACTTGGTCCAATCTGACTGAAACTTCACATGTTTGATAACAGTCCAAGCCTGAACACATGGTATGAGTTTCGTCAATGAGCGTGGCCATATGGCTTAGCCACGCCCTTTAAAGTGCAACACCCCCCATAGCAAGGTTCGCCAACATGCACGAAAATTAGTACACACATGCATCATATCCAGACACACAAAAAAGCCTCTTGGATGCATAGGCCAAACCCAACAGGAAGTCGGCCATTTTGAATTTTGCGGTCATTTTTGGTGTTTTCCACGTGTCGTATCTTAACGAACTCCTCCTCCAGAAATAATCCGATTGACTTCAAAACTGGTGTGTGCCATCTAGATAAAGGCATGATCAAAAGTTCTTGAAACTATTGGTCCACGTGGAACAGTGTAGCCGTGACGTGCCATAGACTTTTGATGTCTCGCCATGAAACACGATATTGCTATAACATGGGATTTAATGGTAGAATCTGCTCCAAACTTCACATGTATGATCAAAGTCCAGGCCTGAACACACCCGCATGACACTCACAAGTCATAGTCATGGCGCCACCTAGTGGGGAGAGGAAGTGACAACGCATCGCTTCCTAGAGTGTCAGAACGGGGTGAAAATTCAGCACCTCATCTGCCGGTCGGCCTCTGGCGACACGGTGGCGGCCGCATTAGGCCCCGAGTGGCGCGGGGGTGCGAGGGCCCGTTCAACGCTGCTTGCAGCTTTAATTATTATTATTTTTCAGCCAAATGAATTGGCTTTTTGAGGGCTTTATCATATTCAAAAACTCACCAAATTTGGCACACGCATCAGTCATGGTGGAAAATTTACATGTGGTATGGTTGTTGGCAGTGGGCGGTGCAAAATGGCTAGGCCACGCCCCTTAAACAACAGCCCCGACTGCATGTTTCACCGAAATGCACGAAAATTGGGACACATATGTATCACACCCAGACGCACAAAAAAGTCTCTTGGACACATGGGCTAAACCCAACAGGAAGTCGGCCATTTTGGATTTTGCGGCCAATTTTGGCGTTTTCCACGTGTTGTATTTTAACGAACTCCTCCTACAGAATTAATCAGATTGACTTCAAAATCAGTTTGTGCGAGCTTGACAACCTTGTGATCAAAAGTTATCAAAGGATCTACGCCACCTTGAAGTGCACGCCCGCTGCGGAGGGTCAAATGTTGATGTCTCGCCATTAAAAACGAAATTGCTATAACTTTCAGGTTAATGGTCTGATCTGCATCTAACTTCACATGATTCATTATAGTCCAGCCCTGAACACGTCTACATACAGAAATGTTGTAATTGTCATAGCGCCCCCTGCTGACGACAGGGAAAGCGATGTTTTAGACTTTGAGGTACAGCTCTGAGCATGTTCAACATATCCAACTCAAATTTGGTCAGACAGGCCTCAAGACCTTGGTGATGGTATGTTATGAAAATTGTGAGTTATCGTCAAACGGTGTTGCACCCACAGGGCGGCGAAGTCGCCGGTTCGCCAAAACGCAGGAAAGTGGCCTTAACTTCAGTGTCCTTGGTCATATCTGCCTGAAACTTCACATGTGTGTTAACGGTCCAGGCCTGAACAGGTGATATGAGTTTCGTTGATGGGCGTGGCCAAATGGCTTGGCCACACCCTTTAAACATCTGCCTCTGCAGCACGTTTCACCGACATGCACGAAAATTGGTACGCTTATGTATCACACCCAGACGCACAAAAAAGCCTCTGGACCCATTGGCCAAACCCAACAGGAAGTCGGCCATTTGGAACTTTGCGACCATTTTTGGCGTTTTGCACGTGTTGTATTTTAACGAACTCCTCCTACAGGATTAATCAGAATGGCTTCAAAATCACTGTGTGCTATCTAGACAAGTGTGTGATCAAAAGTTATCAAAAGATTTTTCCCTCATTGAAGGGTGTGGCCGTGAGGTGGCGGCGAAGTTTGATGTCTCGCCATGAAACACGAAATTGCTATAACATTGGATTTAATAGTCAAATCTGCTCCAAACTTCACATGTAGGATAAAAGTCCTGGCCTGAACACATCTACATGACACTCAGGAGTCAGAGTCATTGTGCCACCTAGTGGAGGCGGGAAGTTACATAACATTCCTCCAATGATGTCTGAAGGCCGTAAAAATTCAGGGCTTCTTTGACTGGGATGAATCAGGCCACGAGGCCACGGACGCAAGCACCACGAGTGGCGCGGGGGTGCGAGGGCCCGTTCAACGCTGCTTGCAGCTTTAATTATTCTTCTTCTTATTATTTTTCTTTGTCCGAATGAATTGCATTTTTGAGGGCCTAAAGGTGCTCAAAAAGTCCCAAAATTTTGCACACTCGTCATGTCTGGTGAAAAATTTGATATTTTATGGTTGTTACAAAGGGGCGTGGCAAAATGGCTCAACGGCGCCCCCTAACAGTTTCCAAAATTGAAGCCCCCTGCTTTAACTTTGCCCTAGGCATACGAAATTTGGTACACACATGTATCATGCCGGGACACACAAAAAAGCCTCTTGGAGCGACACCCTAAACCCAACAGGAAGTCGGCCATTTTGATTTGTTTTTTCAAATTAAGGTCATTTTTGGCCATTTTCACACGTCGTACTTCAACGAACTCCTCCTACAGGCTTCATCGGATTTACTTCAAATTCGGTTTGTGCGAGCTCCACTACCTTATGATCAAAAGTTATCAAAAGATATTCATCACGTTGAAGGGCACGCCCGCTGCGAAAAGTCGAATTTGGATATTTCGCCATAAAAAAACGAAATTGCTATAACTTTGGGGTCAATGGTCCAATCTGCACCAAACTTCACATGATTGATAATAGTCCCGCCCTGAACACGTCTATATGCAGAAATTTGGTAATTGTCATAGCGCCCCCTGCTGGTGACAGGAAATGCCATTGATGTGCTGCTCTGAGTGTGTTGACAACATCAAACTCTAATTTGGTCAGAAAGACCTTAAGAAGTTGGTAATGCTATATTATGAAGACCATGATGTCTCGTCAAACGGTATCGCCGTGACAGCGCGGCAAAGGTCGACGTTTCGCCAAAACCCAATAAGTGGCCCTAACTTCAGTGTACTTGGTCGAATCTTCCTGAAACTTCACATGGTTGTAACTGGCCCTGCCCTGAACATATGATATGAATTTCATAAGGAAGCGTGGCTAAATGCATTGGTCACGCCCCTTAAACAGCAGCCCCCGCGGCCCGTTTCACCGACATGCACGAAAATCGGTACACACATCTATCACACCCCAGACGCACAAAAAAGCCTCTGGGACCCATAGGCTAAAACCAACAGGAAGTTGCCCATTTTGAATTTCGTGGTAAATTTTGGCGTTTCGCACGCGTTGCCTTGTAAGAGTTCCTGCCTACAGGATTCATCAGAACGGCTTCAAAATTGCTGCATACCCTCTAGACTAGCTTGTGAGTCAAAGTTATCAACAGATTTTGCCTCAGTTTAACGGTATGGCCGTCAGGTGCCGGCGAATTTTGATGATTCGCCATGAGACAGGAAATTGCTATAAATTTAGCAAAAACGGTCCAATCTGCACCAAACTTCTCATGTGTGATCATAGTCCCCACCTGAACACCACTACGTGACAATATTCCAGGATTGTCATAGCGCCCCCTGCTGGCGACAGGAAATGACATGTTTTTAGAGTTTGACGTACTGCTCCAAGCGTGTTGCCCATATCCAAAACAAATCAACTCAGACAGGTCTTCAGACCTTGGCGATGCTATATTGTGAAGATCTTGAGGCCAGGTCAAACGGCGTTGCCCTGAGAGCGTGGCGAAGGTTGACGTTTCACCAAAACCCAGGAAGTTGCTTTAAATGCACTGTACCTGGTCAGATCTGCCTGAAACTTAACATGTTTATTCACAGTCTAACTCTGAACATATGATATGAATTTCGTCAATGGGCGTGGCTAAATGGCTTGGCCACGCCCATTCCTAAAAGTAGCCGCCATAGGACGTCTCACCGATATGCACGAAAATCAGTACACATATGTAGCAGACGCAGGCACACAAAAAAGTCTCTTGGACCCATAGGCTAAACCCAACAGGAAGTCAGCCATTTTGAATTTTGTGGTCAATTTTTCTCTCTCACCATGACACAGGAAAATGCTATAACTTTGCTATAAATGGTCTTATGTGCACCAAAACTTGACAAGTATGATAAAAGTCCCAGCCTGAACACATCTGCATGACGCTCAGGACTCATAGTCATAGCGCCACCTCGTGGAGACAGGAAGTAACACCGCATTGCTTCCTACAGCGTCCAAAGGGGTGAAAATTCAGCACCACGTCTGCAAGTCAGCCTCTGGCGACAAGGTCGCCGAGTGGCATGGGGGCTGCGGTCGCCAGCACCCCGAGTTGCCGGCAGTCCGAGTTGCGTGGGGGTGCGAGGGCCCGTTCAACGCTGCTTGCAGCTTTAATTATTATTATATTTGGCCATTATTAGAACCTTATCCCATTTGTGTGCAGCCCACAGCAGTCTCATCAATTTGTCTTGTGGCCCCCCATAAAAAATAATTGCCCACCCCTGGCCTAAGTGGTTTTATGTAACCAGGCACAGCATCTCAGACAAAAACAAGTGCCGTCAGCCCACTTGAGTCCATTTTGTCTCACAGATCATTGCAAAACACACTTCATTCAAACTCAGCAAAAACAAAACTCATTAAACCATCTTGGTTTGCTTTTTCACTGTTTCAACATTGACCAGTTCTTACTTCACATTAGATGTCGGTGAAGTGAAGTAAGATGTGAAGAGAAACAGCTATAATATCGTTCTCCTCAAAGCCACACTTTGACAGGGAGGGACTCACATGCACTAACATGAACACAAGACCAGACCGGCTACCAAAACAAAGAACAGAGAAGCTCTGATCACGGCCCGCACAGAGGGATTCTGACTTCATGCTGTGCTCGGGAGACCCATTATTCCACTATATCTTATACAGTATATATTATTTGCTGAGATATTCACAGGTGATCATGCAGAACTGACATAGTTTTTACTTTTTTTTTACTGTAATATGACAAACTTCTGAATGCCAGCATTACCACTGTTGTCTCCTTCTGCCCTCAGGAAAAGGCTACTTCATGCACTTCAGCACGGCCTCTGCTGAACCTGGTGACCATGCATTCCTGGAGAGTCGTTGGCTTTACCCCAAACCTGGAGCCCAGTGCCTGCAGTTCTTCCTCTATAACACCGGTGCATCGGATGATGTTCTCAATATCTGGGTGCGAGAGCATGACAAGGCCAACCCCAGTGGAAAACCACAGCTCTTCAAGAGTATTTCAGGTAACAGATGAAATATTACATATTGTATGATATATTGTATGTGTATGATTTAGAATTTTCTGACTTCGGCCACTGAAAGCACCCCTCAGGCTTGGTTGCACCAGCAAGGATTAATTTTTAAACCCTATTATATTGTGCTTTAACCTTCAATTATTTTGCATCAACTTTTAAACCAGCTCAAATTTGCGAAATGTTCATTTTTTAAAAACTCTCTTTAAACCTCAGTTTAGTTTTTAATTTTAAGATTCAATTTAATTCCAATTGACCCCAAACATTAAACTTAAATTTAAAATGTGATCCAGTATTAACTTCACTAACAAGAACCACATCATATGTTTGATATAAAAGGTAGTTTATTGGATGGTGATGGGATTTGCTGGAGATGAGAAGAGGGTGATGTGCAGAGGGATGGTAGGGGTCAAAGAGAGGGATGTAGGGATTGAGAAGAGGGATGTCAGGACAGAGGAAAAGGATGAAGGATGAGGGGTTTGAGGGATGAAAGGATGAGGTCAGGGGGTCATGGCGAGGTATGAGGGAGAGAGGTTTGAGGGATGAAGTGAGAGATAAGGGGGTTGAGGTGAGGGATGAAGATTTTGAGGGGTGAGGGGGTTGAGGGGGTGAAGGTGAGGAATGAGGGATGAAGGGTTTGAGGGATGAGGGGTTGAGATGAGGGGTCTGAAGGATGAAGGGTTGAGGTGAGGGATGAGAGGGTCAAGGTGAAGGATGAGGGGTTTTAGGGATGAAGGAGTTGAGGAAAGAGATGAAGGGGTTGAGGGATTAAAGGGTTGAAGGATGAAGGGGTTGGTTTGTCATCGAGCTGCAGAGCTAGGAACCTGAGGGATGACATTCAGGGTGGGGGTGAACCTTGCTGCTTTGTCCCACAAGGAAGAGAGTTAGAGCAGAGAGTGCAGTGAGCAGCAGTTAGCTGCCTCCTGTTTGTTAACTTTGATAGGTGGCCTTATTTTACATGCTGCTCCTTCAGCCTCACGGGTTTGCATGGTAACGTCATTGTGTAGAAACCTATGTCATGTCACATAGGAAAAGTTTTTAGAATGGCTTGAAAAAATAGCATTTTGACCCAGAAATCAGATTTGGATACATGAGGATCACTACTGCGAAGCTACAGAATAATGTAAAAACCTCAAAAATCCAAAAATGACTTTTTGACTTGACTTGTTGACCTTTTAGCTATGTAGCAAACAATATAACTTTTGTTTCTTACTTTTTAGCTAGCCAGCAAACAATATAACTTTTTTGTTTTAAGTTAGCTAGCAAACAATGTAACTTTTGTTTTTTACTTTTTAGCTATCCAGTAAACAACGTAACATGTTGTTAACAAAAACAGAGCAGCTGAAAGTTAATGGTTCCCCCCTCTTTTATATTATAGTCCTAACAGCACTCAAATGTACTGTAATTTCAATTATTTATTTATTTTAATGTGGCTAAGCAACATATCCACATTGATTAAATTCTGTTTGATTTCTGTTTAAATCACTAAACTCAGATTAACTAAACAGAAATTTCTTTTTAAGTGAGCAACAGAGCTCTTCTTAATTTTAAATCTGGATTTTGTTTTTAAACAAGTTGTGCCAGACTTTTTACAACAACCTCAAACCTTGTTATATATAGTTATACATTTGTAATTACTAGTGATTAATATCTACTCTGTGCTCTGTTCTCTTTGCAGGAGGTGTCATGGACTCCTGGGAACTGCATAACATCAATCTGAATGTGACAAAGAAGGCCCGTGTGGTTTTTGAGGGTATACGAGGAGAGAGTCCATCAAAGGGAGGTTTATCTTTGGATGACATTAACCTGTCATCCACAAAGTGCCCTCAGCACATCTGGCACATCCGCAACATCACCCACTTGCTGGCCACCACAACAGCAGGACATAAACTGTACAGTCCTCGCTTTCTGTCACCAGCAGGTTACTCCTTCCAGGTAAATGCCTTTTTGGTATTCTATTTACTTAATCTTGATAAATAAAAAGAATACAGAGACATTCATTTAGTGAGGCCTGTAACAGTAACCTTTAGTCCAACAAATGTTTTTAAAACATTTCTAGTCAGAATGATTTTGGTGGCTTAGATGACAATTGTGGCTGGCAGATTTTATCAGCTGTAGCTACCAAGTGATCTGAAGTAATGTGAGCTCCATGAGTTGAAAATGCTGTATTTGGCTGACTTTCTCAGGATTCCAGCCGAGTCAGTGACAATATTGTCAAATGGGTTTTAAAAAGATGCACATGATGGCTACATGCATGACATTGTAACATAATAAAATTCCAGTCAATGATCTATGTAGAAGGCTCATTAATCCAAACTCTGACAGGCCAGTTACATTCCAATTCACCTGCCTAATTCTGAACTGTTCTGAGCATTTCCACCAAAAATAAACTGGTTCAAAACCACCAAAGCTGGTTCCCACTTGAAACCAAAAAAGTAGCAGGTTTTCCTTGAACTGATGTGTGCCATCCTGCAGGTTGTCCGTTGATGATGATTGAAACATTTTGTGCAAGTATCATTCATTCTTTTTAATAAGAACTTGAATCCTTGTCGGTTGCATCAAAAAATCCTCTTTTCAGACAAAAAACTCTGAAAACAGCGGTTTTGTAAAAGAGACATTTTTAAGCAGAATATCTACTAAGGTTTTTTTTTTTTTTTTTGTCAGATGATGCCTCACAGTGTCCCCTACTGCCTGGTAATGAAAAGAGCAATTGATGAGATATCTCGTTAATGGTGGGGAAGGAGTTAATTTGGTGTGCGTACTATAAGATGATTGGAAGAGGAGTGTCACATTTCAGAAGCACGACACACACGTAGCTGTAGGGCTATCCAATTGCATCCAGTCCGTCCAGTGCAGCACAGCATGTTCTCGAGACTCAGATCAACCTGTCAAACTTATTTTGGGCACAGCTGATCAAATGTGGATTGAGATTCTTATCATACATTGCCCATTTGTAACCTAAACTGTTGGCAGGTCAAACCCATGAAAAAATCGGAAATCCGAATCAGTCATCAATTTATTTAATTTAAGTTTGAAATAGCCATAAAATATGTATCATTAATTTTAAAAAAGTAACTGAACTAATAAAACAAAACCATGGGATTTAAATTATGTGTTACTCTTCATGTATCTGACTTAGTTTACCAGGTGTTTGTTGTGTTCATATGGAACTCATGAACGCAGAATTATGACATGGGAAGTTGTGTAAACAACATCATGAGCTCAGAGCTTTCACAGAACTTCTAGTTCACAATATCGTTAATATGACAAGAGGAGGGCATTAATGTGAACTCATCATGGTAAACACCACCCCATCTGATGGTGCCAATTGATATTGTCTTTTGTGTTGATCAGAGTTGTGATTAAAAGTTTGGGTGGGCCACAGAAGATTTTCAGATTTCAAATTGGGCCATGGCATGGCTGCCTTTGATTTTAACTCGTGTCTTGGTCTCGGAGAGTATTGCTCTGGCTAGAGCCCCATACGCACCACTTTGTCATATGAAGAAATCCAGAGCTTCACACAGCTGTGGTGCATATTTACGGTTGCTAGTGGTCCTAGTGATCAGTAAACTTACATTACAATTACATGCTTGCACAAATTTCCTCTGGGACAACTTTTTGAATAATCTAAACATTAGGTTACTTTGTGTCAGTGGTGGACTGTTAAGCCTGCTAGCATTCTCTGAAGGCCAATTTTCAAAATGAGGAAATAATATACCTCATTAATCTACCTCTTTCTAGTTTCCTGATCACTTACTTACTTATTAACGTTACGTTCAAATATGTGATTCAAGAGCATGGGAACAGACAGTAGTCACACAGTGCTTTAAAAGTGGGCGTTATTTGATTTTTACTCGCTTTTCATAGAAGGCCTAACCAGCGTTCGCCACTGAATGATTGAAGTAAAAGTAATGTTAAAGTAGTAAGTACCTTAACATTACTTAACAGGATGGTTCAACCAAAAATGAAAATTCAGTCTTTATCCACTCACCCTCATGCTGATTCAAGGTCGGGTTTAGTTTTTTAGTCCACAAATTACTGCTGGAGTTTCACAGGAAAACAGTGTTGCAGAATCTCCCAAACAATGGAAGTGAATGGTGACAAATTTTCAAACATAACAAAATCCAAGAAAATAAAAGCATAAAATGCCTCCATACTGCTCATCTGGTGTCATAGTCTGCTAAAGCCTCAAGTTGACATCTTTCACTTGGCATGTTAGGGCCAAGTCATTTACACCATGTTTTTAGTCTGAATCTTCACTGCACATGCACACCATCTGAACCCGGTGTGTGAGGTGTGATGATGTGCAAACAGCATGTCAGGGCTTTTGGAGACTTCGATTACACACGTCTTTCAAGTCAACTTGGCATGTTGGGGCTATTACACCAGATTATCAGCATGGAGGCAGTTTATGTTTTTTTCCCCAGTTGTTTATTACGTTTGAAAACTGGTCACCATACACTTTCATTGTTTGGGAGATTCTGCAACACTCTTTTCCTCTAAAACTCCCGCAGTAACTCCCGTAAACTCGACTGTCAATCTGCATGAAAGTGAGTAGATAATGACTGAATTTACATTTCTTTAATACTGCTCTGATCTATAGGTAGGTGTGTACCTAAATGGAAGAAGTGACCGTCCAGGGTACATGGCCACCTACTTCCACCTGACCTCAGGCCCCCACGACCACAAGCTCAAATGGCCATGTCCGTGGCAGCAGGCAACTATGGCCCTGATGGACCAGCAGTCTGACGTCAGACAGCAAATGAACATGCACCGAATGGTCACCACTGATCCTGCCAAGATGTCTTCTGATGGTAAGAGAATGGTGGACAACTCGCTGAATAGCAATCTTGACTACCCACTCTTTCTGCCCCTTATGTAGTGAATGAATTTCAGTCCACCTGAGAATGACATTTAAACTGTTTCTCTCAGGCACTGAATTCTACTGGGAGGATCCCAGTAAGGTGGGCTCTAAAGTGACTGCGTCTGATGGCAGCTATTATTATCGAGGCCCAGGCACCGGAACAAGTACCTTCATCTCCCACAGCAGGCTGAAGAGCAAAAACTACATCAAAGGAGATGACGCCTTCTTCCTCTTCAGTCTGGAGGGTGTGGAGTCATGCAGACACTAGAGAAGAACAATATATCACACTCAACTGTTATCTCTATCTACGACTCTCCTGTCTCTGAAACGTCACATTTGTTGTCTACTTTGTCCTCAGATATATCTGATCTGCTGGCATTGCAGCCTTCTCCTCATGTTGCAGTTCACAGACATGCCGGTCTGATGAAGGCTGCAGACCAGGGTGCTCCACAGGGAGCTGCTAATAATGCCAAGGTGATCGCAGTTGTGGCAGGGTGTGTGGTAGCAGCCATGGCGGTGGTTTCCATAGTGATCGCCAGGAAGCTGAGGGGGAGGAGACTGCCAGAGCGTGACGAGGTGGTGATCATACAGGACATCCCTGGACTCATGACAGCAAGTGTGAGTTAAATATTCAGATTTAGAACTTATTAACATCATCTCATTCTTGAGAACTGGGACAAAACCGTATTTTGAGGGGGTTTGAATTTTAGTGCAATTATGCTGGTAAATATATATTTAAAAGATCAAACTGCTGGTGATTAGTCCTTGTAATGGGCCAACCTCCTAGTGATTAAATCTTTTATTAAATGTAGACATCAACTTGTTTACATCTTACAGAGTCAACAAAACGTTACATTTTTTCATTTCACAGTATAGGAGCGGCTATTTTATTTTTTAAAGCTACTCTTAATGCCAATCAAAATACTAATTTTTAAAACATAATTCTTATTTTTTAAATCTGTAATTTAGAAGGGCTATAGAGTTGACATGCTCTGGTTGAGACACATCTGATCAATATTCTTTTGTCAAAAAAACAGAAGGTTTGTGCATCTTTTTTTTTAAACCAGGAAGTGAGACAGGGGCTCTTAAGGTATAGCTAATCCTTTTTGGGCCTAATTTAATCATGTTTTTGTAAAACTGTGACAGCGTTGACAGAAATCTGGGAGACAATCTTAAAGGGCCAACATTTTCATTTAAAAAAAATTGAGTTTAAAACAAAGCTGATTATAATAGCACATTTTCACACCTATGTTATCAGTAGGTATTGTTCGTTTCAGATTTTGAAGGATTGTAACACATTTTTTAATTGCTTAAAGTTGTAAATTCTTGTCTGGGAAAAGGGTGTTTTGAATTTTGAATAGTGAATTACATAGATTTCATATATATAAATCCTTAAAGAATAAATTTTGACCAAATAAATTGGGTTGAGTGTTGGTATTAACAATTTTTAAAGGATTTGTTTTCGGTAGCGCATGATTTGGTCCAATTCTCAAGAGTGGTTGGTTAGGTCAGCAATAATTTACTGTGACTTACAGTAAATTACGTCATGCTGAAGTATGTAAAGCAAAATGTCATGTTCTTGGTTTGTGTTTGTGTCTATGTCCTTACAGGACCACCTGAATAAATTACCATCTGCTTTCACCACTCCATGATGCCCTGATAAAAGGGAAAAATAAGCACTCACCAGAAAGGACACCACATTACTGAATTCAATCAGATATCACCTGATTCCTTTTCACGTACAATATGAATATGAATAAAATCTCTTCACAGCATGCTTGTTCAAATCATTTGTTCTTTCATCATAACGTCCTCATTACCAGTCAGAAAGTGAATGATTTACAGTATTGTGGTTACTTCCAAGGACTCACAATTATATAATGGTAAGCTCTGAGGGTACTTAGGAAAACAGCAAATTTATTATTGAATACCTAGTTGTAAAAGACTCTCAGACACCATAACTTGCTTGAACTTTCAGAGTAAATGCAATATATATTTCTAAGACATCCAGTTAGAGCTGTAAGCTATCATTGAAGACAGCAAAATCATGTCTTCCAGATTGCTTCTGGGAATACAGGGGTGTGATCACCTTAAAGGGGTAGTTCAATCAGTCTCCTAAAGCCCTGACATGCCGTTTGCACACTGTCACACACACACACACACAGTTCAGACAGTGTGCATGTGCACGTGAACGTGACTCAAAGCAAAGGATCTAAAGTGAAGATTCAGGCTAAAAACATGGTGTAAATGATGTCTTTCAAGTCAATTTTGCATGTTGGGGGTTTAGGAGACTTGGATTATACCAGACGAGCAGTGTAATGGATTTTATGCTTGATTTTTATGTTTGAAAACTGGTCACCATTCACAATATTGTTTGTGAGATTCAGCAACACCGTTTTCCTGTGAAACTCCAGCAGTGATTTGTGGACTGAAAAACTAGACCTGACGTTCAATCAGCATGAGGGTTAGTAGAGAACAACTGAATTTTCATTTTTGGATGAACTATCCCTTAAGGCGAGACACTGCAGGTGAAGTATAAAAAACTAATATCACTATGAACCTTCCCGAGTTGATTCCTTACTTACTTGTCCAGACACGTTTGAGCCCTCAGAGCCAGAAGACAGTGACAGGATGGTATTTTTTTTTTTCTTCTGTATTTGGTTGATGGAAGTGAAGTGCGCTGAAGAGAACTGCTGGGCTGATTTGGACTGAGAGAGTCACTGAAGTTCATAACTGACTATTAAGGGAGTCACAGAGCCATGTTTCAGGTCTGCCCAAAAAATCACATATTATGAACAACAGTTTAATAGTCTAACTTCACAATTCAGTACTACATAGTTCTCAGTCTTTACATGTTTTCAGCAACTATTTCCTCATATGTATAATGTGTTTGGAAGAAAAACTCCCCTTTTCCTTTACACAGACTTGTGCTAATGTGCTAATTTGCATACATTTCCAGAACAGAAATCCGAGCATTGTATAAAGCCAGGTTCAAAATCTTATATAAATCAGACTATAAATTATATATGAAAAGATTACTTTCTTCAGCAAATGGATAGAAATAAAACCGGAAGGTCAAGTGTATGCATGTCCTATTGAAATGGACGTTTCTAGCTCAAGGTATGAGGAGAAACGCCTTTTGAGAAAATGACTTTTAAAGGGACAGTTCACCACAAAAATACATATTTTCCCCCTGGCTTGTGCTATTTATCCATCTAGAAAGTTTTGGTGTGAGTTGTAGAGTTTTGGCGATATTGGCTGTAGAGGTTTCTGCACTGTCTATAATATAATGGGACTAAATGAATAAATGGCACTTGGCTTGATAAATTGAAAACAAGTATCTTTTTCCAAAAAACATGACCCGATTATTCAAGTTAATCCATAGACTTGCTGTGAGCAGATTCATGTAGGAACTACTTTCTGTCTAGTAGAAAGAAAGTAATTTTGATTTTTCCTACATGAAACTGCTTACAACAAGGTCTGTGGATTATCTTGAGCAACTAGGACATGATTCTTTGACAGAGATGCTGTTTTTGAATTTTTCAAATGTATACTATTCCCACCAAAATTTCTCTCTGCAACTCACACCAAAAAATCTATGTAGATGGATAAATAGCACTACAGGCCAGGGGAGAAGTATGTATTTTTGATTTTGGGGTGAACTGTCCCTTTAAGGCAAGACACTACAAGTTTAAAAATTTGAACTAATGAAGCTCAGCGTAAGTTCAATCAGGAAGACCTCCTTTACGCTGTTCATTCAGAATTTTCCTCTACTCTCTCACTCCTCCTGCTCTCTCTAATCAGATTTTGCCACAGCCTCGTTGCCAGTCAATTGGCGCCACTGTCAAACTTTAAATCTCCGCTGTCTTTGCTCCATCAGTGCCATACAGACAATACGCAACCCTCCTCCACCCCCTTCTCCTCCAGTCTTTGGACCTGGGCAGCCAGAGTCCATCACCTCGTCCCTTCCCCATGCCATTCATCAGGTCCAGGCAGCAAGAGTTTAAGTTTTAGTCATACTTTATTAATTCCCCAAGGGGAAAGGGGAAATTACAGTTTTTTCACTCTGTTGTCATTTTTTCTCTACATACACAAAGGCCCGAAATACACACGCACAAACAGGACCTATAGACATGCATCAGGGAGAGGTGTCAGAGCGAGGGGGCTGCACACATACATATAGTCAGGTGCGCCCCGAGCAGTTAGGGGTTCGGTGCCTTGCTCAAGGGCACATCGGCAGTGCCTAGGAGGTGAACTGGCACCTCTCCACGCTCCGTACTTTTGGTCCGTGTGGGACTTGAACCAGCCAAGTCCTTACAGACTGAGCTACTGCCGCCCCCAGCAGAGTCTCTTCACCACCTAGCCTCTGCGTCATCATCCCATCACCACCACCAGCGTCTAGACCCCGGGGGGATTTCCTCTTCACTCCTGCTTCATCACCCCCTATTTATATACGTCCATATTCTATTCACTACAATGGGGTCTAACCACCAAAGACTTTCTGCTTTGTGATCTCATGCATGTGCAATAAACAAATTACTTACTCAGAGTCTCTCCTGATTGAAATAGGTATCATCATGAACCCTCCCAAGTTGATTACTTACATTATGGCATTTATTTTGTATATTACTTTTAGTTTTCATATTTTTTTGTTTAAATATGCAAATTAGGTATTAGTCAATTAAAAATGTGCTCATTTGTATAAATTTCCACAACAGAAACCTGAAAATCTTTTTTTTTTTTTTTTACTATAAATAAAAAAAAAACTGTGAACAGCAATTTAAAATCCATTTTTAATCCATCCAGTTTTTAGGAATAAAATGATATATAAACCAGGCTATGAATACTATATAAGTGAATCCTATACTATGATTCACCACAAATTTGTTTGCCTGTAGCATCTTGTCTGAAGGAGTTCACATTCTGCAAAGGTTGTTTTTAACACCTGATTCTGATGCTTTTTACACTCAGCTTTGACTATTGTTCAGCCACAGACTACAATTGTTTTTTATTTCAAGTAAAATAAACAGATTTTTCCACCAGAATTCCATTCCTGACATAGCAGTTACATAGTTACGTCAGAAGATAACATTTACAGAACTCATTTTTAAAAAATCTTTTATCAAACCTGGCTATGGCCCTGCATTCAGCTGTTTGTGCATGGAGTGCATGACTGTAGTTCCAATAGCAGCCACAGGGTGTTACCACACTCAATATTACTGGTCAGAGTGAATAAAAAAAAGTGAATACATGGAGTCCAATCCCTGTATTGTCCAAACAGTTCTGTATAGAAAACATCATGTTGAAAATTGTTCAAAAGGTTAAACTCAACATTTTTCATGAATAAAAAACATGAAAATCTGATGTTTGTAATTTTAAATAAATGGCAGAACTGGTGAGAATAAAACCTTTGAAAAGAGCATGCTTTTTCTTACAGGGATATTATTTATTTGAGATAGTGAAATATTTACACTTACAAATGTTCCTTACATGGCCTAAAAAAGAAGATATGTATGGTCCTGTGCATTAGTACACCCAGTCACTTACTGAGTGCCAAAAACACCAAACACTGGTTCAAGTCAAGCATCATTTTTATTATTAGATATTCAAACACAACAGCATGAGTGCCATGATTTACTCTCAGTTGGAAGGCTGTAAAGCATGGATTAACTCAGGCAGTTTCATACATGTTGAATGTGTCTTGCATACAGTGACCTTCTCACATTGTGCTTCCTTTAAGCAGGAGTTTGGAAACAAAAACTAATACTTCAGCCTTCAGTCCAGTTTGACCTCTGGGTCATTTTACAAAGCAGATACACTCACTGAGGATGGATTATCTAGGAATAGAAATTAATACAAACTCTTAACATTCATTGAGAAAAACTGAGAATTTATTGGGTTATTGGGCTAAATCAGTCAGTCTACTTCTTTAAATATCCAACATATCGTCTTGTGTCAAGAGACAACCTTTACTCAACATTCAACAAACTGCTTTTCAACCCACAAATACAACCAAGAGGAAGACCTTAACCAAAAAAGGCAACAGCTGTCGTAAGTATTGTCTTTTAAAAAATACTATACTGAAGAGTTGACATTTTTGAGTTGTTCAGACTCAAAAATAATGATAACCTGTGCAAGTTCTCCCTCCTGATCAAATGATTTTGGTTTCAGTTTCAGTCACAGCTTGGTGGTTCCTGGCTTTCAGGGCTTGTGGAGCTCAACATTGTTATTCCTAAACCTGATTAGACAATAGTAGTCTTATATTAGCTCTTCAAGTTGGGGTTCTTGAGACCCATTTTATATGAGAATACCAAAATATTCAAGTGACATAAGCATTTAAAGCTGCACTTATCAATATTTGTAAAGTAACAGTGGATCAAAGAACTATGTGCAATGTGGAAGGGGCCATTTGCAGTACCAAACCCACAGAGAATTATCACATCACTCTATCACATCAACTCATCAGCTCTCAGATCTACTGGGCTTTTTAGACTATTTGGGATAGTTGTTTTAGATTTCTGGCCCACAAAACTGATCAGTTATAGCAGCTTTAAATCAGAATATTTTAAATCAGTATTACTGTGTTGTTCACACAGTTCTTTTGTACCAATGGTAAACACTTTGACAAAATGTATCACATTAATTGTAAAGACAGATTAAACTTATGGAGTGGCCATAAAGAGAAAAAAGGTAACACATCAAGGTCATGTTTTACTACAACAAACGCTAATTGGTTCCACCCTTTTGATTAATTTGTGGGCACAAGATACAATTTGTTCCAACACCATTATCTGTGTTTAACTGCAGGTAACACTTGTCAGATCGCAGTCATTGTTTTATACGAATGACTGCCGTGAAGCACAACTGTGTTGTGGGAAGAAAATGTATTGTATTTTTTTCTCTATGGCCACTCCAGGGCTCCATACAAAATGAACCAACACATGTACATTTAAAGATAGAATCAGTGTATGATTGTTTTTATTCACCTTTAGTTAACTAATTCCTACAGTAAGTTGTCTTTGTGACTTAAAAGCACTCTTAATGTAAATTTTCGAAAGTTTTGTGGCAGGCGCTGTTGAGCAGACTGAAGCAGTTGATTCATTTTCTTTATATTTTATCTTTTCTGGACACCACTACACTTCACGTTATCTTCTGTGCTGTGAAGAATATCAATATTAGCCTTAAATAATGTGTGCTTTGTTACTTGGAATGGATACTATAGACATCACAGTATAAATGGCTGGCTGCACTTGCATATTCACTCTTCAGCTCCAAACTGACACTTACTCACACTGTCCTTATGATTTCTAATGATCAGAGATTGCCTTTGGCAATCAAACAGGCATACAGTGCTTCAGCTATAACACTATACACACACAAACTGATGGAGGAAAATAGTCAAACACACAATGTTACATTTCTGTCTCGCACAGACACAGTGTACACAGGGAGACAGCTCTTGCAACTTTTAAATGCTGCCTCCAAAAATGATAATTACTTATTACTAATGCTACATCATCCTTTGCACACGCACATACCTTGTCCAAGTTTTCTAGACACACACTAATGCACAAATGTGCTGAGAACTTATAAAGGTCAGGCCTAGAGGTCAGGTACCATGAAATTAAAGCACAACCCTGAATCTCAGTCAGTGCACAAAAGAGCCACTCTAAGTGGCAATGGCAAGAGAGAAGAAAAAAAAAAAGATTTCTTAAATTACAGAAAACAGAAGCTGAACTGATTTAAAGGTGCACTTAAGCTGACTGGCAGACCTAAATGCCAATGAGAAGCAAGTGTTTGAATTGTTAAGACTAACACCCAGAAATCAAGTAATGCACTGTCAAGGAAAAAAATTTGCTGCATTTGCAGAAGGCTGGTTGGATTTTGCTGTTATTTTCAGTGAGCACAGATTTCCCTTTTGTGTCCGAACAAACAGATGGGAAGACTGCTAAAAAAAAATCTGTCTAAGAGAAAGTACTTAAAGTGCTTTTTTTTAAGTCAGTGAGAGAGACAGACACACAGACAGGGATGGAGGCATTCAAGGCTAGGCAGGAAGCCAAGACTGAAGCCAAACAAGCTTCAAAGGACAGAGGCCTCTGTCTGTCCTGTGTTAGAGTAGGTGCTAGCGCAGGTCATGGTAAGGCAGCTTAAGCACTCTAAACTTTACAATCTGACGTAATAAATGGAAGAAAATCACTTTCAGCTCAGGGTCACCCAACAAGTGTGACAGAGATTTTTCTTTCTTTCTTCTTCACCATGTCCCCTCTCTGTCTCTGCTGCCTGACACAAGCCATGTTTCCATCAACATACTTTTTTATGCACTTTTGAAAGCATTAGAACAGGTTGATTTAAATAGCAAAATTTTGAAAAAAACCCCAGCAACGGTCTCCTCATTGCTCTTATGGCTCTATAATACATCCATGATCGCTCCACACCAATGTGATGCATTCTTCTTCACATTAATCCATGAAACAAACAGAAATATTTTCATCATGTCTCCACATTGTTTTTCATCATTTGAGGTTTGCTCTTTTAATTATATCATTTTGTTGCATCCCCTTTTCCTGCAATGGTATAATGATTTCCCGACTGGAGAGTTGACTCTTCACTAAGCCCCCCCTTCAAACACCAAGTGTCCAAACATAGCTTAGCAATCGTAACTTGGGTGCTGTGGGCCTGTCAAGGTTTACATTTCTTTCCGTCTTAACACAGTGTGCATAGGCTCTGAGAACAGTGATACTCTGTGTTACACTAGTCTGGACAGTGACGTCTCTTTTGTAGTCTTTCAAAAGCATAAAACACAAGAGCATCTTTTTGACTGGGTTGATTCAGAATTTTTTTTTTTTTTTGACTAAATTAATAGAAAAGGGCACAATTTTCAGTCTCTTGCTCCATTTTCCCTGAAATACAATATGAAACATAGCTGGCAATTAAATAGTCCGCAGCCTTTTTATTTAAAAAATGTTAACTGCATTAATTAACTGCATTGGGGTGGCTGTGGCTCAGTGGTAGAGCGGGTCGTCTCCCAGTCGGAAGGTTGGTGGTTTGATTCCTGGCTCCACTGGTCTACATGTTGAAGTGTCCTTGGGCAAGAACTGAACCCCACATTGCTCCCGATGGCTGCGCCACTGTTTTGTGTTGTTGTGTCCATGGTTCTGACACAGAGTGGAGGAGATTGACAGGCAGACAGAACATGGCACTTAGTTCAGTTGCCTCGATTTTTGTGTTTGGAAATAGAACTGTTGGTCCTAATTCCATTTTCCACCGATTACATAGAGAAGGGAAGTGAAAGGACAGTCTCTGTGTGTGAGAGATGTATGCCAAATAAACAAGTTAAACTTCTCGATATGTATGAATAATGTTTCTACGAGCCTTTGATGTTTATTTTACCAAGTCCTCCCATGTAAAAACAAATGTCTCTGTGAATCAATTTTGATTCAATAACTTTTCACATTAGTTTAGATTCATAAAGCTCAGATGACAATGACGATGATTCATGAATGGGTGTGTATGACAAGCAGAAAAACATTGCCTGTGCCTCCCTGCTGATTTTGTGTTTTGCTTTGTTTTTCGCTGATTAATCAATGTAATCTTTGATTTTGAAACAGTAGCCTTATATTCTTGTTATTTAGCCTCCATGAAATGTTATTGACAGTATTAACTGTTTGTAGTGGTGACAGTAGAGTGTTTCAATGGGTAACCCAAGATTGACAGCACAGCTGCACACTTCAATGTATCGATGTAGCGATTCAAACTGGAAAACAGGGTTCCCCTGAAAGCCACCAGGTAATTCAAACCTTGCATATCCGTTTTGTATTTCACCATCTGACCAATGTTTCCTGGGGTGTAAGCTAGCTTTAGCCTCAGTCTTTCGGTATTCATGTTGTATCATTTATGTAGTTGTTAAGTAACTTTGCATGTTTAATACATGTTCACAGGGTCATAATTTAAAAATGTGTCAGATGAAAACATTGAAAAGTCAGCTGGATACAGATTCTCAGCTGACTCAAGGAGTTCAGGCATAAGCATGAGCTCAAATTAGCCAGCTACACTCATACAAGTGCCAGTGAGTTATCATTTTAGCTGATAAAATCCATGGTCAGCCAGAAACGACAAGCTGTTTCTGTTTACTCCTAATTGAATCGAATGTTTGTTTTTTTGTCTGTATTTCTGTTATTTCTTTCTCTGCTGGCTGTACAACAAATTGCCCCCCAGAGGGATAATAAAGTTTACTGAACTGAACTGAAGACCTTGCGTTTTAACAATTACTCCAAATTTCCATGTTAAATCTGCCACTGCACTCAGGACAAATGTCATCCAACAAGCCTTTTACTTGAGCACGGCTGGTAGAAAATCACACAAAAGGTTTTCAGCCATCTAGCCTTTATCTGTGTGTGCCACTGGTGTCACTGTAAACTGCATATGTGCAGTGGTAAGTTTGACAGGCGTAGCAACAGTAACTAAGGAGGGCAGGAGTTAACAAAGGGTCAATTGGTGCCACCTACTGCTTATCTTGATGAACTAACTTTTAATAATCGCAGTAGTGGATGGAAACAAGAATTATTTTCTTTTGCCAATTTCTTTGGATTCAATTACAATTTGTGAAACAACTGAATGGAAACCTAGCTATACAGAGAGGCAAATTCACACATCTTAAAGTGGACCACCATGGGACCTTACCTAAAAAAAAAAGAGAACTGTAGTCATTGGCGAGAGACAAATTATTTTTGGATTCTGTTTGAATTGTGCCATAAATTACACGTTGTTTGTGAATTTAAAAGATCATTTTACAAGTCAAGAGAGTTGCTGTTTGTCTTAAAACTGTTTAAGTATAAAACTATAAAGTTGCTTAATTAGAAAGACTACACACCCAGAAGTTGTTTGAGTGACTTTCTCTCTCTAAAAGCTAATGTTAGCTGCTTAAGTTATGATGCCTGTGTGTTTTCGTAATGGGATGTAGTCACTTGTTCCTTCTCTTCCTAGCTGATGAAAGGACCAGGAGTTGTTGGATAAAACACTTCAGGAAAGATAACTTTGCAATTTGTTATCATGACTAATTTAGTGAGACGAGATGTAGCTCACTGAGTGGATTCATACAAAACTAAACTACAACAAACCTACCACAAATATGCAACTTTCTTGTCTCGTAAAGTTGGCTTTGAAATTGGCAAACAACATATGTGTAGCTTATGGCACAGTTCAAATGGAATCAAAAATAATTTGTATCTCTCCATAAACTACTGTTCCTATTTTTCCCCTTGAGCACACACCAGGAGTTTAACTCTCTATAGTGTAGGCTCATAATCAGTAGGGATGTTCCTGGCAACTAATTTCACTGTTCTTAGACACAAAATTTAATTCAGACTAGTCTACTAGTCTAACAGTAAGAAAACACTCAGGAAGCAGTTGAAATTGAGCACAATTTATTAATTGACAATGTTAAACACTGTCTGAAAAAATACAGTGTCTGCAGGTATGTCTGCTGGAGCTGACTCTAGCTGTCAGCACACGCGCGCGCGCACACGCATACTTGCACACGCGCGTGCGCACACACACAGTTTAACGTTAGTAGTGCTAGCAGCAGCAGCCTGCTCTGCTTGCAGGTTTATGTCCATGTCTGTGCTTAATGTGGTCACATGTTGCTCCAGTTGAGAGATTATAAACCAGCTTATTCTGTCACAGTCTACAGTCTTACAAGCTGTCATCTGTCTGACTTTGCTGATAAAAACATCCAGGGTTGCCTGGGCCATCAGGGCATACGTGCTTCTGGTGTACAGCGAGAGGGGCTGTCATCTGATGGGGCCGCAGCCCCGACTAGTGGCGGGCAGCTGCATAACACCTTAGAAGCAACATTTAGGTGGCATCGTGCTTGAATAAAACATTGATAAATAGTTTAACTGACTAGTATTTCTGGTGCCAAGTGATTAATCGATAGTAAAATGGATCATCAGCTGCCTTTGTTGCATGTAGCGGCGTTGTGCATGTCCACCAGAGAGCTCTGTCACTAACGGACATTTTTACCAAATTTTAAGCACTAATTTTTAAATTATACTTTTAGATTTTTATATCCTCTCTTGTTTTACCTGTATGCCATAACTGGGTACAAGATTTTAATCATCGGATGACTGGATTTTAAGTTTGCTGTCACCTGGTTGTGGCTAACTGGTCTGTCCCGGCTGCTGCTAGCTAGCCTGGTTTGTTTTTAGCCTGGTGGCTAGCTTGGCCTGTCACTTTTTTTTTTTTTACTGAGGATTTCAAGCTTTTATCACGTTTATGGAGTCTTAATCTTTTACTCCCCACTATCCCTGGATGCCTACCTCCTCACCGGTGTAATTCCTGGAGAGACTTGGGTAAATCTCGAAGCTTGGTCACCTCCATGTTCACCTCAGAGATCAGGGGAGAGTTAGCCTCCATTGAGCAGCTCATCTTGGCCCTTCTCCAGCGTCAGGCCGACCTCTGCTCCCGGCTATCCTCGTTGGAGTACACCAGTCGACCAGTCTACCAGCGGGGGTAACACTTTCGAATGACCCGTCTCCTGGCTGTTCCACCTGGGCCTCGGTGGTTAAAGGCAAGAACAGACACTCCCTTCCCAGGATGATTCCACAGACTTGGAGCTGTCTAACTTCTTTGCTTCTTTGCTCCTCTGGCTGATGTACCAACGTCACCTTCACCACTGTTGAGTAGAGGTTGTGCCGAAGGGAATCGCAAAGCTAGCGTTGCTTCAAAAAGGCGCAGATCTTCGTGCAGTAACTCAAGCACCAGCGCCATCTCTCCATCTGACAAGCACCCTCGAGTGTGTATTTCCTCACCGGAGGACAGCGATGGTGCTTCTGCCCCAACACCCAGAGCACCGACTGCCGCGCCTCTACCTTCCACCCAGCCATCGTCCCTCCAGCCAGGTAGCGGCACCGCTGGATCTGCCGAGCACACCCGACACTGATGCTAACCCAGCTAGCCTGGCTAGCGCAGCTTGTCAGCTTCCAACGAAGCTAAGTGTCTACAACAGTGGTGTGGTAATCAGTGGTGTGGTAAGCAGCAATCCGGAGATTTTGATTGTAGGTGATTCTGTCATTAGGTATTTGACTCTACCTGGTGCTGTTACCTACTGTCTCTCCGGTGGCAAGGTAGTCGACTTAATTGAACTCATTCCGACTCTCATTGACCTACATCCCACTGTTAACATTGTTTTAACGCATGTGGGAACGAATGACGTCATGGCTAGAAATTCCAGCAAATTACACGCAGACCTTGAGTATCTGTGCTATACAAGTGAGAGTCTGGGAAAACATTGTCTGTTGTCTGGCCCCATTCCAACTCTCTCCAAAGGCTCTTAACGTTTCAGTCGACTCTTCAGTCTACATCACTGGTTAAAAAACTTCTGCTCTGCTGAAGGATATGACTTCATCTCAAACTTTGATTACTTTCGGACTAACTCAAGCCTGTACAGAGTGGATGGTGTACATCCCAACAGAAAGGGCACAAAAAAGTTGACCACAAATTGTATCTACTTTATAGCATTTTCATCCTGAAATACACTACGGCAAGACCTCTGTGTCTCCCTCTAACACTTCAAGTATTAACTCAGGGTACCCCCAGGATTTTTCAACTTAAAGACTTTTTTAAGACCACTTCCAATGAAATTTAAGACCAACCACGCACCTATTGTGGCATGCATATGAATGAAATAATGCAATATAATGCTGTCAGAATTTTAAAATTCATAAACAATACTTAAAACTAGGGCTGTCCAACGATTACAAAAATTAACTCATCACAATACTACTCTGTGATTAATCGCGATTAATCGCAGTTAAAATACTACATATTATATATACTAATATTACTTGTATTTTCTTCTATTCTTTCTTATATAGTATTGAAGGATGCAATACAGTTAATCCATTACAATTTAAGGATACAATTTTACATATTGGTGAAAAATCATAGTTGTTTATTTTTTCACATCAGCACTACATTTTGATTATAATAATAATAATAATAATACATTTTATTTGAAGGCGCCTTTCTCGGCACTCAAGGACACCGTACAGAGATACACAAAATCCATTAAAAGAAACAACAATAAAAATAAATAAAATCAATAAAATAGACAAAGCAATAGGCCTCAGATGGAATAGGCAGTCTTAAACAGATTGTGTTTTGAGTTGTGATTTGAAATGGGGGAGTGAATCGATTTTTCTAAGTTGGGATGGTAGTGAATTCCAGAGACGGGGAGCAGAGCGGCTGAATGCTCTGCTCCCCATAGTAGTGAGACGGGCAGAGGGACAGACAGGTGTATGGAGGAAGAGGATCTGAGGGAGCGGGAGGGAGTGGGAACATGTAGAAGGTCAGACAGATATGGGGGAGCGAGGTTATGGATGGCCTTGAATGTTAACAGGAGGATTTTGAATTGAATACAGAACTGAACCGGGAGCCAGTGGAGCTGTTGGAGGACAGGAGTGATGTGGTGGATCGAGGGGGTTCGAGTAATGATGCGGGCAGCTGAATTCTGGACCAGTTGAAGTTTATGGAGGGATTTGTGAGGGAGACCGAAGAAGAGAGAATTACAATAATCCAGACAGGAAGTGACGAGGCTGTGGACCAGGATGGCGGCAGCGTGGGGGGTAAGGGAGGGGCGGAGGCGATTGATGTTTCGTAGGTGGAAGTAGGCAGACCTGGTAATGTTATTGATGTGGGATTGAAAGGATAGTGTGCTGTCAAGGATGACACCCAGACTCTTAACCTGGGGGGAAGGTGAGACGGTGGAATTATCAATAGTGAGAGAAAAGCTGTCGGTTTTGGATAAGGTGGATTTGGTACCAATGAGGAGAACCTCGGTTTTGCTACTGTTTAATTCAAGGAAGTTTAGGGTGAACCAGGTTTTTACTTCAGAGATGCAGTCAGCGAGGGAGGTGGGCGGAAGAGTGGACGAGGGTTTAGTGGTGAGGTAAAGCTGGGTGTCATCAGCATAACAGTGGAAATGAATGTTAAATTTGCGGAAGATATTGCCGAGGGGAAGGAGGTAGATGATGAAGAGGAGGGGCCCCAGGACAGAGCCCTGGGGCACACCTGAAGTAACGGAGGAGGGGATGGATTTGAAGGACTTGAGTTCAATGAACTGAGTGCGGCCAGAGAGGTAAGATGTAAACCAGTCTAATGGAGTGTGGGTGATGCCAATGGAAGATAGCCTGTTGAGGAGGGTGGAGTGACAGATGGTGTCCAAGGCTGCACTCAGGTCAAGGAGGATAAGGATGGTGGAGTCCAGAATCAGCTGCCATGAGGAGATCATCGGTGATTTTATTGAGTGCTGTTTCAGTGCTATGGAGTGGGCGAAAATCGGACTAGAACTGTTCATACAGGTTATTGTGGGATAGGTGAGAATGGAGTTGGGAGGCAACTGTTTTTTCGAGGATTTTGGAGATAAAGGGTAGATTGGAGATAGGACGGAAGTTGTTGAAGTTGGAGGGGTCGGCGCCAGGTTTTTTCAAAGTTGGGGTAATGGCAGCAGTTTTGGAGGATGTAGGGACAGTTCCAGTGGTGAGAGAGGAGTGGATGATGGCAGAAATGAGGGGGACCAGAGAGGGGAGGCAGGCTTTAACAAACTGTGTGGGGAGGGGGTCCAGTTGACAAGTAGATGGCTTGGATTTTCGGATGAGTTCTGTGATTTCTGAGAGAGTGGGGAGCTGAAAGGAGGAAAATGAGTGTGTGGATGGGTGAGAGTCAGCTGAGATGCTGAGGTGAGGGATTGATCCAAGGTGCTGGTGGATGTTTTTGATTTTTTCAGTGAAAAAGGACATAATGGAGTTGCAGAAGGAGGTTGTGTACAGGTGAGGGGGGAGAGAGTCCTGGGGTTGGGTGATGTTGTTGAGTAGGGAGAACAGTGACTTGGAGTTTCCCTTATTGGCAGTGATTATACTGGAGTAGTAGTGGGTTTTGGTGCTGGCGATGGAGTCCTTATAAAGTAAGATATGGTTATTGTACATTTCTTTGTGAATAGTGAGACCAGTTTTTCTGTAAAGTCATTCAAGTTGCCGACCTTGGGCTTTCATGAGACGAAGATCGGGGGTGAACCAAGGGGCGGAGACAGAGAAAGAAACAGATCTGGTTTTTAACGGAGCAAGAGAATTAAGAATATTATAGAGACCGTTGTTGTAATGAGAAACCAGATCATCAGGGGTGGATAGGTTGTGGATGTCAGGGAGGCAGAAGGAGTGGATACTTGAAGCAAGAGTGGCAGGGTTAATGTTCTTTAAATTCCGGAATGTGATGAGGCGAGGTGTTTTAGAGGTGGAGAGAGGAAGTTTCACTGTAAATGAGAGGAGAAAGTGGTCAGTTATGGGGAGTTCATCAGCTGTAATGTCGAGAGGGGTGATACCAGAGCAGCAGATTAGGTCCAGAATATGTCCTTTGGAGTGCGTGGGAATAGTGTTATATTGCTGACATCCAAAACTCTCTAAACAGGCTGTGAAGTCTTTGGTTAGAGGCAGATTGATATTATCCATGTGGATATTGAAATCACCCAGCAGTATTATGTTTGGTGAAAGAGAGGAAAGATGAGTGAGGAAAGCAGCAAAGTCATTTAAAAAGTCACTATTCGGTTTAGGGGGGCGGTAGACAGTAGCAATGATGGTTGGAGTGGGACAAGACAACTCACAGACAGTGGATTCAAATGAGCTGGAGACAGGCACAGACACCGGCACGACTTTCCACTTCTCGCAATGAATTATCGCGAGACCTCCTCCCCGACCGGAGCCACGGGGTTGACAGATGTAAACAAACCCACTAGGAGTGGATTCGTTCAGCTGGGAGAAGTCGTTGGGCTGTTGCCATGTCTCGGTTAAACAAAGAAAGTCAAGCTTACGGTCGGTGATGAGGTCCTGGATGAGATGTCCCTTGCTTGTCAGTGAGCAGATGTTGAGCAGAGCGAAGTTGAGTGAAGTGTTGTCACAGCTGGTGGTGGAGCTAGCCGACCGAGCTAGGCGGGCTAACACGCTGTGGTCGATTGCCCGGCTGGTGGAGCGAGGAGGGCGTCGAGAGCGGGACCAGATGGACTTTATTGCTGTTGAGGTGTTGTGGTGGAAATTCCGGCGGGACCCTTGGTGGATGAATCTCCGGCGGGGCTGGAAGGTGATGTCCGGGTGAAGGTGGAGTGCCTCTGGCGCAGGTCCAGGCAGGTGACAATGCAGCTGGAGCAGGTCAGTGGCTGAGTACTGGAGCAAACCCGTTACTGGCAGGTGGACAGGCAGTACAAAGAGCCAGGCACAGACAAACCAGATCTATGTCCTACCGGCCCACATTGTGGAAGAGGACTCAGGCAGCGTCAGCGGTCAAAAAAATGCCAGGTGACGCTCAAGCCGGGAGAGGACAGGTGAGCTAGCAATGAGGACTCAAACAGACGATAGTGCCAGCAGATCGTGGAAGTATTACAAAATGAAGGCAAATACACAATCTGATTAAGTCATAAAACCATAAAATAAGTCAGGAGGGTTTAAAGTTAAGAGTTACTAGCAGCGAGCAGTGGCAGCAAGTTGCGCCAGCGTTCACTCGTTGGCCATTTCTACTGAAGTTCAATGTATTAGTGTATTAAATAAATGTCTATGTATCCCTCTGCACACCTCAACTTTCATAAACAAGTCACATCTATACAGTCTATGGTCACTTCGTTGTGAATGGAGAATATTGTCCCCCTGAAGCTGCCGTACATCTGACAGGCCACCGTCCGGAAACACTCACAGAGTTACAACTAGTCTGACTGTCACTGTCACTGACACTGTCAAACCAAGAGATTAACAGTGTTTTCCACTCTCATGTGTGATCAAAGCACCGATTGCAGCGAGTTTTACCCGATCACGGGCAGAGTCGGATGGCTCTTCACCGGGGAGGATGAAGCTGCATTCAAGACGGAAATATGAGACAAACCCCGTCCCGCACTGATTCAAAATGGGACGCACTATTTAATCCTCAGATACGGGACGATTCCGTATTTCAGCAGACGTGTGACAACTCCAGTGGTGACACAGACCACAGACTGTATACACAGACAGACTCTACCGAAGTCACGTGACACGATTAATCGCACATTAATTTTTTTAATGCGTTATTATTTCCAGATTAATCTCACGCGTTAACACGATAACTTTGACAGCCCTAGCTAAAACACAATAACTGCATGAGGCATGTGTGAGCATTACACAAAAGAACCTGCAGCCTTCAAAGCTGTTGCAATCTCTACACTATATTAACATCAGATACAATCATATAATATACATATTGGTGCCTGCCCCAGACAAGCTGCTGAATATGCTAAGTGTTTAGCGCTCTTCATATACGAGTCCAAGGCAGTGTGTCCCATGGTTCCAAGCTTGAAACTTTTATGGCACAAACGGCATTGAGGTTCCCACTCATTACCTGGTACAGGCTGAACCCAGTTGTATTTAGAGTCATTTAGCCATAACGGATTGAAACGACACTTGCCCATCTTTGACTAACACTGATTAGAAGTTGCTGTGCGAGCAACGACTTCAGTGGGTAAGTCACAAGCAGTATTGCCAGATCTTGCAAGAGAAACAAGTAACCGGGCCTCACACAAATGACTGAATAACTGACTGTAAATGGGACTCTGTTTGCATGTGATCCTAACTTTGATACAAATTGATTTAAAGTTCTGAATATTAAGCCTGGATGATAAAACGTTAGCAATATATATCCTCGATAGCAATAAGAAAACAGCTCGATAAAACGTTGGATAATTTGACGTGTAAATGCACAGCATGGCAGGGCTGTACGCTTAGCTTTTTCACTAGGAGCACAGGTGCTCCTAAATGAAAAAATTTAGGAGCACAGAAAAAATTTAGGAGCACTATGAATTTTCTTAAATAGCACAATTTTATTATTAACATTCAAACAACGTACACACATACGTGCATTGTAATGCATCATTGGGCCCTTTGCAGTATTTACAGAACATAAGGTTGTCCTCAAACTAGGGCTGAACGATTTTAGGAAAAGATCTAATTGCGATTTTTCTATGGGCTGAAATATGTGCCACCAGAAACTGAATTTGAATCATTTATATTTGAATTTGAATTACACAATTCGAATTTGTATTGTTTAATTTGAATCATTGCATTGTAAAACTGAATCTGAATAGTATAATTTGAAATTGAATTTATTAGTTTGGAACTGAAATCCAATAAACTTGAAACTGTATGTAAGATTATGAAAATTCAACTCTATATATTTTCACATTCAGTTCTCACTATTCAAATTCAGTCCTCAAAATTCAATTTCAATTCACTGTGACAGACATCCGGGTAGTTGAGGAAAAGCAATCGAGCGCAGATAGCAGAGCAGCTCCTCTTTGGCCAATCAGTACCTACGTTTTTGTAGAGTTTATTAAAACAATCGAAACTAACGTGATGCTGAATGACACCAACCAGCTGCACTTACTGTATTAAACAACTGTCTAAAGAGGCTTTTACATTGAACAGGAGAGTCTGTGTGTCTCTGTCAGAAACTGTCAGACCTTCTCACAACAGAGCAAACAAGTGAGGGATGTTCGGGGCACATTGGTAGAGCAGGTCGTTCCCCAGTCAGAAGGTTGGCGGTTCGATCCCCGGCTCCTCCATTCCACATGTCGAAGTGTCCTTGGGCAAGACACTGGGCCTCATGCAAAAACATTTTCGTATTCTTAACTTAAATTTCTCTCGCTTTTTTCGCATGAAGGTCTCGTACGAACACGCCACGTCAGATTCAACAAACACTCTTAACTTCAGAAAACCGTGTAAATGATCCGTCTGTGCGTATTTGAGTGCACGTGCATGAGACTTGTAAATTAGCATAATTTACGCCCCAATAATACCATATAAGGCTGCACTTCCTGCTCCACATGTTGGGAAGAGCTCATTCATGAAAATGGAATTGAAGAGGAAAAAGAGGAACTTTATGAGTTTGGAGTTTGACGTTCTGTTTTCAGAGATCCATGAAGGAAAATCTGTCATTTTAACAACGTCAGCAGTGAAATTTAAAGAAGCAAATAAACGGGAAAAACGAGTGCTGTTAATACCGTGTTACCTGAGGGTCGGGCTGTCACTGAAAAAAAGAAGAAACGTCTCGATATGAAAATGACTAAAGAAAATAAACAACTCGCCACAGCGACAGTAAGGGGCGATCGATGACTGCAGTGAGAGGAGAAGGTAAAGAGGAAGTTTTCATCACGGAGACAGAATAAGTGAGGATGTTCACCTGGACAGAGACTTAATACACCTGCATGTGAAGATATACGGCCAATACACCTGACAGCAGGTAATTATAGATCACTGAAAGTAGGATGAGAGGCTTTATATGTGAATTTATAATTACATTAGAATTTAAAATGTAGTCAAACAGAATAACATCAACATGAGGAGTAGTTTGTAATTTATTTTTCAAACTCAAAATGCCTTCAAACTAATTAAATATACAGTTATTAGTGAAAAACTTAGGTTTGTATACCAGCGGACATGACGACAGGTCTGGACCTCGTAAATTGTGTTCGTATCTGAAAGAAAACTCAAAATACGAGAAAATTGGTGAATGCCAAACTTCTCTTAAATCACTCGTATGCTCCACTTAAGAACAAATCTGTTCGTACGAGCGGTTCTTGCATGAGGCCCACTGAACCCCACATTGCTCCCGATGGCTGTGTGTGACTGTGTGTGAATGACTTTCTGATGAACAGGTTGGGTCTCTGCAGAAGAAGCCACCTGTCATTAGAGTGTGAATGTGCGTGAATGGGGTAAATGCTGACTTGTAGTTCTAAAAGCGCTTTGAGTAGTCCAAGACTAGAAAAGCGCTATATAAATACAGTCCATTTACCGTTTAATCAATAGCGGATGCCTTCGCCCTCTCGACAGATTGAAAAAATAAAAATACCAAAGTTGGTCACAAACTATACCTGGTCTGCTGTCATTAGTTTGACAGAGAGACAGAGAGAGTCGTGTCTAGAACATAGACTGTATGGTCTAGAAGGGAACCCTAGACCCGCGAAAGACAGAAACACAGACTCCTCTGTTTAATGTAAAGGCCTCCTCATATAGATGTCTAGTCTTATAAGTGCAGCTGGTTGGTGTCATTCAGCATCACGTTAGTTTCGATTGTTTTAATAAACTCTACAAAAACGTAGGTGCTGATTGGCTGAAGAGGAGCTGCTCTGCTATCTGCGCTCGATTGCTTTTCCTCAACTACCCGGATGTCTGTCACAGTGAATTGAAATTGAATTTTGAGAACTGAATTTGAATAGTGAGAACTGAATGTGAAAAATATATAGAGTTGAATTTTCATAATCTTACATACAGTTTCAAGTTTATTGGATTTCAGTTCCAAACTAATAAATTCAATTTCAAATTATACTATTCAGATTCAGTTTTACAATGCAATGATTCAAATTAAACAATACAAATTCAAATTATGTAATTCAAATTCAAATATAAATGATTCAAATTCAGTTTCTGGTGGCACATATTTCAGCCCATATTTTTCTGGCAGATATAGCGATTTCAATTCGATTCACGATTTTCTTCAAATCAAGCTTCAGTGCAATATTCACAATGTACAGTAACATTTACAAACATGACAGAAAATTACATTATACCATCAAAGCAACCTGGTTGAGGGATCATTTTTCAGATCAGCAAAAAAGAGAAAAGTGGTGGGATTAGGGTTAAATTATTTAAAAAATGCACTTGGCTTTGATCTCTGTCTGTCTGTAATTATCACCATAGTTAATTGTTTCAATTGTTGGATGCAAATAAAATTAATTATTGAGTGTGGTCTAGACCTACTCTATATGTAAAGTGTCTTGAGACAACTTTGTTGTGAATTGGCGCTATATAAATAAAATTGACTTGACTTGACTTGAGTTATGTAATGTAATAATTAAAGCTGCAAGCAGCATTGAACAGGCCCTCGCACCCCCGCGCCACTCGGGGTGCTTGTGGTCGTGGCCTCGTGGCCTGATTAGTCCCAGTCAAAGAAGCTCTGAATTTTTAAGGCTTTCAGACATCATAGGAGGACTGTGATGTCACTTCCTGTCTCCACTAGGTGGCACAATGAGTCTGACTCCTGAGTGTCATGTAGATGTGTTCAGGTCGGGACTTTTAGCATACATGTGAAGTTTGGAGCACATTTGACCATTCAGTCCCATGTTATAACAATTTCGTGTTTCACGGCGAGACATCAAAAGTTGACGCCACGCCACACCCACACCGCTCAACGCTGACCAATTCTATGAATAACTTTTGAACACACACTTGTCTATATGGTACACACCAGTTTTGAAGTCAATTGGATTAGTTGTGGAGGAGGAGTTTGTTTAGCCACGCCCACTTATGAAATTAAGATCATATGCTCAGGGCGGGACCAGTGCCATACATATTAAGATTCAGGAAGATTCGACCAAGTAAACTAAAGTTATGTTCACTTCCTGTGTTTTGGCAAAACATTGACCTCTGCTGCGCCATCAGGGCAGCAGCGTTTGATGAGACATCATGGTCTTCACAATATAGCATGACCAACATCAAATACGAGTTGAATATGGTCAATGTGGTCAGAACAGCACCTCAAAGTTTAAAACGTGGTATTTCCTGTCGCCAGCAGGGAGCAGTATGAAAATTATGGAATATTTTAATATAGATGTGTTCAGGTCGGGACTATTATCAAAAATCTGAAGTCTGGTGAAGATCAGACCATTTATGCTAAAGTTATAGCAATTTCGTGTTTCATGGCGAGACATGAAAAGTCGATGCCACGCCACACCCACACCGTTCAATGCTGACCAATTCTGTGAATCAGATTTGATCACACACTTGTCTATATGGTACACACCAGTTTTGAAGTCAATCGGATCAGTTGTGGAGGAGGAGTTTGTTTAGCCACGCCCACTTATGAAATTAAGATCATATGCTCAGGGCGGGACCAGTGCCATGCATATTAAGATTCAGGAAGATTCGACCAAGTAAACTAAAGTTATGTTCACTTCCTGTGTTTTGGCGAAACATCTATCTCTGCTGCGCCATCAGGGCAGCAGCGTTTGATGAGACATCATGGTCTTCACAATATAGCATGACCAACATCAAATAAGAGTTGAATATGGTCAGTGTGGTCAGAGCAGCACCTCAAAGTTAAAAACATGGTATTTCCTGTCACCAGCAGGGGGCGGTATGAAAATTATGGAATATTTTAATATAGATGTGTTCAGGGCGGGACTATTATCAAAAATCTGAAGTCTGGTGAAGATCAGACCATTTATGCTAAAGTTATAGCAATTTCGTGTTTCATGGCGAGACATGAAAAGTCGATGCCACACCACACCCACACCGTTCAACGCTGACCAATTCTGTGAATCAGATTTGATCACACACTTGTCTATATGGTACACACCAGTTTTGAAGTCAATCTGATCAGTTGTGGAGGAGTAGTTTCTTTAGCCACGCCCACTTATGAAATTAATATCATATGCTCAGGGCGGGACCAGTGACAAACATATTAAGATTCAGGAAGATTCGACCAAGTAATCTGAAGTTATGTTCATTTCCTGTGTTGTGGCGAAACATCGACCTCTGCTGCGCCATCAGGGCAGCAGTGTTTGATGAGACATCATGGTCTTCACAATATAGCATGACCAACATCAAATACGAGTTGAATATGGTCAGTGTGGTCAGAGCAGCACCTCAAAGTCTAAAACATGGTATTTCCTGTCTCCAGCAGGGGGCGCTATGACAATTACAAAATATCTTCATGTAGACGTGTTCAGGGCGGGACTATTATCAAGCATGTGAAGTTTGGTGAAGATCAGACCATTTATGCAAGTGACACAGTGACTTTGAAGCCGTTCTGATTAATCCTGGAGGAGGAGGAGTTCAAATACAACGTGTGGACATCACGCCAAAATGACACGTGAAAATCAAAATGGCCGACTTCCTGTTTGGAGTAGACCAATGGTGCTAAAGACTTTTTTGTGCGTCGGGACAAGATACACATGTGTACCAATTTTCATCTTCCTATTCCAAAAAAAAAAACCCCTATGGGGAGGGGCTTTTGAAGATTTCAAGGGGGCGCTATAGAGGCATTTTGCCCCGTCCATGGGCAACGCCCCTATCACATGTAAGAGGTTGCCATCCTTGACTGGTGTATCAATTTTCATGATGATATGAGTTCATTAAAGCCATCAAAACAGCAAACGTACTTTCATGGCGAAGGATCAATATTCGCCACGCTGCCACACGGACGCCATTACTTGTAGCTTCGCAGCCTTCATAATATAGCTTCATCAACTTGTTCTGCATGTTTTAGAAGTGGAATGAAGATGGGGTCAACTATGTGGCATCAGTACATGTTAAAGTAAACACTGGTCATTTCCATCATCAAAAATGGCGGCGCCATAGCGGCCACGCCCATTGACACAGAGAAAAGCTTTTAATAACTTTTGATCAGCATAGTCTCTGGATGATGTGAAAGAAATTTGAAGTGGATTGGACAAAATCCCTAGGAGGAGTTCGTTCAAATACAACGTGTGGAAATCACGCCAAAATGACATGAAAAATCAAAATGGCCGACTTCGTGTTTGGAGTAGACCAATGGTGCTGAAGACTTTTTTGTGCGTCTGGACAAGTTACACATGTGTACCAATTTTCATCTTCCTACTCCAAAAAAACCCCTATGGAGAGGGCCCTAGCAGCCACGCCCTTTGACCTACAGAAATTCTTTTAATAACTTTTGATCAGCATGGGGTCATGATGACGTTACCAAATTTGAAGACGATTGGATGAAATCCCTAGGACGAGTTTGTTCAAATGCAAGTAGTGGAAATGGCAAAAAAAAAGCCAAAATCGGCCCCTTTTTTGACACTTCAAATCAAAATGGCCGACTTCCTGTTGACATTTCACCACGACATTAAGAGACTTTTTTGTGCATCTTGGCATGATAAATATGTGTACCAAATTTCGTGAGCCTACGACAAATAAACCCCAATGCGGAGGGTCTTTTGAAAGTTTGTAGGGGGCGCTATTTCGCCATTTCGCGTCAACCATTTGCGCGCATCCCAAAATATCGAATTTCGGATCCGGCCAGACGACTTTGCAAAGTTTGGTGAGTTTTTGAGCATGGGAAAGGGGCGAAATTGGGGCTTGAAAACCGTAAAGAATAATAAACAATAAACAGCGCGATTTCAAGAGGGTCCTCGTCAGACGACATTGTCGTCGCTCGGGCCCTAATAATAAACATTACAGTTTCAAGAGGGTCCTCGCACGGTACGTGCTCGGGCCCTAATGATTATAATTATACAATAGGCTACTGTTCTATGTATATACATACATTAAATCATTATGCACTGCACAGTATAAGACAGAACTATGCTCTGTCTGGCTCAATGTCCCGCCTACAGCACATCTGATTGGTTAGAAGTTATGGGTAATCAATCAGCACAGACACACTGTGTCACAGACAGGGTGAGACAGAGCTGCACCAGAGGAGCTGTGTAGAAGTTAAGACAGCTGATATCGCCAAAGTTTCAATAATTATCACAGTCTTATGATCTGTTTCTTTGACGACAGCATAGTTACATCAGTGAAAAAAGTCATGGTCTGGATTTCACTCAAGATAATATGACGGATTTTAAATCAGTCGCTGTTCACAGAGATGCGCTGCAGCAGCATCTGTCCTGTCTTTTCACTGAAACTGCATTGAGATTTAGGGTATTATAACTTATACAAAAGTAACAGTGACAGTAAAACTATGATGCTCACAAGTAGTTTGCAGATGCGTGCCGAACCGCGGAGGATGTACGAAACACGGGTCAACTGCGATCCGTTGCACCTCCAGCTGTAGTTAACGTTACCTCAGTGAGTGTAGTGAGGGCAACTTATGTGGCTCAGACGTCAGCGTGCGTCATCACATTTTGCAGCGTGCCGATGTGAAAGAAGACAGAAGTTGTAGGCTATGACTTTTAGTTTGATCCACTTTGTGAGGATTTATTTTAGGAGCAAAATGCGAATGAAAGGGTTGAAATCTGTACTCGCATGCGTGCTCCCTTTTTATTTTTTCTACTCGCACCAATCTATTTTTAGGCGCATATGCGAGTGAAACGCTCGCACTTAGCTCTGCATGGGAGCACAGAGCCCCAGCTCATCACCAACCTCTAACATCCTTGACAACGGAGCATGCTAAGTTTGACACGTGAACAGCCAATCATCTAACAGACAGTCCCACGTGTGTTCTCCTGCCTGGCTCATTGAAACAGCCAATCATATCCCTGGACGCTATGAGTGACAGGCAAACAGCTTTGGGTTGTGGAGCCAGCAAGCGGACAGACTATCCTGTGTTTGAATAACATATCAAAAGTATCTGTTTGACAACTCATGGCGCTGTATCATGTAAGCAAGAAAGGGAAAAAATAAGACCTTTCAGAACGAAATTTAAGACTTCTGAACAAAATTCAATACCTTTTCAAGGCCTTAATTTACGATCATTAAATTTAAGACTTTTTTCAAGTTTTTAAGACCCTGCGGGTACCCTGTAACTGTGTGAGTCCTGCCACTGTGTGCTTTGACTCCCAAACAGTCTCTGAATAACCCCAGCCATCCTAGGCCTGAACCTACCTTAACTGACCATTCTACTTATGCATCATGCACTGCTTCTTATTTTTTGCTATCCACTTTGCTGCTGTAATGCTGGAAATTTCCCCACTGTGGGACTAATAAAGGAATATCTTATCTTAAAACATGGCTCTTCTCAATGTCAGATCCCTTACTAATAAAACCTTCATTGTAAATCTAAAATCTCATCAACTTGATTGTGTTTTACTCACTGAGACCTGGTGTGATGAAACTGGTAGTAAGGAACTGATTGAAGCTTCACCATTTAATTTTTCATTTTCACACTGTACCAGGTCTAACAAGAAAGGTGGCGGTGTTGCAGCTATTTTTTCGGATACTTTATCATGTAAAAGCATCTCACTTGGGTCTTACTCTACATTTAAACACCATGCTCTAATAATCAGATCTGTTTATCCCTGTCTAGTGCTCACAGTGTACCGCCCAAGACTCAAAAAAGGCTTTTTATCGGAATTTGGTGAGGTTTTATCTAAAATAACTGTTGAATATGATACAGTCCTTATTTCTGGTGATTTTAACATTCATGTTGATAACTCATGATTGCTTTGCTAACCAGTTCACTGACATGTTATCAGCCTTTGAGCTCATACAGCACATTGCTGGTCCTACACATAATCAAGGTCACACTCTTGACCCAGTTATTCCTAAAGGCCTTGATATTACCCCAAAGTGTGTCCTAGATGTTGGGATTTCAGATCACTTTTGTATTTTTTTTTAATACTGCTCTAATGACCAAATATATACCTGGTTTAAAATTAGTCAAAAGACGGGTCATCTGTGCTGAAACTTCTGACAGATTTATTTCTAGATATACCCACTGATAGGCAGTAACGCGTTAGAAGCAATGCGTTACTGTAATCCGATTACTTTTTTCAAGTAACGAGTAAAGTAAGGGATTACAATTGCAAAAACAGTAATTAGATTACTTTTACTTTTCCACAAGCAGGCTGCGTTACTGCATTACTAAACCGTGATTTTGTTTTGTGAGACTGTCTCGTGACAATGACGTATTAGCGGCGCGCCATCAGTGGTAAACGACACACGTGTAGTGATTAACAAGAGACAACATGGAGTGTTGGAGAGCAGGACCATGCAGCGTTTAATGCTTGGAAGTACCGACATTACTTTGAGTTTGACTCGGTAAAATGTGACAAAAACATTAGCGTCCACTCTACTCTCTGCGTGGGAAGAAAACTTTTATCTACAGCAAAAAATTCCACCTCAAATCTGAGCAAGCACCTAGCAAGCCGGCACAGGAATGTGAAACTCACTGAGAAACACCTGCTACACCAACTCTGTCAGGTGTAGCAGGGTACAGCCTGGTTCTAACTCGTCTTCTTTGTGTGACAGTTTGGTCAATAATTTCAACTAGACTTGCACCGATTACAATTTTTTGGGCCGATCCCAATTTCCGATTTGCAGAGTGCTTGGACAGCCGATACTGATTTCATTTCTTCCAAACCACTTTACAGCACACAAGATATTGCAAAATTTTCTAACTTTGCTTTATTAGAACATTTTAACCAAGATACAACCAGCTTTTCAATAATCATGTCTTTGCTAAAACACACTCTACATTAAAAAATAATATATAACTTTTTGTCTACTATATTATCATCATATCATAGCATGTATTATTCTTAAGATTTAATTTTCATTTGGGGTAGTGTGTGTTTTCTGGCTCCCATTTGCTACCGGCTGAGTACACAGGGTGCTTTTATTAATTGGTTAACGATCACAAATCGCCATGAATTCAAGCATGTCTGATTATGAATGCACTTCATACAATAACTTTTGACTCTACCATCTTAATGAGACACATGACATGCTGTCTGCCACCAGCTTTGTGTGGATATACTTCAAAATATTAAACAATGAAGATGCAAACTGTGCTGCGCTGGATGGATAAAATCCTCTGGACTTATGTTTGCTGCAACTTTCAGAATCTCAGATAAAATTCCAGGTGAAGCTCGAAGCTTCAAGATCACTGGATTTATACTTTATCCAAAACACGTCGGGGTGAAATACTGCATGTGATGGATTTATCGTCAGCAGCTGGTTGTGGCAAAAAGCGCCCCTCACTGAAGAAAGACACCAACATCTCCAGGGAATCCATACAAACCCCTAGACCAAGTGAGTGAGAGCTATTTTTAGAGTTTTGCTTTTTAACTTTCAGTGATAATTAACTTTATTAAGCCTACGATGTTCAACATCGCAGTGCGCGCAGTGCAAGCCGTCTGCTCCGCTCAGCAGCAGCCTATGAATGCGAACGAAGTCTGGAACCTGTTTCAGCTCAATATCATGACTTTGAAAACACCAACTGACTTTTTTTAAACGAATTTCGTTAGATTAAAATATGTAGAACTGTAAAATATCACTTCCATGAGGTTGTTCAGTCAGACAGTAACAGATCACAGGCTGAACTTGGCATTTCATCCTCCTGTGCAGCCGCAGAGAAGGTCAAGTTGCACGCAGCTTGCACAGTTTATTTAATGTTCATAATAGTGTTGATTAATATTGAAATGGCGTTCTTCTTCCTCAATAATAATTATTAATACCAGCAGAAAATACACTAAGGTGGTCAGACTGGGAACCTATATACATCGGGATAGAGCGCCTCTGTTTCCAGGATGAAAAATGTAATTTTCGGGAAAATATTAATCCCTACGCCCCCAAAAGGCTCTGTCAAACTACGAAGTACAAAATTGTGCAAAAATAACTACAGAAAATAGCAGTAAAACAGTACTGAACAAACAAACAAATGAACAAAGTCGGGATCAGCACCTTGGAAAGCGCCGCGGCATCAGCGCCTTAGGAGAGCGCAGCAGTACCAAACACCTGGGGCAAAGCATGTTATAGCATGCTATAAATGTAATCATTAATTGTCGCATACTGAGCACCACTGACAACAAAATGCAGAATACAGTGTACACTGGTGTCGTACGCAGTAAGCAGTATGCAGTATGCAGTATGTGGTTTCGAATACAGCCCAAGTTTCATAAATGGGCCGTAGTTTGGACACCTCTGGATTAGTCGTACTAAACGTTTTCGGTGTTGTTCCTCCACGCCCTATTTTAGCCTCGCAGGTGTTGCATACTGCAAACTTGTGAAAAATTTCCATACGACTGCCAGCACGCTTTCCAGCTTTGCCCTGACTGAGTCTAGTGAGCTACAAGATGTGCTGCAGCAGCTCAGTTCTGCAACATGTGCTCTTGACCCAAAGCCTACTAAGTTATTCAAAAATGTATTTAGCTGTTTGGTAGAAGATGTCCTTGAGATGGTTAATGCTTCTCTGCATTCTGGTATCTTCCCTTCATGTCTCAAACATGCTATTGTAACACCACTGTTGAAAAAGAATAATCTTGACCCACTTGTGTTTGAGAATTACAAACCAATATCAAACCTTCCATTTTTGGGGAAAATTCTTGAAAAGGTTGTTTACCGACAATTACATATGTATCTGTCCAATAATAATTTGTTTGATGTTTACCAGTCTGGTTTTAGAGTCAACCACAGTACTGAAAATGCTCTGGTCAGAGTTGTTAATGATCTGAAAATTGGCACAGACAATCATAACGTTTCTGTTCTGGTACTCCTCGACCTCAGTGCAGCATTCGACACTGTAGACCATGTTATTCTTCTTCAGCGCCTTGAAAACTGTCTAGGCCTTAAAGGCATCGTTCTAAAGTGGCTTTCTTCATATCTCACAGGAAGATAGTTCTCTGTGTCCATTGGTAATTGTAAATCTGATGAGGTTGGCATTCCATACGGAGTCCCTCAGGGCTCAATTCTAGGTCCTTTGTTGTTTAATTTGTACATGCTTGCGCTTGGGTCCATAATACAACAATATAATATTTCATATCAATCGTATGCCGATGACACACAGTTAAACATATCCGTTTCCACAGATAACCTTAGCCCGGTAAACAACCTCATCCAGTGCATCACAGATATCAGATTTTGGGTGGTGAAGAATTTTTTACAGCTTAATCATGACAAAACAGAGATTCTGTTAGTCGGACCAAAGGCTTTGAGGAATGAAATTGAATCTTTGTTAACTCTTCTGTCTGTAAAACCACGTGATCATGTCAAAAACTTGGGTGTGATTTTAGATGCTGATCTTAACTTCCAGAAGCACATCTCTAATATTTCTAAGACTGCCTTTTATCACCTCAGAAATATATCAAAAGTTAGATGCTTCTTATCTCAGTCAAACTCTGAAAAGCTGGTTCACGCTTTTATTTCCAGTAGGTTGGACTACTGTAATTTGCTTTTTGCTGGACTGATAAAGCAGACATTAAATAAACTCCAGCTTATTCAGAATGCAGCAGCAAGAGTTTTAACAAAAACTAAAAGGTCTGATCACATAACTCCTGTTTTATCTTCTCTTCACTGGCTCCCAGTAAAACAAAGAGTTGATTTTAAAATACTTCTTATTGTTTTTAAATGTTTTAATGGTCTGGCTCCTTCCTATGTTGTTGACATGCTCACTGAGTACACACCAGAGAGATCACTTCAAATAAAGGTCTCTCGCTGTACCTAAAATCAATTCTAAATCAGCTCATGGTGCTTTCAGTCATTACGGTCCTACTATCTGAAATTCTCTTCCACATGAACTACGGTCTGCCACAACAGTGTTCTCTTTTAAAAGCCAACTAAAAACATATTTTTTCGCAAGCTTTTAGTACACTTTAGTTAAGCGTATTTTTTTAATTTGTTTTGGCAATTAGTATTATTATTGTTATTATCTCCCTTTTAAGAATAATGATAATAATAATACCTTCTTATCTTGTCTGTTTTTATCATGTTCTGCTTGTTTTTATATGTAATACTCTATTTTATTTTATGTTTGTCATGTATCTTGAAGCACATTGAGTTTATGCTTGTCATATGAAATGTGCTATATAAATAAAGTTGACTTGACTTAGTTTGCATACTGTCACTAATTGGTATGAAATAATGTACGTCTGAACATAACGAGACATTGGAATCTTTTGTTCTATGATGCTGCCTGACTTAAGTGTTCAAATCAGGTCCAGCTGCATTGTGTCCCTTAATGGTTAACTGTGGCAGTAAGCATTAACCACATGCACACAGCATCATCCTGACTGAGATAAAATCAACTACTGCATCAATATCTGGCTAATAGGGTGTGATATAAACAGTGTGAAAAAGACAGTGTCTAGCATGTTTTTACTTTTGTTTATACACTAGGGTTGGGTGCTATGTTAAAATTTTCCAATTTTCCTCCTCCTCCCATCTCCCTTTCAGCTGGGAGATGTTACATATGCTGTGTACATTCACTACGCACAGTAAACAAAATAAACTCACAAAGTGTCAAGAAATGAAATATTCTCACATCTATTTTCTTTTTTAAACAGAGAAATATATCCGTTCACCTTCTGAAGTGAAGTTCTGTCTCTTTAAGTTCTCTTTTACTGAACAAAGACAAGCGTCATTGCCTCATTAACTCCTCGTTAAACACACTTCATCAAAACTCCACTGAAAAACGTGTAAAACTCTCCTAACTCTCCTCAGTCTGTCCACTCTTCCAACAATCACTGACTCTGGTTTGGTTGGCCTTAATTCACCATGTGAAAAGAGTGCCAAGAGTCTGACTCTGCAGGCTGTTTTCCTCTCACTCCTCACCCAGCACCTGCACCCAGAGAACTCAGGGTCTGGCTGAGTGGATGTGTACTGCACTGCTGGATAAGAGTGCGGCGCGGAGCACTCTTATCCAGACAAATTCCACAACCAAATAAATATGAATAGTAATATAAAAGTGATCATCATTGTGTAAACAAGCATAAAGATCAGCTGCGCTTGCACATTTTAGAGCTGACCTAGTCAGAAGATGCTTTCAGGATTCAACTTAAATGAGCTCCAATTCCAAACAGAATCACCATGCAGCAAGCAACTTGATACTATATCACTCAGGTCAACAGTAGCCTCAATTAATATTTGAGTCTAATATTTAAACAATGCTAAGTATTTCTGTTTTTAGTGTAGATGTTAACAGCTCGGTGGCAGCAGGTTATTTCTTAGCCTATCAATGGGACCGTTCACCCCAAAATCAAAAATACATATTTTTTTCTCCGGCCTGTATTGCTGTTTATCCATCTACAATGTTTTGATGTGACTTTGTGAGTTTTGGAGATAACAGCCATAGAGATGTCTGCCTTGTCTCCAATATGACGGGATTAAATGGCACTTGGCTTGTGGTGCTCCAAGAACAAAAATACATTTGAAAAATTTAACACCAGAATTACTTTCCAGAAATCATGACCTGGTTACTCAACAATTCACAGTTCAATTCACAGACCTTGTCTATTTGCTAATTGATGAATGAGTTTGAGGTTTTTAAGAAAGGTTAAAATTCTCTAATTCCACCTTCCTCCTCCTGTCATGTTTCAAACAATATGAAATGCTCTGCAAGAAGTAATAAATTGAGTCTGACATTTTTTTGCAAAATAAGTTCAAATACCTTGCTTAAATGTAGCTCTATGCCTTGCCTTCATTTGGTATTCTAGGCTTCATGAATATGCACACAGTTCCTGCCTGCTCCACCGCTTTTCATCAGATGAAAAAGCTTATTCCCCTTTTGGTGTGAACACACTATAATTCAGCTATATATGTTCAAAACATAAACTGATTCTGAAGAAGAGTGACAGGGTCGCGCACAACTGGACGTATCAGAATGCTAATGTGTTTTATGTATGAATCGCTACAACATTAGAAACGCAATGTTACAGATAATGAGCCTTTGGCTTGACAACTTTATCAGCTGATAATGTGTTGTTCAGCTCACTGTATCTTCTTTTGTCCATTTGTAGTTTTCACTGTGGCAGAGACAACTTAACTTTCTGGTTAAGAAGCTGCACCTGGCTTCACCCCTGTTTTGCTTGCTACATCTGGCTTCTCCTGTAGCCTGAGCATCACTGCTATAGCACCACCACCCCCTCAGTTAACAGGTTTGGTTCCTTGGGTTCATCATGAAATAGACCCTCCCTCTCTGAATCCGCTTCCCATGCTCACCGTAGTTTCAAAGCAAGAAATGCTCAGACATGGCGTTTTCTGCTTATTCCCTACTGGTATATCTTATATTACATGAAAAATACCACATGGAAATGTTAACAAGGTTAAAAAACATGATTTTTGCGTGAGGGGGTCTTATAAAGTGAATATTTTCTGGTTTCTTTCTATCTCTATGACAGTAAAATGAATATCTTTGGGTTGTGGACCAAACAACTGACATTTGAGGACATCACCTGATGTGCTGGGAAACACTGCCCAGCATTTTTCACCATTTTATGTCATTTATTAACCAAACAACTAATCGTTTAATTGAAAAAATAATCAGCAGATTAATCAATTATGAAAATAATCGTTTGTTACAGCCCTACTTCAGGTAAATTTTACTGTAGACTGTAGAAAGTAGCTTCTACATGAAACTGCTCACAACAAGGTCTGTGGATTATCTTGAGTAACTGGATCACGTTTACAATTTTGATCAGGGGTGTCAGGGGCCACATACAGCCCAGTTTGATCTTAAGTGGGCCGGACCAGTAAAATTAAAGCATAATAACCAATAAATAGCGACAACTCCCAATTTTTCCCTTTGTTTTAGTGCAAAGAAATACAAATACATTCTGAAAATGTTCACATTTAATGAACTTTCTTTTCACAAAACATATTATGAACAACTTGAAATTTCTTAAGAAAAATAAGTGCAATCTCAACAATATTATGCCTCACATTTACTCATGTGCATTACAATTTACAAATCACAGTGAATGTGGATCTACAAAGGCACAGAACATTTAGATAGCGCATTGCTGCCATCTGCTGTTCAGTTCTGGGACTTAGTGTTGTGCTATGTCCACTACTCTTACAAACCAGTGTGATATATTAGGAATAGCAGTTACTTTTATTGAAAAATTAATTAGGGCTGCAGCTATTGATTCTTTTAGTAATCGAGTAATCTATCGATTATTGTGGCGATTAATCAAGTAATTGGATAAGAAATATTGCGTGTTCTGCAATTTTTTTTATTACATTACTTTTGCTTTATTTAAGAACAATGGTAATATACAAAAGAGAAAATAAGACAGGTCTCTTAAATGAACAACTATAAATAGTTAAAGTAAAAATACTCAGTAAAGTAACTTTACTTTTACTGTACATTTGCTTTTACTGTTTTTACTTTACTTTTTACTGAAGTACAAAGGTAAAAGTAAGGGTAGTAATGTCTGCAGAAACCACAAACAGAAGATGGAACTAACTCTTTTAACTGAAACAGTCATCAGAATGCTTTGCTAACATGTTAAAATCACAACATGTTTCTTCTGGAGCAGGACGCTCCCAGACTCCCTACAAGGGACTGGTTTACCAACATGTCACCTTTTTCTCCTGTTATGAGTTTGCAGGTCTGTATTTAGTAATCAAAAATACCAATAAGAGTACCATTAAAGTACAACAAAAGCAATAAAAATGTTAATTTTTCAAAAAAGGAAACAATCATGATTTTCATCATCATGATTTTTAATTGTAATTAGGTATTTTTACATTGTGGTATTAAGTACTTTTACTAAAGTAAAGGATCTGAGTATTTTTCCATCACAACAGGTCAGTGATCAGTGTTTCAGTGACTCTCTGTGGCTCAGTAAATAGTGTTTTATTTATGGCAGCCCGCCACATTAAAGACACTGGCGCCACGACATAATTTTCTATTTTTGGAGCTGTGCACCTTTCTCGAGTCTAGGGTTCCCTCTCTGTCAAACTAATGACAGCAGACTGTCTGTGAACAGCATAATGTGACATTCTGCAGTATTTCACACACACAGACTTTATTTGTGTTAACACCCAGGTATAGTTTGTGACCAATTTTGGCATTTTTATTTTCTTAATCAGTCCCAGAGGACGACGAAATCCGCGATTGATAAGTGATCAATCTGCCCTCCTCCCCCTCCCTCACCTGTTCGCTCTGCTCTGAGAATGTCTGACGGTTTCTGACAGAGAAACACAGACTCTCCTGTTTAATGTAAAGGCCTCCTTATACAGTTGTTTAATCTTACAAGTGCATCTGGTTGGTGTCGATGTCATTCACCATCATGTCAGTTTTGACAGTTTTAATAAACTCCGTTATTAACAAGTCTCCTCCTTTGTCAGAATCCCTCATTTTAGAAACTGTCAGTTAGTAACTCTTGTAAAGATGTGGATATCTCACTTTTAAAGTCGACCTAACTTGAGCAACGAGGAGGCGTAATCTGGTGACCAAGTGGTCATATAACTGCAATCACTTTCAGCTAACAAAGACCCTCTAATTATTCAAGTCTACATTCACACAGTCATCTTGGAACCCACTGGCTATCATCTTGCAATGGCCAATATTTAGAGGATTCTCGTGTAGCCCGTACTTGCCAACCCCTCATGATTTTCCTGGAAGACTCCTGTTTTTCATTGCCCTCTCCTGGTTTCCTTCTGGGATCACATTTCTCCTGTATTTTCACATCCCGTTTTTCTTATGAAAAATTTTAAAGGAAAGGGGCAAATTTTTTTCTAAAAGCAGCCTAAAATTAATATATCCCTAGAACAACATTTGTAAAATATTACTTTTCTGTGTTATTGTAATAAAATTTGAAATTGGACCACTAGGCTAAATGTTGTGGTCCCACTGTGTATTCCATCTAAATTGTCATTTATAAGTAATTTGCAGGTATCTGTTTGAAAAATGTGTAAAATATTTATTATTAGATTATCTTCATTCTTTAAAAGTCATGCAAATGCAGGAAACAGTCATGAAACTCAAATTTTCTCCCCCACTTTGGTTTCAAAATGCTCCCTACTTTTGAGATTTCAAAGTTGGCAAGTATGGTGGTCACTGCTTACAGTCCAATGAGCAACTTGAGATGTGGGAATAGAGTTGGGCATATGAATGCAGATTAATCTTTAAATAGCTAAATTGCTGATGGGGTCCAACATTGTACTTCAGCCAATGTGTTCCGACACTTTTGCTCTCCACATGGACTGTTGAACTGCATGCAACCAAAGCGCGCAAAACAGAGCTGACCAATACTACTCGGACTACTGAAACCAGAATGCTTCAGATACCACCTACAGATGCCTACAGATTCTGCATCATATGCAGATATATTTTAAATAATAAAGATTACTCACACAGTATCTACTGATCATGGAAAGAGCACTACTTACACTTACACAGCTGATTCATACATATAAAAGACTGAGCTAAATATATCAAGGAAAACCAAAGAAAATCAAACTCCAGATGTCTTAAATTGCTATCTTGACATTATCAAAGATTGTTTTTCTGCACCAGGTGTCTGACAAAACAATTTGTGCAAATTATGAAGAAATTGTGGTAGAAACTTTTTTTTTGTTTTTAACCTGGTATCGGTATTTGAGGATCACTGGTTACAAGTAACTGACAACACTGTCCATCATGCTTATGTACCACAGATCGCTAATTCAAAAGTGCTGTGTATTCAAGTGGTTGGAGTCCAATTTAAGTTTCTAATCAAGTGGAAACTTTGGAATTCACATTTCAGGCACATAGAAAGTAGAAAAATATGTTTTGTGTTTGCTACTTTAGATAAGACAAATCTGCAACTTCTCCGACAACTCTGCAATTTTATATTTTTAGTTGCTAAATTTAGAAATATCTTCTCAGACAGAAGAACATTTATATTTCCATAAGCCTTTAATATTTTCTAATTTATATGAATATCTATTTTATCTCACATACTTAAATCACATTGCCCATTTAGATGGAGAAGGGCTCTATATTTGTGCTCCATAACATGAGTGAACTAGATGCAGCTCTTCACACCAGACTTAAAAGCATGGCTTGTGTATGTTTAGTATCCTATGGTGGCTAATTTTAGCTAATATTAGCACACTGACAGTAAATATGGCTCTAAAATGCACATTAATGAGTTAGTTTGCTGACTTTATGACATGTGCGACTGATACAATTACTTAGCTTTTTAGCTAAATGGTAAAGTTACATAGCCTGACTTTAATGAGAGAACAATGAAAAATGAGCAATGAGCAACTTTATGAAGAAACTGAAACAGATCATGGCTCCAGTCTGGTTCTGTTTCTGGGCGGGACTACATCTGCTGTAAGGGAATTATTCTCTAAGGCATCTGCAACAGCTTGGGCTACATATGGAATTGATACAAGCAGTTGTAGAACAACCTTGTGTTGTAGCAGCATTTTGGTTAGTTAGCTAGCTTCAATGTCTCAGGGCACTTGTGTAGAAAATATCTAATGTTTCAAGTGTAACAGAGTGGGCTTGATAGGTACTACATGGAAGCAAGAGAATAAAAACCCAGCGAACAAAAGAGTATCTAGTTCTAAAACAATAAGTACATTCCACTGCAAAATCACAGAGCCTGCTGATTATTTGTCGCTGCTACCCAACATTGTCATGCTTCATTCTGGACAATATTAATAAAACTGTCCTGATATAACCAATATAACATATCAAAATTTTATAATTTTGTTGGTTAAAAGAAATCTGTGTTTCAAGACTGCACATTTTAGGACATTTCTGTCACATTATTGATTCATAAAACTCCAACACATATGCATCCAATACACTGTCATGCAACTAGCAACAGTAAGTGTGAAACAATTCTATGTCGCACAACATACATTCTCCTTGGTGATTTATCGCTGTACTGAAAAAAAGATGGGAAGTCATGTACACGGCTTGCAGTCTACCCATCAATCTACTAGTTCACGCACAAACTAACTAAAACACTGGAAGATTGCATAACATTGCACTTTATCTGTTTAGTTAGTACAGTAGCCATTGCACAATCTTTTTTCACCCTGCATCAATAGCGAACAGTGTTTAAAGCCACTATGTGTAGGATTGGATGTCCAGCATAAAGACTGTACCAATTTCCACTAGGACTGTCTCTCCTCAATTAGACAAATTTGAAAGACTACAAATATTCTACACACAAATGCTTTAAAGTACTCCTTACATGACAGTTGAGCATGTACACAGGCTACTGTGTATGTCTTGCAATATACTACTTGACTCTTTGGCTCTGGACTCTTATTCATGTTACATCACATCTATGAGGTCAACTAGTGTAAGTAGCTTCAGTTAGAAGAAAATCCTCTACTGCTGTTGGAACTACTGCAATTTTTGTTAGTTGACTCATTTTCCAACTGGAAAAGGGTGTTGGACAATTCTGGACAATCCATGCCTTGATGTTTTTCTAAGTGCAGATAAACCTGTACTCAAAAAAATTCACGTACCCTTTCAATGCTGCGGTCAAAAAGCAAACGTCGCTTTATGTCCTCATAAAGGGGAGCACAGTAAACTGGTAACAAAAATATTCTCTGAGTAGACTTTAGACTTTTCTAAATAAGAAGCTACAAAGCATAAGGCTTACAGGGCAGAACACTGGGAGCCCTTGGCTTGCTCAGCTAATGGCAAAGTGTGAGTGAATGAAACCACCAAATAGTAGAGGGGTCAACCCAAAATATTTCTCCCACACACCAAGCAGAGTAGACCTGTGTATCCCCTTTTAGTATGCAGTTTCCTCACTAAATGGTCAGCATAAATATAAATAAGCAATAATAATACAATAATTATTATTACTAATTACCACTCATACACTATTTTCATCAAAAGAGATCTTCAGTTGAGAGGGATTTTTCTTTTTTTTTTTTAAGGTTTGAGACATAAAAGTCCAATTCAGATCCATGTTATCCTGTTACATCTTTCTAATCACATCCCTGACTCAACTGATGAGATTTTTTTCACTAATAATTGATCAAGAGAGATGCAACTGCTTAGATATGTATATCTATTTAGTAATGCAGACCACAGATTCTCAAACTTTATACTATCATTTGATGAAGGCTTTTGCTCTGGCAAACCTTATCAGAGAACTTGCTTCTTGTCCTAATGACACACATTTTCAGCATGGTCATGTCTAAGAATGAGAATTAAATGGAAGCTGGAGCAGGGACTTAAGACCTTCAGCCCAGAGTCATGACATGAGATGGATATAGGTTGCCTTGAAGCACTAAATGGATGTGCACTGATTAGTTAGTGTGCAGACTGGAGACAGCATAAATAAAGTGTTGCTGTACGCTACTCACAGCCAAGTTCAATTTACACTCTGCATGAAACACAGAACTTACTCCAGAAAACCACATGGATAACATGCAGAACTTTGAACAACACTCATTAATTACAGAATCATTTGAATTCAAACCACAGGGCAACCACACAACTGTGTAGTAGCTGTAGTTATATTTATAAGGAGAAAATTACCTCTCCCCTGTGGTGCCCCATGCAGTTGTGTTTTTTCATGCAAACAGTGCAGACGTGTAAATTGAGCTGTAGGTCTTCACTGCACAGTCTGGTACAAGTAACCTCTTTTATAGGCGCTGAGAGGGTAGAAGGTGGCCACAACAAACTTCCCATCAAAGGTACGGCCCGTCAGCAGCCTCTGAGCCTCTTTGGAGTCACTGGAGTTGGCATACTCTACAAACACCTGGTGGACACAAAGGACATGTGGACCAATTAGTGGGTGAATGTAGCTGCATTTTTCCCTGATCGCTCCATATCTTTGTTACGGATCAAACCACGGGAAGAGTTTCAGAGATGGAGTATTTTCAAGCAGACTGCTCACATTTCAAATGCTGTTTTATAGACTTTTTTGTATTTATCATGCATACTGAATATACGTTTGCAGCTTATTTTATGTGTCTTAAAGACTGTACCGTTGGATGCCACTTCATATCTGTGTCCCTTTTCAAAAGGAGAGACCTCTGTATCAGTGAAGTAAGAGTACTTGTGCAACTGAAGTCAATAAACATAAGCCTTCTTAATCCATTACTTTCAGGGCTAAAGAGACATATGCTACCTTAAAGCATAACTTGCAGGTTGGAGCTAAAGTGAATCAATGTTTCGTGAAATGGTGTAGAAACCTCATTTTCAAAAAAAAAAAAATACATACATACACACTACTGTGACTTCTGGAGCTGTTTTTGTGAGAGAATCTCTCACGGGAGAGAAGTTGAGCTGTGGTGTAAGGAGAATCAGTGGAGAAACAGGCAGGTGTCTTGGTGAGTGAACAGCATTAGCCAACAGCTAATCCTGTGTTCAGCTCACATTCGAGAATCAGCTTTTATCATACCTGTCTCACACCACCTTGCTTCCTAAATCCACACACAGTACTGCAGAGGTGAGAAAGAGAGGGTGAGGTAGAGAGTGAGAGAGACGGAGAGACACGGAGATAGAGAGAGAGGGAAAATGAGGGGGAGAGAGAGGGAAAGGCATGGAGACTGAGAGAGAGAGAGGGAGAGGGAAGGGGGAGAGAGAGGGAGAGGCACGGAGACTGAGAGAGAGAGAGGGAGAGGGAAAGGCATGGAGACTGAGAGAGAGAGAGGGAGAGGGAAGGGGGAGAGAGAGGGAGAGGCACGGAGACTGAGAGAGAGAGAGGGGAGAGGGAAAGGCATGGAGACTGAAGTGAACTGGAAGTGAAATGCACTGTAAGCCTAGCTAAAAAACACCAACTCAATGAAAGACGATCACTCAGACTCAATACCACCTACTTCTTCATGTTGGTCAGAGGCAGACTGAGGCACAGCCACTTCCTCTTTATATGTAATATGACACAACATTTTAATAAAAAGCATTTTGCTCAAACAGACTACCGTTTCCTGTAATTTTTTTGACATAAAGTCCAAACAATCTTAAATTAAGATTTAAAAAATGCATTTTACACAAGCTCACATATAAAATTCATTAAGAAATTTAACCTGCAAGTTACACTAAGTATTTTATTTTTGAGACAGGCTATTTGCTAAACATTTACTCAGCTCCTAACTTACTGACACCATGTTAAAGTAGAAGCAAAAATCACTACATCGCCCCAGCCTCAGAGGACAGAAGAGCTGAATGGATAAAAAGTATATTTTTGATGACATCATGTTGGATTTTATTGTGTCAGACAGCTTTGTCAACACGCTGGTAATGGTGCAAGCTCAATGATAGACTGACACCAGCTGTCTGATTTGACTTTAAACCTGCAAGTTTTACCATGTTTTATGTCATTTTAGTGTTTATTTTGTAGGTTATCCAGTTGAACTTGGCTTTAGCATGTTTCAAGGCTAATGTGACTATTCCCTCAGGCTGGGGCGATGTTGGATTAATACTGATGGACAGTCAAGAGAAACTATGAACATTAACCCTCATTTGAAGTCTAAATAAAGAAACTAGTATGCTGTATACCTGGAAACCATTTTTTTTCATGTTACTTTTGTTAGTAGTTTATATTGTAGCACTAATGTTAGCTCAGCTAGCCTTAGCCTTGTTGTTATACAGAAATTGGCTCTGCTCTGTGATCCCTGTCACCGGTGTGTGTGTTTGTGTTGTTGGTATGTGTAAATATACTTGATAGACTTGCCCTGAAGGTAAGGATATAGCTATGTGCGAAAAAGAAATGCTCAAAATGCAGGCTTTCAAGTGTTTGGCAATGATGTGTAACTTTGATTAACAGCAATTTAAGCTAAGAGGTACAGTGCACTCAGTGAACTGTGGCTGATTTAGTTTATCTAGTGATAACATGGAGTAAGGTAGAATTTGGTTAAAAATTTAACAGATTTTCTTTGGTTGACTACAGCCCTTGTATCTATAAATTCCACTACTTTACCAAATATTCACTGCATCACTGTTCTGACTGGTCCAACTCCTGTTCTGTCTGGCCATGTCTAAACCAGGGATTCGCTGCTACTACTACTACTACTACTACTACCACCACCTGGCCTAACTACAGTCCCAGAGTAAATTGACACTTTTTCCTTGTGTTCAAGTTTTTCACTTATTTTATTGCAAGAAAATGAGTCATCATTCAGTTTGGTCTGCTACCATCCAATGGAGTCTGCACATGTGAAATACAGTGCAGGTTTTGAATGATTAAAATATAATATCTTATTTCTCACATTTAGAATTCTAAGTAACACCTTGAATTTTCAGTTTAATTGAAACAGTTTTTGAAGAGGCCTTTATGGAACAACAGTCTAACCTGTCCTTTTCCTGGGTTCTCCTTGGGGATGAGCAGAGAAACCACTGAGCCATACTTCTGGCACTCCTCTTTCATGTCCTCCAGGATGTCTGTAAGAAACAATGATAAGGCTTTCTCACTTACTTTACTCTCTATACAATCATAAAAACAGGAAATCAAATCATTCAATCTATGCCATTTAAAATTTTAAGACAGGAAAATGACACGCATTGTGGTGTACCTTCATACTCTTCGTCATTGTGCAGGTGGCTGTCATCTATTAGGTTGAGCAGACGTAGGACAGGAGAGGGCAGCAGAACCAGGTCCTCAATGTGAGGAGCTGACACACACACACTCACGTAGGTAAATATGGTTCACTGGAATTTGTGTTAATCTTGGTGGACATTTCAAATATTGACACATACCAAAGGGAATACTGAAGAATGGGCTCAGCAGGGCAGTTTCAGCTGTGCATCTTTGCTTTGGGTCATTGAGAAGCATGCTGCAGACACAAAGTAACAAAAGTCCAATGTAACTCAATTACTATGAGCAATTTAACTGCAGACAATAAAATACACAACATAATAGTCATGTCTGAGTAAAAATCGCTGAATTCACAGCTATTGTATATGTGTTTATTTGTTTGTTTATTAGATCCCCATTAACTACTGTATTGTAACAGCAGCTACTCTTCCTGGGGTCCCCATTAATATTTTAACAATACTTCAATAACAGAAATATGTGTGAGAACTTACCTTTTGATAAGGTCTCTAAGGTGATAGACAGGGATGGCAGGGCACGTCAGACTGTTGCTGGCAAAAATATGGTCTACAATGGCAGCACTGTTATCCTAGAAGAAGAAGAAAAAAAGATAGCGGTCTCCATGCTACTAACAGCTTATTCAAAACTTACAACACTTCCATAAACTTTCTTAAGTCTTTAGTCCTGTGGTGTCATTTTATTATGATATCTTGCTTTATGTATATTTATTCCATGTGTTGTGCTTTTTCATTTCACGTTAACTCAAGGGCAACTGACATACTTATTGCAACAGACATCTTTAGTCTTACTTTCATACTTTTACTTACATTTATTTACCATCTTAAACCTGCAACCTGTTCTAAATACTATATACACCTCAGAAAAATCTCAAGTCCACATTTTTGGACTGATCATTCTTCTTTAATAATTAAATCTATACAAGAATGACTTTATGATCTACCCCGAGTAGAGCAATGTCATACCTTCCATTCCTGCGAGCGGACGGTGTCTTTGAGTTTAATTCCTGAGAACATCTCCAACAAGATGATGCCCAGGCTCCACAGGTCCACAGCAGCCGTGCAGCCCGAGTCCCCCTCCACCTCCATCCCAGCCTGAGCGAGGCTGTTCTGAAGCTCAGCCTCTGGAGCACGATACCCATCTGTCTGGATGTACTTAACATCCTGGAGGAGGTGAGGCAGAGAGAGAGTGAGAAATACAATACCCAACAGTCACAGTAGGCTTGAGCAGTATCTATTTTTTATACCATCATACCTTCTTGACAGTGTATAAGGTATTATGATGGTATTTGTGTCAAACTTGGGTAAGCCAGCTCAATCCAACTCTACTCCACTGCAGACAGTATTCCCTTCAAGTAGGTGGTGGTGTTTCTCGTCACAACGCTATTCAAACAGTTTAATGCGCATTTTGACAGTATCTGAAGTAGAGCTACAACGATTAATTCATTATCAATCAATTATTAAATTAATTGCCAACAATTTTGAGAACTGAATAATAGTTATTTAAAAAAAAAAGTCCAAATTCTCTGATTTCAGCCTCTCAAATGTGAATATTGTCTGGTTTCTTTACTCCTCTCTCACAGTAAGCTGGATATCTTTGAGTTCTGGACATAAGAAGACAATTGAGAATGTCAACTTGGGCTTTTGAAAACTTGATCATCATTTTTCACTATTTTCTGACAGTTTAAAGACTAAACCACAATCAATTAATATTTGATTTAGGGATGCACCGATACCACTTTTTTTCAGACTGAGCAAGAGTACAAGTACTTACATTTGGGGACTTGCCGATACCAAGTACCAATAGGAGTACTTAATAATGCCATTGAAGTTCTTACAATAACTTTAAAAACGTTTTATTTTCATTAGATGCTCACTTTCTAAATGTAACAAATTGTTGTTCCTGTTTCCTGCTACAAGTGTAATCATAGTTACTGTACACATGACATTTGTGTTATTTGTAGTAAGTTACTTTACTGATTTTGAATTCCTTATTAAGCTGTACAGTTTAGTGTGTATGTGATATATTTCAGTATAATTTCCAAACATTATTATGGACTTGTGGAATTAAATTTACTGTTACAAATGGTGTTATATGTGATAATGATTGCATTATCATTTACAGCACTTTAATATTTTAATGACACATTTACATGTGTAGTATTTAAGATTCTCCTTCATGTCCGTCTTGTCTAAGAGCTAATTAGTTCCTAGCTGCCATTGATTAGGGGGGACAGGTATGAGTGTGGTGCCATGTGCAACAGTAATGTTTACCCTGCTGTGAACCCCAAAGAGTGAAGTTGGGTGCACTGTACTGTGCTGTGATGTCAGGCCGTTTTGGTGAAGAAGAGAAGTTGAAGCAGCATTACCAAGAAAAGAGTGTTACAGTCTGGTGGCAGCGTTGTTTTTTTTTTCTTCGTCTTCGGATTAATTAGCCGAGACATTCAACTAGTTTACGCCTGCCAGGACTTATTGGACAGCGGCTGGCTGCAATCTACAGGTGCACTCTGTGTGTTTATTTCAGTTTTACATGTACTTACCTGGAATTTTACAGACAGTTTCCAAAGTCGCTGCAGTCATCAGTGGATGATGTTGAGGACAGCGATTCCCTCACTGATGATGACGATGCGACCAAAAAAGGAGGGTAAGCATCAGCAAACGCCTTGAACTCTGCATTGTCGCAGTGCTTTAGATGTTTGCTTGTGTCGAGTGGCTACTTTTCATAACATGGTATCGGATGTTGGGTATCGGAGTAGTTATGTGAGTACGAGTACGTGAGGACAGTATCAGACTGATACCCGATGCTGGTATCGGTGCATCTCTAATTTGATTACTCGAGAAAATAATCTACAGCTTAATCGATGATGAAAATAATCATTAGTTGCAGCCCTAATTGAAAATCATAATGAAGGGACTTCTTAATACCCTGGTATACTGTAATACCCTGAACCGCCCAAGACACACCCACCTGGTTCCCCTCTTTGAAGCTGAGGCCAAAGTCGATGAGCTTGAAGCACTCGTCATCCGCACTCCAGAGGATGTTGCGTGGCTTGAGGTCAGCGTGGACGTAGCCTTCCCTGTGAAGGAAGGCGAGAGCCTCCAGTATGTCTCTGGCACAGTGCTGGACAAGCCACATGGAGTGGCCCAGCTGGGGTCTGCCAACAAAATATCAGGTGAACAGAAAGGTCCAGCTGCAGTCAATCACTATCAATCATTCATTATATCATCTTACCAATAGTTTTGAGACAAATACCAAGGAAAACTAGTCAAAAAGGGTCTGTTTACTCAAATTACACAAAGAAATATTGTAATTTCAGTTGTGAAGAGTTTTGCTTCACAATTTTATATGTTTAAGGAAAATGATGATATTCCCAATAGCCGAATCTTTTCATTGTGCCTTTGTGTTTCTTTTTGTTACCCACTCGCTAGCTTGCTAAATTGTTATCCTCGGTGGCTTCTAGACATTGTCAGTTTTGCTTTCCATGTTGCTGTCGCCTAATAGCAGAGTCCTCACAACTTCACCACTTGAACACCAAGCATATTGTGTACACAACTTCCCATGTCATAACCAGAAGCTCATGGATTCCATTTAAAGACGGCATTACGTTTTTTCCAACTCACAAAAGGGGAACTGAACCAGTCATCCTCTGTATAGGAGGCAAAGGCTTTTGCCATAAAGCTATTTCTGCCAATGCAGTGTAGCTATGTGCACTCAGTTGCCAGCAGTGGTGGAAAGAGTACTGAAAATCTGTACTCAAGTACTGTTACATTATTAAAATATTACTCAACTACAAGTAAAAGTATAGATGATAGAAAAATAGAAAGTAAAAGTAGAAAGTACTCTTGTCAAAAACTACTCAGAACATTAGTTACTTTTTAATAGCCGATGTTGATCTTCCATGTAAATTACACCAAACTCTGCTGTTTTGCTGCTCAGTGGTAACAGTCCCCTCTCCAAACTAGGGTTGCAAATTTTTTTGCATTTCCTTAAACAATAGTTAAAAACACTAACAATCATCATTAATCATTAATAATGTTTACGATACAAAACACGTGTTTTACTGTCATTTTCAATTTGTTCTGTTTTTTTTCCCTCTTTTTTTCCCCGTCATTTTAAGTTTAAGTTTCCTTATTCAACAAATGGCTCCACCAGACATTACTGCCATTTCTGGACTATTGATTAATTAAAGCTACAGTAGGCATCATTGTTTTGGTATAATTGAGAAATAATTTCCTAAAAAACCTTTAAGCATATTGTAAATCAGGTGTTCTGAGAGAGAGCTACACTTCTGCACCTCCTCTATGGCTCTGTTTTCAGCATTTAGAGAATCTGTGCCGTGATGGTAGACTTGAATCAATCACAGGTCTTTTAGGACCTGGGGGATTCCTCCTACAAGTGCAGCTGCGCGTTCACGTTACTTCGGTCAGACCCTGAATCAATGACAGAAACTCCTGCAGGAAAGGTCGCTATAAAACGGTATTATAATAAAGAGAAAAGAGCCTAATTAGCAACATGCTGAAGCCAGGAGTTTGTCAGCTAACTCAGTTACTTTTGAGTTCACCTTCAGTTGTGTTCATTCACTTGTATCGCGGAGCTTTGCCGAGTGCCGAGAGGACCGGGCGGAGGTGAGACACAGAGCCAACACAGAGCTGCTCAGAGCCGGGGAGCTCTTCAGAGGAGGGTCTGCAGCAGACTGGCGCTTCTGGAGGAAAAAACCACGGGAATTACTGTGATGCCGGCTATTTTACTGTCAGGAGAGGAGCTCAGAGTGTATATTTCAAACTTCTGGGATTAAAAAGAGGATTTATCTTCACTCCTGCTTCAACCTTCTGCAGCAACAATAGTTTGAAATATACACTCTGACTGTGACTGTGTCATTGCTGTTTTTAACTTCCCATGTCGTCATTGTTCCTGTCACTGTTGTGTATTTACTGTTGCGCATTTTTATTTTAATTGTTGTCGTATTGTTTTTGTGTTTGCTGCTGGCTGCACTGCAAATCGCCCCCTGGGGACAATAAAGATTTCTTGAACTTGAACAAGGAAGAAATCATGGAGCCGCAGACTGGCCAGATGAGAGCTCAGCATTTGTTTTTGAAACTTTTAAGATTAAAAAGTGGATTGATTTTTACTCCTGCCTCTCAGCCCCTCTGCAGCAGCAGTTCACAAAACAATTGTGGATGTTCTGACCAGCCAGATGAGAGTTCAGGGTCTGTTTCTGAAACTTTTGGGATTAAAAAGTGGATTTATCTTCATGTTTGCTTGTAAACCTGTGTGCAGCAGCACCATGGAGGAATCCACCGCGCTGTTTACAGGGTAAGTAAATGACACCGTGCTTTTGTACTGACATTTTTGGCTGGGCGAGTCAAACCGTGTTGCCGCTGAGTTGCATTTTCATGACTGCTTATATCGCAGAGAGCCACGCCCGACATGAACCACGAGCCTGACTCACCTCTAAGCGGGCTGCAGTCATGTCGCGCTGACCGCGGGCCAGCGGTGGGAAGGCTCCTCTCTTTTCCCCCTCCAACAAGTGAGTGTTGTGATACTGAGCTCATGTGTGCAGAAGAGCAGAGAGAAAGACGTTTTTAAAAATCTCTTTATGTTCAGCTCTCTGTATTTTTACGTCTTCACACCAAATCTTCATGTTTTTAAATGTAGTTTCTCTCCTCTGTCGGTAGTTTTTACTGTCAGGTGTCTGTTTTATTTCACACAGTTGATGTCTGTCAGTCTGTGCTCGCTCACGAGCCTCCATTAATGGTTGCTTGCGCTCATGAAGGGCGTGCTGCTCATCTAGTGGGAGGGGCTGAGGACGCAGAAAACCAAACCTAACTCAGATGAGACTCAAAAATCAACCGTTTTCAGGCTTTCTACCTACTGCAGCTTTAATACACTTTAGAAAAATTAAATGGTAAATCAGTCATTATTTTTATTATATAAAAAGTCCCCTATTATTTGGGACTTTTGCTATATCTCCTTTGTCCCAAGGCCAGATTTTGAACATTAAAATGGAATACTGATCTAATTTAAACATAAATGGCACAAAACCACCCATTTTAATGAAATGTATCATGTGTTGCAAGAAATATTAGTATTTTAAGCATTTTTTCATAAAAAGAACACCTGTCCCTTGGGGTCACCGTCATTTCCATCACTCTAGGTCAGGGATGTCAAACTCAATTTCATCTTGGCCCACATCAGCGTTAGGTTTGCCCTCAAAGGGCCAGTTATAAATGTAAGACAATACAATTGTATCTATATCACATAATTACCTCTGCATTTAATTAATATTGATTTTTATAACAATTATAATAAGCTCTAATAGCAAAAATCTAGAAAACGTCTGTAATGCAGTTTAGGCTTGTACGATGCAAATTATATTTTTTGCAACTTCTCGCGGGCCACATAAAATGAGATGGCAGGCCGGATTTGGCCTTGAGTTTGACACATGTGCTCTAGGTAAAATGCATATTCAGGGATTTTTTTCAGGGTTTGTGCACTTGGTCATCACAGCAGCAGTCATTTGACATGGGAGCACATGGCCAGAGGAGAGAGTCAGCTCCATGGAGGGAACTGAAAATATATGAAATCAAGGTAAACTTTCATTAAAGCAAGAGTATGTTTATTGGCTGTCATTTCCAAACAACTCGTATTTTCTTTGATTGTTAAAATAATATGGTAATTAACATCTCATATTCTGTATTTTGTGTATATTTAATGCTAACTCTGTTGTGGATTTTATCCCCTTGCCCATGCATCCGAAGGAAGAAGTACTCAGGAGTCCAATGTGTCTTACACTGAAACTGGTTTAATAATACTTGATCAAGGAGAATGAAGGAATAACCAGTACACAGTTGGCATTGATGTTCTCTTCAATTCTGGAGTTTCTGTCCTCCGGGATAGTCTTTAAGCATTCACAGATAAAGTCATGATGAACCTATGCCCAAATAAGGTCAGACCCAACACACCGAGTTAGCTTATTGGTCTGAATATGCAAACACAGGAATTATGAATACTCAAGGTCTGAGACCACTGTTCAGCACCTCTGGCTCTACAGCTCAGGGTCAGTGTTAACCAAAACAGATTACAGTTTACGTCTTCTCCAGTCAGATAGACAAGACAAACACCTCTTCGACCTCAGCTGCCATAGCAACACTATCAGGTTGTTCACTTGTTTATCTGAAAGGAGAAGACAGCTGCATCTACTGTCCTAGAGGAGAGACAGTATGTCTGTTAAAGGTTAAAACAGGTATCTTAATGGTATGGCTCAAAGGCCTTAGCATGACAACTAGAGAATGGAAAATTCCCTAACAAACTCTATAACAGACATTACTATGCTAATATATCAGCAGTTATTTTTAAAAATGTGACAAAGTGTAATTTCCACAACAGTCATTTCTGTCACATTTTCTGATGTGATGGAAAAGACATACTGTGATGGAAATGACAATGCCAGTGTTATAAATGTATTTCATTTGGCTTATATGACTACTACTATTTTATGTTAAATAAAACACTTAATTGGTCCTGTCCCAAAATTCAAGTGTATTGGATGGATATTATACAAGATATGGGAAAAATATTTGGCACATCTTTTTGTATGAACCCAGTTTCTTTGCTTCTTGGGCATCTGAGTCAAGATCCAATTGTTGGTACTAGTTCTCGCAGACTGTACAGTATCCTTGCATATGCTGCCAGAAAGAACATCTTTTCATCGTGGATAAATGACAAACCTCCTTCCAAAGCAAACTGGCAGGAGCAAACTGGCATACGATAGTCCGAGTCCGGACCCAGACGCCGTTCTATATGGACCCGGAATTTTTTGCCTTGAGGCCTCATTTGAATTTGAACAACTGTACAACGCACTGTGTACGTAGGGGTGGGTACTGAAATTCGTATTGATAAGTTCCGACGTATAAGTTTTGATATAATTTATTATCAATCAATCAATCAATCAATCAATCAAATTTTATTTATATAGCGCCAATTCACAACAAAGTTGTCTCAAGACACTTTACATATAGAGTAGGTCTAGACCACACTCAATAATTTTGTTTACATCCGACAATTGAAACAACTCCCCCATAAGCAAGCACTTTGGCGACAGCGGCAAGGAAAAACTTCCTTTTAACAGGCAGAAACCTCGGACAGATCCATGACTCATGGTGGGCTGCACACGTCTCTCCTCTCTGCGTTAATGCAGCTCCTCCATACGCACATGCAGTACGCACACACAGAGGAGGTCAGTGTGTTTCTTTTACCCTGTCTGTCTGATCTGTTGACTTCATCAGTAGGATGTTTTATAAAGTCACCCCAAAACGCAAATCGCGTTTTGTTTTTTTCCATGTAATTCACCCGCGATTCAGTTTTCACAGTGGAGGAGACTTAATGACGGAGTCTATTAAAACAATCTAGACTAACGTGATGGTGAATGACACCAACCAGCTGCTCTTATAAGATTAGACAACTGTATAAGGAGAATTTTACATTAAACAGGAGAGTCTGTGTTTCTCTGTCAGAAACTGTCAGACCTTCTCACAGCAGAGCGAACAGGTGAGGGAGGAGGAGGACGGCAGATCAATCGCAGATGCCGTCATCCTCTCGGACTGATTAAAAAAATAAAAATGCCAAAATTGGTCACAAACTATACCTGAGTGTCAGAACAAGTAAAGTCTCTGTGTGTGAAACACTGCAGAGTGTCACATCATGCTGTTCACAGACAGTCTGCTGTCTGTAGTTTGACAGAGAGACACAGAGAGGGTCGTGTCTAGAAGGGAACCCTAGACCCGCGAAAGATCGCGCAAGTTTGATTATTTTATCAGAAACAATGGAAACACATCTCGCGAGAGTTTTGCAAATAAAGGGTTCCCTTCTAGACATGACCGAGAGCAGTGTGCTGCTCCAAGAATAGACAATCATGTCGTGTTACAGATTATTTTAATGTGACAAGCCGCCATAAATAAAACACTGTATTCACTGAGCCACAGAGAGTCACTGAAACACTGATCACTGACCTGCTGTGATGGAAAAAGTACTCCTTTACAGATACAGCCACTTGAAATTTCCCACGCCTTTCGAAAGCCTTCCGGAAGCCTGCCAGTGTCCTCCCAGTTTCCAGCCAACAGCCACCCCCCCCCCCCCTTTCTGGGGGTGTGCCTAGATTCCACTGTGACACGTCCATTTATTCAATTACAAGGTGTCACCATTAGATGGTGCTTCCCTCACGGAAACACAAACACTAACAAAGATTTAGAGGTGCTTGTACTTTACCTAGTAGCATTTCCATTCTATGCTACATTATTCATGTACTCCACTATCTCAGATCCGAATATTACACTTTTATTTTAAAGATTTAGTTTGGCCTATTAGTTAACCCTCTTCCTGTCTTCGGGTCTATATGACCCGAAGACCACAAAGGGACGTTATAAAAATATGGTTTTCTTCCATGTAATTGCCTAAAAATTACATATT